>JAINUG010000001.1:5690000-6890000 GCA_029706075.1 Aldrovandia affinis | reverse complement strand
GTACTGTGTGTTGAAATAATACAAACTCAAAGACGCAGTGTTAAGCAAATGGCCAAATTCTTATGGACTGACGTTGGCATTGACCTGTTGTTTTCTTGTTATCTCACACACGCACACACACACACACACACACTGGCACACACACAGTTCTGATTTATGGCCTTCATTGAGGGAGAGGGAGGCCATCATTAGCCTATTCTAGTTCTATGCATGCCGTAATTTGTCCTCCCAGAGTAGGCGCCACAAGAATAATAGCTGGGAGGGTCACGCTCTCCAAAATAACAATAGTACAAGGCAAGTTTGGAGGGGCCCTCTGCACTGGAGAGGGCAGCCTTGAACATGGCCCTGTGGTCAGGATGGCTTTATGGAAGACCCAATTAGCAGTCAGAACTCCTTGAGGCTGGAGAACTGTACCCCTCGCTTGGTACAATGTACAGTCACTTGCAAAATGGGTGCGTCAGAGTGATGTCTGGACATAATGTGAGAAAGAGTGGGCCCCAATTGCGGTTCCCCTTCACTATTTTCTTTTATCTAAACTGCCTGTGTTTAGTGAAAACCACACAACAACTCAGCTATGACACATACTTCTCGTGCCATTAAAAAATGCTGAGAAGTGATGCATGAATTATATAACGGGTCAGATAGTATGCATCGTAGTAAGAAGTATAGTAGTAAGAAACGTGCTTAATTTATAACAACAGAATTTGATTGATAAATATAGGCAGTACATTCTTCTGCTTACACAAATGTTATAGGTTCTCATGGACAGCTTTGGACTGTACCTGGAGGAAAAAGAGAGAGAGGGCAGTGGGAATGCCCCCCCCCACACATTACCACAGGAAACAGGATGTGAGTGGACCATGGTGTGCTTTCCTACAGTGATAAGGCAATCTTCAGTGAAAGGGCAGAAGTTGGAAGAACTCTGGCTTTGATAAGGAGAGTGTGTTGACCTTTACAGACCACTAATATTGCCAGTAGTTCTTGCTTGGCACATAATTGAAAGAGGCCACAGATTTCCCTCGCCAATATTTTTTACACCACCCCAAAGAAAATGTGCTGCCCAGGTGTCCCCTTTAGAGGTGGTTTGAATTCCTGGTGGGTGACTGCTTTTGTACCCTTCAGCAAGATATTTATCCTAAACTGTTTCCGTTGATATTCAGATTAAAATGCAGCTTTCACATATAGCTGATATTCTGTATTGCTTTTATCATACAGTCATCTAAGCCCATCTTGGGAAATTAGCCAGGGGTAAATGCGCTTTGAACAATGCATCACACATTTGTTTTAAACAATAATGTTTTATTGTATCTGTCCCCAACAACAAATAAAATCATTCCTTTCAAAAAGAGGATAAAACATAATTTTAGCCTATATTTTCATGTATTATTCCATTTAAAAAATGGCATAGGGACAGCAGAACAAAAGAAACAGATGTTCAGCTGATGCCTTTGTCAGTAAACAAATAAACATAAGAATACATTAATGAAAATGGATAAACTATAAGCTATATGCAAATCACCCTGGATAAGGATGCCAGGGCCTGTTTCTTTGACGCTAACTGAGAAGCCGTGAATAGCGTGGATAGTGCTCTAGGAGAACAACAATCTTGTAGTTTTTAATACGACCATTAATGTCGCAAGCAGAAGCATTCATTTACACAAGGTTGCACATTGTTATTTTTCATATGTAATTGCATGTAACATGGCTTTTAGTTATACTGTATATTCATTCAAATGCAACTAATTTGTTTGGCTTTTACTAAACAAGAATAAATACATATGTCACAATGTTCAAACTCATTATCAAAAAGGGAGGTTAAATACCAAGAGGGTCCATTTTTTAATGAACACATTCAATTGTGTCATGTCTCATGTGACTCAAGTGTCTGCTATAAATGATTGCGCCAGACAAGACATCATCATTACAAGGGCATTTATTTCTCTTTGAGAAACTGAAAACAACATTGTACAAATATTTATTTTTCCAGCTGAAATGTTTTTCTGTCCATGCATGACATATTGCCGACTGCTGGTTATACAGCACTAAGTCGAGATGTGTCACGAGATGCTGTGTGCAGTTCTGGGCACCACACTGCAAGAAAGATATAGAAGCTCTTGAAAAAGTTAAAAGAAGGGCAACTAAATTGGTACCTGATATGAAAGGTAAAAGTTATGAGGATAGGCTCAAGGCACTCAATCTATTCAAGTTTAGCAAACAGAGACTTAGGGGGAGGAGGAGGGGGGGTTGATTGAGGTAAATTCCTAAAAGGGATTAACAAAGTGAACTCCCAAAGATTTATTCAGATGAATTTGGTTATCAGAACAAGAGGCCACAGGTGGAAATTAGTTAAAGGCAAATTCTGCATGGATATTAGGATGTGTTTTTTTAACAGAGAGTTGTAAATACCTGTAATGGCTTGCCAGGTCAGGTAGTTGAGGTGGAAACACTTGGGCTACTCAAGTCCAGGCTAGATGCAATACTAGATACTCTTTAGATTATGACATGACGAGCCTGGTGAATACTGCCCATTCTTGTCATTATATATTCTTATGTCTCAATAGGATTTGCCCATCTTGTTCTGGGCTGGTGATGCATGTCTACCCTGCCTATTGCTGGTCAGGAGTTGAGCCTGTCTAAATATGTTGCTAATCCATACACAATATTGTAAACCCAGACACCAATTATATAGAGTTGTTAACTTTCCTGCCCTCTGTATTTAAATTGCCTCTTCCCTTTTGCATTGTGGTTGCATTTTAGTTCAACCACAAATTTGGCAAGATGTCCCTAGCTCTTGGTACCCAAGGTCATATGTGTAGATTGCCATGGTCATACCCACATTAGAAAATGTGCTACAAATGGCGTGTTACAAAGTTAGTAAGATATATAATTTTCCTGAACATTTCTTGCTTCGTATATCTGGTAGTGTTGTAGTCAACAGGCAGCTTCCTGTGAGATTTGTACTTCCAGAGATTTGCCGGAATAGCCTGGAACAACAAAAGCTTTAGAACGCTTGTGCTTACGTTTCAGTTTCCTTAATTAGTCTAAAGCAATTTTGTGGTTGTTGGCAGACAAAAGAAATGCGTAATGTAAAACAACCTCAGGAAAGGCACCAAGCTTATTGTAAAGCAAAACCACTGCTGAATAATTTAAAATAGGAAAAACACAAACAGCAAAGTGCAGACATACAATTGTAATTCCCATCTAATCCTGAAACCCCTGGATTCAGGAGGGGTGGAGAGAGGTGGAGAGGGTTACACATGGGGCAAGAGGTTGGACAGTGTGTACTGCGGGCCGCCCCAATGCTGACTCAATTAGCTCAATTGAAAGAGCATTGCGTAGCGCTACCCTTTTCACCACAACACTGCAAGAGGGCATTGTTTTAACCACAGCCTCTCTCCTGCCATTCCCCAGTGGGAAACCCTGGCAGTGTGCCACCCTGAGGGAACAGTGTGCTAGTTCTTTCAGTGAATGCAGTGCGTATGTGTACACAATGATGGGGACTAAGGCGCCGTCCCTCTGCGAGGTTCTGTATATAAGTTTTCATCCTTTATAGATGATATGGATTAAAAGTAAAAGTAGGGAAAAGCCCATAATTAAGGGAGTAATTTAAACCTGTATAGTCAGGTTTTCAAAAAAAAAGTATTCAAAACAGGTACACTCACTCAAATGTTGGCATTCCATTTTATATCCTGCTCGCTCTCGCTTTTTCTCCATTATGTTTTTCAGTTTCTGTTGTCATTTTTACCATCTAGTCTATTTTTTGTTTTTTGTTGCTATATTCATCCTTTGTCTTTCAGGGATTTAAAATAGATTTTAGACATGAGGCACACATCGAATAAGGGTCATAGCACTGTCCCACTAATTGTTTTGATCTCTTATTAGATATTTCAATATCTGTCATTTATTCATTTATTTCAAAATGTGATAAATGACTTCTCCAAAGATAGAGACACAATATACAATGCACACAATGCACAACTTATTTAATGCCTTGATTTGTTTTAAGAAATTAAGAAAAATAAGCAAGGGCTTTTAAATTTTAAATAGCAACCTGTCTCTGAGGAATTAGTGTAATGTGTAATGGATTTGAAATTCCATGTAGATATTTTCAAGTTTTGTAAACTGTTTCTCAGAATAGACCCATTCTGACCTTTAACCTGCCGGTCCAGTCTGCATGTAGATAAGCGGTAAAATAATTATGTTTCGGCACACATGCGGCCAGAGGGAGATAGATGCTGAGCGCCAAGTTGTCTCCAAGCCAATTTCAAAAACTCCCGACACCAGACAATGGTCTAGCTAGTGTGTCCTTTCCACCGCAAGAAAGCTCACACCACCCAGCAAAATACAAACAAAGGCAAAACTGGCCAGGCCCAGGACTGGAGAAGTGACACTCAGGCCACTCTCTCTATCTGAGTTTGCAGTACTTGTGTTCACAGTAACAGGCCCCCACTCAAGGCTTAGTGAATTACTGCTGCTGTTGTAGTGGAGGTATTCGTTCAAGGGGAAAATCCAAATCATTGCCCCAAGACCATACTACCATTAATTACCTCTATGCTTAATGTAATAATATTTACAGCCAGATCATTTAAGCTTTATTTCATTACAAAATTATTTTCACAATTTCACACAGATTTACAGTCATACTCAAAACAGTTTATATTGAATAAATTGCGCATATTATGTCCTACAATAATGTTTCCCAACCCTGGGTTCATGATCCCAAATGGGCTCACCAGGTTAAAAATTGGGTTGCATACAATGACTGTTAAAAATAAATACACGACTCAATACGTAAGCTTGCTAGATTACGTAAATATAATATTTCTTATTTTATAAATAAGAAATTTGCTGAAAACAACCTACAATATTTTCCTTCAGCCTGCGACAATTTTAGCATAACATGGACATCTATCATTGTAGCTAGGAAATTGCAAGTTCTCTAGAGGCCCACTAACCAAAGCTTGCTTGATACTACACGTGATCTTTGTGAGACCAGACTTTGACTGTGAATGTGGTGTCTGGATGCTCAGGTGTCATATTCATTTAGATAACTCTTCAAATATTACCAAATATGAATGTGAAATTATAATTGTTTGCGAATCTGGTGCTAGAATGAAGCAGAATGAAAAGAAAAATCTAGAAAAATCTGTTGTTGCTTTTGAGGTTGTCAGTTTTGTGCACTATTTTTGTGTTTTGTTATACAATAGAAATACCAAGTACACCATAGAGATGTCTATAGTGAACACACTGAACAGTAGTAGAAGTATTTCGATATTTATATGACAACCAAAGTCTATCTCGCTAATTGTTCAATTTGTTTAAAAAAGTTTGATTCATATCTCAGACGGCTTGTTTAGGGCAGTTGATAGACTTTTAAAACAAGCAATATTCTCAATAATGAACAATAAAAGTTATCTGTAAAAGTACTGAGTGTGAAGTATAAATGTTTTTATAACAATGTTTTATGAAAACAATACACAACATTAAAAATTGTGTTTTATGCTTTGTTCTTTTTCACATGAGTTTGTTGTCAATTATATTTGATTTAATCTTGGTTTATAATATTGTATTTCCTGCGACCAAATGTTTATTCTGTGCGCAAAACTTTGGGGTCACAGCATAATTGGGTCATTCTGAGAAAAGCGTTAGGAGGGGCTGTTTTACAGTTTTTGCGGTAATGAAGTATATGAAGGTCCCGAGTCGAGTAGAGCGTGAGATGCTGTGATATTTACAGTATCGAAGCCTCAGCAAGGCAGTGCTGGAAGGTAGTGTTGATCTAGACCAATTCACCTCAAGAAATTGGTCTCTGTGAAAACAAGCAGGTGCTGCGCTATCAAACTGAGTCTCCACAGCGGCAGACAAATGTTGTCTTCTTCAGCCAGAATGATAGGAACAAGGAGGACAGAGAAGGGATCCGAATTCACTTTTGCATTAAAACCCTTTATCCCGTCAGAATGAAGAAGAAATAGAGCCTATAGGAGACGAGGTCAATGGGGAGAGCGATTTCAGACCCAAGGCAGAAAGATCCAGAAGGATGGAGGGAGGACAAAATAGTCAAATTATGTCAATTGAATTTCAGTGTATCCGTTCTGAAAGATATCAAATGAAATCAGAGATAAGTCCGGAGAGGGAGGATTCAAAATTAATGGCAGCAGACCAAAAAGAAAAATAAGATTTTATTGTTTCCATCTTGTTTTCCTTTGTGAGAAACAAAGAAATAAAGTTATAAAGGTACAAAGAAAAATATTGAAACCATTATTCATCATCAAGGGAGGGAGATGATGAGGGAGTGAAAAGATGGAAGATAAGAAATTGTTTTTTTTGTATCTATGAGGAAGGAAGACCATGCGGAAAAAGAGAGCAATAGCGTGACTCCATGAGAGTCTGCATCCAATGTGGCAAGATGCAGAGGAGACATCTGAAGTCTGATGCTGTGTTATTTGTGGCAGGGGTACAGCGCCCCACCCCCACCCCTATTCTTTCCAGGAGGTAGAAGCCACATTGGGACTCTTTTTGAAAACGTGGTTAATGGCATCACCCCCCTCACTCTCAGTGCTAAGCCTTGCTCACAGTGGAGTCTTTGGTGCTCCAAGGCCCGGCATGTGGAGGATCCCGATTAATGGCCCTCTGAAGGGATTTCTGTAACAACTGAAATATCACCACTCCACTCTCCACTTCCATGTTTATGTTATAGTCCACCGTGTGCTTTCTAACATTCCACACATTTTTCATGAAGTCGAAATGAATCTCAGATGCCCGGCGAGGCACTACAATGTTTCAGAGACTCTAACTCACATTAGATGCTAGTCTAGACCTGGACCTTAATCAGATTCAGTTTGAATTTTGAACGGTGTATTTATCCCTCAATTTGAGTAACTGGGGTGCCCTTAAAAACCAGCAGCCCTTCACAGTGTTGTCTATAAAGGACTTAGTAGTAGTCAAACATTTTTGAAAAGGAAATTTCACAGAACAAGGTATTGATAAGAGTGTGCGTATAAGGTGAAAAAACAGAGACAATGTTGTTTGCTCTGACTTGCTAAAGAATCCACTGATGACTGGGGGTGCCTAATTCTGCTTTTGATATATTCATTTATATGATATGGATATCTCAAAACTAAAATTAATATGTACTTCTAAGAATGTAAGATGCCAAAGTCAGCGACATGCATTTTTAAATCAGTCGAGGCTGCACAGTTTTGGTGCAAAATTAACATTGATATAAAAAGTATAAGCCAAGGCTAGGCCACCAAAGACCCCCCAAGCACTTATGGGGACTGTTCATTTAGGGGCCCCAGTGGAGTGAATTGGTATGGATTTCATGGGCCCAATAAATGAGACAGAAAGAGGAAACTCCTACATACTAGTAGTGCAGGACTATTTTTCAAAATGGGTCGAAGCCTATGCTCTGCCAGATAAGATGAGCCATGACAGTTGCTGGCACACTGACTGCTGATTGGATTGCCAGGCGTAGCTACATATTTTATCTATCTATCCACAGATTAAATACAATTTTAACTGGGATTGGGATTTAATGTTGCTCTTTGCTTGCATAGCCTACCATGGCACCAAAAACAGTTCCACAGCACTGACCTAAATCTGAGTGACCTTAACCATAACCATAACCTACTTGACTTGTTCACCGGAAATATCACAAAGTGGTGACGACGTTGGAGATCCGCTCGAGGTCGAGGACTCATGCACCTGGAGACAAGGCTAGTAGGGGTGGTCCCCATGTGTGGGACAATTCAGAGATGTTGGAAAATGATAACAATGTGGAAAGGTGACCTAAAAGACACTAGATCACAGGCTAGATAAGGTGATTGGATAATAGACTGAAATCTACTTATAAGACAAAGCAAACAGCAAAAGACTCCCCCACGAGTCCGCCGCCCATCCTCCAGGTAATGAGACACATTTTCCAGGCTGATAGATCCACCTCCTCCAAGACGGAACACGACCACGGACGCCTTTCCTGCTCCTCGACAAACTCATGCCAGCTCTCTCCCCCCTCCCCCTGGGGCGGGGGACAGCTAAATTCCACCCCTGATTGGGACTAATGGCCAGGGCTGGTCTGGCAGAAACTGGTTTCGAACCGCATCCCTGATAGGCAGCCACACTCGTATCGGACCAGCTAAGACACGGTGCATTAGACCGCTACGCTATCTGCCGCCCCACACACAGTCAATCTCTATGCAAAAGACTACAACTTTAATGTCTTTATGCAGTGAATTCCACAAAACCAATACATTAAGCATTTTATTGAATAATATTATGTAGAAATGAGTTACCTCTCTAAGCATTCCGATAAACCGTGGGCAGTAAACAATGCAGCTGTGTATACTTGTTAAACAGACATTTTCTGAATCCCATCACTGTCAAAGTTGGGTGTTCTTTCTTCTTACCCAATAAGCATACATAAGGGAAGAGCCAACTACAGCTTATCCGTACTTTGTTTCACATACATATTTATACACGGTGTATTTATGCGTCGACATTGGATCTTTTTTTGCATTCGCTAAAAAAAGAAGGACCAAACATTCCCATGGGTCAGAGCTGCCCTCAATAAAATAAACAAGCGCTCTACCCAGAGTTTCAGCCGTCACTCTTTTGCGGATCTCGAGGCGCTGGTGAATAAAGTGCCGACTGTAGCGAGGAAGTCGTGAGGAAGCTCTGCTGGAGAGCTCTGTGTCCTGCGCCCTCTACAGAGATGGTCTGGAGAGCTGTGTTTCCCAGGAAAGCTTAGGGAGAGTATCTGAGACCATGTGAGTCCATGGATAGATGTTGTTTCTGAAGTAACAGTGCCTTAGAGATCACCTCAGAGGTCACTGTGATTTTCCAAGGTTTTACATCTGGGGGCACACAAACTCACTGTCACTGTTTTTTTTATCATTGATAAGGTGGTTTGTTTGATGAAACAATGCCCTGTAGTATGTTCAGTATTGAAGGCTTTCAACCTTTGGAGGTAGGGGGTAGATGACATCACTGATAAAACTGTCGTAAACCAAACAAAAATGACATTTAATGCCATGTACCTTGGAATATGTTGTTCTGGCAGATCAAATCCTGGAGGATCACCTGCTAAATTGCACACTCAAATTTCAAAATCCTGTTTAGACCACACATCTTTTAATTTATCTTATGAACAACCTGCAATGTCTGGCTGTGGCATTACATTTCATATTAGCATTACGTTTCAGAACGGCAAGCAGAAGGCGGAAATGCTGACTCGCCGTGTCCTGTGTGAGATGGCAGAAACCGAGACTGAAATATTCTGGGAATTCTGCTTCTGAAAATTGATAATTGCGTCCGTGTTTGTGGAAGTGGACAACCTGGATGAAACCGGACTGAGGCTGGCAGCTGGCTGACCATAATTCCCTATTCTGTGTTTTGACAAAGATCACTTTCTGCCAGCGAAGTGAGAGCAATTATGTGGTCTGGAACCACCAAAACCACAGCCCCCACCCATTTTTAATCATTTTAATCGTGACACGGTCTGTGCACTATCACGCAGGTCATGCTGGTGGGAGCCTCTGGCAGTCCTCCCACACCTCCTGAACTGGGAGCCCACCAACATGACCTGAGTGCAGCCAGCACTAAATGTGAGAGCTATTAACATTTTTAGGACCTTGGAGCCAAAAAGGGCAGGTGAACTCACGCAATGCAGGCAAGAATCTGGCCACTCCATTTGGACTCCTCTCAGTTAACAGCTCTCCAAAAGTGGTTTACAGCAAATTATAGCTATTTACAGCTAATCTGCTAGAAAAATACTTATTAGTCAAAGAATCTTTTAAAGGGCAAATTAGACAGTTACCATGGTCCTTGGACCACAACAATAAACAGCCAAGTACAGCCACATGCAGCACAGCTCTCCTACTCAAATATTAATATCAAACCTGCAGTCACATGTTGTCTTTCAGTTGGACATTTTCATAGAGTTACAATGTCCCAGCCACATGGAGAGAATGTGAGATTGAATGCTGCTTCTCATCTTTTGGATGAAGGAGTGTTTGATTTATCAATACAATTCATAATCTTCTACCATTCTCCCAATCAGGGCATTCTTTACATTCCTGCAGATTATTGGATAATACTAAAGAGAGGCTGCCTTACTGTAGATACACAGGGAATATGCAGGTGATAGCTGGTCTGTAAGGTACTGTCATGGGAATTCAGGGGTGAAGCACAGTCCATACTGGTGAGAGGGACAGGAGAGGTCTCTGTCTTGAGATGAAGTCAGTGAATTCTATCAATTAACCACCTGAATCAAGTAAAGCAACTCTTGTATTCTCTCATTAGGGGTCCAAGTACAGAAAGTGCCTAGGTACCCTTTTGTTATTGTTCAGATTTGCACAGAATTTGGTACACATGTACTTCACTATACATCCAAACACATCTCAGGATGTCATGGTGATATGTTAAAATACAGACCCACACCACCTAGATGCCAAATACGTACAGGTTACCAGCTGTTAGAGATGTGCCTCTCCTCCAACTGGGTCTAGATCTCCTGTAATATGGTATGTGGGTTGTTGTGTTGAGTTGTATGGAGATGGATGGGTGTGGGTGGCAAAGTGGTGATATAACACGGTAGTAAAAGTGGCAGTTCCAAAATAAACTCAAAATTGAACATCTAACAATATAAAAACTAGTTGAGACTGTTTGCACCTTAAGGGAACTTGACTTGCATGTTTATCCAATAAGGGAACACCGTATCCTCTGCTAAAGCTATTGTTTTGAAAGTCAGTTTCTGTTAGTCATTATTATGCTCGGGAGAAAACTATTTCAAAATGCATTCACAATCACAGGACAATAAAACGCACTTCATCATTTTGTTCAATTGACAACCTGCACAATGTGATTAATTCGCTGTGTGAGGCAGTGGATCAGAACATCTGCTCTACATCTTGGGGATTGGAGATCATGTGCTTTCAGCTCAACGGTTGATGGACACGGGGAGTCATAACCAGAGATTGAAACAAAAGGCCTAATGGTCACATGACAAGATCAGTACGTGAAACACGTAATGTAGGTTTACATCAACCTTTGCACTTATTTATGTACGTACATGTGCCAATTTTGTTCTTTAAAACTATGATGCTGTAGAGGTGTTGCATAGTCAATGGTAAACACATTCACAATGAAAACATATATATATATCCATAAATGGTAAAACTAACCTTTATTAGATTTTTTTGTATTATTAAAAGGAATGTACATATGAGAGGGGGGTTACTGTAATAATATAGCAATGGTACATGGTTTCACCCCTGTAAATTAGTAGCAATAAAACATGGAATGTGCAGAGGATTTTAGCAATGGTTGAGAAACGGGTGTATTGGTGGCTTGAGGAAGGAAAGACATGTTAAGGTGGGTGGGTTAGATGGATTCCCCAGTACTAGTAACAAATTGTCCTCTTTTAAACTGGTAACATGCGGTCAATCCATATCCAGCTGTGAGTTGGATAATTGCCATTTAATAATATATAATATAGTAGGTCATAATTTCATTTATTTTTATTGCCATTGAGGATAGCTCATCCCGGCCTGATTCTGACTTGGACTGCGTACTGCACATTCCTCCTTTAGGGTGGGGCGTAAGACACACAATGAAGGATAACCCTTGGTCTGGGAAAGCCTGCACCAGTTCATTTACTTTGGCAGGGCCAGAGCTGTTCATATGAACTCATAATTGAGAGAGTGCTTCACATATTCACACATTGGACAGGACTGTGCAGAAAGCATTGGCATGTATACATGTCAATGTCCCGGGTGCTCAAAAAATATAGAAGTGTACACTGAGTCACAATTGACTCAATTATGACTCATTGTACAATTGGTCTGAAAGTGCTCAACAGACTCTTAACGTATAAACCTTAAGCCAGAAATATTTTAATTCCTGTTTTTAATCATTTTTTAAATAATCTTTGTGTAAAATCATTGGTGTAATGGGACCAGGCTTTGGTCCGCAGCACTTATGAGACATGGTAAGAGAAGACCTAATACATAGTTTCCTGGAATATAGTGTACGGTTTTTATATGTTTGGTTCTGAGGACATGAACAATAGCATGGTATATAAGGATGGTATAAAGAAAGACACTGTCAGAATGCCATAGCTGCAGCTGAGACAATGAACTCCTGTCCTCTTGTACTGCACTTCAGTTCACATACATGGCGAGATAGAGTTTGGATTACTTAAAGCTATGAAAATTGATGGACCTTGACTGGATTCAGTCTTTGACTCTTGTTAAAGGAATTAAGCAATTCAACTTGTATCTTGTGTAACAATGTGAATTTGAACTCCCTCTTCGTGAGGATAGCTCAGAGAAAGGGGCGTGTGATAAAGTGCTTTGTGAACACCCAGCCAAGAAATTCATTACAAACGACACAGATTCTTCAGAGGGGTCAGAACCTAAACACAGAAATGCTGATCAGACAGCGAGGAGCGGATTGTGGAAATTTGACAAAGTGCTCTAGATCAGTTCCAAGAATTGTTATGTATATCTCAGGGGTGCGTGGAAAGAATCACCAGAACAAGAGAGCTGTCCTCCCTTTGACTCTGACACATCTTTCTTCAGGAATGCACAACCTCACTCCTGGAACAAACCTACTGTTCCAGAAAGGCCACTCAGAATATTCATATGTGCTCCACTTTCACTTAATACCCTACACAACTGTAAACTCATCAGCATACCAGGGGGAAAAAGTATGAGTAAGAGTACAAAAGTAGCTTCTTCAAAAATGTAGAAGTACTTTTGCATTTGAAAGCTATTGACCAACAAAAGTGTCAGGTAGAAGGATACACGGCCCAACTGTTAATTACAGGTTCTTGTAGTGTCATAACAGACCTGTGCGGGAACCTCTTCTAGCACTGATAATGAATAAATACATTAGTTAATGTCAAATAATGCATTAACAATGTGTGTTTTATTAAACATGCATTTCTATGGACCCTATCTTGACTGTGAGAAGCGGTAGCAACTGTTAGCTAACATTAATGTTAAGTTACCAATGAATAAAAGCTACAGGTAAACATTACAGATAGTAAAATGACATGAGTGCCTAGTAAGCTAACTAATTATAGCTTGCAACATTAAATACTACAGTATGTTTTGCTACAATCTTACAATCGCCATCGTCACATACTGGGATCAGGAAGTTTCTCTAGAAACCGAGAATTGTGGAAATAATATTCATGTCAATTGCTTCCCTTCTCTGCCAAAATTGAATGTGAAACATTAACAATACTGAGCAAGTGGAAAAATGATTTCTATTTATTCCTTTTTATTATAAACTGCATAAGAAAGAAGGAGAGGAGAATACAAAGAAAGAGGCTCTTGGCTTTTAATAAAAAATATATATGAAATTTCCACCAGTCCTGTATATGCTGGCCTACAAGGATTTGGAATGGTTCAGTTGACCACAGGTGCTGTTGGACTGGCCTAATGAATTATTTTTAATGGTCTCCATCACAAATGTCACCTTCAGCTCATGTTAAATAAAGTTCCACAAGCCCCACAAGTTATGAATGCCGGAAAATAAAGGTCAGTCAACATGGAAGATTTTGAAACACTGTGAAGCAGACAATTGCTCTGCCACTCATTTTAGTGCTGTACATATCACTGCTCTCGCTTGGATTGCTACATCAAAACAGTTAAGAGGGATCACGGTTTGTACTCATTATCAATACCTATAAACCAAGGTTACATCCCAGTTTACAATTCTTTAGCTGTCTGAGAAAGATCACAATGGTGGAAATATGTTGCGGTAGTTGTCAGGTATTGAATGTTTAGTTGTGTCCTGCTTTTTGAGAGTTTTGCAGCATAATGAGAGCTCAAGACCATGCACAAACACCATGCATTGTTTCACTTTGCAATCCAAAATTTTTATTTTGCGCTACTTTGACAGTGCTTCAATTGGTGTCTCTTGAATAAGGGACTTTACCATGATTTTCCTGATGAAACTCTGAAGAGGCAGGTTCTATTGTTTGTGGCCTGTTTTCAATAACACTGTTGGTAAACTTTCTGACCTCAGCAGAGTTAAAAGGTCAGTCTAGCAGTGTAAACACCGCAAAGGAGAAACTTTCCTGTCTCCCTGATGATAACTCCCTGACCATGGTAAAATGCTTAAGTGACAGCCGTTTGCAAATATGTCTCACAATCTGAATCTCACACAAATGTTTCTAACATAAATACACATAACTACATACACCTGTCCCTTGATGTTGAGTTGGATGCTATTTTGAGTTCAAGACTGAAATATGGAATGGCAACATGTGTTTTTTCTTGTCAGATTAGGGGATCTAAATGGATTGTTATCAGATGATTCCAACGAATGTGTATTGTTGCTGGCATAAATGTGCCAGTTTCTTTTGTAATGAGACATAGATTATTTATCTTGTGACTGCAAGAACCTCAATGAATTAAACATTAACACAGGTGTCTGATGGACCTTGCACTAATGCTTTGGAGTTGTGTTTTTAGAGCCTTTCTGAACCCCCCCTGTGGTGCCAGTGGACCCAGACTAGCTCCCCCATTTGTTCTGCCCCTTGCCAACCATGTTGAAAGCTGCTCAATGGGAGGGGTGTTCTTTTTTGGAGGAGGAAACCTATTGTTTTTTAAAGGAAATGTCTTGCAGGTGACCGCACTAGAACTCCCGACACAATGTTTGACTTTTGTGCGAAACCCAGGTGGAGTTACAGTATGTTCGCAGTTGGCCATGAGGTTACATGTGTCAGGCAAAATTCATTTTAAAGACCAGCATGCATGACTACTTTTTTCTCCAAAGTCTAGTCCTGTGCTGCTGTTCAGCAAAGGGTGCAGCTGGCAGGCACATGAGTTGAGTTGATGCTGGAGGAGATATAACCTGAACAGTAGAGCAGTCACACAATAATGTAACTGCTCCAAACAGGAACAAAATAATCCATAATACGGGATTAATATTACAGATATTATGAACAAAGTTATATTGTATTATGCTTACTTAGCTTATGGCGGTCGATCAAGAATGAAGTTGCTTCCGAGGTTAATTTGTTTGATGGAAGCTATCTCTGCTGGCGGCAATGCCACTGTAGGTGGCTATGAATCCCGATTCTGGAGCCACATGTCATTCCACAATGTGAGTGAGATATCTGAGTTCTGGGTTGGGTGGCTGAGGTATTTCTGGAGTAATGTGGTGGTGTCTGCGTTGTCTTAGCAATATCCATAGTTTAGTCCATATTTTTTCGAGGTGTTGAATTCCTGCCTGGCATACAGAACTTCATAATGGGCAGTTGGCAGCAGTTACCTGGTAGTGTCTTACGAGGGACAGAAAGTAATGAGATGCCATGCAAGTTTGAGACTTGCCTGTGATTTGAGCTGTTGGGGAAAATCATTTCCCTTTCATATTTCTGCTTGTTAGACTAAAAACAAACACACACACACACTCACACATAATATACACACACATACATGTCTGTGTGCTGACACTCCCCTACACATGGTAAAGAAAAAGTGAGGGATGGGTATTATTGATCTGTCCCAACAGGTGCTTATTCTGTGTGTCTGAGTGATATACATTGTATAGAACTTCTTTTGGCAGGAAACTGCATTAATTCCACATGAAAACAGTGCTGGAAAAGAGTGCTCACAGCTCACAGCCCGGCACACTCACTCCCAGCTGAGTCCCCTCTCCTGCCCCCCCATCACCTATCTCTGCCCTTCCCCCAACTCCCTTGCTTCTGGAGCCAGAAAGCTTGAGTGTACAGCTCAAATTCTCTATAGACTATGAAGTCTCGAGTAGAAGAAAAACAATGACTGAATGTTTCCAGTGTTCCCTTGATGTGCCCTCAAGGAAAATCATGACCACGACAACAAGCTGATGTGCCTCTCACTACAAGTGTGCAGAGCAGTGTAGGGCATCTTCTACATATGTCTGCTTTTTGTATAAAAATAAAAAAAGACAGATGATGAAACGGGTCCTGTCTGCCCAGCTGAAGTGGTTTGGATGATGTCACTGTGACCTTTGGCAGGGATAAAAAGTCAGGGAAGAGGGAGGGGGGAGCCTAACAGGAAGGGAGCTGCACTCTAGCACTGCCTCACAATAAGGGAGAGCAGCGAACAGCAGAGGGAAATGGTCATCACACCTGACAGAGCTGCTACTGCTGTCTCAGTCAACCTCCTCCATAAAAATGTCCAAGGTCAGGGGAGCTCAGCGTCTGGGCAGAGAATTGGGAGTGACCCCCTTTTCTACCAGGATTATTATGTGAAACTCTTACAGCAGCTCATACTTAAAGGGATATTCCACCCAAAAATCTAAATTTCACGATGCACTACTTACTTTCAGTGTTGTCAACCATCCCGATAGTTTTGTTGTTTTGTTTATTTACCTTTCAGTGTGAGCTGTGAGCATGCAAATGCCAAATATAATGGAAGTGAATGGTCAGATATCTCACACACAGAGGTAGATGGCAGAATTACATAAGACTATCTTTGATTGACCTCATTTGGTCTCATAATACTTTTGGAAGCTGTAACGTTAAATGTTTGAATGAATGGCTAAAATTATAATATTTTAATTTATCTTTCTTACTGGTAGAACAAAACATTACTGGGGGAATGGATTACTTTTAAAGGTATAGCATCATAGACTTTATTCACTTGGCTGCCATATTGGGATGAAAACGAGGCTTGTACTGTAAGCAGCATTCTATCAGCTTCCAGCACACTTGTGAAGATGAGTGGCTGACATTTGAGTCAGAGAACCACCTAATGATTGCAATGCCTTACTGCTGTGTGCAGTACCTGAAGATAAAATATGGTTTCAAAGGATTCCTCTCTAAAAAATGAATATTGGTGCTTGCATGAAATGACTAGCCAAATGTGGCCAGTTTAGTTAGCTGCTAGCTAAGTCAACTAGAAGAATGTATATAGAATAGGCTAGCTAGCTAAGTTATTCATGCAGCACGTTAAGGTTAAGCACTCAAAACTACAGCAGTTTTCCAAGATTGCAATGCATGTATTTTTAGTTACCCTTTTGCTGGTTATTTTGGCTATTGGTTTGCAGTAGCATGCTCTGTGTTTCCAGAATAAATTCAGTATGTTGCCTTGGAGTTATAACACTGCACATCATACAGCTTGTCTTAAAATGGTAATAAACAAGGTGGGATTTACAAATAGATGGTCATAGATGACTATAGTTGCTCAAGTTTGTAATTTCTGATGTGAAATTATGCTAGATTTGGACCATATTATCAGAGGCCTTCCTGCAAGGAACTGGTTACAAATCCATGGGGTCTGGAAATCAAAAGTCACCCCATTCTAAAAAAATAGACGCTTATGGAGTCAACCAGGCCTTTTTTTTCTATCAGGCATAAAATCAGAACATTTCCTGATGGTCAGATATGTGAAGCCACTGTTGGGTTTGGAAGTTTTGGAATGTGTGTACATGGGCCGACAGTCACTGTTTTGTTACCCCACAGTAAAATATGAATGGCATGTATAGTCATGTGCTAATTCACAGTTGGTGCTATGTGCACATAATTTCAGTGTGGACAGAATGGGCACTCCTAATGATTTCAATGTTTCTGATTTCAAAGTGGACTTGAAAAAAGCTGGAAATTCTTTGCTTTCCAAGCTCAATGTGTCCTCCCTAGGGGACTAAGAGTGCTTTGGGGGCATTTCACAGGCCCTGTTTCAGCCCTGATCTAGGACTGAATCACATATGTAGCCAATCACCCTGTCCAAATGTGTGATATAATCCTGGATTACAGCTAATTGGAGTCTTTGAAATACACCCTAAAAGTATTGTAACACGCTGTATTCCAAACCAGGCCTTCTACTTTGTCCAAATTAGAACACTAACACACCTGCTAATGTCAAATTCTATCCAAGTGCTTAATTAAGGCCCTACTTTAATTTCAATTTCTTGTAGATTATTTGCCTAGCACTCGAGTAATGTACTGTATGTGTGAGATTATAAATCTATTAATATAAGAAATAGTGCCAGTTTTCAACCATTTTACAGGTTTACAGGTTCAGATTTTTATGATGTATGGCTTTCTTGAATTGAAAAAAACAAGTACACATCAGCTTGCAGATGACTACAATGACATATAACCGTGCTTCAAAGGTAGTATTAGTCAGTAATAAAATACTTGCTGAATTAAGAACGAGATCATCTCAATCTATCTATTGATGGAAATCTGCAGTCTGGGCATTGGCCTGGGAGAGACTGAAACCAGACCACACTGTTATTCTTTCCAAGGAGTGGCCAGCATGGAAAGCATGAAATGTAATATTTATAGGAGAAATTTCACCAGCTTTGGAACATTAATCATGTATAAATCCTGATTTATTTATTCACTTATGTGTTTTGTACATTATTGTTACTATGGCCTTCGTACCGTATAGTGAAGGACAGGTATCATCAGGCTGCTGGAAGTTGACAGCTGCTCCTTGCGCTCACCTGCATCACCATCAGATTTGTTTGTTTTGGACAGGGAATAAACAGGATGACACCTATTTATGCTACCATTCGATTTGGCTCCCCTTTACAAAGAGGTCTGGGATAGAGATATTTGGGTTGTATATGCTCCAGCGGGCAGGCTCCCAAACCATGGACTGCGCTGGTCACAGATCAGAGGACGGTTAAGGTTTCAGCCAGTGAAGCCCACATCTGAAGAGCTCAATATTTTATCTGGAGTTCATATGAAAGAATTGGGGAAAGACTTTGTTTGGAAAGAATATTTCCGAGCAAGCAGGAATGCAAGGCTGAGGTTCGGGGACACCTGGATTGTGGTGATTCCGTCAGGGATGATGACATCACACTTTGGTTGATGTTCTGGTGAGAAGTCACATTGCTGTGTTACTGGAAATGAATAACACATGGATACTGGCATCTTGAATCCCTTTTTCTTGGATTTAAATCTGCCCTTGCTGTACAGTATTTGCCTATTTTGGATCCCTTGATTTCTATAAAAGGATCAAAGGTGTGTTTGTCCCACATTTGTATTTTGTATTTAGATGTCACAGCCCTCTTTTACAGACTAAACAGTGTAAATCGACAACTTACATGACAATGAAAAAGACAAACAAATTACAAATCTGAGGAGTTGGAGAACAAACATTAATTCAGTTTAGTCTAATACTTCCCTCAAACAGCACTATTTGAGCATGTCAGATTGGTAAAGAGGAGATAAATAAGATTTAATAACACATTTGTAGATAACTTAAATAATTAAATCCACATGCTTTGCTGAAAAAGCTAAAATTCTGATATTGAAGATACCCGGTTTTTGCATTAAATACTGGTTTCTTCTGTCCTCGTGGCTTGTTTTATTTTGCTTAATCCTTTATAGGGAACACTCTTTGAGGAACATATGCAGCAACACCCTAATAGGTTCCAAATGGGGAAAGGGGGCTAAGTAGTGTCATGTTGTGCTTTGATGAATCACTCTTTGACCTTATTTGAGCTGAATTCAAATGTGATTCAGGGCAGGAAACATGTTCTACTCTGATTGTCATGACAGACCCTATCCTACAATACCCATTCCCTCCCCCCCATATTTATGTGATTAAGTGACACATTTCCCCTCACATTTCCTTCTTGGTTTCTGGAACTTCTCTTGGCCCTAGACATTGTGGTTGCAATCTGTAATGCACATGTGCTTCTGAGACAGGTGGACAGAGGCCTTACTGTGTCCCTCTGCCATCTCAGTTTCCTTTTGGTAACTTTGAACATTTTTAGCAGTAACAGCGTGTCAGCCTCCTGATATGTGTGCAGATTGCATTTTTAACTCTATGCTGATTTGCAACCTTAGGGAAATTGTTGTGTTACTTATGGCAAAATAAAAGTAAGGGAGGATTTGGATATTAATATGCAGTATTCGTTTGTGGCCAAGGAGGGTGCATGGCCTGTATGGATTGTTTTCTGTTAAAAAAAAGTGTGTAGAAGGTAGAGAGAATAACACAAATCAGAGATAATCAAGATTTGATTTTCTCAAACTGCAATAGCTCAGAAATTGGGTACTGCTTGATCCAGAGTCTCAGAAATTCGTATTAAGCTGCATAATCAGTACATAGATCTTAGAATAGCTTAAGCTGTCCTAAGGTTTTTTCACTTTCCTTTAACCCTTTCTTCAAAACAAACCCCTCTTGTGAATTCCTGGTTAGGCAGTTTGCATAGCAAAATGTTAATACAAGACACACTTTTATATGATATGCAAAGGCACAGGAGCTAAACGAATAGCTCTGCACCATTAAAGTCAGGCAGGCCATCTAAAAAGATACAGTGCAAGCCTGCCAGAATAGTTGCACTTTCATGTCAAATTACCAACTGATTAAAACAACCACAAATATTTTAATTTTGTGAGGTAGAGCCATAGCTATGCCAGGTCAATTTGCAGAATAAATCACTGCTTTTCACATGTGGGCAAGATTAACTAAACATAGTGCCCATGAAGACTCCTTGTGAAACTGGGGTGGTTTAGTCTGCCCAGGATGTGTGGAGAAGCTGGGAGTGGGCATTGCTTATTCAGGCTCATTGAGGATATGGGTTCTCTTAAACCGCACATATTTTGTTGAATAGATCATAACCTAACATGAAATGCCTGCTCATAATTCAGCTGCACACATGCCCTTTTTATGTTACATCGTTCTCAAGCATGTTGATCAAATATACTCCTTTTATAATAAAATATGTAAGCCTCCCTACATTTTTTTTGCACAAAATGGTTGGATTTTATACACATATTCTTTCCATTGAACTGAAACCTCTTCCGAGAATAAAAAGACCATGTGGAAATAGTGTTGTGATGAATGTCTGCTGTAGCTTTGGATATATGAGCATGGTGTTTGTACAGTTGTGTGTGTGGCCCATTGATTTTGGTAAGAGACCTGTTAATGAGGGGGGCTGTCAGTGATTGCAGTGCCCTCCAGAATTATTGGCACCCTTGGTGAAGATGAGCAAAAAAGGCTATGAAAAAATGTCTTTGTTGTTCATCAGCTTGATCTTACACTCAAAATATGAGAGAAATCTAACCTTTAAGTGAAGTAAAATTATTCAAAGAAAATAAATCCTATTCAGAAAATAAACATTATTCTCAAAAACATGAAAATTAAACCCCTGCATTTAGTATTCTCCCTTGCCAAAAAGCACTGACTCTTCTATAATCTCTCCAGATCCTAGTTCTTGGTCACTCCTTCAGCTCACTGCATTTTCAGTACAGGGTTTACCTGGTCATTGCAAAAGTTTGATTCTGTACCATTTTTGTGTGGATTTGGAGGTATGCTTTGGATCATTGTCCAAGATAACAGCACTTCTATAATCTCCTGGTACTTGATGGAGTCCATGATGCCATGTATCCTAACAAGGTTCCCAGGGCCTTTGGAAGTAAAACAGCCCCACAACATCACAGATCCATCTCCATACTGCACAGTGGAGATTAGGTTATTTTCTGCATGACCATCCTTATTTTTACACCAAACCCACCTCTGGTGCTTGTTGCCAAAAAGCTCTATTTTTGTTTCATCTGAACATATGTAACAGAGTTGGTTCTGCCTGCAGCAGAGCTCAGCAGCAAAATGTTAATACAAGACTCCTTAATTATAGCCCTAATAGTGGAGATGGGTATTTTCAGGCATGTAACTATTTTTTTTATAGTCAGTGCCCGATTTATGAAAGTCAGCAACCTTTTGTCTTATTTCTTTTGTGTATTCTCTTCCCCATGTTGATGCATGACTAAGGGAGTTTGGCCTTTGTGTCACCTCATATTTATACCCCAGTGAAACAGGAAGTCATGGATGACCACTTAGGAGTTCCTAAAGACTCAGTTGAACTTATAAGAAATAAAATATAAATGGGAATATACTTCATTTAGATTTTGTTCATAAGAATTTCTAAGGGTGGCAAAAATTGTGACACGTGTTTTTGAGAAAGAATTATATATAAGGATTTATTTGAAGAACATTTTTTTCTTCAATTAAAGGTTAGATTTCTTTCATATTTTGAGTGTAAGATCAAGCTGATGAACAAAGACATTTTTTCAAAGCCTTTTTTGCTCATCTTTACCAAGGGTGCCAATAATTCTGGAGGGCACTGTGTAGTACTGCCAATGTAGCCTTGCACCAAGACAAGATTCATTCAGCAGCTCTACAAATGACTTCCAGAGCCCCATACAACATTTTGGATAGCTCAAATGCATTGATAAAAACCCAACAATAGTTTCTTTCTGAGAGCTTGCCTGAGCAGACTGAACCCCAGGTTTATTTCTCTTTGCGAGCTGCCATCAGATGTCTGTGTTTCACAGTCCACAGCAAAGATTTACAGTGTGGGGAGAGGAGGGAGGGATCATGTGTCTTCTCAGCAGACGGGGAGGCGAGAAGCTCTGGCGGCCTTTGTGTTGTTCTTGGTGTGTGTGTTGGGGGGCCGGCAGGGGCACAACACACGTGCTCAGCACAGGGCTGACTATGAGAAAGAGACTCCCCTGATCTGATTGTGGAGGGGGCCTGAACTTCCTCAGTTTCCTGTCCCTGTGAATGCTCTGCGAGCATGGAAGCCATCTACATTGTGATTTAGCCCGAACAGGTGATGACACCCCTTCCTGTGGCAGAGGGATCAGTGTCTGAACCACTGTACTTCATCACAGTTTAGCTTAATGAAAGCCTAGCTTCAGCTCTGACCGTTTTAGTTCATATGGACATTGTAGTTACTAGGGGCGTATACATATAGCCCTAGTGGAGGAATCTCAAACTTGACATTGTACAATGAGCTTGTGGTCCCATTGCTTTCCATACGAAGGTGTGTGGAAACGAGGGGCTCCCAGATCTTGAGAGAGGGTGCTGCTAGATGTACAGACCACTACTTTCTGGCACTTCCATGACCTCCCAGATAGGGTGATGATGTAATTCTCTGGCAGCCGTCCTGATTTCATCTCCAGTAAAAACTGGGCTGCCGAATCCGCAGGGTTTTCCAGTTGTTCACCCAGTTCTGATCGTCTTGGTTATAGGCATATGGTCTTCTGTTTTTAATATAGAGTTACTGAGCCGATGTTTTATTTCCCGGTTTATTAATTTAGCCCCCCACCATTTGGAAGAGGGGTGTCCAGCTTCACTTCTCTCCTGCCAGAGCAGGATTGAACAGATGAGTGTCAGTGACTCTCACCATCTCTTCAGCTCTCTTACTCTTTGTTTGGCAAGAATACAGGAGTTGAAACAACTAATGGAGAGGAACCATTCCTGGTAGTAATAGTGCTGGTGTCATTTCTTGTACATTACCAGATGCTCCAGCCTTACCCTTAGTGCTTTGCAATGATGTGAATTCATGGGAACAGGGATTTAACTCATTATTGGAATGTCTGTGTTCTGCTGTGTGACCTTGGTGGTGGATAATCCCTGGCGTAGGAACTTGAGGCACTTTTATTTCAATTTTATTTTTCTATTCAATTTAATATACTTCTTCTGTTTCTCTTTCATCATCTTCTTCTTTGCCTTCTTTTCTTCTTTGCATTGTTCCTCTTCATCAGGTTCTTCATCATCATGTTGGTCTTCTTTCTCCATGTTTGTATTTTCATTGTTGTGTTCTTTCACCTCCTCTTTTTCTGCATTGTATTTCCTAAGCTTGAGACACAATTGAAATACTCATGTTGATAGGTTGTTAATGTTTCCATACAATCAACTCATTTGGAATCAAAGCAGAGGAACATGTGTTCTAGGAAGGCAGGGAGGGGTATGTGGTCAATTAGAAAATCAGGGAACAGGAACACACACTCTGTCACTTTCATTTGACAACATGAAGACTAAACCAGCTGAGGCAGTTGGTTATATGATATATATATATATATATATATATATATACACCGATCAGCCACAACATTAAAACCACCTGCCTAATATTGTGTAGGTCCCCCTCGTGCCACCAAAACAGCTCTGACCCATCGAGGCATGGACTCCACAAGACCTCTGAAGGTGTCCTGTGGTATCTGGCACCAAGACGTTAGCAGCAGATCCTTTTAAGTCCTGTAAGTTGCGAGGTGATGCCTCCATGGATCAGACTTGTTGGTCCAGCACATCCCACAGATGCTTGATCGGATTGAGATCTGGGGAATTTGGAGGCCAAGTCAACACCTTGAAGCCTCTTTGTCATGTTCCTCAAACCATTCCTGAACAATTTTTGCAGTGTGGCAGGGCGCATTATATATTATATAAAGAGGCCACTGCCATCAGGGAATACCGTTGCCATGAAAGGGTGTACTTGGTCTGCAACAATGTTTAGGTAGGTGGTACGTGTCAAAGTAACATCCACATGAATGCCAGGACCCAAGGTTTCCCAGCAGAACATTGCCCAGAGCATCACACTGCCTCCGCCGGCTTGCCTTCTTCCCATAGTGCATCCTGGTGCCATCTCTTCCCCAGGTAAACGACGCACACGCACCCGGCCATCCACATGATGTAAAAGAAAACGTGATTCATCAGACCAACCCACCTTCTTCCATTGCTCCATGGTCCAGTTCTGACGCTCACATGCCCATTGTAGGCGCTTTCAGCAGTGAACAGGGGTCAGCATGGGCACTCTGACCGGTCTGTGGCTATGCTGCCCCATACGCAGCAAGCTGCCATGCCCTGTGTGTTCTGACACCTTTCTATCATGGCCAGCATTAACATTTTTCAGCAATTTGTGCTACAGTAGCTCAGACCAGACAGGCTAGCCTTCGCTCCCCACGTGCATCAATGAGCCTTGGGTGCCCATGACCCTGTCGCCGGTTCACCGGTTGTCCTTCCTTGGACCACCTTTGGTAGGAACACCGCACAAGACCTGCCGTTTTGGAGATGCTCTGACCCAGTCGTCTAGCCATCACAATTTGGCCCTTGTCAAAATCACTCAGATCCTTATGCTTGCCCATTTGTCCTGCTTCCAACACATCAACTTCAAGAACTGACTGTTTACTTGCTGCCTAATATATCCCACCCCTTGACAGGTGCCATTGTAACAAGATGATCAATGTTAATAACTTCACCTGTCAGTGGTTTTAATGTTGTGGCTGATTGGTGTATATACATATATATATACACACACACTGAGTGGCCACTTTATTAGGTACACCTGTACATGTGCTTGTTAATGCAATTATCAAATCAGCCAGTCATGTGGCAGCAACTCAATGCATAAAAGCATGCAGACATGGTCAAGAGGTTCAGCTGTTGTTCGGACCAAAAATCAGAATGGGGAAGAAATGTGATCTAAGTGACTTTGACCGTGGAATGATTGTTGGTGCCAGACGGGGTGGTGTGAGTATCTCAGAAACTGCTGATCTCATGGGATTTTCACGCACAACAGTCTGTAGAGTTTACAGACAATGGTGCGAAAAAACAAAAAACATCCAGTAAGCTAAGATAATGCGTCATGTCACAAAGCACACGTCATCTCAAGCTGGTTCCATGAACATGACAATGAGTTCAGTGTACTCCAATGGCCTCCACAGTCACCAGATCTCAGTCCAATAGACCACCTTTGGGATGTGGTGGAATGGGAGATTCGCAACATGAATGTGCAGCCGGCAAATCTGCAGCAACTGCGTGATGCTATCATGTCAACCTGGACCAGAATCTTTGAGGAATGTTTCCAGCACCTCGTTGAATCCATGCCACAAAGAATTCAGGCTGTTTTGGGGGCAAAGGGGGGTCCTACCCAGTACTAGAAAGGTGCACCTAATAAAGTGGCCAGTGAGTGTATATATACTGTATATATATATACAGTGTATATATATATGTATATATTTATCATGTATCATATACTGTGAGTACGTGTGTTGGCCTCTTGGCCTGGTTTAACTTAAAGTTGAATTTAGTAAATGAGGTCCTGTTGAGGACATTCAGAGAAATTACCAGGTTGCTTACCAGGTTTATAGATCACTGGTGAGGCCCTGCCGGTCGAAAATGCCTCTCTGTATGGTTTGAGACTTGAATTGTATGCATTCTTTTTTCTCCCTGTTTTTCCCTTTGTGCAGTGCCTCCTCCAAGTTTAAAGACCAGATGTTCAAATATTTTCTCTATGATGTTTCAAATTAAAATAATCTCATGCCATATGCTTGAATAATTTCACAAACAGTTTTTGTATTTCTAGTTCATGCATTGCTAAGGCAACTGGATAAGTTATCTTCTTAATTAGACACTTGCAAATGTTTTAGAGAGAGGGGTAGCATATAACCAATCAAGGATGAAACCTGGGAAGGGTGTTTAACCCAGCCAACTTGGTCAGGGCTGCACAGTGTGAATATTGATTGAAAACATAGCATCCGTTCATTGCTAATAAATTATTTATTGAATAAACCAAAGCCTACCCCTAGACCTCCTCCCTAATCCTGAAATAAAACTGCACATATATTCTTCAATCACCTGATGGCTGAAAGTCACAATTTAGCTAAAGCCTAATGGTGTGAGTAATGTTAGAGCATGGGCCTAACCAGTTGCTCCATATGCCTGGCACCATGCCTTTGTTGTCACAGGATTGTGTGGAATTAAAAGGCCTTGCACTGCCAGTCTTCTTGATCCCTGGACAAACCACACATGTACAATCACACTCACTCACACACACACAGACACGCATGCACCAATACACACACGCATGCACGTACACACATATACACACAAACCCACACACACTTTTTTCCCTACTTTTTTGACCTACTACTTATGGTCTTCTAACTTTTTTTTTTCCTGGGCCAAACTATATAAAATGTGATTACACTGTACTCTGTAAAACAAGATAACATTTGAATATACGCACACCCAACACAGAAACAGATTTGTTCCCGTAGGACTATCAAAACCTTCACACAAGCTGAGACATAACACCCACTTACACTGTAGCATGCGTACAGTACACTAATACTCATCCAAAAAACACAGGAACACAGTATGCACAGCCCTAACATTGCTCCAAAAACGAACACAAATGTATCAGCAGAAAATTGCACAACACACTAAGATCAACTGTTTGTTAGGTTACTTTGCAGACATCAAGAACCACAGAGTGCAAAAAATAGAGGCTTACCTCACTTTTGTCTCTCATCATGCTCCAAATGCTGTCCAGCCAAGGTTCAGACACCCCATCCCAGTGACATTCCTTTCCTGCCCCAGGCTTCCCGAGGAAGCTGTGTTGTCCTGGTCAGACACCGGAGGTGAGAGGAGGCAGGTCTCTGCATTCTCAAACATCCACAGACACTCTAGTGCACGGGCACTAGAATAGCTCTTTCACCAGGAGGTGGTCCTTTTCGAGGAAGTGTTTGTTTATGCACTGCACAAATTCCAATGGAGTAAATATTAGGTCACTTTGCTGGCACCATGTCAATGCTTAGTAAATGTAAAGATGTATACATCTTTCTTCTTTTTTATACAGAAGACATTCATTATTGTGGATGGGAAAATAATTCCTTAAATTTCCCTACCTATATTTTATGCTTAAAATATTAGCAATGTTTCATGTTGATGTGTAGATATGTTTCATTTGACCCACAGTCAAAATAAACATATACCTTCTGTTCAACTATGAAGAGGGAATTAACTTTTTTTCTATTGTCTTATGTCTGTAGTGTTTTTCTCCATTGGAAACAAAAGTGCAAAAGTGTAACCGTCCTTGCATGATGGGGAGGAGAATACTTGAAAGATAAAGGGTTAAGCCCTGGTCACATTTGGAACAACAACAATAACTTAGTATAAACATGATGATATGTTTCATTATGGTCACATAACACACAACGACAATCAATTTATTTATTTTTAAATTTTGTTTCTATTTCCGGTGGCACTCCCGGCCAGAGCTGACTCTGGTTCGGCCGGTGGAATCGAACCCCGGTCGCAGTGGCCAGCTTTGAACGTTAAAACCACTAGACAATGCCGGAGGCCCCAGCATTTTTTTTTTTTTATACAGAATTTGATCTTTTTCAAAGCATCTGTCTGTTTATTTGTCTTGCATTTTTAAATCACACACCTATTTTAATCCTGTTCTCGTTATTTGTTCCCACACTTTTCTGATTAGTATAGAAATATTTATTGTTATTATGATAATTATAACATAATTAATATAAAAATGTTCTGAAAGTAATCACAATGATAGCTGTCATTATTGTTTGTAGTAAATGTTATGATTATCATTAAGGTGTGACCAGATACATTCATTTGAACTGGTATGATTTAAATCAATTTTATTATTACAGTTATAGTTATTTATTATCCTTCCAAATGTGACAGGGGTTTTAGAATGTTAGCACATATTACGCATTAGCATTGTTCCCCAGTAACAATAAAGTGACAGTGGTGTATCACATTTGCCTCTACAGCTGTGCTGATGATCACTGAATGCAGATGTGCATGTACAACATTTACACCAAAATCCAGCAAAGCCGTTAGTCTTTGCACAAGCAGTTTAATTAATGCAAGATGCCCAGCTGGCATCAGGACAAATAATCTGGGCCCAGCACGGAGGGGATAGGATTTGCAAGAGATTCAAAACCCTGCTTGGGTGGATGGGTAGAGTCAAAAGATGTGCTGAGTGTTGAGCAGTAGCACCTCTTGCACAGCATCGAATCCCACATCAGGTCCATTGTGGTGAAGGTCTTTATACCTCAAGCACATGGGCACACACACACACACACACACACATATGGACTTATCTTTCCAAAAAATGTCAAAACCTGCTGTTATACAAAGAGGGATCACGCATCCCAGCAGCTCCCAGCACCGCCAAGAACCATTATGAGTCTCTACTTCGGGTCCTCAGCACACTCAACAGTCTTGCCTCTAAAAAGCCCGCACCCGCAGTCCTAAAATCCTAAATGAACTATCCTGAATCATTTACACTCGACAGCCAAGGTGGGACACTGAGTCAGAGTGGAATCTGTAAGCAGAACCCCCAGCATTCCAATGTTCAGGGAGTTCTCCCTGTTCACTGGAGAAATTATTAGATTGATCTGTACAATTGAGACATGACAGCAGAGCTGCCTAGTCTGGCTTCTTCACCATTCACTTTCTTATAGCGTTTTTTGGGCATGCAATGACTTCTTGTAATTTTGAGAAAGCTGAAGTGTCCTATACTGTAATAACATGAGGCCATCTGAGCTAACATAGATGGCAATCTGCTAGCTAATATTTGCCTTCCTGGCTATTAAACTCACAGCAGACTAAAGCCAATCAAGCTCGTAGCTAAGAACCTACCATTATTCCATTAATGAGTCTGATGGAACTTCCCCTGATTGAATTACTTTCCTCAGCCTGGACAGGAAATGCTTTTTCTCCCCTGGAAAATGCTTTCAGTGTCACCAGCTGCTTGCCTTTCAAAAAAGAAATGCAATTCAATAAGCCTGGGGTGGCGATGCATCACATGGCTGAAAGCTGAGTGCCGTTCCCACCCCAGAAGTGGGTATATATCCTGTGAATGCATGGCTTGTCATGGTTTATTCCGCTTATACCACACTGCCACAAAACATATTAGCATGCAAAAGTATTAAAAATTCAAACCATTATCAAGTTAAAATGATTATATTGTAGCATGTGTAAATTTGCAAATAAATATAGTTCCTCCTTAGCCCAGGTTCAGAAAGAGATGAAGCATTCAATACTTGCACAGTAGATGGTAGCGTTGGGCAAAAAAGACCAGCCAGCAATAAAAATAAAACGTGAACGATATTTAGAAAATGAACATTAGGAAATGAATATTTTTTCCAGTCACATGACATTTTTTAAAGTTAACAGTGCTAACATCAGCTAGCTAGCTAAAATGAATTACCTACCTTAATAAGCTGGTACATTAGGGAAGTACAGTATGTTATCCTAGTGAGCTAACTTAGCTAGATGAGTTACCTAGATGAGGTACTGCTCCCCCATACCTCCAGTCACTCATCACTCCCTACACACCTCCCAGACCCCTCCGCTCCGCCTCCTCTGGTAAACTGACTGTCCCTTCCCTCCGGGCGCCTGGCAGCCGCTCCTCGTGGTCTCGCCTCTTCTCTGTCCTGATCCCTCGCTGGTGGAACGACCTTCCGCAATCGGTCAGGACCGCGGAATCACTTGCAATCTTCTGCAAGAGACTCAAAACCCACCTCTTCAGACTCCACTACCACTGAACTCTGTCCATCTAGCTAAATTGTCTTCACCACTGTTTACTTGTTCAACACTATACTCAAAAAAACAAAAATTCACTAACCTTTTCCTTCCCGGTGTTACAGGTATGGTACACAGATGCCTGCAATGATGTCTATTGCTGTATTCCTGCACTGATCTCGTGCGCTAACTATGATTGTTCCTACCATGTATTAATGCACATCTTGTAAGTCGCTCTGGATAAGAGCGTCTGCTAAATGCTTAAAATGTAAAATGTACCTAACGATGCATAACGCCTGCTAGCTATCCGAGTTAGTGGGACTTGTTGTACCGTAGCTGAGGAGCTAGAACAAGTTGGGAGTAGTGTTACATATTTTGCTAGCAAACTGTTCTACCATTTTCAATGTATGTATTACATAGCTTGTGTCTGGCTAGTAGCTTAGCATACAGAACATCTGGCAAGAGGTTTTTGAGAAAAAGTTCTAGCAGGGAAGTAACAATGATCATTGTTTATGGAGCCTGTGTGTTTGGGCATATTAATATGGAACTTGTAGGACAAGAAGGACAAGAAAATATGAAACATGCATTACATAATTTAATTTGACAAAATTTCAACGTAAAAGTCACCAGTGTTTATTAATTGACAACCATTATCCTAATGAGATGTCTTGCTCTTTGTCTTTGGTGCAATTTCAAAAGGAAATTCGTTCTTTTTCCAGTGGAAAGCTAGCAAAATTAGTGTAACAAGGTCTACCAAAGAGTGCAAATTATGAGCAGTTTGTCACCCTCTACTAAAATCAGGTACATCTTTCTGAATGTTAAAATGACTTGACTGGAGTTGACTCTGACTCAGGTCAGATGAGGGAATTGATTATTGTCATGCTCGGTGACATTCAGTGGTCCAGTACAACTTATAATGCTCCTTTTATTCCTTATAATACTGCTGGAAATGCTAGGAATAAATGTACTCAGAACCTCCTCATGTTTTAGGTTGTTGGAAAGCTCAGTAGATGTCTGACTCTGTACAGGACAGTTAGAGACCCTGAGTGTTTTAAAAGCTGGAAAGGCTGACTATGCAATAGAAATAAAAAAGAGAATAAGTTTACAGGAATTTAACTCAATCATTGGTCATTTTTGCACTTCCTATAGGAGCCGGTCTTTGTACCAGCTGTCCAGTATTCCACTAGAACTTTCCTCCACATTCTTAGTGTTGACATGAAGTGAGACAGTTGCGTGATCTCTGAAAACTCCCATAAATTGTTTCCGTGAGGACTTTTAGACCATTATCTCAGACTAGGCCCTTGCACTTAAGCTGTCTGCTGTCTGCTCCCTGGACATAAACACAAGAAACAGAGGGAAGGAGGGGGATAAAGAAGAAGAAATAGAATGTGGGAGAGGTAGAGCTATCCGACACTGTCAGCTGCCATAACCTGTGACCCATTGCAGTGAGTCTGATCTCCTCCTGCCTTGCAATCACATATTAGTGCCATTCAGGCAGCATTAACATCAACAGCCATTACAATAATTAGAGTGAATTTTTATTTTGACTAAACAACACAGTACCTATTGCCTCTTTGTTGGTCTGCTTGCATCAACAATTATTAATGTTATCATCTCCACGTATCAAAAGTAATATTGTTGTTAATTTAATCATTTGAATACCATGAAAATTGTCTCATGTTCATGAGCATAAAGTTTTTCAATACAAGATTCCAGCACAGCTGTGTAAAATGGTAATCTGACTTTTAAGGGCATCTTAAAACCTGTCATTGGTTCTATGGCTATTATGTGTGGGGAAGATAAACAGAATTTGACAAAATGATAGTGGCAGCTTGATTGATGCAACAAATATTGCAGCTCTCTGAATGCATCTAAATAGATAACAAGGTTGTTTTTTTTATATAGACTTTAGGGTTGTAGATGGGGCACATGAGACCATAAATCAAAAGGTTAGTTACTCTTGGTGACAATCTCTGCAGATAAAATTGAAAATTGTGGCACCCGGAGAGCTTGTGTGCTGTGATCTATACAAATAAGTGTAAACCATGATATCCCTGTGGCATTCCCTCACCTCATGATTTTGAGGGGGTTTTCTCAGAAGAGGTTTCAGTGATCGGTGGAGAACTAAACTCCGTAGAGTTAGCTTACTCCTCCAAAATAAACAACACATGACACAATGACCTGACCTTTTGTTCAACTTCATATAAGCCATAAGGAGGACTGGGAACAAATTGGCCTGCACTCACAAACATCTTGTTTTTGTTCTTCAAAGGAGAAGATTTTCAGCAAAGATTGCAATAAAGAGTCCAGTCTTGAGATAAGCAACCTGCATTTGATGTACTGTAGTAAAGTGCAATTATCTCAAGAGCAATGAAATGGGCCATATTCAGCTTGCACGAACCTTCATCAGACACCTATCCCAGAAATGCTCTGTGAGTGTGTGTGTGTGTGTGTGTGTGTGTGGGGGGTTCTTCCTGATCTCTTCTTGTGTCATATCACACTAAAATAACAGCAGTCTACCTCTTACCCTCAGAGCAGAAGGGCTTGAAACTAGACCTCCCAACTAGACGCAGTCCAGCTGGCAAAAGAGTTAACGCAGGGGGATGGGAGATATATAAGAGTATCTGGAGTTTGAGGGGTCACCACTGAGGATGGCTCATGCCCTACACTGTAGGGTATCAACTGCAAACTAGTCTTGAAGCTGTAGTTAAAAGCTTTGTCTATGCTGTCAAATGTAGTTGTAGTTGTACATTTCAGTTCTGTTATCACACTGGGTAGTGTTGCATCGTGAATGTCCAGCAAGAGAACATACTTTATTGTCAATAAGATTATAATTTATAGGTTTCGCTAGGATTACTTTCAATCATAACCAATCAAGATGATTAACTGAAATGTATATCTTATGCTAATCATGTGACGATTGGGATAAGGACCCAGACGCAGATCAGGACTTAGGCAAAAGAGTAGTTTATTGGGAAGCAGGGGTCAAAACCAGGAGTCAGATATAGCGAAGGTACAGAATCACAATGCAGAGAGTAGTCACAAAAAGGCAGTCCAAAAAGTCAAAACAGGTAGGCAGATAGGCAAACAGACAGAATCGCTAGGCAGGCTCGGAGTAGTAAACAGAAGGGAAGTCTCGGATAAATCAATAAACACTGGCTGAATCAAGGGAATAAGGATCATCAAACACATAAACGGAACAGATATCAAAACGGAAAGGGTAAAACAATTCAACTTAATCATTAAAATTGGGACAACGCAAGACACGGACTGGGAAACATACAAACATATAGACAAAAACGACCTGGGAGATCAGGCAGACACGTGCATAACTTGCGTTGAAAGGGAAAGTGAAAAGCTAACAGGGATACGATAATGAGCGAGAAAGACAGCGATAGTCAGAAGCGTGAGATAATTAGTGATTAGTAGTGTTAGTAACTTAATCTAAATCCCTAATGTTAGTAGATTAGTTGGTTAGTACTATATACATCTAACTAATATATACAAAGTGTAATCTAGAAAGTAAGAAGGAAGAAAACGAGATAATAAGCGAAGACGGAGAAAACCCGAAATGCAGAACTTCCCGAAGTGCATGACAAGACAAGGAGTGGATCTCGAAATAAACGGAACAAAGACAGACAGGGATCAGAACGTGACAGAAAGATGAAAATGCAAAACTGAATAAAGAATAATGAATAAGGACTGAATGAAGAATAATATACAAAGTACAAAAACCAACAGAACAAATACTCAGAACATAACAAATCAAGCATCAAACATATGGTTATCTATTCAATTAATCATTAAATTGGGATATGTTATGTTTGTTATGTTTGTTATGTATCTCCTCCCAGTCACACCTGATTCCTATTGTGTTTCCCTTCCCTGCTTGTATTTAAGTTCCGTGTTTATGTTCACTCCTTGTCAGAACGTTGATCATCATTCCCTGTGCCGATTGTTAGTAAGCCAGAGTCTGTTGCATTTTCCCGAGACACCCCTTCTGTTTTCACTTCGAGTTTGCCTTCCGATTCTGTTTCGTTTGCCTATTGTGATTTCTTGGTTTTTACTTTTTGGATTGTTTGTTGACTACTCTCTGGATTTCGATTTTGTATCTTCGCTACTCTGTCTACTGGTTTTGACCCCTGCCTGAATTAAACGTCCCTTTTTGCCTGATCCTGGTCTGCATCTGGGTCCTTATCCCGTACATCACAGGATATTCAACTAATTCTCAGGTGTGTTTCAATTTCAATCAAGTTCAATCAAGGTTCACCTTCTGACTTCACTAAAATACAGTGTAATGTACATGTAACTGCCAAAATAAAGGAAACACTAACATAAAGTGTCTTAATAGGGTGTTGGGCTACCACGAGACACCAGAACAGCTTCAGTACGCCTTGGTATACTTTCTAAAAGTGTCTGGACCTGGATGGAGGGATGCAATAGCCTTCTTCCACAATAAATTCCATCATTTAGTGTTTTATTGAGGGTGGAGGGAAATGCTGTCTCAGTCGCTGCTCCAGAATCTCCCATAAGAGTTAAATTGGTTAAATTGGAGATCTGGTGACTGAAATGGCCATTATATATGGTTTACATTGATTTCATGCTCATCAAACCATCCAGTGACCACCCATACCATAACAGAGTAACCAGAACCCTTCACTGTGGAAAACAAGTAGGTTTCTTTTTGCGTGTGCCACACGTGCACTTGTTTGTTTGTTGAGAAGAGGGTAAGGATGACTCATCTGACCATATGTATTTTTCCACTGCTCAGTAGACTTGCATTACTTTATTTCTTTTTCTTTCTTGATGGGAGGTTAGAACTGCTGATTTAATTGACACATGAGAGAAGTCCTTCTTTAACTCAATCTGGACTCATAATATGGTAAACCCCATTACATCATGTCAAGGTTCCACAAGGCAAAGCATGGATAACTTAAGTAAATCTCTTATTGCCTTTATCACAATTGTAAAATAGGTCGACATGCAAGGGAGCCTATCGCAGCTGTGATAAGATGCCCAGACAAACAGACAAAGCAGTGTGAGCCATCAGACGGCCAGCAGCCATAGCCAATGTGAGCCTGATAGCAATCAAGTGTCCAGTTTACACCAGCTTGTAAACAACGCCCATCTGTGTGAAAACATAAGCAAAACCATAACCTTGACAACCATGAAGCATAACTTTCTCCATCTACTTTCATGTTAATAACTGAGCTATTAAGGCAAGTGTGGGGTAGAAAGTGTAGAGGTGAGCTCTTGGCCAAGGGAGAGCCAGGGCGTCCACACCTGGGGGCTCACAGTGTGTGTCTTCCTGTGAGGCAAATAGGTCTGCATCTGCTCTCCAGAACCGAGCCAAAATCTGTTCCACAATTTGGGGGTGGCGGTGCCACTCCGCTGACAGTGGGGTTCCCCTTGCCAGGAGATCTGATAATTTATCTAGGGATGTGTAGTGCGTGCCAGGATAACAATTTTTGTGGGCTCACATCCAGATTTTTACCACTACATAGTGGAAAGCAGGCAAATGAATGCCCCCCTGATGGTTTATGTATGACACAGAAGCTTTGTTATTGGTTAGGACCAACACATGTTGAAACAGTGTTTCAGAAGTAGCAAGACTGACGTCAGCTCTAACACATTGATGTGACAAAGGGGTGGGGTCCATAGACTGTGCACTTCCTGACCCTCACCGCCCCAGTTGGTCAGGGAGGCAATGGGTCCCATCCGGAGACGTGAGAAACAAATGGTCCCATCCGGACACCAGTGGTAATCACATGATTATCTCTGTATGAGAGAGAGAGCTTTAAAGAAAGAGCTCGGAACCATCACCAGTCACGGGCAATCCTGCACCGGATTCGTCCGGATTGAGGCCCTTTTATAGTGAAAGGGATGCTGCTATTAGCCAGCAGCTGGCGTTGTTTTAGATTTGTTTAGTCTCTCATTGGTGATTTGCCAATTCCCATATAGAGCCAATCAATGTAGCTCTACATGGCTTCTACATAGAATTTGGCTCTGTCATGCCATGAGATGAAAACTGCACCTGTTCTGCACTCTCATTGCCTGAACATGGTCTATGTGAATCAGATGGATTGAATTGTGTTATGAACATAAATTAACCTCAAAAACAAAGAGTGTGAACAGCCAACAAATTCAAACATCTTTTTCAAATGTAAAGGGAATTGGTTTTTCCTTCACACTTGAAAAATATCTTTGTATTTGTCAAACCCATTTGAAATGAACCTTAAGTGGAAAAGAAATGTGATTTCCTGGCTCTCATTAAAGTTATTATTCAGATCTTGTTCTGTACTTTAATTTGTGGCGGGGGGTCATAAAAAGCATGTCATTCTTTTTAATGACTCAAAACTTAAATATAACTACAGCCATAAATCTTGTAGCTTTCTTTTTTTGTTATGTAAAAACATGATTTATTATATTGACCTGATTTTAATCATTTTATATTACACACTGGGTGTTCACAATTGCTCTATGATTTTGCCAATTGTATGACAACCTGACAATTTTGTATTCAGTCATGTGTATGTCTGTGGGTTTGTTTGTTTGACTAGTGTAGAGCACTGGTACCCAATACAAAAGCTGCATTACAATAATAAATATTGTTTGTTGATGCAGAGACAGCAGAATTTAGCTTGGGATTGGGATGGAGCACAGAACTTCCAGGATGTTTCTCCACGCAACACACTCTGCCACAGAGAAACATTAATTTTACAAGTCAGGTTTCTGGCTCCTGAGATCCACTCTTCTGACAGACTATTTAAATGATTTCTTTCTGCATAGTTTTCAAGTGATTGTTAAAGCCTTGCAAATAATCAGTGTTATGTAGTTTTCTCATTGTAATGATTGCACCCTATATTGAGGGCACTTTACTTGGCATTTTACTTATTGGAAAAATGGTTCAACTGTGCACTTGTTGATATTGGATACTGGATACTTAGGTAAATCTAAGGATTGCATGGTATTACTTATAAAAGCAACACAGGTGCTTTTCCTCAAAACAAAGCAAAAACAACAAACAGATGATCTACATGACTGTTAGATAGCTGTGTTGGATAGTTACCTGCTGGGTGGAAGTGCATGTGACAGTAGCAAGGAAATTGGAGACCTGTAATCATTAAGATGATTGTGGGTGCCCAATCGACCAGTGGGAGTTGTTGGTGTGCACTGAGACACGAACATCCCGGACAACTAAATCCCTCCCTCCCTGGGCAACACTACCGCCAATTATGCATTGCCCCGTGGAGCAGCTGACCACAATGGCACTGGCATGGTCTGGATTTTATACCAGACCGTGGGGCTCATCCACACACTAGAACAGTGCCTCAACAGGATGAGCCACCCAGCGACCCAAACATAATTTTTTTTTAAAGCCCATAGCTTTGACTGAGAGATTGGAAACCACTTTCCTAAGGCGAGACACGTACTGCATTCATTTTTATGCCAACTATCCTAATGGCTTCTTAGCTTACCCATTTCCAGTCTACATATGATAAGTACAGAGAATAAACTAAAATATGAGAGGAGTGACAGAAGTCCACTTCGGCTTAGATGGAAAATACAGGGTAGTGAATGCTGTGACAAGACAATGGCTGAGATCTATCAACCAGAATGTAAGATCATAGACGACCCTTTATTGTATTTGGCAGGAGCCAAACAATCTGTTAACAATCTGTGCCATTTATAGGTTGGATGCTAATGGCTATGGATTGCCAGTCGCTTTCATTTTGATCTCACCACTTACTGTATAACATATTACGAAAACTGAGGATTTGTGCACCTCTTTCAGGGGTGGATGTGTGTTAAAATCATGTGTTAACTCTGCCCGACTCAAGCAGTGGCTATTAGGAATGTGATACTCTTCCGTTTAATGAATGAATGTGTGAATAAACACTTTGTTACAGTAAAAAAAGAGGTATGCATCCAACAGTTGCTTAAGTCTTGGAGCAGGAATGCCAAAAACAAATATAGCAGGTTCCCTTTCTGAGATTATATGTACAACACCTTTTTCACCATTTGCCAGTGAAAACTCTAATGTCATTTGGGTTATAACAGTCACATAGCAGGGTGAGGTCTGTCATCTCCGCCGCAATCAAAACAAGCTTCCCCCATTCCAGTTTATTCCCGCTCTATACATACAGTATACTTGTATGATGTTTGTTACATTCTGCATGCTTCCAATGAAATGTATTGTGGACGGACCACCCAGTAAGTGGATGAACAGGACAAGAATCAGGGGTCTAGATCCTATGGGACTCTGCTCAGTCAGACTTCTGCCCTATTACAATAGTGGTCCCCTAAGTCAAACTGCAAGATGCCGTCAAAGTCTCTACCCTTGTGGATATAGTGTAATGTCAGGGTCATCTTTGTATGACGTTTATTGCCTTCAGGAAAATGAATGCTATTTAATAGAAAATACTTTTTCGCACGGAAGTCAATGTTAGTGTTTAGGCAAAGGAAGGGCCTTAAATTCGGTGGTACTAATTCAAGTTGTTACTGCAGGTAAATAAGAGGTGCTACTTAACTTTTAGGGATAACCAGATATTATGGTCTTTGAGAGTATTCAACTATAACCAAAATGGCAGAATTTTTTATATTGTATAAATGTGCTTGCAATTTGGCTAATGCTCAGTAATTCATCCCAGGCACATTTCCAAATGGTAAGCATTTATTATTATAATTTTTAAATTATAAATTATAAAATTTTGTTTCAGATTTTTCCCCATTTTTCTCCCCAATTTAGAAGCCAATTATGCCCTCTATTTATTTAGATGAACCCTCCCCCACAAACTCGCTGCCTGTCTCTACGGGGCAAGCTACTCTCCAAGGCCGGCGATGATTTGCCTCCCTCGAGACGGAACTCACCGACCCCCTTTCTGGAGATTTACGTGCTTCACAGTGAGTTCGTGCCGACCACCCTCCCCCCTCCCCCAGGAGCGGACAGCCACATGTCGCCCCCGATTGGGGCTAACGGCCAGGGCCGGTCTGGCAGAGACGGGTTTTGAACCGTGTCCCTGATAGGCAGCTCACACTCCTACAGGACCAACAAAATACAGGTGCGTTAGAGCGCTACGTTATCCGCCAGCCTGGTAAGCACTTATTTAACCAATGTGTCTTATGTTAATTCAAATTTAGATTCATGAAATGCATGTTTCCTCCATGCAGGGTCAACCTCAACACAAGATTACCTCCCTCTAGGACAGTAGGAAAAAATATGCCCCCAGTTTGCAATTTTGCTTTCATCTCCAGGAATTATAGACTCCCATTAAACTGATGGATGCCCTGACTGTACAAGTACCAGGCCGACGATTCATCTTTTATATTTCCTAATGATAGGAAATTAAATTACCGTGGTCTATACGGATTGTGTTTATAGATGTCCTACTATGAAAAGTAACAAATGCTCAGCATTTCAGAACCCTTGTGACAATATCCATTGTGTGTTATTCCACATATAAGAGTGGAGTGAAATTACTCTTGACATGGTACTAATGCTCTGTAATTCTGCTACTCATGTTAAGATAATTGCTCATTATTTTGCCTGATATTTGTTAGCTGATTTTCAAAACAAACTCAAATAGACATGCTGCATTAATAATTAGTTGTAGTTTTTCAATAGAGTTTAAACTACAATGCAAAACAAAGACCAATAATTAGTTTGAAAAGACTAAGCTTAAATTATTTTTTTTAAACTACTAATGAATTAAATTAGGTTACATCTTTTTATTATGCCATCTCTGGGAGAGAAAGCTGGGAGGTCATCACATAGTCTCCCTGCCTGGAGCTCTTTCCACAGGAGTTGTGTCTGGGTTTGTCATCACAATCTGGCTAAGAGTCCTCCCTGGTCTGGAATACAAATCTACATGACAAACAGGAGGCGTGAGCTGCCTCTATCTGCTCAGGCTCTGAAGAGATTTGGGGGTCATCCTGGAACAGAATAATAAAATAAGATATAGTCATGCAAAAATATATATATTCTAAACTGAAACATTCTAAGATGTTCTGCTGTATAAAATGTATAATTTTACTCGGTATTCCTATTATGGGCATTTTTGTTTGCTCTCTACCAAGTTATTTTCTAAAAATAAAGCCTGTGAACTAGAGAGTAAAGAGGGTACCTATGATTTCTTACTGGACTTTGATCAGATTGTTGGCATTCACTAACTAAAGTCGAAAGTTTCAAATGAAATAGATAGTAAGTATTTTACGTACTACATAACTACTTATTACTTACTACATAAGTATCTGTGAATTGGATACCAGTCGGTATTTTCAAGCAATTCAATTTATCTGAAGTTTTTTTCTTCTGAAATGTGTGCAGTAAACAACTGTATTCCACTGAGTTTGTAATGTAAAAAAGTCAATACTTTGAGAGTGTTGTATAACACACTTATAACTCAGTTAATATATTGTGTTTTTTCTCATAGAAAAATCGGTATTGGCATCAGACAAAAATAAATAAATACATTGTAATAAATAAATAAATAAAGAATGTATCAGTCAAGCGAGCTCTAGTCTAAATATTGTGAATAAGTCACACAAATTACTTATATAATACCATTCCAAGGGATGACATAGTTATAATCTGCTCTTGACCTTAAGGGGTCAAAGACATCAGAACGTCCTCAGCTCATCCGAGGGCACACATGGTATTAAAATTGTTCCTTCCAACCGATGGGGCTGGTGATCAGGTAATGGGAGTGGTGGAGAAGATTTGTGTTTGGCTTCAGTGTTAATCAGGCTTACAGTCACAATAATCTCCCTTCTCTAGGCACTTAGCAGGCTGGCACTTCCTCCCCTGCCCCCTCCAGACACAAATCCATGTGTGGTAGCTACTGTATTTACTAACCTGTGATAAGCAGATATAACATAAACGTCCTACAGCCATACTGCTACAATTATATTATGTGAATGTCCTCACTGACCACAAGAGTGTGTCAGAGCCTGGATAACCTGACCTGGCTAATCATCTAATTATATTGCAAGTCGTCTTATTTTTCAGGTATTTTTACACTATACAATGCACACAATGTGGATGGAATTTAGAACACTACATCTAAATGTACAAGTTGATTGGACTACATGTTATTATTCCCATCGCATTACATAATGTAAACTGTATATTGTAATTGTTTCTGTGATGGGATGAAGGTGAAGCATCTTGTCACAACATAATTGTTAACATGGCATTAAGATCAGTTTATAGTAACTCATCCAAATTCTTTCCACTGGCCAAACAGCCATATTTGCCTCTTGCCCTAGTCCATTGTGGAAATGTATACACATCCATGGTAAGATACCTTTTGTCCTGACATATTTGTTTTTCTCCCACAATCTTCATGAGAAAGTATATAAAATTATAAATCTTTTAAAAGCAATTGATAGACAAGGCACAGGCCCTTACAAGGCAGCCCACTGCTATGAGAACCCTGAACTGTCTTCTGTTCTTTAGATTAACTTAGGAGGGAACCATTCTCTATATCGGTCCATAATAAATACAAGTCATCATATTTATTTTTAAAGTGATACGTCAGCTCAGGCTTATCCACAGTTGTACACAATTTATTGCAGTTCTGATCTTCAGCCCTCGTTTGTGTATTTACCCTCTACATGCTCTCGTTTTTTTATATCACATTAAAAGCTACAAGCAGAAATGTTCTGTTTGAGAACTGGTCAACAAAAAACCCACAAAACCAGACCCACAAAAAAGAGGCCAAGCGCCAGACCCTTGGTCAGTGGAAGCTTCACAATGAAGCGGAGACCCTTGCTGGACTGTGTTGCCACTGGACCCACAATCTCCTGGAGGACTCCCAAAAAACCCAGCATGCAGAACTGTTTATCGATTATTTTCGGTAATGGGAAAAGACCCAGCTAAAGTATCCCCCCCTGTTTCTCTCTCCTTTTTATCATTGGAGGCAGAAAGAGGGAATAAAGAAAGAAATAGGAGGGAGCGGTTAGTTTGTCCTCTACCTCTGTGGCCATGTAAATGGTCTGACAACAGGATTCAATCTTAGGCCTCTCTTGAGACCATGCTTCTCTCTCCAGTAATAATGTTTTGCCCTTGTGGTCTGAGACCTAGGCCCTCAGCGTGGGAGATTCTAACACTATTACTGACTCAAGGAGTGACATCATCATGACCTCATAGTTCTCACAAGCCCCAGTTGTCATCAAGTCATATTTTTAGGAGCTGACTCCCTCTGTCATCCTGGCAAAGAGGAACAATGGGTGTATCACGATGAGGAAAATATGAATTCAGCTGAGCGCAATGAAAGTTTCTCTATAGAGTACAAAACAATACAATACAACTTTATTAATCCCCGAGGGGCAATTTGAAGATGGAGCCTCAGAGAAAGGCTTTTTATAGAGAACTTGGTAAAGCTAGCTCATTCGGTTTTAAAAATATTAAACTTGAAATGGTAAATTAAATATTGATTTTGTCCCAAAGAATTGTTTTCTATAAAACAATATATGTATATGTATTTTTAATACTCTATTGAAAAAATGTGTGTTGTCTTGCTCACAAATCTGTCCCATTGACAAGCACTGTAAAAAAAAATGGCACACGGCACAGTTTGGCAGGCAGTAGTGGCAGCAAATGAACGCTGGAATACTAGAAATTGAATTAGCGGCATATGGAGGGTGGGTGGTAGTCCCATCTCATAGCAAATAAAACCCAACAGATTTAAAATATGTTTGCTTGACAGATTTCTTTAGCCAACCAATGTAGACATTGGGGTGATGCTAATTAGTTTAGGCCTTGAAATCCCATCCCAATGTCTTCATTCACAATTTCTGTTCACTTTTAAGTAAAAGATCCACCAGCTTCACTTGACTTGATATACCCACACGTCTTGTAGGGCTGAACAACATTCATTTGTACCGTAAAATTGAAAATCCACTGGGGCAAATTAAGTTAAAATTAAAATAGGTAGTACTGCCATTTTTCTGTGCCACGGCAGTTGAATAGAATTCTACAAGAGTGAGCAGAATCCACTGAGAAAAGTTCTGCATACCACTTTTGACCCTGCCTACTAAAGAAGCTTCATATCAGAACAGCCTGATGTGTAATACAATTGTCCAATAAGATTGTCCATCAGTCATAGGGGCTATGTTACACCTGGACACACAGTGGATACTACCAACCACCATCATGCCTGCAGGAGCTTTGGGCTCTGAAAACATTACAAGCAGAATGGTGAATTCAATTAGTTAAGTAGACAATTTGAAAAATAACATTCACACAGACACAAACAATACAATCAGGTCTGCACTAACCCAGAACGTTGGTAAAAGGCTGTAGTTCTGTCATCTGCTTGTAAATGTTCCTCTAGGGGGCAGACTCTTCAAATATTTGAGGGATGTTTAATACTTGTCAAACTGCTGCAGAGCACTGGAAAACGTCTGAGAATGTTTCCTACTATTAGAGAAGGGGGGACTTTGGCTCGTTGCAGGTGAGCCGTGATGCATATGCAACTTTGCATCAAACATCTGTTAGCATGAGTGTTCTGATGATATATACATTCACAAAAATATGATTAGGAAATGTTCTGCACAGCAAATATATCAATGTTGTCAAAAATATTCAGCTGGAGATGATTTTATGTGGGAAATCAATGTAAAACATACAGTCTTAATCAAAACAAGTTCCTCTAATTTGTACAATCACAGTTACATATTAAAGCAATACTTCATGCCAGCTGCTGACCAGAGAACTGTATGGACTGTTATGTTTTTCATGGAACAGATGCAAATGTAATCTATTGTGCCTTTTGTTTTGGGTTATGAGAAATATTCTTTTTAGGATTTTAGTAACCATAATCTGACCTTAAGTTTCATTTTCATAGAATATCTCTAGTTGTAACATTTAGATAATGTACCTGATACAGATTTGCAGTTATTGATATGAATATGTCATGAAAAACACATCAATTACTGTGTGTGTATGACTGAAAATACATGTGTATACACATGAATTTAATTTGATGATGATATTATTGCAGTACTATTATTATTGTAATATATTATTTGTGTATTTATATACTGTAGTTTTATTATTATTAGTGTTAATGTTTAATGTTAACTGTAATTATTAGTGTAAATTAAACATGTTTTTTCAGGTTTTAAACTTGGACATGTGTATCATATTTACAGCAGAAGGTCATGCCAGGTGAGCTTAGATCATTCGTGAGATCCGTGTTGCCATGGAAAACAGAAGAAGCCCATCAGTGCACTTGGACAAGCACGTGGTGTTTATATGCAGACTGGACGTCTTATCAAAAGATAGATAAAAGGGATGCCTTTTTTGTTTACACCCCAGATGTTGCACCAGGCCCCTCCTTCCCATGGATCTGGTGCTATTTAAGCTGGTCCATTTTCATGAGAATTGACCGCAGCGCTCCTGGCTCTGCGATCATTTATGTGACAGGAAAGAGAATTTGTGCCGAAAACCAAATGACTCATTTACAAGTGTGCTAATTTGGCACTTGCACAAGTTCTGTTTGGAATGGCTTGTATTAAATCAGAATCTTCAGCCTGGTTCTTGATATTTTTGTTGGGTATTGAGGCATTTGGAGGTGCGGCCCACTGCATAAGTGTGAGGGTTAGCCTCCATCAGCAGCCCTCCTGTGAATTCCATTCACTATCTTTCAAGGATATAAACATCTACAGCCGACTGGACACCACCAAATGAAGGTGGTTAATTAAATAAAGTTAATAGTTACTAAACTATTAACTTTATTTAATTAACCACCAGTCCATACAGTTTATTGGTTAATTAAATAAAGTTAATAGTTACTAAACTATTAACTTTATTTAATTAACCACCTTCATTTGGTGGTGTCCAGTCGGCTGTAGATGTTTACATCCTTGAAAGATAGTGAATGGAATGATTTCATTTTAAAGGGTTTGCCCAATTCAACTCCATTGTGCTGCAATAATACAGACATACAGAAGTATCTCCTCACCCAAGAGGCCACACAACTTCTTGTCCAGGCCATGGTCACCACACGCCCGGACTACTGTAACTGGCTGGCCTTCTGCCCTGCAGCATCAAGCTGCTACAACTCATCCAGAATACGGACGCACGACTGGTGTTCAACCTTCCAAAATTCTCACACGTCACTCCACTCCACACCACCCTTCACTGGCTTCCGGTTGCAGCTCACATTAAATTCAAGTCATTGGTGCTGGCATACCAGGCCATGAGGGGTACTGCTCCCTCTTACCTTCAGTCACTGACCACATCCTACACCCCTTCCAGATCTGTCCAATCACCCTCCTCTGGCCAGCTGACTGTCCCGACTCTGCACACCTGGTAGCTGCTCCCTACGGCACCACTTCTTCTCTGCCCTTGTCCCTATATGATGGAATGTCCATCCCTAGCTCTAGCTATTTTCTATAAAAGACTGAGGGCCCTATTTTGGTGAATTAGGACGGTGTCGGTAACGCAGACACAAAGCAAAGACGGTGGCGCTTTAGGGTGTGTCTAACGCAATTTCTGTAATTTCACCTCCGGCGCAGTTGTAAAAAAGGTTGGATTAACTTTTAAATACATTAAATTTGTAAATATTGTTTCACTTTTGACATGGATGACAGTTTTGTTATACATTTGCTTGTGCGATAAAAGTTGTGTCAACAAGGTGCACATTAATTTGTTATTGTTTCTTTTTATTGTTATACAATATGTGTAACAATATTTTGTTATACAATATTTTGAGACCTACATTGTTAAAAGAAAGTGTTTTATTTTACCATCTCTTTTTATCCTTATTTATAGGCTTTCCAACTTAAAAAACAACGTTTATTTTCTTCTAACTTAATGTAATTGTTAAATGGAAAGCAATAAATAAAAAAACTCACAACTGCAACTAGGCCTGTTCCATTTATGTTCGTCATGCAGTAGGCCTACATGCGTCACCCTGGAGTGTGCATCACAAACCACCTGGATATTAATGGAATGGACCCCCTTCTGATTCACATAAATGATACCGTGATCAGATGGTGTGCGCAACTGCATGTGTGCAGGGAATCCACATTGCGTATACAAGTCCTGTTTAGTTCTCTGCTGGCTGTCGGGTGTAGGAAAAGTAATAAACTAAATTGCATGTTGGACAAGACTGGAAGAAACTGCAAGTACAGCCAAACTGATAGCCGTCTGGCAAACACCGGCTACTAAACCCAGGGTATTGCCTTCGGCGTCCAATTATGTACTCTGTAGTGTAAATGGAAAGAATAAAACCCTTTCACATAAGAAAAACAATGTGCATGCAAACATATATTTATTTAACAGGTGTATCTTACTGAACGGTAGCGATGGATGGCCTGTTGGCTCCAGTCTTTCATGTCCGTGCATTGAATAACCACAAGCTGTGGTGAAATTGTTTTTAGCTTAATTGATTACGCTTGCAAGTTACCCATGGATTGGACGATTTGCCTCAACGTGGGGGGAAATTCACAATATTCACAAAACATTCTCATGTGATTTCAGATAACCTTATGTTCATACACTATATGGCCAAAAGTCAGTGGACACCTAACCATCACACCTATATGAGCTTGTTGGACATCCCATTCTAAAACCATGGGCATTAATATGGAGTAGGACCCCCCTTTGCGGCTATGACAGCTGCCACTCTTCTGGGAAGGCTTTCCACAAGATTTTGGAGTGTGTCTGTGGGAATTTGTGCCCATTCAGCTAAAAGAGCAGCTGTGAGGTCAGGCACTGATGTTGGACGAGAAGGCCTGGCTCGCAATCGGCGTTCTAATTCCTCCCAAAGGTGTTCAATGGGGTTGAGGTCAGGGCTCTGTGTAGGCCAATTGAGTTCCTCCACACCAAACTCGTCTAACCATGTCTTTATGGACCTCGCTTTGTGCACAGGGGCACAGTCATGCTGGAACAACAAAGGGCTTTCCCCAAACTGTTGCCACAAAGTTGGAAGCGCCCAATTGGCTAAGATGTCTTCGTATCCTGTAGCATTAAGAATACCCTTCACTGGAACTAAGGGGCCTATCCCAAACCCTGAACTCAATAATTAGTAGGGGTGTCCACTGACTTTTGGCCATATAGTGTATGTGTATAGTGTATCAATAAAGTAACTAAATTGCACAGAGCGCCAGCGTTTGTGCTAAGAGGTGGTCTAGTTGGACGTTAACGCAAACTCATTATTTGACACCAAACTTGCATAGTGTCGACTGTTTTCATATTCACACCCCCTATTGCACTGCCCAGCCCATAGTCGCACCTTCATTGCGCACCCCAAAATGGCCAAACTCGGTGGAGACGGGAAATGTTCAGTTTGTGACAGACGAAGGGCATAACACTGCTTAGCACTGGCACGAAAATAGGGCCCTGAAAGTTCACCTTTTCAGACTTCACCACAATTTATTTATTTTGTATAACAGGTTTTTGCGGCATGAACACCAGCAATGTCAATGATTACACTGTGATTAACTGTTTGCTAGCTCTAGTGATGATCTCTAGCCATATGAATGCACTTTGGCTAGAGGTCATCAGGTTTCTTTGGATAAAAGTGATATATGTGATTCCCATTGGGACCACATATACTGAAAATGTCGCTTTGGATAGAAGCGTCTGCTAAATGGCATATGTTATGTTATGTAAAACGTCTGCCAAATGACTAAATTGTAAATTGTAAGTGTCTGGCAAGGGTGTTAAATAAACATTTTAACCCATAACCCTATGTCCCCTATGTACTGTAAGTCAAGGCTACAAATGAATTCCTGCTACTGCACCACTCCACTATCATCTTGTGATCCCTTGATTCTGCTGCTATTGTGATGGACAGTGATGGCACTGGACCTTTAGGGAAGCAGGTTTCAAAGCAGATGCCACTTGCTTCATGGATCTATGCACATATCATTAATCACAAAACAATTTAATATGATGGCAAAAAGATTTGAAGCTGAACTCTCTCATTGGAATTGATCATTACTTACCATGAAGTGCTCATGTTTTTAATGAACTAAAGCTTACTAGGGCATTCTGTCCCCCTCTTTTTATTTCTTCTGTGCTTTTAATATCTTGCTTTTATGTATGACTATTTCTATTTAATGTTGTTTTATGTGAAATTTTTTGTATGCTGCCTTCTTGGCCAGAGCTCACTTGATAAAGAGATGCCAATCTCAACGTGACTACACTGGTTAAATAAAGGATAAATAAAAATACAATGGTCAAGACAGTGGTGATCTAATTGTGTATTGCACTGTGGCCCATACAATCACATTTCCACCTCTGACCTGGTCCACCTATTCAACAAAACACCTCTCCCTGCATTTGCAGTAATCTCCTACTGTTATGCTGGAATACATGGACCATTGAAACGGTATTGAACACAGGATTGCACCACTGCGTTAGGTTTAGGTATCTGTTGAAATGTCTTTGTGCCCTGATGCTGTAGACTTTCAACATTATGCTCATGATCCTAGACCCCCAGGTTTCTGTATAGACGCTGATCTGGACATGACAACATCCAGGTGTCTCTGCAGCAGTTTGAGATACATAAAAAGAGTAATCCCGGAGATGCCTTAAATAGACAAGCTGATCTGATTAAACATGAACCTTTTCCTTCCCAGTGTTACAGGTATGGTACGCAGCTGCCTGCAATGATGTCTATCGCTGTATTACTGCACTGATCTCTTGCGCAAACTATGATTGTTCCTACCATGTATTTATGCACATCTTGTAAGTCACTCTGGATAAGAGCGTCTGCTAAATTCTTAAAATGTAAAAATGTAAAATGTATCTGGTGTATGTAGATTGTGGTCATTTTTGAAGGAAACCCTCTGAAGTGCCAAACTGATGCCAAACTTGGTGCTTGGTTTGCCAAATCTGGAACTTGGCAGATAATATGTACAACATCACTATCTATTACGACTATCTATAATGATCAATGATTTTTAGAATAGGCTCCCAAAGCAATAGGCTCCCAAAGCAATAGGCTCCCAAAGCATGTAACTCCATTTCCCAAAGGAGCCTAAAACTAGAAACTCTGCCACCCTGCTGCCATCACATTCCAAACAGTAGTAGTCCAATCCATAGATTAGATCTATGGTTCTCTGTATAGAGAGCACAGCGTTAGAGGTTGTGGGTTCAAACTGGGGCCACAAAAATGTATGCATTCACTGTAAAAAAAGTCTGGTTATTAGTCAAACAATCTATGAAAAAGAGTGGTTTGTCATCCAAGTTAGTAAAAATGTGCAAGTTCAACCAATGAATATACAATACAATGAGATCAGAAGAATGCCAGAAATCAGGCAAATGCAAATATAGAAATCCACAACCGTGTACTGCTGCATTAGAAAAGCAAAACAAACTCTGCTTCTTGGGGAAAAACGCCCAAATCCACTTTAAATAAGCAGTAATTGGTAACACTGGCTGTAATTAAGCAGAGTTCCTGCTGGCGTGGCTGGTAATGTGGTTGGTACGACCTGAGGTCATAGTGCAATAGGTATCTCTGTATCATGCCGGCCACATAACCATGCTCTGCATAGCGTTGCAATGCAAGACAGTGCAACAAATATTTGTTTGGCTACAGTGATCAGTAACTCAGATCTGGATGATCTCTTTTCACGTTTTATTTTCACAGTCAGAATGCCTGAGGGGAACCAAAATATCTGTCTCTCTCTAGGGTTTTTTCTCTGTCTTTTTTAAACATATTCTTTCCAGCCCCATCCCTGAGCTTATTTTTCACATATCTTTCTTAGAGTTTCTATTTTTATTGGAGCTTTTGGTTTCCATTTAGAGGCGCATGGCTTCACTGAACTGGAACCGAGGTCTGGTGCCGATCAAAGACGATATCCCGGGGGAATTACGAGCGGCATCCCTCAACTGGGTCCACTCGATTGTGATCGGTTCTAGATTTGGATGCCACTGTGTGCTCTACACCCATGTATGGCTGAGCACCTTAAAAATCTGCCCATCTCTCATGTTGGTTGCGAGTCAGATAATATTAGCACGTCTACTAGAGCCGTTTAGAACTCAGTTGAGTGAGAAGAACACTGGCGGAGGAGGAACCCAGCCTTAGTCATGGGAGAGTTGTGTTGATAGATACACACTTCTACACTGTGTCATGATCAGACACCATAGTTACCAGCAGTTTCTTCAATCACAAATCCCTAAATAAAAAATGTTTCATTGTTATTTCAGATAGAAACAGAGCTGTCAGAAAGGTCCAACTGTGCACCTCAAAAGAGAATGGTAGCCAGATGCTGTAAAATCATTATAAAAAGTCAACTTTGCGATAAAGCAATAAAAGGCAAAACCGTGAAAATGGGCTAAGAACATTGCAGTTTATGTGTGTGTGTCCTTTTTAATGGGTTTTTTGCTTTTCTCTTTGTGAATCAGATAGCAATATACTTCGGCAATTAACGGATATTCCATTGGTGATCACGGGATGGGAGGGCATGCAGCGGTTCACCACAAACCCCAAATCTTTTTTCTGACACATTCACAGGAAGCAATGGTTATGAATTATGTATTCAGTTAAGAAAGGAAAATAAAGAAATGAGAGCATACAATGCACTGTGGTCAACTGCTCTCTATAATTGGTTTGCTGGGTTAATATTTCATTCAGAAATGTTTGCTGACATTTAAATCTACCCTGAACATTACCATTTAAGAAATAAGATGCATTAAACCACATATCAGGAAGCCAAGAAAACAAATAGATTCAAATGTATTGACTTCACTGCTTATAATTGTGCCCAGTGTAAAAATAACTGGCCAGCTGTTACAGTCCAGTCAAAAAGTTTGATATGTCTAATATTTTAATAATGGATGAATTCAAATGAATTCTGAAAAAAAACAAAAACAAAAAACATTGACTTGTTTTTCATTCAGTAAGAAGATACTAAGCCACAATGATAATTCAACTTCAAGTCTGTATCAAAAAGGTCCTGGACACAGGTTTTATATATATGAAAGGAGTATAAACTACCAATCAAAATGACAATCATAAATGGACATTAATTAAAAACAAGTATTATTATTATATTGCTGAAATTACCAAAGATTGCATTGTGTCCACCAATTAGAAAACGCTAACTGGAACCTGTCCCTGAAGTTTTACAACCTTGTCTACCAATGGCTTGTACTCTTTACTACTACTGCACATAAATATGTGAAATTGCCTACAAGTTTTATGGCTGGAGAGACTGCTCTGTGTTGACAGCACCATAGGGGTCTATGACTAACTCTAGGTCAGGGTGAAGTTGATGGGAGACCGCATGCCAGGGCAGTATAACCTCCAAATTCCAAAACTGGGCTATAATCCAGTTACTGAGCTTTTTATGAAATACATATGTACCTTTTTATGAAGTCACACAGGCTATTGTTGTGATTATTGCGTGTTAATTGCCTGAATCTATGTTTGCACATCTCAGGAGAAATGGCTCATTTAAAATGTAAGCATCTTGTAATGCATGGGCTTTTTCAATCATTATTATTTCTCTATCCTGCTTTTCTTTTAAATACTTGGTTTTGGTTTATCAATTACATACAGGATACATGTAATTTAAATGCTAAACTGTTATTTAAACAGTACATGAAATTTATTCCAAAATGTATCCATTCTCTCTTTGTGTACTATACACATTTACCTATATCAGGGATAAAGCTCTGTTCAACGTATCTAGCCTTGCCCTGTGGACATGTCTTATTTATTTCCTCTCCCCCACCCCTCTTCCTTTCCGCCCAGACTCAGATCTGAGCATGCGGACACTGAGCACGCCCAGCCCTGCTCTGATAATGCCGCCCAGCTCCTCCCTTCTGTCACTGGCTTTGGTCAATGGGCGTGGCTCCTCCTCCTCCTCTGTTACCGGAGAGACCGTGGCCATGGTACACTCCCCACCTAGCAGCCTGCCCTGCCCCCAGACGAAATCCCGCCGCCTTAAGGATCAGCAGGCACCCATTGACCTCCTCCCGGACCACGCCTTCCTGCAGATCTTCTCCCACCTGCCCACCAATCAGCTGTGCCGTTGCGCAAGGGTGTGCCACCGCTGGTACAACCTGGCCTGGGACCCTCGGCTGTGGAGGACCATCCGTTTAGCGGGCGACCTGCTGAACGCCGATCGCTCCTTGCGGGTACTGACGCGACGGCTATGTCAGGACACGCCCAATGTGTGCCTGATGCTGGAGACCGTGGTGGTCAGCGGCTGCCGGCGGCTGACCGATCGGGGGCTGCACATGGTGGCACAGTGCTGCCCGGAGCTGCGTAGGCTGGAGGTGGCCGGCTGCTACAACGTCTCCAACGAGGCCGTGTTTGAGGTGGTGTCCCGCTGCCCCAACCTGGAACACTTGGATGTCTCAGGTAATGAACAAAGAGTTTAATATTTACACAACACTAAGGGAGAGACTCACTAAGAATAAACTACATCCTCAGTAAAAGTATTAACAATTCACTGAAATGTTTACGCAAAACAGATAATTACACAGTCAATAAAAACGTCTTCATCCCCAAGAGCATAAGGACGCAGGAATAGGAATTCAATAGAATTCAATCACACACAAAATTACGACTTTGGGTATAATAAGATTGTCAACAAGAGATGCAAAGAAAAGATGGCACAAAGATGCACAGAAAACCTAATTTATTCTATACCATATTCCATGCAAGAATCCCAAACAGGCTAATCACCTGAGGTAGCAGGGTCATTAGTCACTACAGGAATGGATGGCATAGAAATAGGCATAGACATTCTACCATTTAATAATGAGTTTTTCAGCTGTAAAAGCAAAGCTATTGTTAGAACTATAATTTCTTTTTTTTTTGTTGAAATTACAGCAATTGCAGCTGTTAGTCAGCAGCATAACTTCACTTTGCATTGGCTTCTTGTAGGCAACCAACTTATTTGAAATACGGTACAGACATTTCTGGAAATCTTTTTTTTTTGTGGGTTTGTCATGCTGTGTGATTAGTGCAGACATTGAATTAGTTAGAATACGTAATCTTCTTGTTCCTCCCTGTTTTATATTATTAAATGGGATTATTTTATACTAATATTATTGAATACTGAGGGTAGCCGGGCATAGGCTACTGAGGGTAACCGGACATAGGCTATATGTGGCAAGGAGGCATCCCAACATGTTTGGTGTTGCTAGATCAGGATCCGCTATATCCGAAGAGAAATATCAAAATAGTTTTGCATTGAGGATACCCTAGACTTCTACCAGGACAGTAAGCAGGACATCCTGAGAGACAGCTTGACTCAATCATCCAATCCCAATGCCTATAAAGGTGTTTTCACTGAGTGGATCTCACACCCCTAAGTACCACCGAAGTGGAGGGCATTGGAAAGATTGAACTTGAAACCCATCTGATTGTAGCTGTAGCTGGGGCTCCAGAGCATCTTCAGTCCTTTTTTGCGCCTCTGAAATTTGTTCTGTGATCCAATAAAATTTCAGAAGGGGTGCGTCTGCATGCTATAAGCCCCCTCAATGCCAGGAGGAAGGCATTCACATCCAGACCGTTCAGGAGATCCAAGTGGATGCATCTGGTGGTGAGGTATTTAAAGATCAACCCCCTTCGCTTCTCAGGGTGGTGTTCAGTCTTCATGAGGTAAGGCCCAAAATAATCCACTCCCATGGAGAAAATGGAGGTTAATATGAGTTGACCATGATTGGCACTCTAGGCTGCGCTTTCCACTTCCTGCATCCAACATTGGTCCTCTGATGTTGTCTGACCGCCTGCCTCTCACGCAGGACCCAGTGCTGGCATTGGAGCTCAGCAAACACTCTGTTCAGTCCTAGGTGAAAAAGGCTCTCAACCACATCCTTAATATGGAGCTTCAGAGCTCTAGGAATTGGCATTGACTGCTAGCATTTGGGGGCCTCCCTGGATCTGTGTTCTGTTGTCACTTTGAGGTGAGGTACGCCACTGAGCCATACAACAGTTCCGATGCATCACAGAAGATGTGGAGGTCATAATCCATTGCTTCATTGGACAGCTCTGGAGGTGCATAGGTCCGGAGCAAGGAAATAAGATCAGCTCCTCTTCTTTACCCAAAGCTTCTGGATGAGAAATGTAGCCTGCGTGGCGAATGAGATGATCAGGCCCAAGGGGTTGTTTGGGGCTGGCTAACACTTTGTAAATATTGCACATGGCAAGGACTTAGCCTCTCCACAGTCTAATACTTGCAGATGAACACATCCATAGGGTAGGCTTAAGGCTGGTTTTTGGGGGTTGGAGTACTTCTCCATGAGCCATAGTTCACTGCTTTCTGATCTGGTGGTAGGAGGTAGGTGGGCATTATTGTTGACTTATTGCTGGCCCACTGTCTAATCTCAAACTCTCCTGAGTTGGCACATTTTGTCCACTAGAAGCTTAGTAAACATAAAAACACACCTTTTTGGCTGTATGTCCTACCAAACGACAGGATTTGCTACTGGTAGACATCCTCCCTCATAAAAATATCAGACAGGAGTGTTTTATGGGCAAAAAAATATTGATCTTTAGCCATCTCCTCCATGTTTGACAGTTGGTGTCACACACTGAAAAGTTTTAGAACAATCCTTTACAAAGCCTAAACTCAGAGGTTAAAACAAAAAAGTTTAGGTTACCAAAAACCCTTTTCAGGGAACAAGTAATGAACCAGTAAACTTTTTTTCCTCCATGTTTGACAGTTGGTGTCAACCTCTGGCAGTTTAATGAACCGATAAACTTTTTTTTTTAACCTCTGGCAGTTTACCGCTTACCTTTGTACCATTTCAGGTTATTCACTGGACTTGAACTGCTTAAATTTCAGTAAAAACTTGAAAATGGAGGTGTTCTAAAACTTTTGACTGGTAGGGTAAATCAAAGGAGCTTTTATTGATGTTATATAATGCCTTTGTCAGACCTCACTTAGAATACTGTGTGTGGTTCTGAGCACCACACAAGAAAGATATGGAAGCTCTTGAAAAAAGTGCAACTAAATTGGTACCTGGTATAAAAGGTAAAAGTTACGAGGAAAGACTTTAGATGCTCAATCTATTCAAGCTGAGCAAACGGACACTTAGGATTTGATGGAGGTTTTTAAATTCCTAAAAGGGATTAACAGAGTTAACTACCAAAGATTTTTAAAGATAAGTTCAGTTAGTAGAAGAAGAGGCCACAGGCACGGATATCAGGTTATTTTTTACATTGAGAGTTGTCAATCCCTTGACCAACAGTAATTTGAAGCTTCTTTGCTAATGTTAGGGATAAAAAATAGAGCTATCTTCTGAAAAAGCGAGCTACATTTTGCTCATGCTCGCTCGCTATTTTAGAAAATAACTGCCTACCAGCTAACGTTAGCTAATTTGACACTAAATACCCTGCCTGACATTTTCCAATTGCACCATTTAAAATGTTATTCTAATGTCCCTACCTTCTTCATCTTGTCGAATTTATTTATTTATTTATTTAACAGCAAAATCATCAATGGTTACTTGTCCCACCACAATTTATTTATTTATTTATTTAACAGCAAACTCAATGGCTTTATGAGCAAGCTAACATGACGCAAATGAGAAACTGCATTTTGGATGGATTAACAAAAACGGATTAACAAAAACTGGATTAACAAAAGCACAAAACATTTGTAACACATTCTGAAATAATTGTTAGCTAAGCCTTATAAAATATGATCTCAACACTGAGAAAAATTATGCATAGCAAGCCTACGGATACAGATACCCCCTTCCAGAGGCTACAGAGACTACAGTTGTTAACACGTTGAATTTCCAATATAAAGCCACTGAAGTTCAGACCCTCCTGACCAAAGAAGAATAAAGATCGACCTCCTATGTAAGTTCAAATACTTATGTTCTAACAATGGATCTGTGAGTTGGCGGGGCTACTGTGTCACAATGTGAAACAGTCAGATGGAGCAGCGTGACAGGTGAGGAAAGGCTAGCAGCCAGCCAGACGAAATTACATCATGGCTTTACTGCAGCAGCCTCAAGTGGGAATTTCTTTTAGGCCAGAAAGTTGCTGTGAAATAATGAGAAGCGACAGGTAAGAAAAAAAAGAAAGAAAAGCCCATAAAGCCCATATGTTCCATAAACCTCTGTCCTAACATTCACTGAGGCCACTTCATTTGTTTCAGCAGATAACCTTATTGATCCTTACTGTGGGTACAGATGCAGACTTCTGGTATTATTGTTGTTATTGGATAGTAGAGTAGTACTTTCTATAAGGTGACAAAGGGGAAAGAATTGGATGACAAATGAAATGTGTTTAAATGAGTTTTACTGCATATTGCATTAGCTTTATTTGAACTTGGAGACCAGGGTCAGATTCTAAGCTGGCGGAAGTGTGATGTATTTGACACGTGTTGTTATTCAACCACTTCCCTCTGTCTCATAGTTTGTTCCTTAATTTGAGAAGATTGCAAGAATGAATTAACATGAATGACAAATAGCTTTCGGCAGGCCATCTCCCATCAAAGCCCAGTAGTAAATTCTGGTTTTACAAAAACTATGTTGCTTTACATAGAAATATTTACTTTGCAAGAAGTTTTTTTCAGTACCATAATAAATTATTATTATTATTGGAATTATTTATTCTCACGGCATACTCTATGTACATGATGGGGTTTTAATTGGAAATTGCCAAGCCATTTCAGAACGGCTAGATTACAGAAATTAACAAGCTAGACAGAAGCAGGTACAACCCTGTTTATACAAGCACCTCCTTGGCTGTCCACCTGCAGACCTGCCTCTAGAAAGCTACTGGAAAGGGCTACCTGTAAAAAAGATCAGATCATTTTGAATCAATCAATCAATGCTCTCTTAAACAAATAATATAGTGCTTCATCATTCCCATTACAGAGATATCATGCACCAATATAAGCAAAAAATTAACATGTATCAATATAACATTATTTTACCCATTTGCCCTTCTGTCACACTCTACCCCAGGCTGTTCCAAGGTGACCTGTATCAGCCTGACACGGGAGGTATCGGTCAAGCTATCGCCAATGCACGGCCAGCAGATCTCCATCCGTTACCTGGACATGACGGACTGCTTTGCCCTGGAGGATGAGGGCCTGCACACCATCGCCGCACACTGCACCCAGCTGACGCACCTCTACCTGCGCCGCTGTGTGCGACTAACCGACGAGGCCCTGCGGTACCTGGTCATCTACTGCCCAGCCGTGCGAGAGCTGAGCGTCAGCGACTGCCGCTTCGTCAGTGACTTCGGCCTGCGCGAGATCGCTAAGCTGGAGGGCCGCCTGCGCTACCTGAGCGTGGCGCACTGTGGGCGCATCACCGACGTGGGCTTGCGCTATGTGGCCAAGTACTGCAGCCGGCTGCGCTACCTCAACGCCCGAGGCTGCGAGGGCCTGACGGACCATGGCCTGGAGCATCTGGCCAAGAACTGCCCCAAGCTCAAGTCGCTGGACATCGGCAAGTGTCCGCTGGTGTCCGATGCAGGGCTGGAGCTCCTGGCGCTCAACTGCTTCAACCTGAAGCGCCTCAGCCTCAAGTCGTGCGAGAGCATCACGGGCCGTGGGCTGCAGGTGGTGGCCGCCAACTGCTTCGACCTGCAGCTGCTCAACGTGCAGGACTGCGACGTGCCACTGGAGGCACTGCGCTTTGTGAAGCGCCACTGCAAGCGCTGCATCATTGAGCACACCAATCCTGCCTTCTTCTGATAGCAGGTCGCACAAGAGGGTCACACAGGGGAACAACCTCCCGACATCATGCTGTTAAATTCCAGTAATCGGGGGTACTGTGGGAAGGATGAGGAAACAGTGTGCAATACTAGCCTTTTGTTTTATAAGTGCATGACTGGTGGAAAAAAATGCTGTTGTTTCGGATTCACTTACAGGTAAAAGTATTTCTCTGAAAAAAGGGATGTGCTAATATCAGTGTAATGCAATCATTTTATGATAATACTTTTTTCCATCAGACCCTGCCTTTAAATGATCTCTCCACTTCTCTATGCTGTGTGTAAGCATGGTATACAAGGGCCTTTTTTTTGTTGCTTGAATTGATCATTGTTTTACTCTAGTGTGTTTGTCTTATTTTTGTGCATTTTGTGTATTTAGATTGTAAATACTGTTTCTTCATGCACAATATGGCCCATTCACCTAAAACCATTCATGTCTAAATATTGTAATATAAGTTAAAATATATTTTTACAGTGTTTTGGTCGTCATTATGACATAGTGGCTTTCTAAAAAAATTATGTTAGCCACTTCTAACACAAAGGCTTGCGCTAATATTTACATTCAAATAATCGCACAAATTCACTCCTTTCTTATAGTAGATTATATAAAATTACAGCTGGTATATTTATTGTTCAATGCCTTCTGATTTTCAGATCATCATTTTCAGATTCACCCCTTGTTAGACAAATATCTCATGACTTGATAACCACAGACAAAATCTCATCATTCAAAAGCTCAAAAAGCTTTAAAGTGATAGCCATTGTTCCTATCTGAAGAAAAGACTAATTATAAAACTGTTTCATCCAATTAGTAACTGTAAATAATTGTATCACTTTGGTTGAACTAAAAAGCAATACTGTTCATATTATTATTGGTGGCACCATTCTTTGATCACTCTACAGTGTTATTTATGGGATCAGAATGTTTGGGAATAGAGGGGTCGCTCAGATCTGGCTGACACATTATTTGAGGTGGTAATGACTAATACCTGATGGATATCTAAAAAGCAGGGATGGCTGCTCATCCTGCTATTCCACTCCTGAGAGGCAATTATTACTATAGGCATTTCACTAAGTATTTCTGTCAGATAATGTTTTTTGTCATTGTTCCTTTAACCTCCATATAAATCTCCTTATGGCTGCCCTTAATCTACTCAACTTCAATAGGCATATCCGAGCAGCAATTTTCTCTTAAGGTTCTGAATAGTTTTTTGTTGCTTACACAATTAATCAGGTGTGCAATGAATGTCCCTGCAGACACTCTTCCATTTTTTTTCTTGATTATAGTTATAAAATAACTCAAAATCACTTCCAGAATTAAGATCAAGGACAAAGGAAATTTAATGAAAAGCAAATTCCATGTCATTACATCTTTTTGCCATTTTTGGCCTTGGTTATTTCTGGAATGTTGATCTCCCTGCTACACTCTGTGTAACTCATTAGTAAAGGGTGATACGTTACCTTAAATCAGAACCAAAGTCAGTACACTGAAAGGAAACCCTTCCTGTGTCATCGTATCATGTACCCTTCCTGGATCACCGATGTCACCGTATCATAAGAAAACTGATACAGTAAAATACACATTTGCAATATTTTATTTTTTAGTGGTCAGAATCAGTTCAATATGTATGTAATAATTTGTCTTCTACACTTTCCGCCCTGAAGTTAGTTGGACCCATGTATTTCTCAGGGTTTGACTCACACTGCTCACCAGAAGTCACTGAATATATAATATTGTATTAATAATACTTCACTAAAATCATGTACACTGAACATATTCAACAATTTCCAGCCTTATTCTGGAAGCTATGAATGTGTACATCCCCTGTTTGTATTCTGCTAAATACTGTTAATGCAAAACAATGTAATGTAAATATTTTATTTTTTCTTCATAAATCCCTAGTGTCACCTTTGTTTATATGGAGATGTGTGTATCTCCAACAGCTTCACAGACAACCACATTCAGTGTGTTCAATTTACTTTAACAGCTTTCTGTTTTGTTATACAAAAAGCAGTATCTGACAGGATGTTGTCAATATTAAAACAACAAGAAAATAAACGTTTGAAATTCTAAATAAGAATGGATAGATGGATTTTGCTTTGGAAATTGTGTTGCTGCTACAATGTTTTATTAAACCCCCTGTAATTTACCAGCATCTTAGCACATCAATTAGCTTCTTTATTAGCTTGTTGAAAAAATGGAAAACAGACTATGAAGTGCTCAACATTTTACATCACATTTAACCTCACTTGCTGCAAATTCATATGGACATCAACAGGCAGAGTAGGAGGCCAGGTCACCCTGCAACGGATACCAGTCTAATGTACACGTAACATGGGAACATTTTAGTCTTTGAGACACCTACTAAATTAGACAGCAGTAAAAATGGACTGTAATAGGAAACTGGAGTACCCGGAGAAAATCCACAAGGACACGGGGAGGAGACTTTCAAATCCAGACGCACTCAAATTCAAGATGGGGCATTAGCGCCACCTGCTTCCTCATTTGGCCAACTGCTAAAATTATTATATATTTTTTATTATTGATCATTGTTATGAAATCAGATCATAATAATGTGTTACTTATATCCATATATATCCAATTCAGCAGTAGAAAAAACAAATTTCTAAGAAACTTATGGGAAATGTGATTATATATTTTTCTTCATAACTGAATTTCTGCATCTGCAACCTCCCCTGTCCCCAGTTCTTTGCAAATATCACTTCTATGGCTTTCTGTAGTGGGCAACAATCATGTTATATAGAGATATTACAGACAATACTATTATATTACTTTAGTCTAGGCTGGATGCAGTACTAGATACTCTTTAGATTAGGACATGATGAGCCTAGATGGGCTGAACGGTCCATTCTCGTCATTATGTATTCTTATGTTCTTATGTTCTACAATAATTTAATAAATCTTCCATTATTGTGAATTATTAACTTTTAATGGAGCAAGATTGATAAAGCAGACTAAAGATTATATACTGCTTCACTTGATTACACACATTCCACAAAAAAAGTTAGTTTGATGTTAGGTATTTGCAGTAATATACAAATATCCCATTAATGGCTGACTATACAGCTATTAAAGAAGTCAATCAAGAGGATATGATTTGCAACTTATTGTTCTGCATTTAATTTCACCGTGTGAACGTGAGTAAAGATAGGTCAGGCTAGCTGTAAGGTGTTCCAACCAACCCCAATTACCACTGACCCCACTCATCCCCACAAAAAAATGTGTCTAACACAGATTTATAAAAACAACAAACTGCAACCAAACAACCAAAACAAACCTTCAAATATCAACTACAGCTATTATAAATCACAGTTAATTATACTACAGAAGCATTTTATCAGCAATTAATCTATTGAATTATTTCCAGTGAAGCCAAAAAAAATTGCTAGCCCCAACAAAGTTGAAGTTTTTCCAAATAAAAGCCACATACCTAAAACACCATCATTATTTCTGAAGTATTATTCATTTTTTGTATTGCTAATCACTAAGTGGGGGCATACATTAAATCTGCAGACTCATATCTGTAAGCTTCCAGAAATTGTTGAGTGTTGTCTATATGCTTGGTCATACACTATCAGTTTACTACCATTTCATTTGCATACATGTGTGAAATGTTTTTCCCAGCAAATATTGTTTAAGTGTGGCCCATGCCCGCTTGGCCATACAAGGCCCATTCACTACCATCGCAATGTTTCTGTAAAATAATATCTCCATTCATTTCTAGCTTCTTTGTCTTTTGAATAACACTTTATTCTATCACTTGTAAACAGTTAGTAGATCATCAACCAACTATTATCTGATGATTTATACATGTCTAATAACTATTTAGAAATGATTTGTAACTAATAATTGATTGTGACTTTTTAAAATCATTAGTACATTGTCTACTAACTATAAACAAATGATCTTTGACTGATTACTAAATTATTATTGACTATATTAGTTAACAATCTGTTCATGATTTATAGCTGATTCAATTAATTATTTATGAATGACTAGTTAACTCTTTATAAATAATTAATCAAGCATTAGTTAATTTGTACCTGATCATTATTGGTAAGTAATACATTTGTAAAGATGATTTTCTGGACCCCATTCTTAAGTTGCAACTATGAATCATCTACAAACATTTATAAATGTTTTAATCCATTAAATATATTCATAAATAATTAGTAATTTATCATTTATAATTTTGGGGGCTAACTTGTCATATCTGCATAAAAGCATTCTGGTTTGAAAGTCCATGTTCACAAGTTGAACTGAATATGTATGAAGTGTTTGTTATACTTTGTAACAGAGTTGCTTCATACATCATGAGGTCTAAGGAGGTCACCTTAATATGTACAGCTGTGCATTATGCCCACTTTAGCTTAAAACCATGGTCATATTTTTGTAACCACACTGTATGTACATGGTAAGTGCACAGGACTGCTCAGTTAATGTAAAGTGTAAAACCTTATTTCCCTCTGTGTAGCAACAGTGTATGTACATGGTACGTGCATGGGAACTGTCTACTTAATGTAAAGTGTAAACCCTTCGTTTTCTCTATGTAACAACAGTGCATGTACATTGCAAATGCACAGAAACTTCCCACTTAATGTAAAGTGTAAAACCTTAGTTACCTCTGTGTAACAATTGTAGGTATGTTTTAATTACACAATTACTGCCCACTTCATTTAAAGTGTAAAACTGTTATCACCTTTGTAGAATAATACTGTAGGTACATGTTAGGGACACGAGAACTGCCTACTTAATCTAAAGTGTAAAACCCACTTCACTTTTTTGTATCAATACTGTACATACAAGGTACATAGGAAGTAATTAGGAAACCCCTACTAATTGTAAAGTGTAAAACCAGTATCACCTTTGGGTAACAATACTGTAGGTACACAGTAAGTACACAGGAACTGTCCACTGAACTTAAAGTGTAAGATATTGTATCACATTAGTGTAGCAGCAGTTTACCTACACAGTAAGTACACATTAAGAAATACAAACCCTGCCTTGAATAGCATAGCTACCTTGAATAGAATAGCATAGCGGTCTAATGCACCCGCATTGACTGGTGCTTTGTGAGTGAAATTAATCTATATACAGCTACCTATTGCGGTTCTGGTTCGAAACCCGACTGCATCAATCCGACTCTGGCCAGGAGCCCCGACCGGGGGGTGCCATTTGACTGTCCGCCCCAGGGGGTAGAGGGAGAGAAAGTCGGCACGAGCTTGCCGAGAAGCAGCAAGGGCATTCCTAAAGAGCAGGTGGGCGAAGTTCCGTCTCGCAGGAATTGGCTACTAAATACAATTCCTGTTTGGGGAAAGATAGTATTTGACTTTCATTCACTTCTGATGAATTAGTTACAATCTGAAAAATTTTAACATTAATAACAAGAACTAGAAGCAGCAAACGATAATAGAGGCATTTGCATGAAGTGAAAAAGAGATTAAGATGGAATTATATGTAGCAAGGTAGCTTCAGCAGTTACTGATGAACCCACAATCTCATAGCATCCCCGCAAATGAAAGAAAAACACATTCATAAAATGCTAAACTGTTGTAATAACTGCAGTTTTATTAAGCTATCTAGCTAGCCAGCATTGGCACTAGCCTATGGCCTAGCTCGAACTAGCTATCTATCTTTAGCAGTCACAGATGAAGCCATGATCTCATGTCTCCTCAAAAGCAAAAAAAACTATTTTATAAAATGAAAAATTGTCATACAAACTCGTTTTACAAAGCTAGCTAGCTAACAAGAAAACAATGTTTGTCAATTTAAGCTATTTCTTGAAACACATACCAGGGAGCGACAAGAAATATCTACAAATTATTAATATGGTCTTTATGAATTTATTACTAACCATTTACAAATCAGTCAATAATGATCAGTCATTAATTTAACTAATGCTTGATTAACTAGTTATGAAGAAGAAGGAGAAGAGGAGGATGCATCCCTAGAATGTCAAGCCTTGACACTCATTAGTAGATTGGAGGTGCACCTTGCATGTCTCACGTGACCTGGTGAACAGCATATAGAGTGAAAGTGGGAGGGACTAGAAGGTGGCTAAATTGGAGGGTTTTGTTTTGTCAAGGCAAAAAGAAAATGAAGACAAAAACCTTTCAAAAATCTGTAACAGGGAAAATACAGAAAAAACAATAATTCTCACAGTAAAATCCTAGTGCAGTGGAAAATGATGAAATGTGTGACAGGCAAGATGTGTGAGGTACGGGATAAGGACCCAGAAGCAGACCAGGATCAGGCAAAAAGGGACGTTTAATTCAGGCAGAGGTCAAAACCAGAAGTCAGAGTAGCGAAGGAACAAAATCAAAATCCAAAGAGTAGTCAACAAACAATCCAAAAGTCAAAACCAAGAAATCAGAAAAGGCAAACAAACAGAATCGGCAGGCAAACGCGAAGTGAAAACAGAAGGGGTGTCTCGGGAAAATGCTACAGACAGGCAAACAATCGGCACAGGGAATGAAGATCAACGTTCTGACGGGGAAGGAACATAAACACGGAACTTATATACAAGCAGGGAAGGGAAACACAATAGGAATCAGGTGTGACTGGGAGGAGAGAGGGGTAGGAACACAGGTGAAAACGATGGGATTCGTTAATACAATAACGAGGGGAAACGAAAGACACGGACTGGGAATAACACAGACACATACAATAAACGACCTGGAAGAGCAGGCAGACATGTGCACAGTTCGAAGGGGAGGAACGCATAAAGAAATCTGCGTGCAAATTAAGTGAAACTTGAGAAGCGTACAGGGATAGGACAACGAGAGAGAGAATGATAGCGATAGTTAGAAGCGTGAGATAATGAGTGATTAGTAGTGTTAGTAACTTAATCTAAATCCCTAATGTTAGTAGTTAAGTGGGTTAGTACTATATACATCTAACTAATATATACAAAGTGTAATAGAAAGTAAGAAGGAAGTAAAACGAGATAATAAGCTAAGACGGAAAAAACGAAACATAGAATTTCCCGAAGTGCATGACAAAAGACAAGAAGTGGATCTCGAGATAAACAGGAACAATGACAACAGGGGAACAGAACGTGAATCGAACGAGAATGATGAATAATGAATAATGAATAAACAAATAACAAAAACAACCGAACAGACATTCAAAACATAACAAGATGTACTGACAGAAATAGGATTGCACTACTGGCAAACACCACATGGGGACATCAGACACCATTTCAAAATCAGAAAGCATGTAGAAAAGGAAGGCATACCAAAGCTATAAATCTACACACAATAGAATATACACTATATGGCCAAAATCCAGTGGACACCTGACCATCACACCTATATGAGCTTGTTGGACATCCCATTCTAAAACCATGGGCATTACAGTTTTTTTCAACTGCTAACATGCATTGGTCAAAACTGAAGTCACATTGTCAAAACTCTTCACACAGTCAGCGAACCAGAAGTCTATGTGGACCAAACAATTAATCATTTTTCATTGCTTTCACACAAAATGCATTCAATTACCACATTTTCCAAAATCCATGAACTCTTTTCATTCATACTCCACCACCATAAAACACTATATATTTGCAGCACATTTTTCAAATGCTAACACACTGTTTTCAAAACTATTAAAAACACATTCAAAACAGAATGATGGCAAATTTTGTGCATTTCTGCAGTAACCATATTGAAATATATAGAAAATCTTAGCAGAATATTTACAATAAAATGAAATAATAATCATTCCAAACACAGCTGATTGCAATTTCAGCTGAAAGCCTACCCAGGTGTCCTGTTTTTAGTCTTTTTTGTGTTTTACAGTAGGATCCAAAGGTTGCCTCACACAGGAGGGAGAGGCAGAATATTTTCAGATGCGCAAGAAATTGCCATTGTTGATATGGTACGTGTCAACAATGCAATGAAACTGCGGAAATTCGGACAGAGTGCTGGCAGACAATATCACTTTTGGGAATGTGAATACGGTCAGCACAACGACAATTGCCAGAGTCCTAGACAAACATCAAATAAGGATGAAACAGTTGTACACTGTACCCTTTGAGAGAAACGGTGAACGTGTGAAAGAACTCCGGTATCAATATGTCCAGGTAAGATGTCTGTTCAATAACCAAACAGGGTACATACACAGCTATGCATAATGTAAAGTACTGTAAAACTGTGGATTTACTGTATTTCAGAGAGTAATGGAGTTGGAAGCCAGGCAAACTGCACATACATTCATCTTTGTGGATGAAGCTGGATTCAACCTGGCAAAAATACGCCGCAGGGGAATAAATGTGATTGGACAGAGAGCAACCGTGGATGTCCCAGGCCAGAGAGGAGCTAACATCACAATGTGTGCAGCACTGTCCAATGATGGTTTGCTGCTACACAAACCACTCATTGGCCCCCTACAATACACAGAGGCTAATTTCTTTTCTGGATGACCTGCATAATCAATTTGTGCCAGCAGAGGAAAGAGGGGCAGGAAACTCCCGTACCTTCATTGTTGTGTGGGATAACGTGGCATTCCACCACTCTGCTGCAGTCACAGACTGGTTTGCTGCACATCCCAGGATGTTAGCACTATTCCTGCCTCCATACTCCCCCTTCCTAAACGCTATAGAGGAGTTTTTCTCTGCGTGGAGGTGGAAGGTGTATGACCACCTGGAATTTCAGGAAATCGTTTTGTTTCAGGAAACTTTTTATTTTTCACAAGTAAATTCCTATATGCAAAGATATAGAAAAAATAAAGGATATTGAAGCAAATTGCTGCATTTCTGATTCATTCTTGTTACATATACTTTAGTACAGTCAATAAAGTGAAAATGTGTTATTCTTATTCTATAATGAAATACTGATTTATTGGAAAAATCATTCAAACTTCAAATATAAAGGTTCATGATTTATGGCATGCTCCCTGTTGTTAGTGTTTTTTAGGTCAGTGTGTTATGAGTGACAATGTATGCTTTCTGAGTGAGAATTGTTGCCAGTGTTCTGGTCAAATAACTTATTTTGAGACATGTATGAAGTGTTTTGGTGGTTTGAGTGAGTTTTGGAAGTGAGATTAACTGTTTGGCCAAGATGCATGTTGGTAATGCAGACTGTATGAAGTGTTTTGAAAAAGTGTCTTCAGTTTTGACCGATGCTTGTTAGCAATTGAAAAAAACTGTAATATGGAGTTGGACCCCCCTTTGCGGCTATGACAGCTGCCACTCTTCTGGGAAGGCTTTCCACAAGATTTTGGAGTGTGTCTGTGGGAATTTGTGCCCATTCAGCCAAAAGAGCATCTGTGAGGTCAGGCACTGATGTTGGACGAGAAGGCCTGGCTCGCAATCGGCATATTAAATCCTCCCAAAGGTGTTCAATGGGGTTGAGGTCAGGGCTCTGTGCAGGCCAATCGAGTTCCTCCACACCAAACTCGTCTAACCATGTCTTTATGGACCTCGCTTTGTGCACAGGGGCACAGTCATGCTGGAACAGCAAAGGGCCTTCCCAAACTGTTGCCACAAAGTTGGAGCGCCCAATTGGCTAAGATGTCTTCGTATCCTGTAGCATTAAGAATACCCTTCACTGGAACTAAGGGGCCTATCCCAAACCCTGAGAAACAGCCCTGAACTCAATAATTAGTAGGGGTGTCCACTGACTTTTGGCCATATAGTGTATATTATTATTTTTAATTCCATTAAATTAATTAATTTACATAACACGTTTCAATGGGCTGAATATATTATTTGAATGTTTGCTACAGTAACAGCTAATGATGGCCAATTGCGATCTTCTGCAAGAGACTCAAAACCCACCACTGAACTCTGTCCATCTAGCTAAATGGTCTTCACCAACTGTTTACTTGTTCAACACTATACTCCCCCCCAATTTTTTTTAACAAAAAATAATAAATAAAAATTCACTAACCTTTTCCTTCCCGGTGTTACAGGTGTGGTACGCAGATGCCTGCAATGATGTCTATTGCTGTATTCCTGCACTGATCTCGTGCGCTAACTATGATTGTTCCTACCATGTATTACTGTAACACAGTGTGAAAGAAAGTGTAATCCAATTTCTTAATTTTCAATACTGAAAATACAGTAGGTACCTCCCTCTCATAATTAAGACAAAATCTTTTCAGGGAACTCTGATCTGTCATTTCAAATTAAGGATAAATATGTCTTTATAATGTTGTACACAATTAAAACTTGTGTAAAAATGTTAAAATAAAAATAAAATAAAAAGTAAAGACTTTGATGTCATACAATAAGCAGCTTCTACCCAGGGTGAGATTAGATGCCTGTTCTACATTCCCAGAACATGGAGTAAAGAGTGAGTTTACAATGTACACCAATATGCACAGTGGAGCAAAAGCACTTGTTTGTTCTTTTTTTTTTTTTGTACCTAGGTCACCTTATCTATGTAATATATAGTGGGGTGTGTGTGTGTGTGTGTGTGTGTGTGTGTGTGTGTGTGGGTGTGTGTGTGTGTGTGTGTGTGTGTGTGTGTGTGTGTGTGTGTGTGTGTGGTGTGTGTGTGTGTGTGTGTGTGTGTGTGTGTGTGTGTGTGTGTGTGTGTGTGTGTGTGTGTGTGTGTGTGTGTGTGTGTGTGTGTGTGTGTGTGTGTGTGTGTGTGTGTGTGTGTGTGTGTGTGTGTGTGTGTGTGTGTGTGTGTGTGTGTGTGTGTGTGTGTGTGTGTGTGTGTGTGTGTGTGTGGTGTGTGTGTGTGTGTGTGTGTTGAACAGGACTGGTTCATACTGTAGTCAGTGGTATCCTGAGTGTGAGCTGCTCTACCTTGCAGATTTCTGCTGCTCACTGACACACAGAACTCAGCACTCAGTCATCGGACTCACAGCAGAGCGTTTGATTCATGCGGAACATCAGCAGTCTGTCAAAGTTCTGCTACGACAGGCGGTTGCGCTTTGCACTGAAAATGTCCTTTGCTTTGATCTCCATCCATTCAATGGAAAGATGTGCCTGCTTGCGCTTAGCGTGTGAATGGAGACTAAACTAACTAACTAACTAACTAACTAACTAAACTAACTAACTAGCTGTCACATAAAATGAAAATATTATTTTTACGTGCGCCCCACAAAGAGAAAATAGCAGCGGCCCCACACAGACGTAATCTAAACGATGCTGAAAGTTGGCACTTGGCAGCCCTGCTAGGACGTTTGCTCGTTGATGTTTGATGAATGAACCAAAGCCACACACTCTGTTTGGAGGACAGAAATCCAGCTATGCACTGCACCACCGTGCCGCCTAATCTTACAGCACCTGCTATTCCGAGGCGGTCTCCCATCCGAGCACTAGCCAGGCCCAAACCTGGTGAGCTTCCGAGATCAGACGAGATCGGGCGTGTTCAGGGTGGTACGGCCGTAAGCTTGATATTTTTTGTAAGAAATTGAAAAAATAATAAATATAATAATAATACTGCTGCTGGGGAGATGTAACTTGTAACTTTAGTCCATGCTACCCCGCTACTTGACTCAAATATTATTTAACTACTTGAAAGCTTCTAGATTTTGGAAGTAATTAAACTACCACAATTTACTAGAAAATGTAGTTAAATTAGTAGTTCCGTTACTTAAAATTCCGCTAATCCCCAACACTGACCAACACCCAAACATGACTGCCTCTGTGTCTTATACCAGCACCCAAACATGACTGCCTCTGTGTCTTATACCAGCACCCAAACATGACTGCCTCTGTCTAGTGCCACAGTGGGTCACACTGAGTGTGCTCAAACCTGTCTGAGCCATTCCATAGTGCCACTCAAGAAATACAGTTTTAGGTGCGATTAGCTGCCATTTCTTCCATATTTGGAAGTTCAACTTTTTTATTTTGTAATTATCTTGTATATTTATTTACAGGTTGCACACACACTCACACATTGTACTGTTAAAAGCTAGGAGCTTTTGCTAGTTTGGATTAACCGGAGGAAGAATTGAATTGTGTGAAATGTGACCTTTGTGCATTAATCACAGGTGAATAATCCTACACAGATATTGCTGTGCATTGCTTGCCCCTGTAGTGTAGGAGGCCTTGATCTCCAGAGCCAGCTGATTGGCCTTTAATTTTTCATTAGGAAACCATAAACAAAAAAAATACGTAATTCAGACAAAGAACAATAGTCTAGGTATGTTTCAAGTTCTTTGAAATAGCATCACATGGGCACATCCTCATTCGTAAAGAAAAAATACGTTTTTACTCATATGTCCTGCAATTTGCAACTATGAATGAATGTTCTTTCTCTGCTCTCTGTTCCATTCTGTGGATATTCAAATACAGAAGGTTCAATTTAACTGCAGAGAGATAGAGAACAAGACACCTTCACTACCCCTATGCTCTTCTTTCACAGTCCTTCAAAGTGATTTGAATAATTTTTCTGAAAGCCTCAATGATACAGATAACTGGCAGCACTCTGCCCAGACATGGCATTCCTTCAGCCCATGTGATGCCACTCAATTCATTCACTCTCAGAACCAGTTTTTTATTATTTGGGCCCACCCGTCCTGCTTTTCTTAATTCATCTTAATACCATTATCCTTTATGTTTCTGCACTTCTGAATATTCTGCTCTCTTACAACAAGCAGCTCACAGACAAGGAAATAGTGCGCAGCTACAGTGCCCTCCAGAATTATTGGCAAGCTTGGTGAAGATGAGCAAAAAGGCTATGAAAAAATGTCTGTGCTGTTCATCAGCTTGATCTTACACTCAAAATATGTGAGAAATTGAACAGAAAATGCCCTTTGGCCAAACTCTCCATCCATTCCATCAACATGGGATCAGAGAATACACAAATGAAATGAGACAAAAGGTTGTTGACCTTCATAACTAACTAGGCTGTGTCTAAAATAAAATATTAGCTTTATGCCTGAAAATATCCACCTCCACTATTATGGAAATAATTAAGAAGTTTAAAATTGCTGGAGCTGATGATGAACAATGCTGGGGAAGTTACTTTGGAAATGAAATAGTTAACTGCACCACCGTTACCAATTAGTCCACCTGGAAGTCCGAGTCTCCCATCCGAGCACTACAGCAAACCTACCATGGTGAGAAAAGATAGTTAGCTAAACTAAAACTATTTTTAAAAAAAAAGAAAAAATTAATAAATATATTGAATAATGCTACTACTGAAAATTAACTTTGAACTTTAGCCCACGCTTACTTGACTTTTATTTAACTCTTCTAAATTAATAACCTCAATTTACTAGAAAATGTTAGATCATTACAAAGCACTGACTGTTGTCTTAAACTAACATGACAATTTACTAGACCCAAACATGTGCCTCTGTGTTAAAGCACCCAAACATGACTAGTAGTTCCGTTACTGCCTCTGTGTCTTAAACCCAAACATGACTGCCTCTGTGTCTAATCCCACAACACTGACCAACACACCAAACATGACTGCCTCTGTGTCTTATACCAGCACCCAAACATGACTGCCTCTGTGTCTTATACCAGCACACAAACATGACTGCCTCTGTCTAGTGCCACAGTGGGTCACACTGAGTGTGCTCAAACCTGTCTGAGCCATTCCATAGTGCCACTCAAGAAATACAGTTTTAGGTGCGATTAGCTGCCATTTCTTCCATATTTGGAAGTTCAACTTTTTTATTTTGTAATTATCTTGTATATTTATTTACAGGTTGCACACACACTCACACATTGTACTGTTAAAAGCTAGGAGCTTTTGCTAGTTTGGATTAAACGGAGGAAGAATTGAATTGTGTGAAATGTGACCTTTGTGCATTAATCACAGGTGAATAATCCTACACAGATATTGCTGTGCACTGCTCGCCCCTGTAGTGTAGGAGGCCTTGGGCTCCAGAGCCAGCTGATTGGCCTTTAATTTTTCATTAGGAAACCATAAACAAAAAAAAAGTAATTCAGACAAAGAACAATAGTCTAGGTATGTTTCAAGTTCTTTGAAATAGCATCACATGGGCACATACTCATTCGTAAAGAAAAAATATGTTTTTACTCATATGTCCTGCAATTTGCAACTATGAATGAATGTTCTTTCTCTGCTCTCTGTTCCATTCTGTGGATATTCAAATACAGAAGGTTCAATTTAACTGCAAAGAGAGATAGAGAACAAAACACCTTCACTACCCCTATGCTCTTCTTTCACAGTCCTTCAAAGTGATTTGAATAATTTTTCTGAAAGCCACAATGATACAGATAACTGGCAGCACTCTGCCCAGACATGGCATTCCTTCAGCCCATGTGATGCCACTCAATTCATTCACTCTCAGAACCAGTTTTTTATTATTTGGGCCCACCCGTCCTGCTTTTCTTAATTCATCTTAATACCATTATCCTTTATGTTTCTGCACTTCTGAATATTCTGCTCTCTTACAACAAGCAGCTCACAGACAAGGAAATAGTGCGCAGCTACAGTGCCCTCCAGAATTATTGGCAAGCTTGGTGAAGATGAGCAAAAAAGGCTATGAAAAAATGTCTGTGCTGTTCATCAGCTTGATCTTACACTCAAAATATGTGAGAAATTGAACAGAGGCCACACAGGCCAAACTCCCTTAGTCTTCCATCAACATGGGATCAGAGAATACACAAATGAAATGAGACAAAAGGTTGTTGACCTTCATAACTTAGGCTATGTCTATAAAATATAGCTGCATGCCTGAAAATATCCACCTCCACTATTATGGAAATAATTAAGAAGTTTAAAATAACTGGAGCTGTGATGAACAATGCTGGGGAAGTTACTCTGGAAATGTAGTTAACTAAGTTACCAATTAGTCCACACTGGAAGTAGTTAAGCTACAGCAAACCTACCATGGTGAGAAAAGTAGTTAGCTAAACTAAAACTACTTTTAAAACGTAGCTAACTACATTGAAGTTTGCTACTACTGAAAATTGCTTTACTTACTTTAGCTCTTCTAAATTAATAACCTCTAAGTGCAGATCATTACAAAGCACTGGGTTAAACTACCACAATTTACTAGAAAATGTAGTTAAATTAGTAGTTCCGTTACTTAAAATTCCGCTAATCCCCAACACTGACCAACACCCAAACATGACTGCCTCTGTGTCTTATACCAGCACCCAAACATGACTGCCTCTGTGTCTTATACCAGCACACAAACATGACTGCCTCTGTCTAGTGCCACAGTGGGTCACACTGAGTGTGCTCAAACCTGTCTGAACCATTCCATAGTGCCACTCAAGAAATACAGTTTTAGGTGCGATTAGCTGCCATTTCTTCCATAGTTGGAAGTTCAACTTTTTTATTTTGTAATTATCTTGTATATTTATTTACAGGTTGCACACACACTCACACATTGTACTGTTAAAAGCTAGGAGCTTTTGCTAGTTTGGATTAACCGGAGGAAGAATTGAATTGTGTGAAATGTGACCTTTGTGCATTAATCACAGGTGAATAATCCTACACAGATATTGCTGTGCATTGCTTGCCCCTGTAGTGTAGGAGGCCTTGATCTCCAGAGCCAGCTGATTGGCCTTTAATTTTTCATTAGGAAACCATAAACAAAAAAAAACGTGCAGATCATTACAAAGCACTGGGTTTATACCTGATAATTAACACACTGTGAGAGAAAGTGTAATGCTGTTATGATTTGGGCCTACTGGCTTATTACAGCCGAGTAAATGGGCTGTTTATTATTTTGAATAGTTTGATGTTGCATGTGACAAGTTGTTTGATGCTGTCTGTGCATGATTTCAAGGTGCATGATTTCATAGATGCCTGCAAATGTGGTAAACGCTCAGGCTAAATAGGTGAACAGTTCATGCAGAGGATCATAAAGAAACATTCAACACAACTAGTTTCTCTATACCGAGGCCAAAGGGAGAAGTGAATGTGTTCCTGTGTTTGAATGCTAGAAGCATATAAAATGACTTTTTGGAACTGGAGGCTGTCATATTTAATGGGGGTTATGACATTGTTGTGATTACAGAAAAATAGCTTGGTGCAGCGGATAGGGATGAATATAATGTGGAGGGGTACAATTAGGAAGGATTTTTAAACAGTTGTCAATGCCTGGAACAGCTTTCCAAGTCAGGTAGTAGAGGCAGAAGCACGTGGGCTATTCAAGTCCAGGCTAGATGCAGTACTAGATACTTTTTAGATTAGGACACAACGAGCCTAGATGGGCTGAATGTCATTTAGTATTCTTATGTTCCTATGTTCTTAAGTATCTGAGCAGTGTAGGATAGTGTGTAATCTTACCTTTGATACCAAAACAGGATTAAATGAATGCTATCTAACTTTAGTTAATTTATCTATCTCCATTTAATTTATGAGACTCAAATTATTATGAATTTTCTCTCTGAAAACATTTACTTATAGAATGGCATGCAAACAAGGGACTATAGCCTCGGGACTATAGCCTCTCGTAGCATGTTAATCGTCCCATTCATATGGTACACAGCACACAGAGGGTTCTGAGGACTTTCCATTCTGATCCCGACCCATTCGTCTATGAGTCGCTGTGGGAGTTAATGTCAAATTTGTGCTTGAAATAGGTGCACCATTTTTGTCTGTTAAAAATCATAATCCAAAATGGTGATGTAATTTACTTCTAACAGGTTTTTTGTTTTATTTTCTGTTTTACCCATAAATCTAATACCATACAAAAGTAGATCACATTTTTTGGTGAGGCCTTTCAATAGTGTAACTTATATCACCATTTGCAATGTAAAACTAGCAGATTAGCATCAGAGAGGTATTTTCTGTCTTCGGATGGAACAATCTAGCTAGCTAGCATGTTAGCCTTGAATTGGCTAAAATCCTAACCTACATATTTTTAATTGCCAATGGATTTGAAATGTTTTAGAAGATCAAATTAAACTGAAATATTATTTGTGTGTGTGTGTGTGTGTGTGTGTGTAATTATTTTATAGCTCTGTCACATTAGTAAACATTATATTTCTATTAGCTATATTTGTATAAGTGTAATTTAAAGAAGCTAGCTAAGTAACTTAACCTTGTCCTTTGGCATAGCCTTATCCTGGCTTTGCCAATTTAATGTAGCTAGTAGCCTACTATTACTGTGTACTGTAAACCATGTTCAGTCATTTCCTGGGCTGTTACTAGCTAGCCACAATGACAGAACTTATTTGTTATTTGCACTAGCTATCAGTGTCTATGTTAATAAAAAAATGTAGCTGCCAATATAAGCATGCTGACTGGGCTATGTGGTCAGGCTAACTAGAGAGCTAGCTTATCTTGCTAGCTAACTACTAACAGTTAGCCCAACCAGTTAGCAATTAACTTATAACTACTACTACTGATAGTTAGCAAGATAGCCGTTTGGACAGCAAGCTAGCTGACTGGTCTATCTTGCTGGCTAACTAGCTAAAAATGCTGTTATGATTTGGGCCTACTGGCTTATTACAGCCAAGTAAATGGGCTGTTTATTATTTTGAATAGTTTGATGTTGCATGTGACAAGTTGTTTGATGCTGTCTGTGCATGATTTCAAGGTGCATGATTTCATAGATGCCTGCAAATAGTTTCTCTATACTGAGGCCAAAGGGGGAAGTGAATGGCAAACACAAGATAAAGTGCACCAAGGTAAAACTACACAGCTAAATAATATTTCTGCTTTTGAACACTTAATGAATGATACAAGTCCATCGACTTGACTTAAAATCGAACATTCTGACTCAACTTCTTGAAATCTATAAGCATAGCCTAGTGTTTTGGTGCAGGGAGATAAGCTTGGACTTTAATGTTCGTGAGATAGCTATCTTCCAAGTTTGGACATGAACAACTAAATTAAAGGAACTTTATTTGTTTTACCCAATGACTTAATAATGTATACCATATGCAATGTTTTTGACAGAATTGTGAAACTGTGTTTCTTTTTGTGCTGCTGTTACCCTTGATGAGCACAATTTGAGAGAAGGAAATGAATAAAATCAACCAGGAAGTCTCAGACCCCTGTGTGTACAGTGTGTAGCAGCCAGTGTTGTCAGATTTAATCACCCCAGAGCAACATAGGATGTAGCTAGCTAGCTCACTCATTTTGAAGTTTATTTAGCTGGAATCGTTTTCGCTTAGCTGTTCAGATGCATGCCTGCTTCTGCTCACAAAGCCAGTAGGCTACGCCATCTGATAGAAACTGTAGTAGTTTAAGCCTCAAACCATATCGTCTCTCTCTAAAGTTATTTGGTGATGTCACATTTTAAGACCTTCCATTATTTAACCATCACAGCTTTACCTTACAGCATTTTTGATATGCCTACACTCTGCACAACACCTAGCGGTGGCTGTCGCGCAGATATCGTATAATGTGAAACAGGCTTAATGCCTTGTTGATATCAGCTACAATGATAAATGCTGGATACTGTGGAGAAAAGAAAGGTTAAATACTAATCACATCTGCAGCTGAGAGTTCCCTTGTGAAACTCAAAGATTCACAGAATGGAGCTGGCAACTACATTTGGCCATGGGCCAAAAATTTTGAGCACATGGTGGGCTGGCAAAATCATTATAGTAACTCACATACTGCAAATATAAATTTCATTTTTCCTAAAAATATCAATAATAAAATGTATAGTTTTGTGCCATCACACCTGTCAAGCATTGACAAAAGACACATTACAGATACAAGACATCTAGGATTTTTAGTTAAATAAAACATAAACATAGAGTCAATATCTTTAACTTTTTAGTGATTTTTTTGTAGCCATCTCCTGTAGAGCTCAATAACCTTTTGTCTGAGTTATTTGATAACCTTTTGTCAGGGAGTTATTTGCCTTTCACCATGATGATGGCTGACCACAGTATTTCAGTATTTCTTTTTATACCCTAGAGAAACAGAAAACCATTGTAGGCCACTGTATAGTTCCATAGCCTTCCAATGAACTTCAAGTAAGTTGTATATTTATGAAGATTTGTTTGTGTTGGATTAAATTTAAAACAAAAGTTAGGGGTGTGGATCATTGTGATCCAGATGTTTTCTGAATTTTTTTATTTATTAATAAAACAGAGTAGGCTATGTTTATCTGTAACAATTGTTTGAAATGTTCTGTATTTTTTGAGCATAAAATATACCTCATTACTTATATAGTTTATTTCATATGGTCTCTTTTGTTCATCTTTATCAAGGGTGCAGGGCCGTCAGGGAGATATGCGAGGCCCTGTGCAAAGTCAGCAGCGCGAGGCCTTTATCGATGCACTATACCTGTGCGACACACACTATACCCGCACGTCTTTTTTTTCAGGCGCGATACATTGTAACAAATGCGCTCATCATGCGCCCTCCACTGTTGCGACGTAGCCTACCCTACACTACACTGCTGATATCTAAGATAGACACTAATAGATAGTTACTAGTATTTAGATTATTTTACAACCATGTTTAGGATTTAGGATTTATAAAGCAGCAATACCCCACAGTGAATAAGCACACGCTATTATAGACATGAATCCAGATGTGTTACTCACCAAATATGAGCAGCAGAATTATGTAAGCATTTTCCTCCTGGCTTTCCTTTCCGCAAACTCAGAAATAATGTCTTTGTAATCCAATTTGGATACAACGTCCTTTTTGATTGAGAGGAAGGCAAGTCCGCACAGTGTCTCCTGGGACATGGTAGTCTGTAAGTAGAATGCACTTGAAAGATGCTCTGGGGATGTTTTGTGTGATTTAAACTTATCACTTAAATGACGCCAACCCATGCTCCCCTTATCAGCTAGTTTGCAGCAAAAGCTAAATATTGTGTCCAGGTTTTGAGAGTATACAAGCCACTTTCTTTCTATTTTTTACTCATCGGTAGTTTTCGGATGAATAACGCAGCTTCCCATATGTTAGCTTTCTCATCGCCTTCAGAGCTTAGGCCTATGGTCAGGGACTGGGAAGCTGCCTCGCTGGTTTTTGTGAGAAATGTATCAATTGTGTGAGTGAGGCCCTGAACTCTTCCTTTCTTTTACTCTTATTTCTTTTTCCAGCCCCTGATTCAAATGTCCTCCCTCTGTCTCTTTCTCTCAACATTTTATCATCTGCAATTGCATCATGCTAGTAACACCATGCAATAGAGTGTGAAACGCAAAATTGACGTATCACGTATGGTCACGTATCGGGAAAAAGCACTATTCTACAAATCTATCAAATGTCATCACATAGTCTACCAATATGATAGATTTTAGGCCTAAATAAATATGATTTCATGAGTGAACATTTATAAATATATTAAAGCCACCCTGCCTGGTGCAAGGCCCTCCAAATCTGTCAGTTACTGTACATTTACAGCGCAACACTAAACGTACTAGCCTACAAACTGCTTTGTCTGTGCATACATTTTTTTTTGCAACCAGCTAATGTTAAACTGCAAAATGGAACGGTGGTTAATCCGTAAAAACACAAGGACACAACATATATATTGAGATTGACAACAAGTCACCCTGAAGCAATTCATGAAATTCATTCAGAAAAGCCATCTACTTCAAATTATATGGGACTTGACAAACGCATGGGTAAGGCCGTCCACCACCAGTATGACCAATTGTCCAAGTGTCGGAAATATTGAGACAAATTCATCCAGTATGGATTCAAAATTGGCATGCAGCTCATTAGTTGATGATCCCTGCCATAGGGTGTCTCACTCCTCTCTTCTCCTGTGAACAAACTCTTTATTTTCATGACGTTATTGATTGTGTCCAGTTACTGCATGAGAGAAACACATCCTCCTCTGATCTCTATTGCCTTCTTATGTCTCCTTCCTGTGGGAGAGGAGGAGGAAAGAATTGAATTTGGGTCTCATGCACCCCTGTGCCTCATAGAGGTTACCATGACCCCCGCCCCATGAACCCTTTCAACAGCACCCGATCCCCTGGGTCGATGCCTCAAAAATACTAATCACTTCTGCAGCTGAGAGTTCCCTTGTGTTCCCCCGGGCCCTGCCTCACAAAGAACAGGGTGTGATTTCTCTGAAGTGATCAAGTTTCCTGCTATTTCTTCAACTTGGATTCTCTCGTTAGTAATGGGGAGGGGTAGATCCATGATTAAAACAGAAGCACCAGTATCAGTAAGCATTTTACACTGGCAGAACCCTGATAAACTGTGTTATTCTCACACTCCCTGCCATAACAGATTGTGAAGTTATTTGTTAACTGTGTTCCACTGCTCCTCAGCAGCTCTCCCAATTGCTTATAATGAAGAAGTATTCATCCCCATTCCTCTACGGGAGGGTTGCTGGGCCTCACTGTCTGTGTGGGTCTTTTTATTCATCCCCTATTCAACCAGCAACTGCCCTTCATGTGCCCTTTTTTCTATAGTTCTTTTTCTTGGCACCACTCACTCCAGTGACATGGCTTTCTATTCAAAGTTGTTTTTCCTTTTTTTGTTCTTTTTTTGTTCTCTGTTTCTGTTACTACTGTCACCATTTTGTGCCCATCACCTTCACATTCCTAAATATATCCACAAGGCAGGTACATTGCCTTAATTTCTTACTGTCTTCGATTTGGTAAAATCCTTCCTCCAGTTTGTAAAGAAAAGATGGAGTATCTCTTTGGGTATTTCCACCCTCCCAATGTTATGAACTGCCCCCATTGGTTCAGAACATCTACCCTTCTGTTTCATTTGACTACTGCATGATTGCAACAAGTACATTACAGTTATTCATAGGTGTGCAGGCACTGTGACTTGTAATGCAAATGATATTATATGAAAATTTCAGTTTCACCCCTTAGCAACACATGTTGTGTGTGGTAATCTTTCATGGCTGTGGAGTGCCTTCGGTGTAAAGGGGTGTTGTACTGTAGAATCTCATTTCTGTATGGGGGGTGCGGGGGGGTTCACTGTAATGCCTTGCTTGGTAATAGGGCACACTGTAAATTCCAGTCAGTGGAATGGGGTAATGGGGTATCGCTGTACAGGGATGTGCTGTAAAGTAACAGCGTTGCGTGAATAGGTCTTGCAGCCAAGATGGAACACTCCAATTTTTCTGCGATTTCTCATGGTCTCACAGCCTACATTATTGGGACAGTAATGCCCCAGGCCTGTAATAGTTATTCAGGTTAGTCACAAATGCTAGTCAGGGATCTGCAGGACAAATGTTCCTCAAAAAATGAGGAAAAACTCAAAAATAACGCTTTCAACTTCACTGTACTGAGGCTGAATAACTTTAAAAATACAGCACAGCACACATTGCATAGCCTCCCTTTCTGTGACCAGGGGCTGACAGATAGCACAATTCACACACCCAGTTTGCTGGGTAGGGGCTGATAGGGGCCTGATAGATAGGGGCTGGGTAGGGGCTGGGCAACCACCGTCTGATTAAAACAGTGCACACAATTCACACACCATCCAATTTTGTGACTGGGGATCCACCATCCGGTTCGCCAACAGGGGGCTGACTGAAACAATGCACACACTCCGGTTCACGGAACCAGGGGAACATCTGTAACATCTGTGCCTTATGATTTGCTAACTGGGCCTGAAACAATGATTAATCGGACTTGTCACATTCCCCTCTATTCAACTCGATCCAGCGTGGAAGGGGGCCCCTTTCATTATCACCTTCAGGTAAAGAGTTGAATACATTCCCTCTTACTCATCAAAATGATCCCATCCTACATTCTGGACTGAGCCTCTTAGTTAACAGGAACCTGTATAAGACACCAAAAATAAGACATCAAAAGTATAAACTGACTAGAAACACCAAAAATGCAGAACAGGGGCCATATGTACAAAGATTCTAAGAGTAAAAAAATGATAAAACACAAACTTTTCCTTCCCTGTGTTACAGGTATGGTATGCAGCTGCCAATGATTGTTTATTACTGTATTACGACACTGATCTCTTGCGTAGACTATGATTGATCTTATCATATATTAATCCACATCTTATAAGTCACTCTGGATAAGAGTGTGTGCTAAATGGCAAAATGTAAATGTAAATGTCAAATGAGCTAAAAGGCTAAACTGATCCTAGATCAGCACTCCTATTCTTAGAATCTTTGTACATATGGGCCCAGAAGTTTACGACCATAAAGTCAAGCCCATTACTTGACTGACCAGATAACAGAAAAGCACCATACTTAATAGGACTCTTCACACACTAGAAAAACACAACATCTTCCCATATTCAGGCCCATTTGCCTCCAAATTGGACCTGATGATCATTAGACATTCTCAGCAAACACTCTCCAGTCTAACAGAGGAAGTGAATCAGAAGATGCTTTGCAAAGGTTTATAAAGCTCCCTTTGTTCTCTTCTAAATATGGCTAATTTCCACACCCAGAGGTATGAGATCAATTAAATTCAGCTCTCTGAGTATAACTTTACACTACATAAACAAAACTTTACAGTGCACTCACACTTATATGGCTGTATGCAAAGAATCCAAATGTGGATCACCCAGAGGTATGAGATCAACTAAATTCAGCTCTCTGAGTATGAACTCAATGATCATTGCAATAAAGAGCAATAAAATGCAGTGGTTCTGTAAAGTGGCATAAATATAGAATATAAAGTGATATCAGAGGTGGAAAAGAGGTCATGAAAATATTTAAATACCCATAATAATGTTGAATGGCCGCCCCCCAGGGGACGCAACCAGTAAAGGCACTTTCTAAGTGCAGGTTTCCCACTGCAGCCTGGGTTTGATCCCTGGCTGGCTCTGGCTGAGTCCTGTTATTATTGATTGCAATAATAATGCATGTGGTTTTTGGGCCAGATTAATATGCACAATAATGATCTTGCACAACATATAAAAACATGCTTTCTTGCACATCAACTCTTACACTCTCATTACCTAACTCCAATTGGAACCAGCTGTTTTCAGTTTTTTGGCCATGTATGTCAGGAGTTGGTTTGGCCAAAAACTTAACAAGCTGAACTTGGCTGCAAATGGATCGTTCAGCAAGACAATGATTGCAAACATTCCCCAAAATCAACCAAGAAATGGTTAACTGACCACAAATGGACTGTCATGCAATGGCCATGTCAGACTCCAGATTTGAACCTGATTGAAAAGTTGTGGTTTGAATTGAAGAAGACAGTCTACAAGCGCAGACCGAAGCATTTTAAAAGATTCTCCATGGAGGAATGCATTTTTTAAATTTTTATTATTAGGGGTGTGAATAATTGTGATACAATTTTGGAGACAAAATAAGACTGGCATAAGACCCCCCAGTGGGTAGCGCTGTCGCCTCACAGCAAGAAGGTCTCGGGTTCGAATCCAGGCTGGGGGCCTTTCTGTGTGGAGTTTGCATGTTCTCCCCGTGTCCGCGTGGGTTTCCTCCGGGTACTCCGGTTTCCTCCCACAGTCCAAAGACATGCACGTTAGGCTAATTGGAGAGTCTAAATTGCCCGTAGGTATGAGTGTGTGAGTGAATGGTGTGTGTGCCCTGCGATGGATTGGCGACCTGTCCAGGGTGTATTCCTGCCTCTCGCCTGGAACGCATGCTGGGATAGGCTCCAGCACCCCCCCCCCCCCCTGACCAGGAATAAGCGGCTTAGATAATGGATGGATGGCATTGCACCCCCTGTTTTAAAACACACACACACACACACACACACACAAACACATTGGTAGTTTTGAAAATTTACATTTTTGTCCCACCCTGATGAGCCAATCTCTCCAACCTACAATATAAAAAGTACAAATGAGGCCCATATAGAGGCAATAAAACTATCAATATAAAAACTTTGGGAGTCCTGCAGAATAAAGTTATATTCAATTACAGCTATAGTAGCTTAGCCATAAAAAGGGCCCAGATGTATTACAGGCTTTGAACTGTTCCACAAGAGTGCTTTGAATGTTTTTTTTGCACATCTTGCCTGTTTCATGACCAAGCTGCTATAGCTGCACCTAAGGCAAACTTTATTCTGCAGCACTCCCAAAGTTTGTATTGATAGTTGTATTGCCTCATTTGGCTCATATTTGCTCACATTTATGGGCCTCATTTGTACTTTTCACATTGTAGGTTGGAGAGATTGGCTCATCAAATGTCCATAGCAGGGTTTTAGCTCTTAATAGTGTAGACACATATAGACACCCAATGTAGACACACACACACACACACACACACACACACACACGCAAATGATTGAACATAGTTAAATTAAACTGTCCTTTCATATGCATATGCAAATAGATAACAGTATTGCATGTCACCATTGCAGTTATGAGGGATATCTTACCTAATCAAAAACACGTCAGTAATGGGATGCCAAGTTAATGTACAGTTAGCCTGTCATGATAGGTTGCTTTATAATCCAATATGGACACAGGAGAATTAGTTTTCGTTTTTATTGCAACTGAATTGAGTAATCATAAACCTAGAAAAAGTTATGTGAAGAGCCCTCTATGCCAACATTATACTTCATACACATGCATATAGAGACATTTTGTCATTATATATTTTAGCCCCAACATGAATTAATTCTATCCTAAGTATGAATGATTTGCAGTCATTGTGTTGGTGTCATTGCTACAGTGGAAAATGAAACCCTGCGACGACCCTGCAATAACACACAAACAATTTTTGCTTTTTTTTAGTGGTCTTTTATTGGACATGTTTGTAGTGTGACTACAAGCAATGCAGACAGCACAAATGTTCACAGGTGGATCACGGTGACCTGTGATGTACATGCTCAGGCAAAGCTGAAGTTTCTCACATCATTTCATACCGGTGGATGTTTTAGAGGTCCAGATATCATCGCCGTCCTTCTGCAACACGAGGTGTCCATCATCGCTCAGGTGCATGCGACACATGATGCAGCTGGACTTGCTGGTGTTGGTGTGCCACATGGGTTTGTCATCCTTCTTGTACATGACAAAGTTGCAGTCGGCCTGCATGCACAGACGGTGGGCGTCTTGGGAGGCCGTGTCGGCAGCCCAAATGGGCTTCCATCCATAGATGACAAAGTTGCCATCATCCTGTGGAGTGTTCACAGACACTGGTTGAAGTGTGGAATATGCAATATATATCAGTATGAAGCAACCCTATGAACCAAACTTTTATTTTAATCATGTAATGTTCCAAATAACTTCACACCAGAGTTTGTTGACTAGAAAATTAATTTGGGACACCATTTGAAAACAAAGTTTGGACAAATGCATTCAAATTATTTCATTATGCATTTAGGCATGTAGGCATACATACAGAGGAAAGATATGTAAACAGAAGTGAACTTGGCAGATAATTATCCTAAGGTAATGATGCTGTGGTAACTTTAACATGGAAATGTTGTACATTTCCTCATTTTCTAATACATGCAGTAAGGTACATGCAGCCACAATATCAATATTGAGTTTTTGAGTAATTGGTTATATGGAACATGTTATTCATTTTGAAAAGTATTTTAACCCGTATTTGCTTAATCTGCAGTATGGAATATGCAATCATAATTGTAGGCTAGTCCCATCCCTACAACTTTTGGGAGTATGTACACAAGCACACGCAATCTGCGAAAATGCATCCAGCCATCCTCATTCGCTTTTCTGTAGGCAACATTTAAAAAACAATAATGTAAATGTATTCTACGGTATATTTTTCCACAATTGGAATGCTTAATCATAGCTGCAGGATAGTGCAATTGCTTCAATGTTGCAAGTCAATTCAGAAGGATGCACACAAGAATTTTTGCATTCTGCAAAACAATTGTGCAGCCAGTCTTTTGAGGAAAACAATTATTTTTTAATACATTAATTAAGTAGTATACCGAACATCAAACCAGCTTTACTGCTGTTAATTGCATGTAGCCCCCTTACTGGTGACCTACCTGGAACACAGCTTTGAACTCTCGGTTATTGGAGAGGAGATAGTCTCCCTTACGGAGCTCGTCATTTTTGGACACGTAGTTCCTGCTCATAGTTCTGAAAAGACACAGTTTTTGATACTTTGGTTTGCTGATGTTTTCTGATACTTTAAGATGTGGTACACAATTGGTTGCACACAGTAATACAGATCAATCCAAATGTTGGGAATTATTGTCAAAAATACTTTCTATTAGCAGAAAGTAATGCACAGACAATAGACAGAGACTAGGGCTAAAGAAATCAAAGATGTTTGGGATGATACTCACAGGCTGTGGATGGTTTATGTGGTCAAAATGATGGAGCTGCAACACTGAAGTGTACTGTGAATGGGAACACCCCATTTTATAGATACAGAGAGGAGGAGGAGATAAAGGGTGGGAGGGGAGGAAGGGCTAAACTACACCACTCATGTGTGAATGGGCATGGCAAAAAGCTCTTTCCATTTAAGGCTTGACATCAAGTAGAATGCATTCTGAATACATTCCCTGTATATATTCTTGATCTGTAAAAATGTTCATTTTCATTATGTGAAATTAATCACACGTTGTCAGATATCACAATCCTGTGGTCCATTGTAGGCTACCCTAGCAGATGACGTGACACTCAACTCCAAGACAGCCTCAAAACTTTAAATCAGTGAATGAATGGCATGTTGTGTTCTTAAGGGAAAATGCATTAGAAATGCTTGAACAGATGTCTGGACAGTATGGGCGGTATACTAAAGACACACCTAACTTTAAGAATAGCTGCATGTTCTCGTGATGAGAAAAAATACATTTTATCATTTGAAATGATTTTAGGATGATTTTTAAATACAGTATAAAATCTATTCAACCCTTTAGGCATTTTTCACATTTTATTTTCTTACTTCATGAAATCAAAATGGATTTAATTGGGATCTCTTGTCACTGATCAACAGAAAGATAAAATAAATGTCAAATAAAAAACAACAACTCTAAAGCTTTTGATTAATTAATTACAAATAAAAAACAGACAATATTTGATTGCGTAAGTATTCACCCCTTTTCTTAAGACACACCTAAATAAATTCTGGTGCAATCAATTATCTTCAGAGGTCACATAATTATTTGATTGGAGTCCACAGTGTACAGGTAATGTTTTTAAGGTGTTTCAAATGATTTCAAATTGAATACACCTGTCTGTGAGAGGTCCCACAGTTGGTTAGTGCATTTCCAAACAAGAGCTTCATAGTGAAGACCAAAGAACATTCAAAGCAAATCTGAGAAAAGGATAAGTTGGGCCCAACTGGTTTAGAACAAAAGCCTGTACACATACTGGCCTGGGGGAATTGTTTTTTTCCTGTCCTGTCTTTGCACTTTTTTTAATCACATCTGGTTTAGATTTTATACAGGCCTGGTGTGTTAGGGGTGGGGTGGAGTGGAGTGGAGTGGAGTGGAGTGGGGGGGGGGGGGTTAACTGTTCCTTTGCATCACAGCGGAAATAGTCCCTTTTACGACCACTCGCCCCCAACCACATCTGCACATGATTGCATATACCAGTGTGACTGAGTATAACTAAGCTGGGATAGCATACCCCAGATACAGCCTATCCAATATAGCACAATGAGCCTCCACAGTGAAAGCGTTAAATCCATGCTTTGTGCTTCCCTGTTCTGCCACTAACCTGTTTCTATGGAAATAGGCTGATTTACATTCATGTCAGGTTGTTCTGTAGCAAAGAAAAAAAAAGAAAAAAAAAACGGTCCATTCGATCAAAGCACAGAGAGATTGTGACAAAATACCACATATTTCACATGTTTGACAATTATCCCCGGTCTTCATTGCTCCATCATTCTTGCAAACTACTTCCCTTTCTACAGAATGTCACTGGTTACTGATCTGTTCAAGACACAGTCCATTCTAGGCTACCCTGGAAGATAATGTAATGCACGCCAAGGCGGGTGTATTGTGTTCTTGAACAAACATTGGAATCATTCATTTAAAGGGAATGTGGAAAGTGTCCTGATTGGCCAATCTATGGTCATGCCTTTGCCACACCTTCAACTGATTACATTTTACATTTACATTTTAAGCATTTAGCAGACGCTCTTATCTAGAGCGACTTACAAGATGTGCATTAATACATGGTAGGAACAATCATAGATAGCGCACAAGATCAGTGCAGCAACACAGCAATAGACATCATTGCAGGCATCTGCGTACCATACCTGTAACACTGATTACAAATTGAAAGCCTGCCACAGCAGCAAATGTGAATAAATAACAGGAATAAGTTTAGCCTGATCATTGCATTGTTACCCCCTCTGAATTACAGTGTTTCCTGGCACCAAACAGCAAGTAGGCTAATCTTGTCCATAAAGATAAAAAACATATCCTTTGTGTCCAACTATGCATACAGGATATAGCTTGCAGTAATTCAATCTTCAGACTGCATTTAGGTTATTTTTTGTACTGTCAGAAGACAGACTGACAGTATTACTGCTTTTTGCTGAACAATACATTACTTGTTCTGGGCCATCTTTCATCAAAGTATTTTTTTCTACTCTACCCTACCCTACTCAATAAAAAAGGAAGCTTTTATTGTTTAACCTCCCCCACCCCAAACTCAGGAACAGTGACTTTTATCTCAGGTAACAGCATGTGTTTGTGTGTGTGTGTGTATGTGTTTTTTTTTAATTGTATGTATTATTTAATCTTCAATTAATACTTTACCAGTCATACCTGGTTATTTGTATTTAAATCTTATTTAATTAATTAATTAATTAATATTTTTCTTTTTAACCCATTTCCCAGAAAGCATGAAAGCATTTTGTTGCCCTTAGGTATTTTGTCAGGCTTTCAAGAGCTTGTCAAAAACAAATCCCAAGATTTATATCTTCAGAAAAATGTTTTGTAAATTATACAACGCGCCTCAAGTACTTATTTTCATTGCATTTCCTTCATGCACACACGCACACAACTTTTTGCAGCATTTTTAAACCAACAAACTATATTGCTTGACATATATGACACACAATTGACTATCAACTGAAATATACATTGTCTCATATTAACATTTGGATAATTATTATTTTGTAGCTTCGTAAGTAGGAAAAATCTATGAAGGCGTGAAGACATTTCAATGGTTCAAATGGATGGTCTTCTCCACGAGTACAGAGAACAGAATATCCCCAACATCACAAATGTGAATACATTCTTAACAATCGTTGGAATGCTGTCTTGGAGATTATGCGCACTGTCAGTAAAAGCCTTTGTTTTCAGTCATAACAGCGAGAAAGCAGATGTTAGGAGGACAGTGCGGCGTACACAGCACTTTGGTCAATGCGATGCATGACCTCATCTTGTAATAACCAACTGAGATCACGCAATGGGAGAGTCAGATCTCTGCAGCATTTGATAAAAACTTGAATTTGTTCCTGAAAAAGAGTCATTTAGATTGCAGCTGTCTGCACACAATCAGCTGATACATCCGTGCAGTAATGCTGGACTTAGAACTTAGAACAATGGCTGTGTTTTTGTTACCCCTGAAAAAAGCACATCTGTTGGCTGTGTCTGACGTCAAGGTTTGCATGGACCTAGTTTTGGGAGGTTTCTCAGTAGAAAACATTATTATCCATGCTATGCATTCTCTGCAGCAACTGTCTCTTCCATTACCATGCACATATATAATGACTAGAATGGTGAATAAAGTATGCAAAGGCGGACCTCAGTAATATCATGAAAGTTTTCATTATGAATATTTTTGAACAATTACTAATGCATTTTTACTGGTTCCATTTGAAAATTGGCAGCAGTGTAGTGTAATGGTTAGGGAACTAGACTTGTAACTTAGAGGTTGCTGGTTCGATTCCCAGGTGGAGCACTGCCGTTGTACCCTTGAGCGAGGTATTTAACCTGAATTGCTTCAGTAAAATATCCAGCTGTATAAATGGATTGTATGTAAAGAAATGTAAAACTGTGTAAGTCACTCTGGATAAGAGCGTCTGCTAAATGCCTAAAGTGTAAAATTACATTAATTAGTATTACATTCAGTTTAATAGTTTAAAATAGCTTACAATTAATTTCACACTTTCCAACATAGGTGGTGATACAATGTTCACCAATTCTGCATGGGCTTCTCCACACCTCTTTGCACTACTGTCTTAGCACTCAGTCATCTATATTGATGCCATTCATTTTCAGTGAGACCTCTGAGAGTCTCCTTCACCAAATTGAAGAACATAATAATTAAAATATTTTGTCCATAAGCAAATGCTTTTTGTATGATCAGTGTATAATAAAACGCCTAAATGAATTCAAAACTACAACTCCCATGAGGGTGCTATGTTTGTGTTATTCTGATCACCCAGTTCCTTAATAGCACCATTTGCGCATTGCCAAATAACTCAAAGAACAACCTCAAACCATTTTTTTAATGTTTTAAGTGTTATTTTCTTCAATTTGATTTAGGAAGGTTTGCGGCTCACTGAAAACGAGTGTCTCATTACTAGAGCTGTTGATAAGGAAGATCCAAATTGACTTTCCTAGCACATTGTTTTGAAGGCTCATGTTTCAGCCTAAGTATGCATGCAGACTCTCATAATTTCATGCAATGTTGAAACAGATTAAAATACCTACATGAAAGGTATGCATGAGACTTACTTGACCAACTACATACAGTTCAGAATTAAACCATGTGTTCTACCAATTGGACTGTTCACAAGACTTTCCCAAAACCCTTCTGTGGAAACCCTTCTCGGTCTCGGCAGCGGAAATGGGGGGATTGGCGGCCACGCCTACTAGCAGAGCAGCCAGAGCACACACCTGTTTTGTGTCTTCTAATTATACCTGTGTGGTTAAAACTGCTCTGCTCTCTTTAGTAGGGGGCTCGAACCAGGAAGAGGTTTGTTATTTTTGTTTATTGTTTTTGTCCAAAATCTGCGAGGGCAAAGGATGAAGGTTTCATATATTTTTGTTTATATTGCACTCTCACTCTCTTTCTCTTCCCCGTGTCTGGGAGAGAGAGAAAGTAGTAAATAAAGATTCGGTCCGTTGACCATAAAATCCACTCTCCGTCTCCTGCTGCTCTGTTCTCATCCGGGGATTGTCACGTGGTGTGTGACACCTTTATATGGAGTATAGCCATTAAAGGTAGTCTAGTGTGTCATTAACAGAATTTCTCAATTTTTTGGAGCTGAAAAGCGAGTCAATTGTTAAAAAATTGATAAGGCACCCATTCATTTAAATAGTGATATTTGGGCACATTTTGTCAATTCTGTTCAGGGCATACTAAGAATTTGTTTTTATTATTTTGTCATGCCATTGGCCAAAAACCTTGCAAATGTTTAATATTTGGCTGACATATGTTGATTATAGACTGAAAGAATTCTGGGAAGAAATGTTTATTGCCCCCCCAATAATGTTGCCATCCCATTACCAAGACCTACTGCCAAAAGTCCACTGTCTTACGTGCTATCAGTGGGGGAGTTGATGTGTAGGGTGGCAAAATTCCAATTACATGTGGTGGTGGCCAAAGCCCTTTTCAGCCTGGCCCGCTTTGGAGCAGGAAAAATGGGCAAGTCACCAGGAAGGAATGAGCAGAGCTCATTGCCAATCAAAGAGAGAATTTTCAGTGTAAAAATAAATTAAACAAAGTGAGATCAGCAATGAGGGCACCGTCATGAATAGGCTGCTTGCTTGCTGTGGTAGAAGCCTAGTCTGAGAGACCCTGTTGTCCTCTAGAGGAACTTTGGCCTGCTGCAGAGAACAAGTTCAAGTGCACACGCAATAACAGGATGTGCACAATGCAATGGATATATTGACAGTAAAATGGAATACAATATGTCTTTGTGCTTATAGGCCTGAATTAAAAAGATGAGGGTATTGTACTACTGTTCAAACTGCTTGTAAGAATAGCATCCATTTGGGACAATTTCATTCTTACATGCAGATTATAATATATGATATACAGTATATGAAGCAGTGCTTTTATGAATGGAATGAGCAAATGTGTGAGAAGAAAATGTATTGATAAATGACAGACACATTTGTTTGTAAATTATATTAACAAACCAAAATTAGCATAACCTTTAACAAAATACTGAAGGACAGTAGCTGCAAGGAAACTATAATCTCACAGCAATTTTTTAGCTTTTGCTTTCTGTCTGCCTTGGTTTGCATGATTGTGTCACTGTCTTTGAGAAATTCAACGCTTCAGTGCTTCAGCAGCAGCTTCAAGCAGGCAATGTTTTTCCCATGTAGCTCCCATGTTAAATAATTGTTGTTTCACATGATCTTACCTAAATATTTTCTCTTAGCTTATTAATGATGTTAAAAGAACATATGTTTTGAGTAAGCCACAAATTCTTAGAAATGGAGTGCTTCATTCTTAGACGTGGGTCTGGTCTGGTCTGTTCATGCTGTAAATGTGCAATGTGCAGTAACATGTGATGGCCCCCTGTGTCAGTGTTTACTGATTACCCCCTTTGCGGAAGAAAGCCTGTCCTTTATTAATATAATGAAAAATGAATTAATGTTGTTATAAGGCATTGGTGAATGCACAGGGGTGAATATTAGCCTTTGCTGGGTTCTCGCCTGGCTGTCTCTTTGCCCACTGCCTCCCAAAATTTGAAGAGCCGCCAAGAAGGTGGAAGGAATTGATCCTTGCATAATGGCCCCCAATTACATAATGTTGCTAATTACATTGCCTGGCACTGGCTCCACCAGACTTGCTGGCTGGACACCGTCGCTAACTTCCTCATTAAGAAGGGAGATTGCCTGGACAGCAAGCTGCTGGTGTTTAGATCATTCTCCCATCTGAAGCTCCTCCCCATGGAGTGCATTGCTCCTGGAGAGTTGTAATGGAATTTGCATCAGAAAGGATAACTGAGTCAGGGCGTAATGTTGCTGGTCTAAAACATTTTACCAATCTTACAGCTATTACCCTTGGAAGTGGTTTTAGTATCATGGTGGTCATAATGATGACTCTTTATGACTTATAATGATGACTGAGTTTCTGGCTATCATCCATTGAGAGGCAGGTTTCCTCCAAACTGGAGGCACATGGTGCTGAAGGCCTTGAGCCCCCTCTTACCACCGTTCACAGACTCTTTCACATGTCCCTCTTTCAGCTGGGTCATTTCCCAGACCATGTCTTTTCTGCTGTCTACATCAACAATGTGACCATTCAGTAACCACGCTTTTTCCAGGTCCAGGAAGAACTCAAGCTTCATGCAGCCATTAATTCCCTGTCATGAGGCATTCCTCACATAGCATCAGTTATGTGCATTGCTCTATTAGATTTATGGGCATCAGCTGTTCGTGCCAAGCCCCTTCACTTCTTCATATTGAGTATTGTAGTCGCAACTCAGAAAGTTGATGACTGTTGAGTCCATTGGTCTTTTGTCTTGATTATCACTTTTATACTGTGTCATAGTATCAGTGATAGCTCAATGAGAGTACACATTGTCCTTCTTGCTGAATATGTCCTCCAATGCTGATGGTTCAGCTAACAGGACAAATGGTATTTGATAGTTAGGTAACATGAGCCTAAAGTAACAATAAGTAGATAGAAAATAAAGTTTGAGGACAAACTTTAGTTGGCTTAAAAAAGCCAGGAGTAAAGTAAAAAGTGCCAAGGTTTATTACAATGAGACCATGTGGTGGGCGGACTAGAACAAATACCACCAAATAAATCAAACAAAACAACCATAAGGGACTAACATAACAAACAGTAAGAGTAGCAGAAGGAATCTGGAAGGCTCCCTGTTACGCTGGCCAGCATACACTCCCCAGCATACACTGCCAACCTCACCAAACAGTGGTCTCTTGATTTCAGGACACATCCACACAAGACCAGGTTGAATAAATCCCTCAAAAACTGAGCAAAACAGCAATGTACAAATCAGGATTGCTCACCAAACAATTTACAAACACAGTCGAGCATGGAATGAGAGGGTGTGCACCTGCCCTCTCTTCCAAAGCACTCTCTAACAGTTCCCACCATGCTAATTTATGCCCTAGAGGAAATGACTGCTATCAACCACCAGGTGCCACTGGCTATGATACGACATAACTTTATTTGCATAAAAACAGACTAATGGAAACATAGCTATTGGCACTGTATTTTAATGAAGTGACAACCGTCTGATATGCATGTGAGAGTGAGTTTTGGACGTGTTCGTGACACTAGCTGGCATCACCCCAAAATGTTTGCCTGTTGTGTGCTGACAAGAGTTTGCAAGCAAGCCAAAAGGTATGCTGATCATTTGAATTGCTAGCTAGCTAATTAATAGGATGTGGTATAACAAGCTAAGTAATCTCCCATACTGAACATTGTTCTGAACACTGAACATGATTGTTCTTCTACTAAATATGCCTATTAGCTAACTATAGTTTAGCTAGCTAGCACTACTACCTAGCTACTTTAGCAAGTCTACCACCATCATATTAAACCTGATATAGCTGTTAGCTTGCTTGCTATCTAGCTACGTTGGCTGTTTAGACTTTGCTATTGTTAGTCAAAATTACATTAGATTCCATGTCTGTTTCTGATAAGGCTATTTAAGATGCCCCAAACATGTTTAACTTAATACTGGCAATATATAATATATCAAAGAATACTATATCAAAAATACTGGCACAATTGGTAAAGACCAGTTGCATATGTCATAGGGAGACAGTAACAAAATATGTATGAGGTAAGGTTAATGTTCTAGTTAGATAATGGCAACACAATATTAATACTGTAACGTTCACCAACGTTCGCTAACTAACAATAGCTAGGTATTGTTGGCTTGCAAGGTTGTGGAGTATAAATAATAAACATAAAAATACATTTTCATGAATGCAGGTTCATTCACCTCTCAGTTAGCTGCTACTCTGCCACTCATTAATTCACTTTATCCACTTTTCAGCTAACCATGTTACTAATGTTAACCTAACATTATAACTTTGATGATGGTGTCATAATCTGTGTGTCTGTTTGGTGATGACAGATGCACAAACACTCATCCAAAGATTCTAGTGCTCCTGACGCTTGTCAAATAGGTGCTTGTCAAAGCGTTTTCTTCTGCGTTCAGCGTTTTCAACCAACATTTTTTATTTTATTACTTTTAAAAAGAGGTAGGGACAAAATCATCTCTTTAAAAAAGTGATGGGGACATGTCCCCTTTATCCGGGGAGTGTAGTCTGTGTGGGTGCTTGCCTTTAGGGGGCAAGGGAGGGAATTCAAAATGTAGACAAATATTCCCTGGTCTATTAAAATGGCCTGTTTTATTACATCTTTGCTCCAGAGAAAAAAAGCCCAATTTGTGAAACCTGTTGAGCAGGAGGTCCTGCAATCTAAATCTACCAAATCAAACTACCATGAAATGGCATTGATCACATTTTCCAAACTTTTACAATGTTCGTTTCATCCACAAATGCACAAATGCACAAAGCAAGCAAAGGAGAAGGGGTAAAAATCATAAAAAACCCACATGAACACATGCAGTGCAATGAGAACATATTTGCCCGGGTCTGATTTTCAGAATTTGTGCATGTTTTTTACAATGAATGTTATCAGACCTTCAACCAAAACCTAATATTAGGCAAAAGGGACCCGGATTTAACAAAACAAACAACAACAAAAATTGATACCCATTTCATTTTCTTAAAGAAAGTTATGCAACACACAATGCCACCGTGTGAAAAAGTAATCACCCCCTTAGACTCAATAACTGGTTACGCTACCTTTAGCTACAATAATTGCAACACTTCCTGTAGTTATTGATCAGCCTTTCCCAGTGCTGTGGAGGAATTTGGGGCCAAATGTCCATGCAGAACTGCTTCAACTTAGTGACATTTGTGGGCTTTCAAGCATGAACTGCTCATTTCAGGTCCTGCCACAGCAATGGGGTTTAGGTCTGGACTGTGATTAGGCCATTCCAATACTTTACATTACTCTTTTCTTCAACCATTCTGATATAGACTTGCTTGTGTGTTTCGGATCATTGTCTTGTGGCATGACTCAGCTTCAGCTCATGGACGGATGGCCTGATATTCTCCTGTAGAATTCTCTGATACAGAGCAGAATTCATGGTTCATTTTAATGATGGTTTCCAGGTCCTGATGCAGCAAAGCATCCCCAAACCATGACACTACCACCACCATGCTTGGCTGTTGGTATGAGGTTCTTGCTGTGGAATGCAGTGCTTGGTGTTCGCCAGACATAATGGAGCACGTCGGCCAAAAGGTTCTACTGGCTGTGTAACCCTTTCCAGACTGAAAGGCATCAACAAATGTTTTCCAGAGGTCTTCAGGAATTTATTTTTTATCACGGCATGATGTGCCTCTAGAACCTGTGTGCTGACAACTTCATTGTGTTGATAAGGGCCAAAGTTAGTCTGATTTATATTGGACAGGATTGGCCCAAATCAGGCCTGATTGATACCTGTGATTTTCAACACTCTTGCATACCTTGTTCAAGAGTTATTAAAGCTTGAAAAAAGAATATTGAAAAAAACAAACAAAATAAACCTGTGTTTTTATTAAAAAAGCAGATAATAGTAGGACCAAATACATTTGGTGCATAAAAGTTGTCAGTTACTTTATATAGCAATACCTAAATAAAGTGTTTTTTCTTCTGGGACTTGCTTTCAGCTGCTCAAATAATTTCACTACAGCCTGCAAATTTGTCCTCAGCTCATTCACCTGCTTCAGTTGTAGTCGGTGTAGTTTTAAGTCCATTCCACTTCTCTGCTTGTTGATTATTCTTGAAATGTGCTCATCACTCAGTCACTTGGCAGTCACTTTTGTCATTACACAAGTGAAGGAATCCGCAGCAAGCATAGTTTCCAGCTATGTTGCTTGTTCAGTTTATCGTATGAATGTCCATGATAATTCTTCTACTAGACATGAAATGTAAACTGATTTTGCACAGACCACAGATTCGACAGAGTTGCACTACACTTTGTCATGCGTCTGCAGTACACACTAATGTAGCTTAGGCAATGTAGTTAGAGGAGAAGCTGCGCAAATCACCACAACAAACCATGTAAGAAACATTAGCTAGGCTAGATATTTGGGGTTTATTCTTATAGCTAGCTAGCTTCATTCCTTTTTCTTTTTAATTGTGTAGCTATTTTACCATTTAGCTGGCTAGACATTTTTTTGCTTTATAAACGGCAACAATTTGTACAACCCCTGGTTTGAATCTTTGTTGGGGATGTGATATTCAAAGTCAAAAATGTTGGGGATACTGTTAGTACAGAAAATACATTTTTCACAATCTGGGTTGTTTATACAATCAAAAGCAGCACAGGTTGCAGGCATTTTCAATGTAAGAGATGGGAGAAGAAGTGGTATATTTAAAATAGTGTATCACTCATGTTATTTCAATAAATACTTTTTGTAGTAGAAAGATAGGATGAGAGTGCTTGCTTGCCCTTCAGCTGACAATTTGAATCTTGAAATATGTCATTGTGACACTTTATCAAGCATTCATAAACTTGAAGGCTATGATAGCCTTTTGTGATGTGACCAGCTGCAGATTGTTAACAAATTCTGAACGTTCTACCAATGCAATTCAATGAGGGGGTGATAGCATGAAATAATGCATGCCTCAGCTGGTCTCATCACCTGAGGCTCAACCTCTCCAAGGAGTATTAGAACTTAGAACAGGTCTGTCTTGGAGAAGTTGAGCCTCAGGTGATGAGACCAGCCGAGACATGCAGTGATATGCGAGACCTGTCCAAGACAGACCTGTTCCATTATTCCATGCTATCACGACCCCTACCAATGCAATTCCCATTCTGTATCAATCACAACCGAGAAGGCAGCTCAGTTTGCAGAGGAAATGGCCTCTATGATGGAGAGGATAGCAGTTTCTATGGAGGGTCTGGCATGGAAACCCGACTGGTTGGCATCTATGGGTTGATCTGCAAGAGAAAATTAGACAATTTGGAGAAGAATGGGAAGAGAGTGAACAGGCAGTAATTGTGGACAAAACAATTGTAAAGGAGTGGTGTGATTCATGTGTGTTTGATGCAGGAAAACAGCCAGAGGACATAAAGATTTTAAAGAAGGAGGAAATGAAGGAGAGCAGAGATTGGAGAGATTGATTAAAAGGGAAGGGCAGGGGATAACAATCCGATGACAAGTTATTGGTTTATGGCACGACAGCAGATGAGAAGCATCAGTCAGAGGGGAGAAGGCAGAGGGAATTCCTGGGGAGGAGGGAAGTGTGGGAAAGTGTGGAGGCTGCACAACCTTTTCATAGTGTAGCCACAACTGTGCTGTAGTCACTGGGAACAGGCTATTATGTGCACATTGCAGTAACACGTGATGGGTGGAGATTATGTTCAAACCCTTTGTGCATGAGCATAATCTCTGCCAATCGCATTGCAGTAGCATCTGATGGGTGGAGATTATGTTCATGCACAAAGGGTGTGGTGGCACTCAGCCCAATGGTTTCGCGTGCAAAGGGTGAGCAGATTAAGTTTCTTTGAGTCTGGAAGAGCACAGGAAAGAAAAATATTCATCCCAGCTGCAGTCCACATTATTGAAGTACAACGTTTTTTTGTGTGTGTATCCCAGTTGGCCATTGAAGGGTTATTGTTTTATGGCAGTCTCTTCCAACTAAGGCTAAGCCTGTTTCCTGTTATTGTATTAAATCTCAGTGTATTCAGCAATAAATATCAATTTCAACACCTTAATGTTTGTGTTGCTAAAACTATTTAAATTGGTCATGGTAAACAGTGCATTGATGTTAGCTTACATACAAACAAGAAGCTGAGCTTATGAAAGTATCATTTTTAAGCAGTTGATTGTCTCTGGGGTGACAATACATTCAGGAGGTTGTGAGTAACCGGGTATTGTTTATTTATCTCACTTCCCTTTGGAAGATACCTTTGGATCAGCCAGAAGCACGTGGATCAAAATGTAAGAGCAAACATGGTAGTGTTTCTCATTAAAAAAAAAAAAAAAAATAAAAATAAATATATATATATATATACAGTATAAACTGAACAATGTATGACAGTTTTTTAATTGGTTATATAATTGAAAAGTTGCACTGAAAGAGGGAAATGTGTACTTACATGTGGTTCTGAAAATAAACAAATAATAATAAAAAAAACATGCCTATGATGTCCTTTGCTTGCAGTCTTGTAATGACTGCATTACATTTTGGCCATTTAGCAGATGCTCTTATCCAGAGCGACTTACAAATGTAAGCGACTGCAATGTAATGGGTTCTGTAACATTTTGTGACAGATGAACACGAGCAACATAAATGTGATGTTAAGAATGTGAAAAGAATACTTATGTAATTGTTACGCAATGGGAGCTTAGTTGCAGTCATTTAAAATTATGCTGCCACCCTGTGGCAAATTCTGGCAAAGGCACAGCTTAAAGGAAAAACAGTCATAAGTAACTGTATGACAGCATGACGAATACTGGTTCAACACTACTGGGGGAGTACTCCCATTTTGTGTATATTAGTGGAGCCTGGGTTATACATACTCTTCCGCAAAATCAGCTTTCCAGATGGCGGGGCATTGGCCTGTATGCACTCACTGATCTAATTTTTATATACCATTTTTATATGCCTTCTCTGTCCATCAATATGTAATCACCCTTCTGGCAAGACTTCAGGTGACTCAACCTGCCAACAAATTAGTTCTGTTCCTGGATTTGCCACCCAGACAAATAAAGATGTTCTTTATCGTTTACACTGCTGCCAGTGAAGCTATCCCTTCCCTGTCCCATAAGCTCTGATAATGTGCCGTTACCTGTCCCTGCTGCACACAGCTGTAGAGCTACCACAAATACAGGGGGCTCCTCCTGCACGACCCCCACAAAGTGCTCATGTTTGAACACACATGATCCTGTCATTAAGATCATTTTCTAGGGCAGTATGCATGTGGCATAAGTTAAATGGTTTGTAATTATAGGTAAGGAGTCTCTGGATAAATATGGTTTATAATAGTGGTGGTAACCAATACAAAGGCCTGTATCTATCTATGAGATTTTATAATATATATATATACAGCTCTGGAAAAAATTGAGACCACTCCAAATTTTTCTTAAATCAGCATCTCTTCATGTATGGCAGCCAATCCATTCCAGTGTCTGTTGAATTTCAACACAAGCACACCTCATTCTACTTAATGAAGTACTGATTTGGTGATCACCTGAACCAAATCTTATTTAACGAGGAAAAGTATAAAACCCACTGCTGTGGTCATCACTATCCTCTTGTAATAGGAACAGCTGGATGGCAAAAAACAGTGCTAGTAGTACCTCACAGTAATTGGAATCAAAAAATAACTATTGACCATGCCAAAAAGAAAAGAAAAGTTTTGAGGGAAGGGCAGAGGGATACAGTGAGCGTAAGGTTGCTTCTATCCTTCAAATTTCAAAGACGGCAGTTCATAAGAACAAGGTCAAGCAGCAGACATTGGGAACAACAAAGCTACAGACCGGCAGAGGGCAAAAACGACTCTCTACTGACCGGAATGACCACCAACTGATTTGAATGTCACTCAACAACAAGGATGACATCAAGTGACCTACAAAAAGAATGGCAAATGGCACCTGGGGTGAAGTGCACAGCGAGGACGGTTCGAAACAGGCTCCTAGGCGCAGGGCTGAAGTCGTGCAAAGCTAGAAAAAAGCCCTTCATCAATGAGAAGCAAAGAAGAGCCAGGCTGAGGTTTGCAAAAGACCACAAGGATTGGACTGTAGAGGACTGGAGTAAGGTCATCTTCTCTGATGAGTCCAATTTTCAGCTTTGCCCAACACTTGGGTCGTCTAATGGTTAGACGGAGACCTGGAGAGGCCTACAAGCCACAGTGTCTCGCACCCACTGTGAAATTTGGTGGAAGATCGGTGATGATCTGGGGGTGCTTCACCAAGGCTGGAATTGGGCAGATTTGGCTTTGTGAAGGACGCATGAATCAAGCCACGTACAAGGTTATCCTGGAAGAAAACTTGCTTCCTTCTGCTCTGACAATGTTCCCCAACTCTGAGGATTGGATTTTCCAGCAGGACAATGCTCCATGCCACACAGCCAGGTCAATCAAGGCGTGGATGGAGGACCACCAGATCAAGACCCTGTCATGGCCAGCCCAATCTCCAGACTTGAACCCCATTGAAAACCTCTGCAATGTGATCAAGAGGAAGATGGATGGTCACAAGCCATCAAACAAAGCTGAGCTGATTGATTTTCATGCCAGGAGTGGCATAAAGTCACCCAACAGCAATGTGAAAGACTGGTGGACAGCATGCCACCAGCATGCCAAGACGCATGAAAGCTATGATTGCAAATCAGGGTTATTCCACCAAATATTGATTTCTGAAGTTAAAACATTAGTATTGTGTTTAAAAATGAATATGAACTTGTTTTCTTTGCATTATTAAAGGTCTGAAAACACTGCATCTTTTTTGTTATTTTGACATTTTCTGCAAATAAATGCTCTAAATGACAATATTTGTATTTGGAATTTGGGAGGAATGTTGTCAGTAGTTTATAGAATAAAACAAAAATGTTCATTTTTACTCAAACACATACCTATAAATAGTAAAACCAGAGAAACTGATCATTTTGCAGTGGTCTCTTAATTTTTTCCAGAGCTGTATATATGAGCAAAAACTGATAAACACCATTCCTGTCAAAACTAAACCAAACAAGCCGTGACTGAGAACACAGTGTCGTCCTTGCAATTTACAAATCATTTTGTTGCAAAACTCGGTATGTTTCACACTTTATGTAGTTATTCAACATTTTGTTGCAGAAAGGATACAGGCTGTGCCCTCTTGTTAGCACAAACTGAGATATCCAAAACTACATATACAAATGAAATACACCGGTCTGTGACAGGTTGCAAATGGTCCAGTTGGTTAGTGCATTTCCAAACAAGAGCTTCATCATAAAGACCAAAGAACATTCAAAGCAAATCAGAAGCATCGTTAAGTCCATCATAAAGAAATGGGGACAATATGGCACAACTGTGAATTTGCCTAGAACATGCCATGTTTTAAATCCGAGCACCCTGTTTGGTGCAAGCCTAATGCTGCACATCATCCCAAGAACACTATCCCTACCGTGAAACACGGTGGCAGGAGCCTAATGCTATGGCGATGTTTCTCTGCTTCAGGGACTGGAAAACTCTACAAAATAGAGGACATTCCAGCAGGACAATGACCCAAAGCATACAGCAAAAGTCACATTGGAGTGGTTTAAAAAACCACAAAATCCATGTCCTGGAGTGGGCCAGTCAAAGGCCAAACCTCAATCCCATTGAGAATCTGTGGAGAGATTTGAAAATTGTTGTTCACCAGCAGTCCCCATCCAACCTGACCCAATTTTGTAAAGAAGGGGCGAAAATTGCATTGCCCACATGTGCAAAGCTGGTAGAGACAATCAAATAGATTCACGGTGCTTCTAAAGCATTAAGCCAGATGGTTTTAATGCAATCAATTATTGTTTTTTATTTGACATTATAAAGTATTTTGTATTGATCAGTGGCAAAAAAGTCCCAATTAAATCCATTTTGATTCCATGAAGAAAATAAAATGTGAAAAATGGCAAAGGGGTAAATACTTTTTATACCCACTGTGTGTGTGTATATACTGTATATATAGGGGAAAATCGTAAAACCATGAGAAATAAAATTCGGACAATTACGTCATGTCATCAAGAGGGCTTTGCTAGGGTGCATACAATGGGGGAAATAAGTATTGAACACATCAACATTTTTCCCAGTAAATGTATTTCCAATGAGGCCATTCAAGTGAAATTTGCACCAGACTTTGGTATTAACTCAAGAAATCCAGACAAAAAATCTAAACATAAAAGTCCATATGTGTAATAAAGTGGAATGACATAGGAAAAAAGTATTGAACACACTAACTGAAATTAATTAAATACTTAGTGGAGAAGCCTTTGTTTGTAATGACAGCTTCAAGGCGCTTTCTGTATGAAGTAACTAATCGCCCGCAGTATTCAGGTGTCATTTTGGCCCATTCCTCTACACAGATTGTCTTTAAATCTTGAAGATTGCGGGGGGGCCCTCTTGTGAATCTGGATCTTCAGATGCTTCCACAAATGTTCAATTAGGTTTAAGTCAGGTGATTGACTGGGCCATTCCAACAAGTTGATTTTCTTTCTCTGAAACCAATTGCGAGTTTCCTTTGCTGTATGCTTTGGATCGTTGTCCTGCTGGAAGGTCCACCCACGTCTCATCCTCAGCATCCTGGTGGATGGCAGCAGGTTCATCTCAAGAATCTCTCTGTACATGGCTCCATTCATTGTTCCTTCAATGATATGAAGTCTGCCAGTACCACGAGAGGAGAAACAGCCCCACATCATGATACTTCCACCTCCAAACTTGGTATAGTGTTATTCGGGTGATGTGCAGTGCCATTTCTCCTCCAAACATGGTGTGTTGTGTGACAGCCAAAAAGTTCAATTTTGGTCTCATCTGACCAGAGTACATGCTCCCAGTAGTTCACTGGCTTGTCCAAATGTTGTTTGGCAAACTTTAAATGAGCTTCAACATCTTTTTTTCAGTAGTGGAGTCTTGCGGGCTGAGCGTGCACAGAGGCCATGGCGGTGGAGTGCATTGCCTACTGTCCTTTCTGTCACAGTTGTACCTGCTGCCTCCAAGTCTTTTTGGAGCTCTTTCCTAGTGGTCCTTGGCTCTTTGGCTACTCTTCTAAGTATCCTTCTGACTCCCTGATCAGAAATCTTGCGAGGAGCTCCTGTGCGTGGCCGGTTGATTGTGGAGTGATGTTGCTTCCACTTACGGATAATGCCCCCAATGGTGCTTACTGGAAGATTCAGAAGTTGTGAAATACGTCTGTAGCCAATTCCATTTTCATGTTTTGCAACAATCTGGTTGTGAAGGTCTTGAGAGCTCTTTGCTTTTACCCATCATTAGATGTTTCTTGTGTGGCACCTTGGTAACAAAAAAAACCTTTTATAGCCAATCAATATATTCTAACCCAGCTGACATTAATTAGCACAGATTGGAGGTAGAGTTGCCTCCTAATTAGTTATGGTTTTCAGCTGGTTCCTTGCCTTTCCTTGCTGTGGTGTACTGCTTTTTCTTAGTGTGTTCAATACTTTTTTCCTGTTTCATTCCACTTTATTACACATAACTTTATTTACATATGGACTTTAATGTTTAGATTTTTTGTCTGGATTTTTTTTGTTAATACCAAAGTCTGGTGCTAATTTCACTTGAATAGGCTCATTGGAAATACATTTACTGGACAAAATGTTGATGTGTTCAATACTTATTTCCTCCATTGTACATATTTATTTATATTTTGTTTGTATACTGTTACTGCTATTTTGCCCTTCCCATCGGTTTTATTGTGTATGGGTATGTCATGTTATATGGCCTGTTTGTATGATGATGTTTTAATGCTGCACACAAATTGCCCTCCAGGGAAAAATAAATGTACTGAATGATATTCAAGTTCAGAACAATTTAGTCAATTCCTATTCCTATTCCTATGAATTCATTTGATATCAAAGATTAAAAGGGTAAACTACTTTTTCCATGTAGTGCATTAGTGTATAGTTATATTTCCAGGGGCAGAAGACCAACACTTTTCGTGTTGAACCCATAGTGATCCATGTGCATGCGCATCCAAACCACGGAAATGTGTCAAAAGGCATGTTTAAATTGTGGATAAGCCATTTAAATTCTTCCTGCATCATTTGTCAAGCTATGTTATAACCTCTTTGCAGTGATGGGATGGGCATTCAAAATTGGGCAAAAAGCAAAAATCAGGGATAAAAAGCAGTTAAAATTATATAAATAAAATCACATGCCAGTAAATACAAGAGAAAAAAGTGCATTTATTTGGAATATAGCCTAAAATGTGTCCAGGTGTCCAGGTGAGGGCATAGTAAGAAAACAAGTCCTTTCTCCCTGTGTATGGCTGCTGGGGACAGACAAGCAGACTGACTTAACAGACAGACAAAGTGAGGATTAATAAACCTGCCACTTCCCTGCTGACACCTTAGCACAAACCAAAACACGTGCCAAAAGAAAGGAACTCCAAAGGTTGAACTGTTTCATTTAAAAAATAAAAAATAAAAAATAAAAATAAAAATAAAACAGAATGGGCAACATGGTTTACACCTATATAAAGGCAATAAAAATAACACGCAAGTAACATAGCTCCATTAAAAAGAGTTGTCCAGTTGCACAAAAGTCTTGCACGTCTGTTGACTCCAGTCATCTCGGTCTCTCCCCGATTTGGAGTGAACCACCGGACTGGCAATATGTGGTCATATTCCATCCTAGCAAGCCCCACCCTCTTTTCCCGGAGGGTTCTTTTCTTTGGGGGTACTGGGGGTGTGTCCTGCACAGCCCCTTCTCCATAGTAGATGGGGCTAGTCTGAGTCTGTTTCACTGCTGCCATCTGTTGAGCTACTAGTACCGTCTGACTGGTCGTCGTCGTCATCTTCATCATCATCATTGTCATTGTCATCGTCATCATTCTGCAAACGGGAGAGGGTGTGGTTAATTAGGAGATTCTTATTCCATTCATACCTCTAGGCCTCCAAGCTAAACAACTGTATTCCACTACTGTTGAAAAGTCAATATATATATATATATATAACAAATGGTCTTACACGTTGCACTCAATATTAACCTTCTGAAATAATCTTGTGCAGGTCTTGCTAAAGTTTAATTTATGTATTTATTTATTTTTAAACATTTTTTTTTCTCCGATTTTACCCCGTTTTTCTCCCAATTTGGTAGCCAATTACTCCCGCTGTACTTAGTTCAATCCTCTCCCTCGTAGTTCGCTGCCGTAGCCCTGTGAGTGACAATGGCAAAGCGCTGCCTCCTCCGAGACAGCACTCGTCGTGCTGTCGACTGTAATTCCGGCACCCCAGAACCACTCCTGTGCGCAGCGAACTGTGTCGGCTTCTCTCCCCCCTCCCTGGGGCAGACAGCCCATTGCCGCCCCGATGGCACTCCCGGCCAGAGCAGACTCTGGCGCGACAGGGAATCGAACCCCGGTCGCTGTGGCCAGCGTCGGACGTTGAAACCACTAGACCACGCGGGAAGCCCTAAAGTTTAATTTATAATAACTATATGCAGCTCTATTCCATTCTATAATTGCTTTGTCCAAGATGACCGGTTGGAGGATACTCACTTCATCATCGTCATCATCCTCGCTGTCTGAGCTGCCCGATGACTCTTCATCCTCCTCTTCGTCGGAGTCAGAAGAGTCGGTCTTCGCTTCATCGTCATCTGAATCAGACGTGTCCTGCTGGAAATTATGGAGTAAACCCTCTGTCCCATCTCACAGGCGTGCACTCACAGAACAGGCAGGCTTCGGGATACTCCTGTGTGCGTACGCACACACACAAACCCAATGTCAAACAGAAACGCACTAGGTTTAAACACGGTGGCTGTTTGACTCCGCAGCCTCCCAACCAGTGGTGCTTTTAGATCTACTGCACCCCGCCCCCTTCCTCCAGAGGCCCCTCCCCCAAACCTTCACTCCATGCACACTTTCCTCCTTTCGCCCAATTGAGTGAAGCGTTTTGGGGTGGGTGGACGTTACCTTGGCCCGGTACGCCATCGCTCGCCTGCCCACCCCGGCCCCCAGTCCTCCGGCTGTGGCACCTACCGCCTTCCCCTTCGTAATTTGAACCTTCGCCGCGGGGCCTCGCGCCTTGGCTGTGCTGCGTCGTTTCTATGGGGGTGGGGGGCAGGGTGAAGAGAACGGTGGATACATACTGTTCATACGGGATACGAGTAGTAGGACCTCTCTTTAACACATTTTTCCTTTCTAACACAGGAACACTTAACAGAATGAACAACCAGTTTAGCGTGAACAAAGTAAAGCTTTAGTATGTAACCGCGGCTCTGCTCTTCCCTTCTAAGCATGTAGCTAAACTCTTCGTGGCTGCCTGTGTAAATTGTGATGGACGGAAAGATGGCAGACACACAGAGAACCCTCTGATCAGGTGAGAGACCTGCACTCACCGTGCTGGAGACCTCTTTGTACACAGCACGCTCCTGAGGAGAAAGGGACTGCACGGGAGAGAGGGAGAGATACGCAGAGTCAAACGGAGGACACAGACTTCCGCTGCTAATGGTCCAGACCGCATGACACAGCCACATGTTGCCTTATTTACCATTTACACATTTTACTTCCTCATTTCTGGTGACAACATTGTCTATACCTTCCCTGTTGTCTCCTACCTTGACCCAGGCCTCCAGCTCGGCCTTGTACTCAATCTGATGCTCGTCCACGATTTTCTTGTACTTGTCCTTCTGGTTCTGGCTCAGCTTGTGCCAGCGTTTGCCGATCTCTACCATGCGCTCCTTCAGGCTGAAGTGGTTCAGCTCTCCGTTCGTTAGCAACTCCTGGGAGAACATCTGGTACCCGCTCCTAAAGGGGAGGGCAAGAGAGGGGAAGGGGGAGTTAGTTAATACCCAAAGCTAAATATTGTCGCACTCGTTATAACAGACGTATGGCCGCAGTGTGGGTGAAGGCTTCTTGGTGGGGCTGTGGTCGCTCACACAGGGGGCTTCTTGGGTTCCCCGTCAAACCTGGTCTTTCCTTTATTGCTCTGACTTGACTGTGGCGCCCTTGTGTCCAGGAGCTCCCTCTGCAGGACAGACAAACAATGTCAATGAATACACATGCAACTGATGACACGCACACACACGCACACACGCAAATATACACCCAGACAGATCCACATCGTGTTTATTACATTTTTTACAAACCCTGGCTGCAACCGTCAAACATGCTAGCACAAATAAGTAGCACTTGTTTCCAAACCCAATGCTTGACCTTGGCGATGGAGATATGACATTTCTGGAGACCTTCGGTCATGTTCTGTCAATCGCTGACATATTTGAGATATTACAAATAATTTGCTCTCGGTAGAAAAACATTCCAAATAGTTAAAATCAGGGAGTCTTTAACACATTTTATCTCAACCCACTGAGTAATGACAATGTGCCACGTAGTACATACACAGTCATGAGGTCATGAAACTACTGGTAACACTGTTGCATTTCTCAACTTTGTTGCTGCTGCATTCTGGGATCAGTGAACGGAAAGATATTCATTAATGGAGTGTGCCTCACTTAATGATCATTTCAAACAATATCCTTTCAAACTATTATTTTAATCCTTGAGATTTTTGAGAAAATTTGTAGAATGTAACACGTTTTTCCACCTTTGTTTTACATGTTTAATGTGTTTTTACAGAGCATGTTTTATGTCTATTTATTATTGTTTATTACTAATTGATTTATGATTATGTTGCACAATGAATTGGCTCTCATGTACAATAAAGAGCTAAAACCATTGACACACACAGTACACCACGCATGGAGATGTGCACTGTACAGAGGACAGAGCAGAGTGACCAACAGTCTTCAGCAGACTGAAGGAGACAGGGGTCAAAGCGTTTGGCAACTGACCACTGCGCTGTACTGAACCTCGTATCTCTTCTGGTCCTCCGCCGCTTTCTTGATCCAAGGGATCTTTTCCTTCTTATCCATGGACTTCCATGCCGACTCCATGGCGTTCTGGGCTTTTTTACGATCGTTCTGTGATGGGGGGGACATGGGTCGGTAACAATCCAGCGGTGTCTGATTGCTTGCGCTTTGTCATGAGTAGAAAAAAAAGCTATAGTGATGGAAGCAAATCCGAGTTCTCGAGGGTCACAAGGTCTTTTGGGTTTGTTCTACCTCAGCTCAATTCGATTTCAGCCCACACATTTTACATTAACCTCATGCTGACAGGATGTGGCCATTTATCAATTGGTGATGGAAATATACACTCATGGCAATTCTTATGGGAATCCTAACATTCTGTAAATTGTTTGTTTCTCATTCTGTAAAACTGAATATGTACTGAACTGTGCACTATTGCTCAATAAAACCTGACAACCTGCTTTGCAAAGCACAGCTGACAATTGTCATCATAATTACTTTTCCATAATTAAATCCAACACTTCTCACTACATTTTGACAGATCATTTGCAAATAACCCGTTATATGGCTTAGCAATCAAGTACAGGCATACAGAAATCCTTCTTGGTGAAAGAAGCAATCCTATTCTTAGCATTGTTTTTACTGATCATCTAAAATGAGTTGTTTTCATACATCATACTTTCTATTTACTAACTTTCTATGGTTTAAAAATGTTTTACCCCCATTTTCTGCTAATTTGGAATGCCCGATCTGTGCGCTCGTCGCAGTAGAGAGCTCTGCGAATTCAGGAGAGTGCAGACAAGCTCAAAAACATGTGATGTCAAGCCGCTGCTTCTTTTCAGGGACTCTCCAGTCCACCAGTCAGGCCCCCCGTCTTCTCACCCTGTACTTGGCGAGGTAGTCTCCAATAATACTTTGCTGCCACATCTCTTCCGCTGTTTTTGGTGTCTCGGGTAGCCGCGGCTGCTTCCTGCCGTCGCGCATCTTTTTGGCCAAGCCGTGGACCCACTGGTCCAGGTTAGGGTCGCGAGTCCGCTCCTGGGAGAGGGCACAGTGGCGCATCGTCTTCAAACCATGTGACATGCTTAGCCTCCCAGGACTCACGAGGCAACTCTCGGAGGCTATTCTCCACTCCTGCTCATTATGCTGTTTGCCATCAGCTGGCTATGACCTTTAGCAGAGCCACAAAAAAAAAAAAAAAAGAAACAGCATTTTTTTTCATAGATTTAGTTCTTTAGATTTTGGTAAAAAGTCACGTTTTCCTCACAAATTATGGATCATCACTCAAACAACTAGAGCAGGGCTTGGGTCCTGTAGTCCAGGAGGGTTTCAAGGTGTGCTGCTGTCCCCACCCCCTTACCATCCATTATGAAGGTTCATTTGGGAAGAAATTATATTTGTTGTTTAACTGAAATAATTATTTGTACAGGAAGTCACCTCAACTGCTATTCCGGCTACAAATTAAATGCTAATTTTAAAGGTAAACCTAAAACCTCAGCCAACAATTTGGGTGCAAAGTTATGAAGTACAATTCAGAACCAAGCTAAATTTCTGTTGAGTTTGGGCTCAACTCTGTTAGCCAGGTAGTACATATAAACAATTTGCATGGTTTAGTGTGTATTGCACATTAACACTAACCGGATTGTCTAACAGACAGATAACTACTTACAACGTAGCTTACTGTAACACTAAACATGCAGTTACAAATACGATTACAACTGCTGTGTGTAAATCACAAACCTGGTAATGGGGAAAAACACCTGACACAGATATTCACACAAGCATAAACATTGTTGACTGAAAACAGCTACATTTTGAGAACAGCCCTTCTTAGACAGTACCTTGCTCAGAGTTGCCTTGGTCCTGAGGGGGCTGCCCATGGTCCCCAAGGCGAGCCGGGAACCCCCTAGCTTCTCCTCGGTCAGCACTCTGTCCCGCTCCTCATCTGGCAGACTCTGGAAAATAGCGAGCTGTGAGCAACTGGGGCTCACGTTTACTACAAATACACGCACACAAACAGACACACACACAAAAAACAAGCCTGTGATAACAAGCCATACAGAAACACAGATTATTTTTTTTTTTTTAAATGGCCAATTCCAATTTTAAAACTCTTAACACAATTATTTTTGTAAAATGTTATTTTTATTGCGGTTTAAAAAAAAAAAACCTGATCCTTTGTGATCCGTAGTGTTGTCTAAAACGCAGAAAGATTTGCTATCCTAGATGTTGAATGCACTACAATTAATATTATGATTAAACATTTTTTTTAATTTAAAAGATTTCATATTTCATCTTAATTACCAACATCCAAAGTAGAAAAGGGTAATAACTATAACTATTCACACACACACACACACACACACACACACACACACACACACACACACACACACACACACACACACACACACACACACACACACACACACACACACACACACACAGGTCTGAGATTTTACCTCGAGAAACCTCTGCAGGTCTATCTCATATTGCTTCTTTTTCTGAAGAAGATAAAAACAAAAGTCAGGGTGGTGTCTGAAAGCAGCATCAGGTGTCATTTTGCTCCTTCTAACAGTCGAACAGTCTTCCCACGACAGAAAATATGCAATTGCCAGTAGTTTGCACCTAAACCTTTGTACGGGAGATACTGATAAACTCATGACATGACAAAGCACAAAAGCCTCCTCTATTTTCTGTAAGGTTGAAGATATACTGTAAAAGTACTTTTTATACTCTTCATAACTGGGTAAAAAAAAAACATGTTTTGCACAATAAAGAAATGGTAGGGTTCCTCTGGCTCCCACGCCTTTGAGGCCCTGGCTGACCTGCTCGCAACGCTTCTGGAACATGTCCTTCTCCTTTTGCGTCATCATCTTCCACTGCTTGCTGCACAGCACCATGCGCTCTGTGCTGGGTACGTCCTTCATGTTCACCATAAGCTCTGCACAGTACAGCGAGTAGCCATTCCTGCAGGGGAGAAAAGCCTCACAGATGGGGCGAGAGCTAATGTTTATCCCTTCCAAGCAAATCTGAACATTTTAAAACTGATCCCTTCAAGCCACCCTTTGCTGAAACGCTGAGGTGCTGCATTGTGGGTACTCACGGAGGGGGCTTGGTGGGTCGCCCGTCGAACTTGTCCTTGAGCTGCCGCTCAGCCTTGGTCAGGACTGACTTGATGTGTCCTTCTGTGTTGGAGTCGGGGTGGGCCGCATTGTACACCCTTATGCTCTCCTACAACAGCAGTAGTCAGAAGGCCATTAAGACCTGAAAATGCCCTTGAAGCAGACCAAGTTCTTTGTAGCACAAGTAAGCCTATGACTCTTCCTCGTAGTGTCCAATCCATCAAGGTCAATGGACATCATTGACCCCTGGCTGCCAATGGACCCTCCGGCAACACTTGACCTCTCACCTCATAGTCTTTCTGCAGCTCCAGGGCCTTGCTGATCCACTTGAGACGTTTCTTGTCAGACAGCTGGGACCACTGTCTGCGTAAGGCCTCCTTCAGCTCCTTTGGCCCCACCTGGACACCCAGAACAACAGTGAAATGAACAGAAATATTCACTAATAAAAAATGGAAGGCACAAAGCAAAGCAACAACAGGAGGGAGGCTATTTTACAAGGTTTCCATTCCCAACAGGTATGACAATTCATTAAAAGCTGAAAGTATATACTGGCCTGAACATACAATGGCCCAACACATTTAACAGTTAAACTAATGTATTATCAAAACATGCCCCCAGAGGCCAATCTCTGATGGTGTGTCCAACTAAAGAATATATGAATAAAGTATCCTAATAAAATCATTTCTAACAGTACTACATTGTGTGTCTGGTGCTCCCTGTCTTGTCTTAAAGGCAATTAAACTTTTAATTAAACTGAGCTAGGTAGTGCAAATGCTTTGGTGTTAACGTGGGATATGGCCATGTACTTGTACATGCACTTCTACACCCCTCTTCTTCACACATTTAGTCGCATCATCTTGTAGCCTACTCCTTTTTCACAAACTGAGGATACATAACATACATCCATTCTATAAGTAGTCCACAGCCATCACAGCACAACCTGTCACAGGTTGTCAGACCACTGTTCAAGAAGAACCTTGTGACATAAACAAAGGATTTGGCCAATTATTTAGAGTATTCCATTACATATTCCCTCTGAAAATGCACAATATAACACTGATAACGCATCTGCCTTTATCTTGCATATTATTTTTCACCTGAACTAAACAGCTTACTTACGCATAGAATCAGTTAATAATCAAATTAAATTGATCCATCACACATTTGTGCACATGGAGTGATCATATTCTTAAATGTGTAATAATATATTAATATATAACATTTTAAAAGAATGGCCACCAATAGCGGCCATGCGAAAATATCAGCCATTAGACCCCTCCTGTGGCTGCCGCCCTGCCCCCTATACTTTTTACTGAATACCCTGTTAACACACTCACGTCTGGGTGCAGCTTCATGTAGGCTTTCTTCTCGTGGTTGTACCACAGCTGCTGGGGGGTCTTGGGCTTCTCCGGGAGGTCAGACTTCTTCCTTTCCTCAATCAGCTCTGGGTGCTCATCTCTGGGCAAGTGTGAAAGGGAGACACACAACGACGTGAGGCTTGATGGAAAATGCTTCCGTTAAGGGTGACCCAACAGGCAGCAAAGAGCTGTGACCAGTGTGAATCACCGTCTATCGTTTATCATTACATTAGTTCAAACGTTGCTCCAATGAAAAATCTAAGCTTGGAAACCTCAAGCGAATCAAACACAGCAACTGTATCGGAACCGTTCCCGTCGGCCTTCCCTTGCTCCGTGGGAAGGGAGAATTGACTTGCAACTCTACATGGAAGTTTTGGTAGTGAACTTCCTGAAGAAAATATTTTGTTTAAGTAATTTTTATTTTTTTCCCCAAAAAACTATGTTACACCCCTAATCATTATTTGAAGAAAAAAAAAATATATATGAATCTCCATTAACATGCTTTTTCATGCCAAAGTTCATCCCAATCTAGGGAACTGTATTGTGGCCTCTCATGGCTTCCTAGAGGGTACTGTATATATATTTGGGGGCTTTAGTCAGGATGAGGCTAGACTCCCAGAAACAACAAGTAATTGGCAACAGTAATAATAATAATAGCTTTATTTGTATAGCACCTTTCATACAAACAGTAGCTCAAAGTGCTTTACAGGGAAAGTAAGGCATAAAAACATCCAATCCAAACAGGAGAAACACAATACTTTATATATCTTTCCTGAAGGAAAATCTTTAGAATGCCTTAAATATTAGCAATATTCAAGGTGAGAGAACACCTTCCTGGCAGTGCACTGTCTAAGGTTTGGATGGAAATGTGCCAATTCCACTAAGTTTCTAACCTTTTATTCCCCCTTAAACCCAAACGTAGAGAATGGATAAATTCAGGCAGAATTACAAGGCAAGAAATTAGTCTTACTTGAAACGTGCCATATTTTTCTCGAACGACTCTTTCTCACGCTGAAAATCCTGGACGTACTTCAGCTGAGAACACACAAGGGAGGAAGAAAAATAAGGAGTCATCTAATTGTCATGGACAGAATTATGTTACAAACCCACTGTCCCAGTAACACAGATCATTAACAATAATGACACATTCCGGTCCTGGAGAGCACATGGTATGAGATAAAATTAGTTTTCAATCAAAAATCAGCTATAGGCAGATAGCCTAGCGGGCTAATGCACCCGTCCTGTACAAGTGTAAGCTGCCTATCAGGAGACGCAGTTTGAAACCCGGCCCTGGCCGTTAGCCCCAATCGGGGGTGGCATTTGGCTGTCTGCTCCCGAGGGAGGGGGGGAGGGTGGTCGGCTCAAACTCACTGTGAAGCACGCATGGGTGTCTCCAGAAAGGGGGTCGGTGAGTTCCGTCTCAAAGGAGGCGGATCATCGCCGGCCTCGGAGAGTACCTTAACCCGTAGAGACGGGCAGCAAGTTTGTGGAGGAGGGAAACTACTCCCTCCACTCAGTGGAGAATTGGGGGCAGTGATTTAGTTAAACAGGCAAAACAATCCAACTGGGTAAAAATCTATATGTTTTCATGTGGCTTGCTGCCTTTGAGGGAGTGGTTCACAATCCTGGTCCTGGGGGACCCCTGTGTATGCTGGTTTTTGTTACAGCCAATCTCTTGATCAATTAAGGTTGTTGACAACATGTGTAAGTCCTTTCAGAATTGTTCCTTAAACTTACTCACACATTGCAGGTCTGGCTCATTGCCATGTGCTTTGTCTTTCAATTCTTCATTTCAATAAATGGTTTATTTTCAGTGGCCAAGTGTCCACACTTTCAGCAATTAGGACCACACCGATTTCACCTGTCAAGTCTATAATTTAATCAATTGTAACCTCTTTATAAATGAATCACTTGCCATATAGCACATTACAGCAAATTAAAGCATTAGTTGATGCAACTGATTAAGTCCTGGGATGTGAATATGGGACAATTAATCTTAATGGCATCCATTGCTATTTCTGACATAATGTGGCCGTAAGAGGGTAAACCATCCTTCAATAGATATTAATAATGTTTAATTTAAAACAGTTAAAAGCTTGTTACCATTAGGAAAGGTTGGAACAAAACCCAGCATACACAGGGGTACCCCAGGACCAGGATTGAGAACCACTACTTTGAGGTATATGCATTTGTACATGTATATGAGTATTTGTGTCAAAACTGGTACCGTGACTTTAACAGCTTGAGCTTGAAAAATAGATATGGAACAGAGGAGAAACGATCAGCCTAGGATTGAGTTTGAGAGTTTGGTTGGATGTTTATTTCACCTTCTTCTTCTCTGTGAGCTCCTTGTACTTCTTGGAGAGGATCTTAGTGAGGTCTAGGTTGCTCATCTCTGGGTGGATCTTGGCATATTTGGCTCGCTTTTCCATGAAGAAGCGGAAGTATGGTGTCAGAGGCTTCTTGGGGAAGTCCGGGTGTGTCTGAAAAAACGAGACACCAGGACTTATTACAAGCATGGGTTGACTTGTCTAAAGATTCAACCAAAAAAGCATCGGTTTTTAACTAAAATTACTTTGTGAAATGAAAAGGCTCCCAAAATCGTGCAAAATTGTCATTTCATGAAATGTATGCATCTTCTCCAAGGGCCTGTGGGCAATTCTGCCAGCTATGCAAACATTTTCACATTCCAACTGAACAGACTTAAATTATTGAATTATCTAGAATGTTAAAAGAAAGTGTCCCTTATGCATTGAGATTTCATCACAATACCATATATAATAAGTTTAAATAATAATAAATAATAAAATTTAACATAGATTCATCTCATGGCGTGTGTTAAAACCAGTGGGCTAGCCCACAGCCATGAGGTCAAAAATGAAAAAGATATTTGCACTCAAAACATTGTTAATTCCGATTTTTTTAATATGGGGCCAAAACAAACATGGTATGTTTGTTTTGGCCCCACTGGGTTTCATCAATGGAGTCCCCTGGATCGCTCCATACCTTCAGCTTTTTGCCTTTATAAGGATTCTTCACAAACTCAATGGCATCAATGATGAGCTCAGTCATGGTCCTATACTTCCGCACCTGAGGAAAGACAGACCAGAATAAGAATGGATGACAAAGCCCTTCATTTTCCATTTCATGAACAAAGTGCTGTAATGTTTTTCAACAAATAAATAAAACTCAACTAATGCCTACAATGGCCTTTACGTTAACAAAAAAAGGGCTTGGCCTATTATGTTGGCCTTTCAATGGTTTTATACTGAACATATAACATTAATGGTTAAAACATAAAAATATAGACTATGAAACCTGCAAATAATTAACATAAATAAATGACGTTACCATCATTACCATAATTCATATTGCTGCATTCATCACATTTGATAAGAGGTTTTGCCAACAAATGTCTTATATGGGAATTTGGAAGCAACCAGGCATACCTTGGGTATGCAAGGGGATTAAGCATGGGAATTAATTGGGGTCAGATCCGAGCTGGGGAAGTAGCATATTGAACAGCCAGTAAAGAAGGTGCGGACATTCTCCAAAATGAAAGTTCCAGAACTTTTCTCTCTTTCACAGATAAATGACTCGCCTCAGTGGAGACCTTATGCCATTTCTGCTTGCACATGTCCCCAGTGAAGGAGCCGAAACCGATCTTCTCCCAATCGAAGTGCGACTCGGTCGTCTTGTACTTCATGCCATCTCCATCAGGCAGCAGGCTGCGAATCCTCTCCAGCAATGTCAGACAATCCTCCTTATTCCACTCATCTGCCGCACAGAAACACCTACACTTAAGACAATGGATTCTTGCAACAAAGCAATATACATACAGCACATAGGTAAACACTATTAGGGCTGACCCCATTTAGTCGACCGGTCGATTGTTTGGTCAATGGGCTGTTGGTCGACCAAGATTTGTTTTGGTCGAGCAGTCGCGCGAAAACAATAAATAATAACGCAGCATGAGACACCTAGAATCGCGCCACAGTTCGGCGCGCTTGCCAGTAGAATAATCCATTCTGGATGCCGCAGGTATGGCAGTGACAGTCCTTCACTCTTAACATAGCTAGGCCTATATATGTTCTCTTTAAATTATATTAGGCAGTTAAGGTAATAGTAATGTTGTGAATAATTCTGCAAAACTAATAAAAGTAACATTTTATAATAAATGGGTTTTGCTAATTGTATGGTTTATATATTTATAACTAACATGCGTAACACCCCCTTTCATGTAGCCTATATTGTATCCTTCTTGTTTTAGGCACGCGAATGTGCATTTTAATCGTAGCCTAAGATTTGCCTACAGTTAAGATTAGTGATAGGCACACTTTAATTACTCATTTCGATACAACCTAAGAACATAATGTCAAAGAAAAAATCTGGAGTATGGCAGCATTACGTTTTAGTTGCGGACGATCCAAAAAAAGTGTAATGTAAACTTTGCAAGCGCAGGGTTTATCGCTAATAAAACGAGGAGCAGCCTTTTGCCAAAAAATGTGGACAAGCTAGTGTTCCTGTGCCATAACATGAAACGACTGGGGAAGTAGGCCATCGGATGGTCTCCGAATCGAGTAAGTTATTTTCGATAGGCTATATAGCCACTTTATGTTCTGCTTTAGGCTACAATTTAAGACATTAGGCTATGTGTGTTCATTCGTTTGTTAGCCTATTTTTTGCAAGAGATTTTCAATCTGGTTAATTAAATAAAACATAGCCTACGCATTAGAATGTGTTATGGTTGTGGTCAAATAAAAGCATCAGCCTATTATGTGGCCATACCGCAACTTCACAAGCGCAACGGCAGAATCTGCAAGGGCAGCATGAAGAGGCTCGGAACAGAGACGTTTTTCTTTTTTCTTTCACGTAATCTTGAACTCCATAAAGTCATTAGCCTATTGCTACTCATGTGTGTCATTCACTTAAGAAAGTTATAAAGCATGAGACAAGCGCAGTGTGCATATAGTTGTATTTATTAAAACAAATAGGGTGTGTCATATATATATTTTTAAGTTTCGACCAATCGGAAAAAACGGACGACTGTTGGTCGACCAAGATTTGTTTTAGTCGGGGACAGCCCTAAACACTATGATGGAGAGTTATCAAACAAATACACTTTCTTGTATGAAAAGTTCAAATCTAGAGCATTTGTACAAGTCCTGGCATACTTTCACTTGGCACTTTCCCCATTGATATACCAACACTCTTTTCAACAGCATTTTGTCAAAATCAGCCAAAACCAATCAAAGTCAGCCATTAAGTTGCCCTGGATCAGAGGACTTTGCTAAACAAGGAAGAATATAGATGAGTCCTTCCATCTCAAATCACACAACCCTCAGACTCAAATGTCTCAAAATCAGGCAAGTATACTTATGCACATTTCTTAACCATCCATATGAATGAATCTGAAGTTTGGGTTCTGTATTACAAGTAGTTTTTGAAATATAAGGGCCAGACTTAGGCCTAAAATGGCTGCCATCTCAGGAATTAATGATGATAAAAGTCTAAATCTTTGTGGTCGCTAACTTAGTCACATACAATTTATACAGCAAAACTTAATTATGGATATTGACCACTTTCATGTTTCACTATATTTCCAATGGCTAAAACTCACATGTGGGTATATTTGTTCAACCTCAGAACTTTCACATTTCAAGGCTGGTGGTATGCAGTTAATATGTGTAAAGTACAATTTTCCTTATGAAACTCCATGGTTAGATGAATTCTTAAATCATAATCAGTTTTAATGCAACATTTCATGAAATTTACATTTTTACATTTTACACCAGGGAACGCTGGTCTTAGTGTTCCATTAGACTTAATCAAGTCTCACCAATGGTCAGCAGTACACATGATAGATGTTTTATCTTTCAGGCCAATGAAAGGACTTTGCTGGACCATAAGGGTGCATGAATGATATTTGTACATCTGCTTCCTCACTACTAACTTCTGTTTTTCAATTACAAGATGAAATTTCAAAAATGTAGGTTGTTAATAAAACGTGGCAGAAACTAACTTATTCACTTAGATTCAATCCCCTTCGGATATACAAGGAGTTTGCCACACTTGCTCTGGAGCTGGGGCTTGGTAATATAAATACAAACCCAATAAGCAGAGCTATTCCATTAAACTTTTTAACATGTTGGTCAGAGAGGAAACTACTACCCCATGTGTCCAGAGTCTATATTGCATCAAAATATGCATTAAAACGGATTATGATTAAACAATTGTTTTACCGTGAATGTTTTACCATCATTTTATTGATATTTTATTATTTGTGTCCGGTGTGATGTTTCAGCTACCAAAAAAACAGCCCTTTATTTTATTGACTATGCTCATCTGATTTTAGATGGAATCACCCAGATACAATTAATAAAGGGTGTCACGATGCCCAAGTTCTCAATACAAATGAAATGATATATTCTTAGTCAAAAACAGAAAATTGTCCATCATTACAAAGCAGTGTGCTTGGTGTGCTGTACCTGGCTCATTCTTGACACGTGAGGCCTTGCTACTGTTGCCGTTCATTGTGGAAATGCAGGCGGCTCCTTCTGGACTCACCGGGCCGCTGACGAGTGACCCACGGAACTGACGGTTTCTTGTTAACGATAACCTAGGAACAATTCTTTCATTCCTGTGACCATGTGTAATACAGAACAACACAGTCCTGTCCCCAAACGTTGTCCTTTGTCTTAAGCTAAATCTAAGGAGGGGAAACAGAAATAAAAGCAGCACCTAATGCCAGATCACAAGCTGCATTATAACTGTAGCCTGTCAGAAGATGTTTTTATCAAACTTTGGAGGATAATGAAGTCCTATCACTGGAAAAACATCTATGAATAAATCATTCCCAAGAGTGAATTTAGCTATATTCACTGGAGTAACATAAAACTTTAATGCGCACTGTTCTGATAAACACGAATGCGGGGATTTTTTCAATGTATTTTTTACTCCAAATTTTAAATAGTAGATGTGGTGGCCTGTAGAACAGGAGTATATAGCCGAGCATAACATCCTCCCACTGCTTGAGGAATACAAGGTCCACATTATGTGTATGTGTATACAAATGTCAATGATAGAGACTAAAATAAATATGTATCAATTACAGACAAGCTTCACGCATGAAATCGAGTACAAGCTATCTAATTGTGTAGCCGCTTGTTCCACTCCATCGCTTTCTCCCGTGTGGGGGCACAGCTAGCTTGGCGATATAGGCAACCAGCCAGGCGCTATTTTTCAGTTCATAGTGTCACTCCCGCAAGCTCGCAAGGTCAACTTGAGCAAAACAGTTGCCCAACTCCCTTCCCCCTTTCCTTCTAGGAGAACATCTTAAACAAACGGATACTTATGAATAATGATAATATTTCAAAATAATATGGGAGGGGGTTGGGGGGGAAGAGGGCGACCAAACGCGAATAAATTGTATTCACATGTAAGTGTTGCGAAATCAACTCCCTCAATATCACTGCCGGGAAGAACGTTAATCGAACGTTATCTACATTTCTCTTGCAATAAGTAACTTAGAGAAACCGAGCCCCTCTCCCTTAGATTGCGGCCCCCGTAATGGCGTCCCAATTCCGACAAGAGTCAGCACACAGCTTCAGCTGTAATTGAAGCTCTGGTACAGAGCGAGAAGAAATAATTTGCTCATTGTCAAAGTCTAAATATGTTTCAATGTATGCTGTTTGTATAAGCTATTAAACGAATTATAAATGACTGCTGGCTATCCAGTATTATCACATTTTGGGAAGCTAGCTAACGTTAGCTTATTATAGCTAACGCTATTATAGCTATATAACGTTAGCTTGCTACGGCTACCTAGCCAGTCAACTTTGATCTTTTTCCTGAAATGTGCAACTAAATGTATAAAGTGGTGCAAAAATATGTTAAATAGGTATGTGCATTTAGGCTTGATACATATTTCACGTAAAATATGTTGTGTAACCATCCAGCTAACTTTAGATCAAAATTGACGAGAGGGATAGCTCTGTCTGCTTTAGCCCAAAATCCCACACTGCAGAGCCGCCATGAATGTTACAATGGTACGGGGAGAAACTAATAAAATCGTTTAACACGTTACTGGGAATAAGGAATCACTCACCTTTCTTTTCACTAACAAACTAGCCAAGTTATTACGAAGAAAGAATGACGCTGTGGTGCTGTGGCTTTTTGTTATTGTCTTATTTTTCAGCCATAAACCCCGGGGAGTCAGGTCGAAACGGATCCGACAAAAGGAGCGTCTGGTTCGGTATGAAACTCCGCCCAGCGCCGCAGGGGGAGGAACTCCGGGGGAAAGCATGCGAGAAAAAAGGAGACAAAGGCGGAGGCCGAAAGTAACTTGCGCGTGATGGTTTGTGTATTAATTTTAAATGTTATAATTGTTTTTAATAACTAGATATGTCATGTAAAATAATCTCAAAACGGATTTCTAACTTGCTCTAACGCAAAAAGATTAACGAGGTAGCTGATGATGGAGCAGATGTACCTGCAGATGACAAGCTAGCTAACATTAGCTAACGTTACGTTGCGTTTGTGATAAGTAGCTCATTACAATAGTGTGTGCGACTTCTGAACAGATTTGCGTTTAATAAGTTATTCGACGACGAGATGTGAAATGACAGCATATGGCCCTAGCTCGCCATAACTTCCAATGGTTTTAAACGTTAACGTCCTTGTTGACAGTCAGAGGCTAAAGCTACTGGAGTCACCGAGTAACCGAGTAACCTCACCAATTGATTGACGAATTGTGTCTTAGTCCGTGAATTTATTTGCACGAAATGTTTTTGTGAAATGTGTGTCCCTTGAATCGATGGGAGCTTTCGGGTTTCCTGTGAAACCAGACGTGTTCGTCGTGCTATTTGCACTGACTATACATTGAAAATGATAGCATGCCAAATGCAAAGTGTGGCGGAGAAAGGACACAAGCTAGCGCCCTGGAATTAGACCATTCAAACCTCCAACCATCGGTTCTGCAGAAAAGTGCAATTGGCTATTTCACCTACTTAAGATATCGGTGTACAACTACCGAAAGTTGAATATACAACGAACAGTCAGCAAAATGGTGTCCATAATAGACACTAGCAAGCTTTGCTTGACGCCATAAGTAATTATGTTATGTTGTAACTTGAAGTTTGACATGCTTTTCTCCTTGCTTGTACAGTTTTTGAATGACGTTATTGGCAAGGGTTTGTGGAAAAACTTTACATTGGTGAAGATGGGTACCCTATACATCCATAGCCACCAGACCCACGGGCAGGATTGTAGAAGTCTCATGTAAGCTATGGATGAATATTTCACTCGACAGCTGTAGCACAATATCTTTTCAGTCAGTGTTATTCCATTTACTACATGCAGTTCAGCATCTATGTGGAAATGTATCTGCTTATTCCTCAAGCTCATCACGTGGAGTTCAGTCATCATCAAACTTGGTTACAAGTACCTATTGAAGTCAGTATTTAAATGCCGTATTGAATGTTGCGTCAGTTTGGAGAGTGATATTCAATGAAGAAATATACTGTATACTGTATGTTTTGAATACAAACCCATTTGAAAGATTCCAACTCAACATGTTTTGTACAAAATAAAATCTGGGGAAAAAGAGCAAAGTCCATGTTCTATACAAAATTTTTATTTTATTTATGTCATTGGTATTATGTACAGAAAACCATTTAGCAACAGGCATTACAAAAGTCTAAAAAACAGAATTCTGATGCAATTAACTGCCATGTTGATGTCATGTTTGATTGTCCTCCCCGCTATAGCAACATCTAAGTCTTTCCCAAACTTCATTTCCATCCCGTTACGCCTCTCCAGACGTGATTCAAGCATTTTCTGCAGCCCCCCACCCTTAAACCTTGTCACATTTCAGTCATCTAAATCATATACATTTCTTTAATAGAACATAACGAAGCTTTGTTAACACAAAAAATCCTCCACCTTGTATTGCAATGTCATAAATGGCTACTATAAATAAGGAACATATGAAACTTCAAATCACCCACCACTGTGAAACAAAAAGTACTGGAACAACCTTTTTCATGTGAAAAGTGCAGTTATGCTTTAAAGGCGGCCAAGAATCAGACTGGTGATTACGCAAAACCAAACCCAACAAGCCACTTGACTGAGACAAAGTGTTAAGGCTATTATCCAAGGCAAAATGGAAAACTCCAAAAGAAGCAGCTTGGCATATTTAACTGCAGCCATATGTGTAGTGAAACATCTACAACAGAAGAGGACAATGTAGACACTGGGGGGCAAACCACAGTATGTTCCCATTTGATGTTTTAAGTGCTGTGCTCTGGAATGTCCATTTTTGTCTGTACAGGAGGATATAGCCATGGAATGGATCTGAGTCCATTCACAGCACAAAGATGAAGGCAATCAATATACATTGAAATGTTTAGTGATGACATTAGAACTTGAATTAGGTATATTTGACCAATGCACCTATGGCAGGCTCTTGACTCATAACATTATAAAATATACAGTAACAGACAGGCACAAAGATGGAACTGGATTGCTCTAGACTGGGCCATCATATAGTATTTGTTCCACTGAAAAAGCACACTTGGTCTGATGGACACAGAGACCATAGTCCAGGAATACCTTTTAAATGCACTTGAATTGTTCCATGTTCACTAAAAGTTATTTTGATTTGATACCAGTAGACCGATTACAGCAAATGTGCAATATAATAATTGTGGTCAAGTGTGCATGAAATGATGGGTGAGGGCCTGATCTCACTTGACAAGCAGTGAAAATATTTGAGGTGTGAATGAGGAATGAAAGCCTTTGCATACAAGAGACCCAGCTTTCAGACAATCCAGTTCTGTACCTTAGGACAAGATCATTTGTAAAAGTACTTTATTTTTCCGTGCTCATATAAATACCTTAAAAAAAAAAAGCTGAAGCCCTCCACCTAAAAGACCAGGGATAAAATAAAAGCATGGATGGTGTCTTAAACAGTTAAATCAAGTTTGATTCCCAAGAAAATATACTCATATATGCACACACAAAAAAGTTGTGGTAAAGGGAGGAATGTTCTAAACACATTATGAACCACTGACTCTCCACACTACTGTTCTAGAGAACACATAGGGAAGAAATTGTGAAATGCTGGTACTGTATTAAGCTCAGAATAGGTAATGCACAGTGAAATAATGAAACCTAAAATGAACACATACTGTCAGCCAGTTGGGAGAAAATCCTTCCTGACAAGTCTGTGTTCTTTTCAATACACTGTAGTATCTTGACAGTACTTGTGTTTCACACACATTACTTGCTTAACCTCTCATCTTGACAATACAAACAACTGAAAGAAAATCAGAACTTTGGCAAAAAGTATCCAACCCTGCACTGAAATGCAGGTCCATCGAGTTAGACTAGTTCTGTGCCAAATCCATTCAATGTCTGCAACAGCCCACCCATTTGAAAATTAAAGCTGGTCCCATGGTTTGTTCCTCATAGTTTGTGAAGATATTCCCTTATGTATAATATGTGGCCCAGAAACTGGCTCAGAAAATCATCCCTTCCCACAGGTGAAACATTGTGACCCAAAGCCAAAAGGTCTTCATATCTTTTGTCACTTTTGAAATCAAGAAATGTAAAATTGCAGTCATAAATCTCCCAACACTATGTGAATGTAACATGGCAGAGGCACATCTTACCTATGGCAGATACATGCGCAAATCTCTGTGATTACATCACTGCCGCAGTGTATGCGTTCACATATAGTAGCTTCTACTGAAGCATATGACAAGGCTTGGTTAGTGTTCAATGTTTAGTGAAGCACTCTGGAAAAAGTTGTGTAGGTGTCTCCTGCTGACTTGACACTCAAGGCATATATCCCTCCCCCACAATGCCTCTCATTACAAGTTACTATGGTGATACTGGGAAAAATGTGTCAAAACTCAGTCGAATGTTAATGTACATATGAGTTTGCATGTTCTGGAAGCTGGAGCTCAATCAAAGCAATTTCCCGATAAACATTCTTATTGCTCTACACGGTAAGGGAACTCAATTTTAAAGCTCGTAGCCACAGGGATGACAAACCATATCTTTGAACGGAAATTTGGTTACAGCAGAGTAAATACATTCAAGTGATTTGATGATAGTTTGCTCACATCATAAAAAATATAGACCAAAGAGTGCTGAATCAAAGACTAAAGCCATTGTTGATAGAAAAAAAACAGCTTACAGAGAGCAGTCCATAAGCCAGCAAATATCACAACACATCATGTCAGCATCATCACATCAACACGATTTTAAAAATTCCCTTTATACTAGAGCCACATGTTGCTGTTGATTTGTAAAACATTTTCAATTAGTAAGGCCTGGTAACAGCTATGGACATTTACTCTGCAACTGGACAGGTTTGGAAGCTTGAATTCTGTAATCTACAGGATGAATGCAGAGCACACAACATAGGATGGGCATATGTTCTGTACAACCTGCTCTCTCTCTTGCGATACCCTTTGAGTATCCTTCCTTCTACCCTCGCCCCACTCCTGCAGTACCCAACACATTCAGAAAGACCTTTTGTTTAATTGGTTCACAATAGCATAATGTTCCCCACTAACCAACAACGGAAGGACAGTTATAATGCTGGATGTAGTTAGACATATTATTCCTGCACCTTATATTAGATTGTAACTGAAATAAAATATAAACATCTGATACATTTGTCCTGCCCCCAGTGGTATAAAGTGCTGATAGATCATGACATCTGCAAGGGCAAATATTAAATTCCCATTGTGCAGCAGATTTAAGCATGGATCTTCTTAGTTTTAAGAGATGCAGTCTCATGTGTGATGGACATCACCACAGAAGATTTTTAGGTAGCTATCACAGTTGTTTAGTTGCATTTATGTTAAGAGCTGCAAGTTTCCCATATCCAGCAGTAAGTGCTGTGGAGGCCAGCAGTTCACTCCACTTCAATTGGGCTGCTTGGGTTCTTTGAGTTTCTCCCTCTATGTTGGGGGCCTTATAGAACCCACCCAACTAACATGCAACACTATCCTGTTTTATCAAGGGGATTATGCTCTTACAACAGGACCCCAATATGAGAATGTCATGCATTTTATGAAATGCATGGAGGGTTAAGGATCTTTTTAAGGATCAGCCAAGTTTGCTGGAACAGGTTTCACTGTGGGTCTCTGCCTATACATAAATCCATCAAAATAAATTAAAATATTAAAATGTTGATTACAATACAATGGTAATATTAAGAACATTGAAAGAATCACTTCCAGGAAGGTGGATCCCTGGTGACTTTTTTCCCCGATTGGCTGGTTGAGTGATTGGCAGACTAGCATGGCCACTGACGGGGGAAACATGTGGGCAAGGCTCACACTGGCATGTGCATCTCAGTATACTCGTCCTGACCCTCCTTCTCGTCAAAGGTGGGCTCCGCATCATCTGCGTCCAGCTGTGGTACAAAGAAGCACAGGGTGAGATGAAAGCTGGAAGCTGTTTTATGGTTCCTGAAAGCTGTGTGGTCTGATCAATGTGGGCTCTCAGCTGTGTAGAGAATAGTCACCAAAGCGCTTTATATTTTCCTTTTTTAAAATATATATATATATTTTTTCCATTTCAGATGACAAAGTCCTACTTGAAGATCAGAGTGTGTGATGGGCCATTGCATATGGGGTTACTTACATACTGCATCTCGCGGGCGGTGAAGATTCGGGGGAGCAGGAACATTTTTACAGGGACAGTGAGGATGAGGACGAAGGGGAAGGCCAGTGAGGCTGCCGTGGACATGACCGCCCAGAGTGCTGCCAGGCACAACAACTCGATACCTGTGTATAGGTGCATTCGCAATGTCCGCACCTGCACAGACACACAATGTTTATCTCTGATGAATACCACAAGTTCTTGACACAAGACGAAAACAGAAAGAAACACATTTTACATTAGTTACAGACATCTGCAAAGCTTAGTAGCCGTCTTCCCTATTCAATGCAAATTATATAATCAAATCCTGTGTTATCACCTCCCACCTCCCTCCCAATTCCCTTTGTCCCATGGCCCTTGACCCCTGACCTTGTGCACGTAGATTTGATCGGGGTGGTACTTGGGTGGCATAAGCAGCAACAACATGCGCTCTGTCAGCTGGATGCCATTGAGTGACATCACGCCCATGTACAGGAAGATCCCAAACAGCACCGCAATGGGGATCTGACGCAGGAGGTCTCCAATCACAATTGACAGGCCTGGGGATGAGATCAACTTTGTACTAAGCCTCTAATAGAACATTATTCAAATGTATGTTATACTGTTATTCCTTAGTGCTTGCCCAAGACTAAACTGGATGCCAACTTTGTCACACCAAGTTATTTTCTTTGGACATGCCTTGATGCTTAACTGCTGAATTCACAATGCTACCAATTATGTGAGATGTCGAATAAAACTGAGGAAAGAGCTTGAGCCACCCACAAGACAACAAAAACCTAAAAGGATACTCTGATAGGATCAGAGGACAGGACAGCCCCACTGGCTGTTGCTTGGTTCAACAGTGAGAAGGACCTACCCACAAGGATTGCCACCAGCAGCCCTGTCACCCGCTGTTCCTTGACCTCTTGTATGCGCGGCTTGTCTCCGGGGGCAATGGCCTTGCTCATGACAGTGAGGGCATTGGCGTGGGTGACGGAGCGTACAGTGGCAGCGGCCATCCAGGGCAATCCGAAGAGCGCCGAGGTCCCGCCCAACACCACAATGAGCAGCAAGTCGAGGTGGAACCCAGAGCCCTTCACCAGCATTCGCTCCTTCTTACTAACAATTAGACTGAGGGAGGGAGAGGAGATTACCGATCATCATTGGACCCATTTAATAAAACTATTGTACGCCAATCACTGTTAAGGCATACCCGTAGCTTAAGGAATGTATTGTATTGAATCCTATCAAGTTTTTAAACCAAGTCATATTTCGAGAATTTGTGTGTGTGAAAATTGAATGAGTAAGCTGCATCATAATAAAAAGGCTTAAAGTCTCTTACTAAAGAGATGCACAGCCCTCTGCAGACTGGTTCAAGGACAGGTCAGGTAACTCACGTGGTAATCTGAGTTTCCATGAAAATGAGAATGAAAACCAGCAAGGCGGGAAGGATGCTGGCCGCCATCATCCAGATGGGGAACTTTCCGTCTGACCCCAGTGGGTTAATCACCCAGCCACGCTTGTCTGGGCTGGTCACTGAGAAACCATGGGGTACACTCAGTTTCTGCAAGAAGGACAAGGATAGACTGGAGATCATGTATTGATTAGTAACAAGGATAGTTTATATTATCTTTGTGGTGTGGGGAACAGAGTGCAACAGAATTGCAATATACTCATTTATATAAATTGATTTGAACCATTAAAATGGATTTATATTACAGTTATCAATGTATATACATTGATCTTTGTGAGACCATTCTCACAAGTCACCAGCGGATTGTACCATAAACACAATGTAATGTATGGGGTCTCACCTGTGTGTAGGTACCTTTTATTCCATAGTCGATCAACACCATGATGAAAATTGCAATGGGGACCCCAAAATCTCCGATCACCCTTCGGAGCTGAGCCACAGAGAGGATAGTCAAAGTTTACTGGGGACGCTTTGCATGCAATGTTTTGGAATTGTGAATCGGATTCAGATTTTAGTCCAGAGGTGGACAATATTGCAGCACTCCTCATGCTGCAGGATGTACACATAATGGATACTTATAGAAGTTATACCATTTACAATCCAATATTAGAATTTTTTTTTTTTAATCATAATTTTGGCTACCTACAATCTGGCAGTGCCATTGGCATTTACCAATATCTTCCTAGTCAGATAAATTATCCATCAATGAGACAGTAATTAATTTAATCAACCTACAATCAACCATCAGTGTCTCAGTGAGAGGGCTGGCTAGACTTACCCTGCCAGGGAAGAAGGCACTGTTCTTGAACTTGCGTAGGTAGAAAGCGATGAGGAAAGTGCCAGACATGAGGACCAGAGAGAGCAGGGCGGTGTTCGGCTCATCACGCACCTTGATGGGTCCGAGGTCAGTCCCGTTACCTGGCAACAGCCCTATGCCTCTCCCTGCTGTGGCATTCTCTGCCGTGCCGTTGTCCCAAGAACACCGCTTTAGGGGGTGCTCCATGAAGATCTGGCCGATGACAAAAGACAAACCACCATGTCAAGCCTCAACAGGCCATCAATAAAATTAATATGGATGCCATATGTGTTCATATGGGGCAATGTATAACTTTTCCTAATTATTTAAACAGACGTCCAATACTCACAAGTCATGCTATGCATCTTTAGTAACCAGAATGAAAAGCAACTCTTCCCAAATAAATCGCACTATTGTTTTCTAGTCTCCCTAGGACACCAAATAAAAAACATTTTAATCCATATTTTAACAACCAAAACCTGTGGAGCGGTATGGGGTAACATTTCTCTAACCAAAAACTAACCAATTTTTCTAACCACCATGCTAAAAATTGAGAAGGTCAGTCTCACCTGAAGCTCTTAACCTGATCAAACGTACCTTCTCTCCTCTGACTTTCCACACCCTCTGTTCCCTTTCTCTGCCCCTCTCTCCCTATCAAAATCTCTGTTGAGTCAATCAGTCAAAAGGAGGAGATGCGTTTTACTCAACATACACACAAAGCACATTTGAACATCTAAATCGGAGTGCTGAATACCAGTTCAATAAGCATCTTACAATATAAAAATATATTTCATCAAGCAGAAAATGTGGAATATTGAAATTTATTGAACACAAATGCAACAATATCACTCAGGTAACAATACAGAAATTAGGATTATGTGATTTAGCTAATCATTTAAAGTGCAGCATGTAATAACCCAGATGTGAAGAGGTGGAAATGTGTTTCATTTCTGGTCACCTACCTTGTAACACCCTGTCCCAATTCCTCCTATTCTGACTGCTTGCCCATGTTATGATTGCTTATTTGTCACTGGTGTGATTTTCTCACTCTCTAAACCACACTGTGTAGTAATTTATAGCTTCAGAGATACAACAAGACCTCCACTGCCCACCTTGCCCAACTTGGAGAAGGTCTCATAGATGAAGATGAGGGAGATGAGGAAGGAGAAGATTTCCTGTGTGAAGCGGGAGACAAAGCGCACCAGGAAGCTGCCCTCAAAGGCCACCATCAGGACCACGATGATGATGAGCCAGAACCCGATCCAGACCCGACCCGTCAGATACTCCATCTCGTTTCCCTTGCAGAACTGGAACAGAACACAGGGACACACAGAAACATGTTAAGGGATTTTTCCAAATTTTGACCACCAATTTTGACAAACCATTGACAGGCTTCCATGTGTGTGCCATCCTTGGATCATGGAACATTGCACACTTAAAATTATATATATATTAAAATATATATGCATTTCTTTCATTATGTGTGCTTTTCAAATATGCATTTGATACTAGCTGAAACCTTTGAAGAAAGCAAAAAATGGTTCAGCACATTTCCCCCATTGAAAATGGCAATGTGTTACTGAAAAATGTGTTTTTCTATAACTGTATAAGAAACAACTTAACACATAAAATATATTGAGTATCCCCACTGCCTATTCAGAGTGCTCATAGGTTGGCAACCTCATAGCACATTTAAAACATCCTGTTAATGGAATGTTGGGGGCATCAATCCCAATCTTGGAAAATCGTTGGGAGTCCATGTATGTCCATAAAGTGACAAAACCAATCATGCAGAGTAAGTCTGACAAGTATGATTTTTCTTACAACCATTTGCATAGACACATAACACACTTTTGCCAAGCCTAGGGACCTCACAAACATATACTGTACATATTTTGTCAATGGAGCATCTCTCTCTTAGTCAGTGCTAGTGGAAAGGACCTGACTCACAGAGAAGAAGGCCTCCTCAAATACCAGCAGGGGGCCAGAGAAGCCCACCACCAGGAGGGGCTGGGCTCCAAGCAGACAGAAGAGCACGCCCTGCAGCGCCGTAGCGATGATCAGCTCTGACACTCCAATCAGACCCTCAGTCTTCTCACCTGAGAAAGGGATTGGGTAATGAGAGCTCAGACATTGAAGAGGTCATCCCTCTTCATCCTGCAGGATACTGGCAGACCTAAATCTCACTGGTTCAACTGACTTATATTGCGGGGCAAGCTTTCCTCTACCGTTGAACTTGAATAGTTTTGAACCTCATGGGTGTATTTACAGTCATATTCCAGGGTTTCGGTCCAGCGGAAGTTTTAGTACCCTCTCCCTAACTTCACTCACCCAGCAGCCCCCCAAAAGTGATGGCGGGGGAGAGGGCAGCGAAGTAGATGAAGATAACGGCTGCCATGCACTGGGCGTTCAGGGCGTCCGTGAAGTCGCTGACGTACTTAGGGTATCGTCTGCGGGCATCCCGAATCAAACCGCCAAAGGGTCGTCCTGTTCGCTGCAGGGGGTCGTCTCCCGGCTTAAAGGGGGTGAGGAGAGCTTCTGTGGTGGAAGTGTAGAAAGTGAAGTTACTTAACCCAGCCTGAATGCATTTTTTAATCATAAATTCAAATGTACCCAGATTGGTTAGGCAATAGGCAAGGTCACTGATGCTTAAGGAAATAAATAGACCTATGGGAATCAATGTCATTCAGAAGATAAATTCAACATCCCAGAATGGCTACAGAACATGTTTTCCTTCCACTAAAACTAGCAGTACATACGTTTTATGGCTTTCCAGTATGAGGATTATGAAATCGATATAGACAGAGTGCTGTCGATTAGTGAGAAATGACAGTTCCAATGTTTGTATATTTTGTAAAGAAACATTGCAAAGGTTACACCTCATGAGGAAAATGTGATCTTTTAATGGTGACCACTATTTTCTCTCGGTTCTGCAAAGGTTTTCTGTAAAGCAACATTCTGTATACAAAGCTGTAGGGGAACACCATCTATCCAGAACAAGGACTCAACAAAATTATGAATCAAGCAGGTAAGATTGCCTCCTCCCAATTCTCAAATATTACTGCTCAAAGTGACAGGTTCATGCACAGCCTGACACAAATAGTTGTTGCACATTTCCCTTCTGACTCAGTTGCCCTTGTAATTTCATTTACAGAGCTAATGAAACTTCACAATGAATGAGTGAATGAATGAATGGTCTGCATACCTTTTTCTTCAGGGCTTTTGGGCTCTTTGGCTAGCAGCTTCTCCTCTTCCTCCTCCCTCTTGCGCAGCATCTCCTTCTGGAAGCGTGCCACGGAGCGCAGCAGTTCATCCCCACCCACCTCAGAGGGTGGCAGCACAATGCTGCAGTCCAGGAAGCTGTTGATGGCATTAAGCAGGTCCTGGCGGTCGTCTGCCAGGTACGCACACTCGTGAAAGTGCTAGAGGGAAGAGGGAGTGGGTCCATTGACACATCATTTTCTCTTAAAAAACCTCTTCATTCGTAAATTGTTTACCACCTGTCTACCAGACCTGGGTAAAATACATATCTAAAATTCATAAATGCCAGTAAAATTTCAACACTTGCAGATCCCTAAGCATTTAACAAAATATGTTACTATCCCAAACATACAATCCATAAGAATTTTGTTCTGAATATTGATTAAACTTGATGTCACTTTTAAAATGGTCAGTAATTTGCATGAATTATACTGGCTAAAGGGTTTCAAATAATTATTTGACCCAGGTCTACTACCTACATGTAATTCACATTACATGCAACCTACCTACCACATCAACCATGAACTTACAGTCAAGAAAATGTGGGATAGACTGTTTAGTATACATTGATCATGGTGTACACAGGACCCTTGCAGCCCAGCTCACCTTGTCAGACATCAGTGTGGAAATTGAGCGGCCTATCTCATGGTAATCCATATTGGTACTGGAGGGCCCCAGCAGAACGAAGAGGAAGCGGACAGGTACGGGCACCTCCAGCACCGAGTCCAACTCCACTGCCTCCTGCAGCCGCACGAAGGCCATGGTAGGCTGCTCCAGGAAGTCCACGCTTCCTGTAGGGGGCAACAACATGCACTTTTCACTATCCAAATCCTCCAGAGATGAATATGGAGTGGAGTGGCTTCAATCTATTGAAGGCATCTGATTTCTACAATGGAAAATCCACATTGAAATGGGTAAGGGGGAAATAGAGGTCAAGTATTACATGGTGTGGTTAACAGGAGAGGTAACTGCATAGTAGCCAATAGGTGTCGAATTACAAAACTATTTTATACATATAGCATGCCATTTTCATTTCTGTAAAGGGCAACTCACCCACTAGGACGACGGTGGCCTCTGCATTTTCAGGGATCTTCTCCAATAGCTTCAGCTCATGTTTGGACTTGGACTTATGTATGCCTAATCCTGAGGAAGCCTCTTTCTGTGGAAATACAAAATAAGAGATACTTCCTTGCCCAGTCTTCATTAACATGCTTATATATTCTCTACCAACACAGGACTGTATTCACTACAAACTGAACCTCTGGTCAGGAAACCCTGAAGGTGAACAAGGTTATAATTAATTTCGTTTGAATACAAAGTCATCTCACCAACAAGGCCTACATAACACGTCTGATCTATTAATATATGACAACCAAAAAAGACATCCCCCTAACTAACCCATGTCTTCTATCTGTAAAGCAGCTGGTTTACACTTGATGTATGTACCTGTACATCAAAGTTTACATCCAATCCCAAATTCTAATTTTAGACAGTATTTTGTTATACATTTCCATCTGACTCATTCCTGTACAGTACCTCCTTCTTGTCAATGTCAACCCGGATGTCGGTCTCAGTGCCAGCACCACCGCTACCCATGAGTGGGTCAGTGACACAAGGCTCTGTCTGGGTGATGTGATTGGTGCTGTGGTGGTGATGGCCAATCAGGGAGCCCAGGCTAGCAGCTGAGATGTTCCTGGGGAAGGTGCTGTGCTCCTTTTCATCACTCGGGTGACTGGGTGAGAGGGGGAAAACATTGTAGGTTCAACGTGATTTTCCAGTCAATTTAACATCACTTGTATTATATGGAGGAAATAATGTGCCAATATTAAATAAAAAGTGAAATGTCAGCATAAATGTAAAATATTTAATTATTTACATGTCATTAAATGTGCCAATATGAACTTATTAAATAAAAAGTGAAATGTCAACATAAAAATAATTAGGGAATTAATTCATATTGTCACATTTAATCTGTGGTGCGAAATGGGAAATAATTTAATCGGTCAACATCATCCATAAAATCCAGTGGGCGGGATCGAACATTATTAATGAATATTGGCACGAAATGTGACAATATTAACTAAATATAAAAATATATAAATTAAATGTGAAAAATAAATTAATGTAAAAGATTTACATTATTGTATTTATTTATTACGCTGATGATACTCAGCTGTGTCTATCAATTACACCTAACGGTTTTAATAAGCTGGCTATTCTACATGGCTGTATTGCTGACATTAATAACTGGACGTCCAGTAACTTTCTACAGTTGAACCCGGACAAAACTGAGGTTCTTGTCATTGGCCCCGTGTCCATCGCCAGACAAATTCAGTCAAGCCTGGGCTCATTAACAGATAATGTCAAGTCTGTAGTAAAGAATTTAGGTGTGGTTTTTGACCCAAATTTAAATTTTGAACAGCAAACCAAAAAAATAGCTCAGTCATGTTTTTACCATCTTAGAAATATCTCAAAAATAAGATCGGTTCTGTCATTTGAGGATAGAGAGAGAATTATACATGCCTTTGTTTCATCACGCTTAGATTATTGCAATGTTTTATTTTCAGGTATTAACCAAAAGTTAGGGTTAGGGTTCAGATCATTCAGAATTCTGCTGCTAGGCAAGAACTAAACGCACATCTCACATCACTCAAGTGCTGACCTCCCTACACTGGTTACCGATGAAATTTAGAATTGATTTTAAAATTGTATTGTACACATGTAAGTCATTGCACATTGCATGAGCTGGCGCCACTATATATTGCTGAATTGTTGGTCCCATATACCGCAACAAGGTCACTTAGGTCCTCAGGTCAAGGATTTTTGGTAGTTCCACAGTCCAAGTTAAAATCAAGGGGTGATCGTGCCTTCGCTGTGCTTGCTCCTAGACTCTGGAATACCCTCTTATATTAGATCCGCTGAATCAGTCTCAGCTTTTAAATCTAATCTTAAAACCCATTTGTACAGATTGGCTTTCCCCAATGTATGATCTTATTGTATTGATTGTTTATTTTTTATGTAATTTTTAATATTTTTTTACTTTTTATATTCGCATATTTAGTATCCATGGTCATGTTTTGCTTTTATTGTCTTTTATTGTCCTTTGTCAAGCACCTTGTGCTCGTAGCTGGAAAGGTGACTCTATAAATCAACATATTATTATTTAGACATTTATGTTGACATTTCACTTTTAATTGAATTAATATTGGCACATTTAATGACGTGGAAATAAATAATTTAATATTTTACATTTATGTAATGTTGACATTTACCTTTTTTTAAAAAAAATATTGGAACATTATTTCCTCCATAGTATTATTGTACGGTAAATGTTCTGAATCAAAATGCACTGTACCACAATGCACAATTTGTCCTGTTATGAGTTACCCCTATGGCACATCACAGAATCAACTACTAATGGCCTGGAAATATATTGGACAGGCACATACATAAAACCAAATGATCAGGGAAAAGGGATTGTCAAATTCCTGGAAGGTCCTTGCCAAGAGAGATACATTTCTCACCTGTGTTTAAGCAGCAGAGCCCTCAGCACGTTGGCCCGGTCTTCTGCCTTAATCTGGTCTGAGATGATCATCTGTTCTACCACCTGGTGAGCAATGCCAGGGAGCGACTTCTGGTCCAGATCCAGGAGCACCGCCCCTGGGCACAGACAGAAAACTTGCTGAGAGGCGGCAAGCAGTCAGCCTGGAGGCAATGTCAATACAAGTATGTTAGTCATTTGGTCAGTTAGCCCAGAGGTTATGAATCAAATGTCATTCAGTAGCCAGTCATGTCTTATAGTGAACACAATACCATCACCCATGATGATACATGGTGCACAATGACAGCTGAATGATGCATGCCTGAGGACCGTATGTATCTGGTCTGCCTCTTTTCTACCTTTGTTTCTGGCATTCTCCTCTCTCCACATCATGTAAGCCCCTTCTATGTCCTTTCCCCTCCTCTCTACTTCTTTTCCCTCCCTCTCTGCATGCATCGCTCTCTCACCATGTGAAATGGTCTTGCGGAGCTCCAGCAGGCTGCGGAAGCTAAGGGAGGCTACATGAGGCTTGCCCCAGCGATCAGTCTCCTCGTCTACATCCTCCTCAAACTTTATCCAGCGGGCCGTCTCTCGCCACTGCATCTCCTGGTTCTTATCCATGATCAGCTCATTCAGCTCCACAAACACCTGAGAAACATGCACAGGCATACAAATACACACAGACACACAAGTAGAAAAGTCATAAAAAAATAATAGGCTGCACACTATACATTTTTGCAGTGCGACCAAGAAAATCCATTGGTGGCACGCATGCGACCGTGATGCTTTACTCTGCACGACAAAAGATCAAACTGTCCATGGACAAACATTACAGAGATCGGATTTCAACACACCTACAGCTCCACCTTCAGGTGAAATCAGCAACTGACCTTGTTTACCTCAGTTGATAATCACAAGCATACATGCCTACTTTAGCTAGCAAGTATGTCAAATCATAGATCACAGTTTACAAGGTAGCTAGCCAACTAGTTTCAAATAACTTGTAGCAAGCCAGTAATGAAAGAGCATGCTAGCCAGATTAGCTACAGATAGCGGATTGCTGCCCCTCGAATTCGCTACAATACACCATATACAATGTCAATTGTGCAGGCTACACTTGCAACTTAGATCTTGTAGTCTCTGTTGTGCCTGCTGTAGCTGGCTAGACTGACTGCTTCTGGCTAAAGAGTGATCATTAGCTAGCTGCCCACCACTAACTGTAGGCTACAGTTTAGAGTTCATAAATGCAGCAAAGTCCCAAGTTGAACAAACTATGCAATTCACCTCAACCTCATTCTAAAATATATCACCTCAATCTCCAAACATTTGGCAACAGTGTAGACCAGTCGAAATGAAGTGGAAGATTCAATCTTTCTTAGCCACTGCCCGTACCAAACCTTTATCTTCTCCAACCACTACCCCCGCCCTATGGAATGGCTGAATGAGTTTATGTGGTAAGTCATGATAAGGATAGGAATAATGCAATGCACAGTGTGTATTGTAACAAGTGTGGCACTGACAGGGCTGGCAATACCAAGATTGTAGAGGGACAGGATTTTTTGCTTGCGCTACCAAATTGGTGTTTCAGCTTTGCTGCATTACTTTGACATTTTCAGCCTATAGACCTGTGCCATTTGTGTCCCAACTTGAGAAGTAATAAAAGAGTAATTACCCTTTGGAAATGTTTGTGTTAAAAGCACAGTATGGATTCACAGAAACAAGGTACAGCAAACTGAATGTCCCAAAAAGCAAACTTTTTCCAAACTACAGTAATACTAAAGACATTACCCAACAGCAATTTACACAAAAAAAATCTCAGTAACAGCCTTTTGATGAAGCACTTTAAAGATCTATCCCCTGAACGATTCCAGCAGACATTCCATCAGCAGAACTGCAGCACCACCGAGACGCATACAGGTGTCCATCAGCATGGACATGCGCTTTCCCCAAGTGCTGCCGTGGAGCCAGGAGCCCTGGCACTACACTAGTGCATCTCTAACAAGTCATCAGCCTGTCTCCACTGTCGCACTCCATGCCTTAGTGTTAAAAGCACACAGGTTCAGAGTTTTTAAGACCAAACTGTCCGGGTTAGCCGAAAGCCTCCACAATTCCAAACGCATGCCTGCATGCCTCTGACCAGACACTGCCTCACCTTCTGGTGCTGGGCCACATGGCCGGTGAAGTCCAGCAGGACCATACCGCCCGGTTGGGAGGAGGAGCGGTAAAGAACCACTGACTGGAGAAGTGACAGGTTGAGGAGTGAGGACTGCTGCAGTCTCCCAGAGGTGCTTGCACCTCCGCATACATACACACACACACACACACACCTCGCTGCTGGGGACCTAAGCACGTTAATAAAACATGGCTCCCCGATTGAGACACGCTACAGCTCCTAGGTGTCTGGTTACCTGCACAGTTTTTTCTCCTTTTTTCAGTGTGTGAAAGGAAAGAAGTCACTCATTCATTTTTAATTGCATTCCCTATTTATCCTTCTCTAGAAGGAGAGCAGATGCCAAAATGCAGGCTGGAGGGAGAGTTTTGTTTTAGTAAAAACATGGAGTACAAATATTAAGACAATATAAATAACTATACAAACAACAAACAATGTTCTATTGGGAATGGCAACGGAGTGCCAGTAGGAATACTAACTCAGCAGCTTCAGTCCTGACAAAGGGCAAACCACACACATCACATTTGGCTTATTCAAGCCATCTACTCTATCAGAACACTCATGGTACATCACAGGGAAGGGATTTATTTAGTCAATTAAATTGGATTATACCACGGCTTGGATGAATACTGATTCTGATTGGCTAACAGCTGTACGTATATATCATGTACACACACGGTAAGTCCTTCTAACTTATATATATATATTAGGGTGGTCCTTAAAATTGAAAGTCGGAAAGTCTAAGCTCCAACCCCCAGAATTCATTCTATTAATCGAGGAAACTCTCCTGGTGAATTTTGTCCTCAATCTGACAACATTTACCCCTCTCTCATCGACCTTGAAGTTTCACCCTGAGGATCCCAGAGAGACACTTTTTATCTGGGAATAAATAGAGTTTATAAGGATTAAAATGAGAATGAAAATAAAAAATGAAAATGAATAAAAACAATCCTTGAAAACAAGTGCCATTTATTCCCAAAATGTTAGCTTATAACACACAACAACATAGTGTTTTATTCAGATTCAGATTCAGATACTGTTTAATGCCATCTTTGCAATGAATACAAATAGGAATTTAGTGTGGCATTAAAAGTGCGACAGTGTAAATAATTTGCAGACAGACAAAACAGTGCAGACAAGACAAAACAGTGCCATTTAGCAGACGCTTTTATCCAAAGCGACTTAGAGTAGTGAATGCATTTTTCAGTATATGTGGTCCCAGTGGGAATTGAACCCACAACCTAAGCGTTACCAATGCCATGCTCTACCTACTGAGCCACACAGAATCACAAAAACAGAGCCCAACCAGAGCAAACTCTGGCGCGACGGGGAATCGAACCCCGGTTGCCATGGCCAGCGTCGGACGTTGAAACCACTAGACCACGCGGGAGGCCCAGAGAACATCATTTATAACTAGAAACCATTAAATAGTTTAAAGTTATACTAAGTGTTTTTAGCTAGCAATGGCCAGAAAAGTTAGTTAGCTAGCTAGCTGGCAAGATGTTTTGTATACTATGAGCCAGTCACATATGTAAGCTATGTACATTTGTATGGCAAAAAAAATGTAGCACTACTCCCAACTGGTTCAGTTATAGTACAAGGAGTCCCACCAATTTGGATAGCAAGCTTGCATTATGCATCGTTTGGGAACTTGACTAATCTAGCTAAGTTGGCTCAGGACGATATTGTACTGTATTTCGCTAGTTTACAAGCTTGTTAAATTAGGTAGTTCATGTTAGCTAGCTGGCTAACGTTAGTGCTGTTAACATACATACAAAATCTTCCCCTTCATTGCTACTTCGAGCTAATCTTAAGATTTAAAATCTCTTCCAACAGATCGAATTGGGGCATTGGATCTCTACTTGGTAAAGGTAAGTCTTTTTCTTTTTAAAAATTTGTTTCTGATTTTCTCCCATTTTCTCCCAATTTGGTAGTCAATCCCCCCCTAGTAATGTGAGTTCGCTGCCGTAGTCCTGTGACCGGTAGTGACAAAGCGAAGTGACGCCTCCTACGAGACGGCACCCGCAAGCCGTCGACCGCAACCCGGTACTACAGGGCCACTAAGCGAATGGCTCCCCTCCCCCCTCCCTGGGGCGGACAGCCAATCGCCGCCCCTGGTGGCACTCCCGGCCAGAGCCGACACTTGGCGAGACGGGGAATTGAACCCCGGTCTCCGTGGCCAGCGTCGGACGTAACCACTGGACCACGCGGGAGGCCGGTAAAGGTAAGTCTGATTAATAATGGCTAACCAAGACTTCTACTGCTACTTCCAGTGGAAACTTAATTTACTTAGGCATTATTCAAGGTCAGCCCATTTAAGATTTAGTTTTGGAAGGGCAAAAGTACAGATATGAGTTGCTTCCCCCTACAACAGGACACATTTATTTTTATGGCTGTGTGAACAAACTTTCTTTAACAGGTGTGTCATGTCACCCAACACTAAATCTAAGTGACCAATCAGGCAAGTAAAATAAATGAAAGATTACTGCTAGCATCTTGTCTCTCCACTTGATCAAAATTGCAGACCGCTAGAGTTCTCTCATGCATTCTCACCTCATGTGGGGTACGATCCAGTTTCCGGCTGCGGGTGCTGGGCTCTTTGTGGTCCTTGCTGATGTGCACCACCTGCCCCTTGGTGCTTTTCCTGACCAGGTGTCGACGCACACCGGGGACATCCTCAAAGCGGTGACCTGCAAGGAGGAGGGAGTGTGTCATGGCACAAGTTAAGGCAGATGCCAAAAATGCTGATAACGACAGAAAAGGACAGGAAATTACAGCCATGTTGAGACAGGACCTAAATTGAAACCCATTCCAAAAGAAAATATTACACTGGTGAGGAACTGGGAAGACTAAACAAATCAGGATAAGTATATTCCAATGTTTCAATTTGGTTTTAGACTAGCTGACAAATGAAAGTCCAGGTTTCAGGCAGCTGATCACCTTGGAAAGCACTCCAATGCATTTTGAAATGGATAGTGATGGTGTTAATAAATGGGTTCAAAAAGAATGATCTTCATATCTCCAGCCTCGTTAGCTGCTAATAATTACGCATAAACAAAAAAGCAGATGAATTGCCGTTTCAGTTCCCAAGCGCTTTATCCCAGGGTCCTGGCTACGTGGTTCACAAGATACCAGACCAGACCTTCCTTAGAGAACACCTCCCTTCTGATCAACCTGGCCTGTCCTGTACTGGGTCGATGTACCCGAAAACCCACCCCTGCCTCTGGCATGACCTCAACCAACAGATGAAATCTCATCCTCTCCAGTCAAAGGAGAGAGCTCCCTGCCTTTGTTCCCCTCCTCCTGCAGAGGAAAATAACATTTCAAGAATTGCCAAACACAGAGGATGCTGGAATAGATTTAGGGATGGGATGGGATGGGATAAAACTATGTGTATGCCTGTAAAGGAGGGGGGTATCATCATCAAGAGTTTAAAGCTGGTGCTCAGGGAACAACAAACGGGACAGTGTGAGGCCTGTCCCGTGGGATGGGGCGGTGACAGGCAGGTTGGATTTTCACACAGGGCCCGTGACAGCTGCAGGGCCTGGCTTGGCCAAGGCCCAATCCGGCCCCATAATTTGGATTGAGAGGATGCAACCTTGCAGCGAAGCACTTTTATCAGCAATTGTGATGATTGGCTCCAAATCTGGCTCTAGACAACTTTCAATTTCGGTCAATGTACTGAATACTTCAGTGCAACAGGTTAACTATAGATTATTATATCAATGCAAGAATCAGAATGAAAAGGGAAATGGGCAAATCCACCACATGCCATCCTCATCACCTTCAGTGAAGCAAATGCTTCAGAAATCGATAGGTTGACTCTAGAATAGGCAAAGCTCTCTGTGTGCACTTGCACTTTATACTCAGCCTCCTGTCACTGTTGAGGTAGACAAAATGAAATCATGCTTGCAACTACCATCCATAATATCAGCCTGCACTTTGTAGCATGTTTTCTCCCCTTCCCAAACCAGGTAAGCTCCCTCCTATCAAAAGCCTGGACTTAACAGAACTTATAGAGTAATCAAGCCCCTTCTCCAAGGTGTCTGGCTCAAACATTCAGGCACTGGCTAAATGGACTCAAAAATGGGAGGAAGAGTCCTGGGATATATTGGTTTGAACACGTAGAGCCTTGATCTGAACCTCTTCCTGTTGTTTTCATTCTGCTTTCAAAAAATGTTCTCAGCAGGCAACCTCATGGTTTATGACCACAACACTGCCTCACTGGTCGCACACCATCCACTATTATAAGAGATCGAAGGTGTTAACATCAGCAGGATGAAAAGGGGAAAAGAAATCCAATTCCTGCTTGTGAGCAGCTGCCAGCTCCAAAGCCATTTTCCCAGGCCTATTTGGATTGCACGGTGGCTGTAACAAAGGAAACGTATCCGAGACATCACAAACCCTGAGAAAGGCTCAATCCCCTGGTCACGAACGTCACATGCAGATACGAGCAGCAGCATACAAACCCGTGGAGACTCTCCAAATGCTGATAATCTGCTTCACAACTCACTTTTGCCTACGTTATAGCTAGCAGTATATAAACACTGCTTTGCATTTTGAACCAAGGGTTTGTTGTGACAAAACATCTAAATAACCATACTGTCTGTACTAGGTACAAAGTGTTACATGTTAAAAGGGGTCCTGAAACCAGACTCTTGCTTCAGTTAATTCTAGAACATATAATGGCTCATAAATACTTTTTGTAGAAACAGCCCCAGATTCCCAGAGGAACAAGCAACCTTCTTGTAAATACTGTAAATGAAAATGTATTTTTTCTGTTTAAAAGGCTGTTGGTCTGTAATAATGATGTGCCTGAGCGGATTCATTTTGAGAGATGTCATTTGGATATCCTTCCAAATGTTTTAGGTTCAGTGCTTTTGGCATGCTTTGCAGAAACATAGAAGCTCACTGGGTTTCACCAATTTCACTGTGGAAATATTTCAGTATACCATGGAGAATATACAAGTAACTGCCAAAATAAAGGAAACCCCACCATAATGCCATCCAAAATACGATGGTCACTCCAACCATACACTACACCACCTGATTTCACAAATTAGCTCACCTTCTGGACCAAGGAGATGAACTAACTAGTGAAATCAAGTGGTGTGGTGCATGGTTGGAGCAAATTCCTACAGATACTGTGGCCCTCAAGGCCTGGAGTTGAATAGCCCTGATCTAGAAGGTACAAGGGTGGGCCTTCGGTACAACACGTGGGCTCCTGGGAGAGACATGCTACGGTGACAAAGCTCATTAAAATTTAAACTTTCAAAGTTGGCACAAAAGCCAGATGACGCTCAAAAGGTCTAAAGCCTGTTGCACGTAGCCCATGTAAAAAAATCTTGACTCAACTGATTTAATTTCAAATCTATCACCAGTTGTGTTTGGGTTTGATTAGTCTAAAGCTATGGGTTTCCTGATTGGGTATTTTCCCCACACTGGAGAGAAAAACTGAGCACAGCTGGGGTTATTGAATTCAACTGACACCAGTAAGACATTCTACGATATAATAACTTATGATTAATTCTACTTCTGGCAATCCACATGCCCAAAACCTTGCCACTGGTTGCTACTTTTAATCTCAGTCAGTATTGGTCTAAAAGTAAAGAGTGCACAGGCAGTCTGACAACATGATCTGGATGAACTGCAACTGAAAAGATGCAGAGTACAATCTTCAAAACTCAACAAAACCAAAGTATTCCTAACTGGAACTCAATTTTAAGGGAAAACACATTGCTTAAACCAATTCTGAGATTCCAAGTCTAGATTTCAGACAGATGCAGTAGGCTTCAGTAGTGTTTAGAAAAGAATATGAAATCTAAACAGAATACAGAATATTAACCAGAAAATTCAGCAGGACAATAATCTAATAATTCCTATATTGCTTTGTCCATCTTAAACTTTCTAGTACATACTCAATTTGTCTTTATGCTAATATTTCACACATTGCTTAATTTCCATCTAAAAACCGATGTATCTTGCAACGAGAACTACAGTCACTTATGGTCAACAAAGAAAAGCAAAAGCACAGTTCAGACCCCAAAGCTGAAATTCCAACATAATTTACTGTATGGTTATGTAAAAAGGAAAAATAATTAGAGAAGGTCAATAAATGTAATTATTGAAGGGTACAGCCATAAAAAATAAGCTTTTTCTTTACCAAGATATAATTTTTTCCATGGTGCAGTCAATGTTAATGCAATAGAAAGACATAAAATCCACAAGGCTCTTTATAAAAAAAGGTTTTACATTTTAATTAAGAAAATTATATTATGTGCATCTAGAGACAAAATCTGGATTTACAACGTAGAGTGGCCAGAGACATAGAGCCATGTTTGCACAACAAACAATGTAGTCCATGCCTGATAAGCCATTCTGGCTTGAAACTGGGTTCCTATACTGATATAAACACTGGTTGATTGCATACATTTAAAAAACCTAATTACTGGCATAAATATCAACATAAGTAGTGTTGCCCATAGTACAAGTTTTGTCTGGATGATGACAGCACAATTTGATGTGGTCTTGTTGTGGTTGCAATATAAGAATGCTCCTCCTGGTTAGCACACTGGTTAGTCTCTCCAACTCCTGCATACATGCCTATAGCAAATGACAGCTTGTCACATGACTTAATTTAACCAAAGCGACGACATTGATTGCACTCTGATGTGTTCACTCAGTACAGTAAACCTTATAAACTCAATGCAAGCCCTTTAAAACCATGTAAACCCCACCACCCTACAACCCATCGATGATATACTGTGATCTGATGGATTGACCCATCACAATGTGGAATGTTTCTCCTCCCCCCAGCACTCACTCTTGATGTCATCCAGGTCCACGGTGGCCAGTGTTTGGGCCTCGCTCTCATCTGTGGCGATCCTCTGGTACTTCGCCTGCTTGGCGCCTGTCATGTTGCCTGTCCGCCGACGATCCTGAAGGTCATAGCTGCGCCCGGCAGAGGAGATGTGGGCCGAGGGGGTGGGCTCCAGTGAGTCCGGGGTGCCAGGTGGTGCTGGGGTGGGGCCAGCTACCCTGTTCCCATCTTTGAGCACAGTCAACGCCAAGTCCTGCTCACTGTGCAGGGAAGACAGACAGATTGAGCCTGCGATAGATGGATCACAGGGCATATCCCTTTGGACTCCAGGGCTGTAGCTCAGCCACCATGTGAGGAGGGTGTTCGTGGCTACTGTGGTGACTGCAGCAATAACTTGATCACAGCTCTCACAGTTCACAGAGCAACCCCAAAAGGGTTACATGGTACGAGTGTATGAGGAAATGTCCGTGCCACACTAGAGATAACAGTTTCAAAATTCCTCTTACAGGCGTCACCAGTGACGTCAATGGGTCGCAAAAATCGAGGATAGGTGGTTCAGATCTGTCGTCTGACAGTGAACACAACAAAAACCGAGAAGTCCCAGTCTCACGCACAGCTTATAGAAACAGCTATTGAAACTCAAATGCAGTGCCCTGAAATACCAAATGTCTCTTCAGTCAAGTGTCTATGACTGCAGAAAGCTAGACAGGCTTTTAGTACTGAGGGCAGTCTGCATCAGTTGCATTCAATTGTATGAAACTATTTTCCTTTCTGTGACAGTCGAGTTGTTTTAATAACTTGCCTAGATATGAAGGCTTAGGCAGTCTTCATAATGAAGAAACATATTGTGTAAGATTGGATTGTAACAAACTGAGCTACTGTGTCACAAATGGTTATGTTCAATGGAATGGAAGTCTAAAAACATGTTGCATTTTTACATTTTACATTTTAAGAATGTTGCCAATGGAAACTTCAAGATGAACTAATAAGGATATGGGTCCAAATAATCCAGCCAGTACATTTTTTTTTCATTTTATAACATTGAACACCATCCTTAAATTCAAACCTTGAATACGTGGCCTACTGTGTCCAGAGATGCAGAGAGATCGAGAGATTAAGCCAACGGAGAAAGAGGAAGGGACAGAACATGGGTCATTTACAGGGTGATAATCGGTCTTGAGTTGGCATGAAAGAACAATGGAGAGGTCTATAAAATGCAGAAGGGAATGAGTGTTTTGTTTGTGGAGACTAAAATGCAGTCCAGGGAAAGACTCCTTCAAATTCTTGGATATCTTTCACATTGCAACAGACACCGCAAGTCCTGGAAGACTAGCCAAAGGGAGTGAAGAGGTAAAATATTCCCAAAGCTGCTTCAATGCATTTCCACAATATCAAAGCAAGAAAATTGCAAATTGAGGACGGAGCATACTCACTCAGTGGGTGTGGCATCATCTGGGACAATGTCCGTGTCTAGGGCCGACTCGGGTACGATGCTAAGCTCACGGATGGGCGGGCGGCTGCTGGATACGGTGATGGGGGGGTCATCTTCTGACACAAAGAACTGGGGGCAACAAGAGACTGACATAAGGGCTGCACTCACTGCCAGACCCAGAGATTCATGCAGTAGGCACTGCTCTTTAATACCCTCAAAATGTAATGTCAAATCTGGTGAACTATTCCTCTTGCATGCTTACATCCTCCCCACTTGCATAATTAATTCAGCAGATACATTATTTTAATTAAATGGGTAATGGAGAGATCCTTGAAACTGCTACTGAATATTGGGCTGTCTTTTAGCCAAAATTATTTGAAAGACATGTTTTGCTTCTGGAATTTTGGTCTTTCATAGTCATAAAAATCATGGACATTCAGACATGGACATGGACATGTCTGAATGTCATTCAAACAGGATATTTCTAGTTATAGTCTGTTACACAATAGCTGCTTCTTGTTGGCAGTTAAGACCAATGGAAAAATGCTACTGGACAACGGAAGGTCCACAGTGGCTAGAGGTAATACATATCAATTTCATTAATGTAATATGAAGCCCATTTAATTAATGATACCCTTAATAAAATATGCATTGAGTCAATATTACGGTTGTTTCCACTTCATGGTTGTATGCCGTTCATGAGATATGGGAATCATGTTTTGCATTGCTTCGAAATTGTAAGCTATACAGAAAATGCTTTTGTTCTATTGGGATAGCAGCAGTGTTGGCAGGTGAGCAGGGAATAGAGGAGGCGGAAATCTTACCTTGAACTGTCAGTTCGATGACAACTGTGGTGCTTTTAAAACTGCACTACAACTGCCTGATTTACACAGATCAGATTGAATTTTGGATAATGAAAAGGAAGAGTAGCCTACATTTATCCACAAGTTCAGATAATCTGTAGCTGTGACGTAAATAGAAATGCCATCGCAAAATAAAAATGGGAAACTATACCTTTTGATATTGATTATTCAGCCAATTAATTGCTTGTTTGATCATCAAGGAATGGAAACAGGTTGAGAGTAATCAGCCGTTTAAACGTATGGGGTTCAGCCTCCTTTATTTCAATCCTATGGAATAGCAAGAAATGCCACCCACCACGTTTCTGGTTGGTGGGGCATTCCCCATACCCACACAACAATAACCACCCACAACCCCCCCCCCCCCCACCCCACACACACACACACACACACACACACACACATTAGGGTCATGGTTTCCACTTAGATATGCATTAACACTCACATAGACCAAAGGTCAGCATCAGGTGTTTGCCAGTGTATCATTTTCCATGTCATTTGTGCTCTGTGGCTGTCATTGGATGTATTTGACATAGAAACAACATGTGTATACACATGTAACCAATCTACATGCCTTGGTAATTACTTTATGCCTATACATTACAGAGATGCATGCTTGTGAGTATGTGATGAATGACTATTCAAAGGTTTGTATGTACAGTTCCTTTTAAGTGACATTTGACTGCATGTATGTGTGCATGTCTGGAATGCAAAACTAGGATTCACATGGTAATGGAAGGCTGGGGGTCCATAAATCATTGGTAAAGCCCTGCTTTCTGAGAGACTATGTAAATGGTAAATGTAAAGATATGCCATCAGGAGTGCCACGGTTGCCCTCCATGGTTACACGTGTATAAACGGGCTGTGCAAAATAGGTTACCCTGAATAACCATGATGACATGCACTGTGCCCTGTAGAAGAACTGTACAGATAAGAGGGCCTTTGTGAGGGTCAGGGGGTCCCAGTGTGTGTGAATTGAGGTCTCACATTACCTGCACCTGTCCAGCTCGAGTGCCAGTGTGTGTGTCAGGGGTGAGTGTGGGGCCCTCTACGTCAGGGAGGTTACAGGATTCTTCCTCCTCCTCATCCTCCTCTTCTCCCTCTTCAATTGTGGGGGCCCCGCCGGCCCCCGTGCTGCTCTTCCGGCTGCCACTCCTTTTTTTCTTGCCGCTCTTCTTCTTGCGCCCATCGGGGAGTTTGGACAAGGGGTGGTGGATGTTATGTGAGGAGTGACGGTGGTCTGGAGAAAGGACAGGCTTGTTTGAAATGATGTGTTTAAATGGCTCACGCTTTAAGTTTATATGGTTTTACTCTACAAGTTCAAACAATCAGATCACAATATATCATCAGTGGGACAAGTAATCAATATTAAAATCGGAGGAAGCTGAAAAATTGACTTGTGTTGACTTGCATGTCAGTATAATACCATGGCTTTAACAGGGAATTGCAAATCTGGTTCTGGAGGCAACTATTTTATTACCATTTAATAGCATAAATAACTCCACCTCCAGCAGTATCGGCCCTGTTATCAATGGCCATCTCATCCCCCTGTGAATTTGTTAGCTTAGTAAGCCTCTCCATGCTTACCACCAATCTAGGAATACAATTCAGCCCCTCTTTTCCTTAACACTCACATCAACCACATCTGCAAGACCTATTTCCACCTGAAAAACATCTTGCAGATAATACCACCCTTGTCCCAACCAGACGCTGACCACACCATCTTCTCGATTATGGCAATGAGATCTACCTACTAGATGCCTAATCAACAAATTACAGTTTATTAAAAACAGTGCGGCTAAAGTTCTCCCAAAAGCAAATAAGAAAACCTCCATCACCCCCATCCTTGCTGAACTTCACTGGCTGCCAGTCAAACACAGGACTACCTTCAAAGTTCTCCTTCTGACCTTCAAAGCTCTAAATGGATCTGGTCCCATCTACTCGTCTGAGCTACTTTCCCCTCACAACCCACCCCACACACTCTGCTCCAGCCGGGGGAAAATCCTCCAGGTGCCAAAGACCCAACTCCCAACAATGGGTGACCGTACTATAACAGATGATGATTTTGGCCAAACCAGAGCCCTCCTTTAGAGTGACCCATTCCCCAAGGGTCGGACCAGAACCTTTCTTTACAATGACCCATTCCGTGTAAGCCAACGCGGTTGTGTGCTCACACTCAAAGTCCTCCTCATTATAGGTGCGGTACTCGTCCGGGACCCGGGGGGCAGGGTGCAGGATCTGCTGAAAACGCTCCACCCCCAGGGCCTTGTTCAGATCCCCCTCCTCATCCTCTTCTGGCCGTGCACTACAGGGGGGCGGGGTCAACGGCTCCGGCTGAGGGAGGAGAACAGAGGGGGAAAAGGAGGTGGGGAGAGAAGAAATTGCACTCAGTTGTGAGTCAGGAAGAGTCCCATGGAGAGGAAGCGTCCAAAGGAAGTGTCCAATAATGTTGGACAACATACACTATTCATATAACAAAAGGAAAATCACAAACACAGGAGAACAATCAAAAGCCATTGCCCCCCTGGCTGTAGAACAAGGGATGAATCTTGGGCGTTTACGTTTTAGTTTAATTAAAATTCAATTTTGTGTTCTCAACTTTAGACCATTTTTATTTAATGTGATGAAAACTGCAAAGTGAGTGTGTGTGACAATGTTGAGAAATTGCTATAATTAATAGGTTTCAAGTTATTTGTTAGCAATGTAAAACTTCAAAACTGTGTATTACCAGACCCAAACACAGGGTGGGGACATGGTCATTGGTCCTACAGAAAAGCAAGCAGAGTTGGTCCATCTACATTCATTGTAACATTTAAACATAAAATCCAATCAATACCTGATGAATGTTCTCCAATGAGGTACTTAAGTCATACCAGTAATACAATAGTGGCCCTTCTTCGAATAGTGGAACATTAATGTGCTCATTCAGTAGAGCTTAGGTTTCAATTCACAGGCAACATGAGCAGAAAACACACCTTCACCTGCTGTGGTGAACTGGGATAATTAATGCACCGTGCAGAAATTGGTATGAAATTATAAGGATTCATTCTGATCCGTTTTAAATCCCACAGTTTTCAGAAGAAAAGTCCCCTCTGCTGTCCTTACCAAATAGCCAATAACCACCGATAATCACAATTTGCACAAATTGTCATTGAAGCTGTACGCTCCTGTGATCCTGTTTCGAGCAACACAACCACAACTGCCACCCATGCAAAAGCAGGTAGGACAGTATACAATTAGAGCAGACAAAATGCAAGACCAAATGATAAATTCCTAGATTTTTTAATGAATCAAATGACTAGTGAAATTATATACTTACTTGCGATGAAGGAAAAGCAAGGCTGGCTGACCAATCCATGGACTGTAGTGATTGCAACTGCTTTTCGAACACAAAAGCAGTCGCTACAGGGTTGCAATATCGGGTACTAGCTGAATAATGTAATGTACACTACCGGTAAAAAGTTTTAGAACACCCCCATTTTCCAGTTTTTACTGGAAAGTCCAGAGGTATAGAAAATTAAAAAAAAGTTTAGGTTAAATTATTTTGTGATCTTTAATTGTGTGTTCATGTTATTCGTTCATCTACATGGTCAGTATACCGTATTGGATTCTTAACATTTAAACATTTAAACAATTCATAAAAGTCATCACTATGGGCTCCAAAGCCGATCTGACAAATCTTTTCATCTGCCGTCTGCTGGGCAAGATATGCAACTGCAATTCGCTGTCCGGAGCCCCAATTAGAAGTCATTACGTGCATGTTTCATTCTGGAAGCTTTTATATTTTGTTAAATAATGTATTTTCTTAAAGGGGTAATGAGTGCTTTATATTGCTGCCAACATAATACAATTTAAAAAGTGAACACAATTAAAAAATCTTTGTTTCTATGAGATAACAGTTACACCTTATGTGTTCAAACTACATTTACATGCAGGGTTAAAAAAATTTTTTTTTTTTTTGCATTAGGCAGACCAGAGCTTATCCAGAGCGATTTACAGGGCATTTAAAAATGGCAATAACAATCACAGTTAGCGCAAGAGATTAGTACAGTAACAACACAAAGTTGTTCACCATAAAGCAAACGAAAAGTTATAGGTTTGGGCAACTTTTTAAAAACGATTTCAAAAGCAGCAGTTAGTCAACTTTTTTTAAATTTTTTATTTTTTTACAGATTTTCTCCCATTTTTCTCCCAATTTGGTAGCCAATTAGTCCCACTATTTTTTTAATGTCAATCCCCCCCTAGTAATGTGAGTTCGCTGTCGTAGTCCAGTGACGAAGGCAAAGTAACGCCTCCTCCGAGACGGCACTCGCCAAGCCGTCGACCGTAACACGGCACTACAGGGCCACTCTTACCCCGCATTCTAACAGGGGGCGATACTAGGCGAATAAATCGCCCAGTGGGCGTTCACCACGCTTGACTGGCTTCCTCAAAAATGCTTCCGACGTGCTTACAAAATTTTTGCATGGTAAACGAATAGTTCATCATAGATTTTGAGAATCTTTATTATAAATATTAGTTGGCTAGCAGTATTGTTTCCTTCAATTATGAACCGCAAACTCAAACTCAGAAGGCTTTTTGCAATTACGGCCATTTACTTGCGCTGGAAATAGCTCGCAATTTCTCTCCGGTACGTTTTCCAAACGTTTTTCCAAACGTACCCATGCGATAAAAGATAGCCTTTTAACCAACACAAACATTAAATAAGATGTATGCAGGCCATATAAGTTTAGCTAGCTATAAATATTTATGCTTTTAGGATTAAATAAATAAATAGGATAAAATTTCGGTGTTGTGTTGGTTTCCGCGTGGAAGGTAAAAAGAGCAAGACATGGGCGATGTCGCCCGAAAGTTCAGAATTTTCAACTTTTCTGTGTCGCCATTCACGCCCACAAATCGGCCAATTGGTCAGGCGGCGGAAGTCCCCGGAAGTCGCCCACTCTCATAGAGAATCAATGCATTTCCGGCAGCTCGTCGCCGAATCGCCCCCTGTTAGAATGCGGGGTTACGCACAGCGAACGTCATGTCGGCGTCCCTCCCCCCTCCCCGGGCGGACAGCCAATCTCAACTCTGGTGAGACGGGGAATTGACAGGTAAGCTTGTTAGCTAATGTTAGCAAACGTCTCATTACATGTTGTTGTGTTATGAACTAATTAGCTAGCGGGCTAATATTACACGACTTCTGCCAGCTAGCTAATACGATGGCAACTGGCTAGTGGTGTGTTGTTTGTGAACAATTTGTTCCTTTTGAACGAATCCGTTTGATGAACGAAAGGACTCTGACTCACCTCCGTGTCGGATTCGTTCCTTTGGTTAATCTAAAGTTGCCATTTGTTGAAACTGCAGCAACTCCTCCTATTTAACCATTTCCACCATTGGGCTCTAGTCTGTAGTAGCCATTAGCCAATGACAGCACTGAACCGCTTGAGCAGGGCGTGCTCTCTGAGCCCCTCCCGTCGGGGTGACCGAAAGCAACAGTAACTCCAGTTCCTGAACTGGAACTGACTAAGGACCGAATCCGTGAAGGAACTGGAACTGGACATGCTGTTGCTCTCGTTCCTCATTCCACGGCTCCGGATCTGGAACGAGACACTAGCCTATGTAGTCGCTGCAGATCTACGTCTCCCCCTCACCATAATGTATTCATATTGCAATGACGAACTTGCCTGAGACGGAGTATAAAATTAAAAGCAACTGGTTTACACTTAGCCCAGCAGTTATATGAGAAACACTTAGCCTATAGCCTACTCCCAATTAGTAAATAAATAAACCGTGAACGAAAGAACTAAACTAAACTAAAGTCGCGAACTTGGTGTAGTCTCAACTCGAGAAATGAAACCACATCATTGTATTGCTTTATTCAAACATAATATGCATTACATTTACATTACATTTTAAGCACTTAGCAGACGCTCTTATCCAGAGCGACTTACAAGATGTGCATTAATACATGGTAAGAACAATCATAGATCGCGCAAGAGATCAGTGCAGTAATATAGCGATAGACATCTTATGCTAGGCTATATGAATGTATCACAACTTGTTGATAATTATAGAGGTAAAAATAGTTTTAATATTGGTGCAGATAGCTTGGTGAACAATGTAGGCTATGATGCAGGAAACCGACACAATGCAAGTCACATTAATACCTAGGTGGCACATAGGCTAAATGTATTAATGGACATTTTAGGTCATGTGAATGATCACTTGGTAATCTCTCGTTCTCATTCCACGGCTCCGGATCTGGAACGAGACACTAGCCTATGTAGTCGCTGCAGATCTACGTCTCCCCCTCACCATAATGTATTCATATTGCAATGACGAACTTGCCTGAGACGGAGTATAAAATTAAAAGCAACTGGTTTACACTTAGCCCAGCAGTTATATGAGAAACACTTAGCCTATAGCCTACTCCCAATTAGTAAATAAATAAACCGTGAACAGAAAGAACTAAACTAAACTAAAGTCGCGAACTTGGTGTAGTCTCAACTCGAAAATGAAACCACATCATTGTATTGCTTTATTCAAACATAATATGCATTACATTTACATTACATTTTAAGCACTTAGCAGACGCTCTTATCCAGAGCGACTTACAAGATGTGCATTAATACATGGTAAGAACAATCATAGATCGCGCAAGAGATCAGTGCAGTAATATAGCGATAGACATCTTATGCTAGGCTATATGAATGTATCACAACTTGTTGATAATTATAGAGGTAAAAATAGTTTTAATATTGGTGCAGATAGCTTGGTGAACAATGTAGGCTATGATGCAGGAAACCGACACAATGCAAGTCACATTAATACCTAGGTGGCACATAGGCTAAATGTATTAATGGACATTTTAGGTCATGTGAATGATCACTTGGTAATATGTAGCCTACTTAGAAAGGTTGTCCTTTCAAGTATTTGTTTATGATTTTTTAAATTTGGAGATGTTCCTTCTGATCTGAGAAATTAACCGTGAAAGGCTTTTAATTTTAGGCTGTTTGTTCCATACCAATTAAATATCATTGTTGTTGATATTACGCTTTTATTTATCCTATTGTTACACGGTCCCTTCAAAATAAACCCAGTTACTGCATAACTCTCGTTCTCATTCGCGGGAGTCTGAACGATAGCAGCGAAGGAACTAGTGAACGAATCCTTTTAGGGAACTGAGATAAAGGATCCGTGTCCCTGAAAGGAACCATAATGCCCACCACTACAACTGGCTACTTTAGAAGAATTTAAATCAATATAATGATAAGGACACGCCGTTTCAGCTCACTCCTGCCCTAAATGAAAAAAAGACCTAGCTAGCAATGACAATTCAATCTAGCTTGTGCAAGCTAAAAAGTCAAATGTTAATTAAGCTATATTAGCCAGCTAGTTAAGGCTAACCAACTACAACAGTAAATAAACCAGCGATAGCTATCTAGCCTATTATGTTAAAATTCGTCAAGCATAGTGAAGCTGAGGAGAAAGAAGCTGAAGGATTCGGCTAGTTAGCCCCAGCAAACCAATCATTTTAGCTTATATATTAACTCTTGCTAGATTGTTAAATCACCTAACTGAGCCAGCTAAATGATAAAAATAAGCAAAACATCCAATTAGCTTGCCAGTCAAGAGCCATCATCGTCTCAAAAGTTCTCAAGCTGGTGGGAGTGGATGTAACGTTTGCTAAAACGAAACGCTTAGAATCCATGAAATATGTATTTTTCCATAACAGATCAATAGTTCCAGAGACATTCCTTTATGTTGCTAGTAAGTTTGTTTTTGCATATTAAACATGCACTTGGTTTAGAAGTCATGGCTTGCGCTATATACTACTCGATAAGCATGGTCATCGGTCAATCATAAAGCGTATCTGACTTCGCTACAAAACATCACAATGCCATTTTCAAGGTTCGAATTGTCAGCTGTAGAGCAAACAGTCTTGTCATATATTTTACAGTGAAAATGCCTGCCATATGTGCTGTATTTGGTTGTAACAACGGATTAAATCGTGATATTAGGAAACGATGAGTTCATATCCTCATTTGATTACAAACAAAGACATCAAAACAAGCGACTAGAGCTAACGTTGCAACAGTAGGTTATAGCCATAGATATAGAACGACGTAAGAGAGGTTTCCTTACATAACCCTGGAACGTCTGTATATATTCAGGTAATCGCAATCAAATTTATGCTCCTACTTGAGATACACATTTCTAGAAGAGTCCCCGGGATCGTAGAGGCAAGGCGAAGATGATGGATTTATTCCGGAAGTTACAATCTTGGGTACCTGGACAATTAAAGGTTCTGAGGGGAAACGATTAGACATTATAATTTGGCGGGCCATCAACATTTTTGAATAAATTGTCGTATAAGCACTAAGCTTACAGGTACTAATATCCTTTTTTTATTATTAAATAGGCTAGAGGCGTAAATAAGGTAGATCCAGCTATTTTGATGGAGGCGGAAATGCACGAGCACAACAAACGTATGTGTTTGGAGAGAGATCTGTGGGTTTTGAGAGGGAGAATATGGTGGTGGAGAGAGAGAGGATGGAGAGGGAGATAAAGGTGAAGAGTGGATAGTTGGAGGAGGAAAGGAATGAAATGGAGAAAAAACAGCATACAATGGGAGAGGAGAGTCATCACCACTGGGAAAATGGCAAGAGATTTTATGGAAATGAATGTGAAAAGAGATGGACCTTTTCCTTCCCAGTGTGGTGTCCTGACTCTTCGGTGGTGGAATGACCTTCCATGTAATCAGTCAGGAAGTCCATCTGGAATCACTCTGCAAATCTTCCGTAAATGAGACTGTAAAACCCACCTTTTAGCAGACTCCACTACCACTGAAAGGAGAAGATGGAGCTGGAAAGGAAAAAGACTGAGGCGGATAAATTGAGAATTGGGCAGGAGAAAGCGAGAATGGTGGCAGAGATGGAGAAGATGGAGAGAGAGAAAGAGAGGATGGTGTCAGAGATGGAGAAGATTGAGGCAGAGAAAGAGAGGATAATAGCAGAGAGAATGATGATGAGGGTGAGAAGTAGAAGGTGGAGCAGGAGAGAGAGAAGATTGAAAAAGAGAAAAAGAACATGGAACAAGAGAAAGAGATATTAGAGGAAGAGAGGGTTTTGCAGATAGAGGATGAATATGGACAGAGAGAAGATGGAGGCAGACAAGGTGAAGATGGAGATTGGTTGTGAGATGGAGAAGGAAGTGCTACTGAAGGCATGCACTATGGAGGAAGAGCAGACGGCAAAAAGAACGGTGCTTCCACTAGTGGCATTCTTTAAAAGGATGAGAAAAGAGGACAACGTTTGCCTGATCACAGAGGTAGAAGAGGAAAATAAACAAGTAAAGTCCAGATGATCCCAACAGAAAGAGAAATACAGCTAGGTAATTGTTAATTCCCCCCATCATATGAAGCCAGATAGTCATCTAATTATTATCCCAAGATGTTTTTCCTTGCCTAAAAAAATGTGTTTTGATTTTTGTGGTGGCCAAATAGCTGCTCCAGTAATCAGAACTGCAATGTAGCACCAAGCAATGTTTATCGTTGAAGTTGTAGTGTGCTCCTGGCGTGCATGTGGCAAAATGAAGAGGTTCAATTAGCTATTCCAATTCTGGTAAATCTTAAGTCTACCACTGTCCCTTTTCAACTTAAAACTCAGCTTAAAGTACAATAACTAACACAGTCCAATGTAGCTAGCTAGCAAACATTAGCTGATGAGAAATAAAGCAAGCTAACTTGCGAATTCCATCGAAGCATTAGCTAGCTAGCATAACCAGGTAGAAAACTAACAGTCAGAAGTAACTAGCTAACAAACATTAGATACAATAGCTAATGGGAAAGAATGCTAGCTAGCAAATTCCCTTGTCGTATTAGCTAGCTAGCACAGCCATGAAGTGAAATAACTTAACAGTCAGAAGTAGCTAGCTAGCTAAAAGCATGTCGGATTTACTAAATAAACTATTAGTAAACTATTACTAAACTATTAATAAACAAACTGCTATTACGATGTAATGTTACGGGGGTTATGTCACTTTGCGACTTAAAAAAGTTGCTCAACATGACGCAACATTCAATACTGCATTTAAATACTGACTTCAATAGGTACTTGTACCCAAGTTTGACGATGACTGAACTCCATGTGATGAGCTTGAGGAGCAGATAAGCAGATGAATGTCCACATAAATGCTGAACTGCATGTAGTAAATGGAATACCACTGAAAAGACATTGTGCTACAGCTGTCAAGTGAAATATTCATCTATAGCTTACATGAGACTTCTACAATCCTGCCTGTGGGTCTGATGGCTATGGATGTATAGGGTACCTATCTTCACCAATGTAAAGTTTTTCCACAAACCCTTGCCAATAACGTCATTCAAAAAGCATGTCAAACTTCTTCAAGCTACAACATAACAAAATTACAAAGCTTGCTAGTGTCTATTGTGGACACCATTTTGCTGGCTGTTCCTTGTACATTCAACTCTTGGTAGTTGTACACCGATATCCTAAATAGGTGAAATAGCCAATTGCACTTTTCTGCAGAACCGATGGTTGGAGGTTGGAATGTTTTTTTCCTTGTGGTTCCCTCGCTACTTGTGCCTGGTATCCATTTCTTGCTGTATTGTGATCTGGATGTGTAAGTGTGTGATATTGTTTCCTTTTTTATGGGTGTCTCCTACCGCAAAATAGTGAATGAGTGTATTTAATTTATTTGATTGCGTAATTAGAACCGGTTTTAGTAAAGTGGTCGTTAACGTGTCAGTATCGGTGACCACAAAATAGTGGCAGCTGACATGTGTTTTGGAGGAGAGCATGTGCTCATCTACGCTCTCCCAGATTGACAGCGGAGGTTGCAGCGAGCCCAGCTTAGAATAAGATTGGGCATACCAAAGTGGGAAAAAAAAGGGTAAAAGCATAATTTCTTATTCAAAACATTTTTTTATTTTTTTGGTCATCCAGTTCAGACCCAAGAAACCAAGTGAGGTGAGCAATCAACTGCTTTAATTAATCAATGTGCTGAAGTGCTCAGTAACAATGAAACCCATCACATCCTGTGGCCCTCTAGGACCAGCGTTGAAGAACCCTGCTCTAAACCAATCGGAATCTTCTAGGTAGCAGGGTGGGCTTTGCTCTGTGACAACACATAGGTCCACCCAATAAGTTTGTTTCCTAATTAAGGATGAAAGTATATCACCGCACTCTCACTGGTAATTGCTGACAAGTTTCTCACTCACAAATCTGACAACCTATAATATTCCATAAAAAATGACACACTTCATCAGGGAGCACTTGTAAAGAGGATTACGATGGGACACCCAAAGTAACAAACCCTTTCCCCAAGCATTGCGTGGTACAGCATGGCTTTACAGCAGGTTGGTGCCTATATACAAGCTAGCCTGTACATGCCAATCCACTTGCATTGGGATATTCTTTGCAAATACCCTTGAACTGCATAGGTTATTTGGATCAGAACAGGCCCCTTGGGATTGTGAGTTAAGAAAGAATGTGCTTAGCACAATTATGTGAGTCCATTCAGTGACCTCCCCATGTACACATACCACACATAGGTGTGAACAAAGTGTGCTGAAAGATTTCCACAAAACCATAGCATGTGAGCGAAGGCCATTTTATGTATGTTAAATATTGACCTAATCTGAAACTCCTTTCTGATTCGCCCCCCATCCCCTTCAAATCAAGTATTGACTTTGTAACATGAGCTGAACCTAATCCTGAGGAGTGTGTCTCAATAGCCCAAAGTGACCCAAGCGACTTTAGGACATTGCTAAAAAGTAATCACAATCAGTTTTCAAGCATTAAAAAAAACATTGCGTTACAGCTTGGGTCTATGGGTAAGAAGACTGTGCATTTTACTTCACAAAAGACAGATGCTCTCTGGGTATCTAGGAATTAAGGCATAATTGAGGACCACAAAGTGTAGTGTAGCCGAGCCTTTAACCATTTATTCCAAAAGCCATAACAATATATTCAACTGGACAACAATCCAGTCAGTGACAACATACAGGGCTGATCTTTGTAATGCCATTAAGGGAAACAGATTTAAATATATATTTTAAAAATATTACACTAACCTTTTCCTTCCCAGTGTTACAGGTATGGTACGCAGATGCCTGCAATGATGTCGATCTCGTGCGCTAACTATGATTGTTCCTACCATGTATTAATGGACATCTTGTAAGTCGCTCTGGATAAGAGCGTCTGCTAAATGCTTAAAATGTAAATGTAATGTAATTTAATTTGCAGATGGCAGAGATTCCACAGCACTTCCTATTCATATACCAAACAGGCTTGAAACATTTAAATACAGTTTATTTTTGGATGGAGTGTCTCACAGCACCTCACAGTAAACTACTAGAGCTGGTGGGGATATGTGAAGGAGTGGCAAAGAGGTGACAAAACTTGCCCTGCTCAAAACAAATGTCCAGTAACAAGATCCAAATAGCAAGAACCAGGGTGCTGCACATACTTCTAGCATTTGTTCAAGACTTGGCAAGACTTTGTCAAGCTTAAGGGATCCAAGAGGGGAAATCATGAATGAAATTACACATGGAGAAGAGGGGTATAATATGGACAATGTGGAGAAAGACAGCAACGCGGTCAACCATGGTGCGGTCATGCAATGCCCTTCCCCATCCTTTCAGGAGCTCAATTCCCTGGAGACAACACACATGCCGCTCTATTCCTGTCTTGCTCTGAACCCCCCATTGCCAACAGGTGTGGGACTTACCAGGCTCATGGCGCAGCGGGGTGCGTTGTGTGAGTGAGTCGAGATCGGGACTGCCTTCTGATGATTAGTGGTAATGCCCGTATCCTTGCCCGCTCTGCCCTCCTTTGCTTCTCAGCACCACTTTAAAATCTCGCCTCTCCCCTTGCCCCTCTCAGCCTGGTCTCGTGATGCCCTAATCAGCTCTCCCCAGCCTGGCACCTATATCAACCTCTGATTACTGCCCCGTAAAAAAAACAGGACTTACTATTTTGATTCCTGTGCTAAGGACAAATGTGCATGTAAGGGCACATGGTATTTGGATTGTCTTTAACAATAGATATCATTCATCATGGTGTTTTAACTTTTTCCACATGTAAATATTGTCCGAGGTGCCTTTCAGTCCCCTTCTGTTGGCCTTGTTGCTGCCGTACCTGCTGGGACACGGTGGGGAGCACTCTGGCGATTAGATCAAACACAGTGGAGAGAACGAGCAAGAGATTTAACCTTTGCAGAGGGACCTTTCTTTTCACTTTGAGGTGAACCAATGTTGACGAAGCATAATTGCGTGCGTAAAAATAGAACAGCCATCATCGCTATTCATGCTTCACACATCAAAAAGCATTTTTAAACATAGGTTTGGTATAGTAATTATGTCTTAATTTAATGGCCATTAGAGAGATTTTTAAGTTGATCTCTGGTCAAAGTTGTTGTAAAATTAATCAGCCTACTAAAGTTACCAAAATAAGGCATCATCTTTCAACTAGCACATTCATACTTCATACAATTTACACAAGCAGTTTTCAGTATGGATATAGTGCAGTACACAAAGTAAGACAAAGGTGATGGTGTGAGAACACCAAAGAAAATGAAAAAGGAAATATTGCTTTTGGCCAAGGAAACAATCAGCTTTGTCCATTTCTTTGAAACATTGCTCATATTTCATCAATTAAATAATTCAAACCTGACACCCCTTTCCCATTCCGTTTCATTAGTTTCACTATGTGGACAAACCCATTCACTCATTGTTTGTTCTGGATTCCTGTTTGGCGCTCTTTCACACCTTTTTTAAAGGATGAAATGCAATACTCTCCCACCTTCTCCTCCCACCTTCTCCCCCTCCCATCAACATAATAAATACCAGTCACCTTTGTCAAAACAAATCCTCTTGAAACTGAGGTTGGCCCCAATTTGGACAGGCTCAGGCACTAGCAATAGTTAAAAGCATTTGCATCTATGCATAGCTTGCCATGTCAGTTGACAGAATGTGTGTTCCATGAATTGTTTTCTCTATGTGGAGCCCCAAACTAGAAACCAAATCCTTACCATCTGTATGAAACCCTCACAGCGAAGGATGAATTAAAATTTCAGTATTCAATATTTCTTCCATGATTATGAACCATTTACGGTTTTCCTGTCTACAAGTGAGAGTGAAACCAAATCGCTTTCCAGTGAATCATCATTTATGCAGAAATAACTTCATACAGTGCTTGAGGGTAGGAGCAAATTTCTATAGGAATATTTCATCTTTGTATGAATTGAATATCAAATAAATTAACATTCCTATTCAACTGTGCATACCATATCAATCTTTGCAGAGGGAACATCACCAGTGGATAGTTTATTATGCATATAAATACTAACTGTAGTGATGACTCAATATGTATGTATACATGAGGAAATAAACGGTTTTGCTTTGTATTCTCTTGCATTTACTTTTTTGAAAACCTGTATAGAAGTGAACACTTCTATCAGACCTCTGTCACTTTTTTCCTAAAGTGAAAATGTAATTTAGTAGTTATTGATTTACTAGGGAGCAGTTCAAATGTGTTGTGCATGTGACATAGTACTTGATGACATTACTTGCATAATATATACGCAACGTTCTTACAGTGCCCTTATATGTTTTTCAAGAAAAAAAATTCTGTGGCACCAATACATTAACACAGTAGTTCATCTGTGTTAGTGTTCTTAAAAGGTAAACTCCAATTCTTCCAGGAAGCCTCAGCAAGAGGTATATTCCCAGAATTTATCATATTTGGGGAATATGAAAACCTACACACCTCTCCCCATATCCACTAGTCTTTACTTCAAACTTCCAAAATCCTCTCATTCCCATTCTCTGGTTCTTGCCAGACATCACACAAAAAAATTCTGTGGCACACATTTTCTGTGGCACCAATACATTAACACAGTAGTTCATCTGTGTTAGTGTTCTTAAAAGGTAAACTCCAATTCTTCCAGGAAGCCTCAGCAAGAGGTATATTCCCAGAATTTATCATATTTGGGGAATATGAAAACCTACACACCTCTCCCCATATCCACTAGTCTTTACTTCAAACTTCCAAAATCCTCTCATTCCCATTCTCTGGTTCTTGCCAGACATCACCTTTGCTCCCAATTCTGCAACATCCACATTTACATTGGGATCAGCACTAAGCCCAGCCAGGTGGGGCTGGGAGGGGCCTGCTTGCACAGACAGACTGCTTGAACAGACAGTGCGAGTCTGGGTGCTTACACTTTGAGAAAGAATGCATCTAGATTTGATGCGACTTATCAAGCAGTGTGCATGCTCTCAGAGTTCTGTCTGGGCAATTAACAGAAATTAACAGCATGCTTTGTTATGCATTTATCCAGATTACTAGATATAACAATTAATTCATGTTCATATGCAAAATAATGGAACAAACACGGATTCAATATTGATGTTTTGGACAGATCTTTCATTCGTTATAAAATAACTTGCACCATTGCTGTAAGTGTAGCAAACTTAGCTGCTGGCAGTTTCCTGAGAGCTTTGTGGATCAGTGTCTTTCAGCAAACGCAAGGTTGGTATTTAGCAAAACCATGTCATACATACATTAACCTGTTGGGCATAGGCTCAGCTTACAGAGACTTTCATGACAGATTTAGTGGATACATTTGCTTCAAATTAAACAAAACGATCTGTGGCAAGTTTCCCCAAAATTGTTCTTCCAATTACTTTCCCTCATGCAGAGGCCAAGCCCAGGCCAGTTCACTGAAATACTGAAATCAATGTGGTAATGAAATTTGTTTTTGTTCACTTAGCCATTTAAAACACAGGGGGTTGTTTATGTAGCTGGCTCTCTGGTGTTTAGTTTGCCAGTCAAGGTGTCAATATCTGCCTCCTTAGATACCATCAACAAGAGGAATCATTGCCTTCGAACACAATGGAAGCACTTGTGATTCCAAACATAAGACAAGGTCACATTACTGGGGTGACCTCAGGCAGAGAACTTGATCAATAAGACACAGGAAGTAGGGCTTATTTTAGAATTCACATTGGGGCTGGTAATTAATACTGGACAACAGGTCAGCAGCTCCACTATCACCCAATCACCCAGTAAATGCCAGGGTTGCGCAGTATGAACATCACTAGCACCCAAGCAGGGAACGTTAGAGGTGAAGAACATAGATAGTGACTAAAAAGGTGTAAACACCAATATGATACAACTATGCTATCTTGCTCTCAGTATACAGAGTTCTCAGTATACTTGACCCTAGTCCATGCTTACTCAAATCTAGCCCACAAATCCAAATTCGGCCCTGGTTTTCCCTTCTCTCAGGTAACTAATTGAACAATTCGTTCAAATGATTAGCTAGTGTCTTCACACCTGACTCCCAGGTAAAGGTAAATGTGAAAAAATGGCAGTGCTTTGCCCACGAGGACCAAGATTTGAGTAACCCTACCCTAGACACTAAGGATGTTAACTGCTTAATTATCTCAGGAACCACACCTGTGTGAAAGCACCTGCTTTCAATATATCCTTCAATTACCCAAGTATTTTATTTATTTTGGGAGTTTCTTGTAGCTAACTAGGTAAAGATTAAGAGAATGCAATGATTTCTAAGGTTGCCATCTAGAGTGGGGATTTGTTCTGTACATACATGGCTTCATGAAAAATATGACTTCATGACATGAGGATGGGCTCCCCCCCTTTTTAGTCTGGTTCCTCCCAAGGTTTCTCCCTACCTAGGGAGTTTTTCCTTGCCACTGTTGCCATTAAGCTTGCTTTTGGGGGGGTCTAGGCCTGGGTTCCCCCTCTGTTAAGCGTTTTGTGACAATTCTATTGTGAAAAGCGCTATACAAATAAACTTGATTTGATTTGATTTGATTACATCCAGTACAGTTAAGATGAATATGTCCATTTGGCTAGCCATATATTTGTTAGATTAATTAACATGTCCAAGGAATATGGTGGACAATTCTGCCAAGTAAGAAAACCAAAAACGCTGAAGGCTAACGTGCGAACTTGCCAAGCTGTCACCCGTAACTCCAATACACACAGAGCCACTTTGCATGTGGCAAGCTCCTGCTGGCTTCCCTCCCCCCTCCCTCTGGCGCGGACAGCCAATCGCCGCCCCTGACGAGCCGGGAACACAGCCGGGGATCGAACCCTGGTCACAGTGGGTAACTTAACACTCCAGACGAGTGCTTTTACCGTTACATCATTGCCAATCCGGGGGCCCCCAATATCTAAATATTTGAATGACAGATATGCTGTCCAGTCCCAACATGTCTGGGCAGTGTGTTATCCTAACCAGCCAATATGATCCATTTTCGATGGACATGACACACCAAACTATAATGATAATGCATCTTACTTGCACATTTCATGGATCCTTACCAGGAGCAGTTCTAGAATGCCAAGCTGGGCATTTTGAAATATCAGTTGGGCATTAGACTGTGCCAATTTGAAATCACAGTGCAAAATTGCCGTTCCATTTGTCTATCTTGTACTGATACTCTGACGTGTGAGGTAATATGTGAGAATGTCATTTTAAGTCTGTCACGAGAGTGATCATTCTGAGTCACAAGCTGCAGCAGGTAGCGTGAGATGTGCTCATATTATTGCGCAGGAGCGAAGATAGGAGACAGTTTGAACTTTCTTGTTGACAATATTCAATTTATTATAAATTATTATTTTATTTTATTTGATGTGTGTAATTGACCCCAAAGTAGGTAGAGAACATATTTATTCTTGTTTCTCATTATCTGTCAAAATGAGAACTTAATCATTCATTATTTGTGAGAAAAAAATACATTTTTATGGAAGAAAAAAGACACGAGTAATTAATGTACATATTTATACTAAGCTAATCTGTGAGAAATGTTTTCCTTCCCAAGTGCAGGCTGATACTTCTTATCTAACAGAATAGAATGATGCTATAGGCAGAGGTCTATATTCTGAGGTCTTACTTGGTTTCATTTAAGCGGTTTCATAATATTCCCCTAAATAAATTAAAGCCTTAACTGATTTCCAGTGGAAGCCTGTTTCCAATGCTGGCAAGGTATAATAAAAAGAAACCATCTGAACTGACTGAATGATTTGGTCTTTAAAAAACACCACAAATCAACAAAATATGTATTCTCTAATATAAAGTCTCTTCTAGTTTGATTCTTGGATTAATTATTTATTTGGATTAAGTAATGCTAGTTGATCGAGTTGGCTAGCCAGCTAAAATTAGCAGCAGTTTAGCTAGCTCCAAAAAGCTGCTAAGGTTGTCAAACAAATTGCAATTTGCAATAAAGTCAAATAAAACTAATTAAACAAGTAGTTTAATTACATTTTTCAAAAACTAAATATCTAAATTACTGTTTTTATTACAAGTAAATTGTTGAAATCCGATCTCCAAAGACAGACCATACCACTCACAACAGCATTCAGGAACGTATGATAGAATTTATCTGGCAGGAAAGATCTTGCTCTGATATTCAAATTTTTATATTTAAGTCTAGTCTAATGGAAAATGTGTAAAATAATATCAGAAGTGAAAGTTTCTTATTTTTTCCTCTCAATTTCTGATTGGTTGGGCGAGATGTCAGCTAGGGTGGGCAGTGCCCACCTCTGATCCTTACAGTGAAGGGGGGCAACTCACCCCAACCACCACCCCATAATCTGTAGCACCCATTTAAGTGATACAAATAAATTGAATAAGGCAAATTACACAGAGCTAGGACAGGGCAGAATTGAGTGAGTCAGATTGTGAATTTTGCCAGGACACTTTCACCACCTTCTGATAAGTGCTACAAGATATTTATCAGACTTCAGTGAGTTCACATCTCATCAGAATGAATGCATCTCCTACAACACAGTGTCCATGTCACTGCACTTGGGCATTGGACATACTTGGTCCAAGGGGAAGCATGCCCCCTTACTGGCCTTCGATCACCACTACCAGCAGCAATCTGGTTTCCAAGGAGGTCTCCCATCCAAGTAGTAACCAAGCCAAGTGCCACATAGCTCTGGCTGTTCAGAACAAGACAGCTACTGAGTGGTTGGGTTGGTTTACAACCCTAGTCTAACCCACATCACTAGTCAATTGCTCTAATAATATAATAATAATAATAATATATGCCATTTAGCAGACGCTTTTATCCAAAGCGACTGCTCTCTCTTCTGGTCTCCTGCATAAAGAGCACAAAGTGTATGCATCCACAAAGTAGTTTTAACTGACCTCCAAGTAATTGTCGATGATTACATTCAGAAGCACCCTCTGAAATACAACCATTGTGAGGGGGGGAAAAACACCATCAAGATTGGAATTTAAAGAGAAAATGTGTCATTGCTTTTGGTGCTTTTAAACAATCGGTGCAAAAAGTATCTAAATAAGTGAATACAATTTTAATACTAATTTTACACTGGTGTTGTTTGAGACATCTGACCAGTGCATGGCTACAATTCCAGCGTGACAGCTGCACAAATCTTACCAAATGCTATAGGACCTGGGAATGAGGACAAGGACACAGTGGTCACCTGATAAATACCCATTGATTGACTTCTGATAATATGCTTTTTTGTTTTCAAATGTAATAAGGGGGATGTGTTGAAAATATTCTTCCCCATTAGTTTCAAATGCACACCCTCCACACACCTAAACTCAAATATACACAGTACCCACCAGATTGACCCATTTCACAATTTGCAGAACGAACACTCAGGATAGGCAGGGAAAGGGTTTAGCAATCCCACAGCCCATTAGCCAGTCTCTGGCTAATATCAGCACACTACAAATCTCATTTTAAAGCATTCTGCAAAAAGATCTTGCTCATAAATCCCAGATGCATTGCTCTGACAAACAGAAATGATTCATTTCACTGTCACACCCCAGGATTATTTTTAAGGAAAGTGTCTACATTACACAGGGGGAAGGGGGGGCAAGTTTAGCCACAAGTCATGAGGTGATTGCTAAAAGTGAAAATATTTCAGGGGAATAAAGACTTCCACTTGTGACCCTGAACTCAAATATCTCCATCATTACGCAGCTGCACTGCCTCAGATTGTACAGTCTCACTGTATCACTCACCTTTCTTTTGTATAGGAAGTCCATTCAGCCCCAGCCTGCCTCCCAGTTCCGTTCAGAAGGAGAGGTTGGTCAAGACCGACCTTAACAGTTTGTTTAAAAAGAGACTCAGTCTCATATTTCTTTACTGGTTTTGTCACATGACCTCAGCAGTCCCCTGCTACAGGAAGAGGACATTGGCTAGTTTTACCATAGTTCTAGTCTCCCAAACGCGCATGCACTTACACAGACAATGATGGTGCTCTCCCTATCACATTCATATTTAGAGGGATAATGATTAACTCCAGGCAGCAACAGTTGCTTAGTCTGGGGAAAATGACTGACAAAAGCTCCAGCACAGCCATAGAGCAAATACACTTATCTTTGATGGATTTCTGCAATCAGCACTGCACTTCAGTACCCGCTGCAGACAGTATGCTGTAAAACGACCCTTTTATCACCATGCCATACGTTTACAACATCATTAAAACAGCATGAAAAGGCTCGACGGTCTCTTTTTTAAGACGTACAGGCACGTGTGTGCAGATACCACATTCAGTAAGTGCCATTTCATAACTATATAAAAAAACATACTTTAAAGCTTGTCTAACAAGTTATGCATGATGCGAAAGATGGTCTTGCACATTTAGATTATGTGAAAGGAAATCAAATTGTGTCCTAGGGGTGCAACAAAGGGGAGTGGTTTTGGAATATATTCATTTCACCAGCTCGTTGCTTGTTTTTATCTTTAGCATGACGCTGTTTACATCTAGTCAGTTAGTTGATTTATTGAGCATGCCTTCTAGCTTCCAGGCCTCGGGTCCTGAGGGGAAAAGTAAATGGGCATGTCAAAAGGCTTTCAGACAGTCCAATGAGCAGTTATGGATCCATTAGTTTATCTAGTTTTATGCCAAAATACTATAACACATACATCCTTCAGATCTACAGGGGAAGGAAAGTGGGAAAAATGCTAGACATCAAAACCAAGTAAGGAGCACAGCCACTCCTATCTGGGTGGCTGTTCCCTTGTTCAAGACATCTTACCTACATTGTTCAAGTGACATGAAAAAGGCATGAGTGAATTTATGATTTGCATAATTTTGGGACAAAGAGACCTGACAGACTGAACATCATCCTGAAAATGTAGGTCTATGTAAGGACATCCTGGTTACAGCATCAAGCCCTGCTGTGGCGGCCGGCAGTCTCCTAGTTACTCTCCACACTGGAAGGTGAACACCCTGCAGCCTACATTTACATTTTAGCCATTTTAGCAGACGCTCTTATCCAGAGCGACTTACACAGTTTTACATTTCTTTACATACAATCCATTTATACAGCTGGATATTTACTGAAGCAATTCAGGTTAAGTACCTTGCTCAAGGGTACAACAGCAGTGCCCCACCTGGGAATTGAACCTGCAATCTCTGAGTTACAAGCCCAGCTCCCTAACCATTATACTATACTGCCAGCCTCTCCCCACTCTTCCAGTGACTGGCTGATTTGTGACTCCAGGCCGCCAGCTAGTGAAGACTGAGGCATTTGGTGCATTGGCCTGCCTGGCAGTGGGTCAGTGGCCATTGCTCCACAGACTGGCAATAAGCCTCTCTCTATGCCCTGTAATCAGAAACAAGAGGCACCATGACCACCATCTAGAAATTGAGAGAGGAATGCAGAAGGACAAGCAAGTACAGTATCACTATGACCTACCAGGGGACAGACGGGGACAGCTGCTACGCAGACCCCTCGCATCCTTAATTACTGTGCCACGTGCCACTCTCCCAACACTCACTAAGAATATATTCCCCCACAGGAAAGCCAATCATGTCAGGAAGCTGCAGTGGCTGGTGGACTGAAAAGCTGGCCTAAGCATGTGCTTGCTGTAAGAGGATGCATGCTTACACACCACTATGATGACTCATGGTACTACATTCCCTCAGAGTGCAAGTCTTTCAGTGTGTGGATTAGAGCCAATGGGCAGTGCTTGAGGCTGCCACATCTACACAAAATCGGAGGCATCCAAGACAGATACAGGCAAGCGGCATAATAAATCTGCATCTCAAACAGGAACTACTAAACTCAAGTTACAAAGTTGGCTTCTTCAACACCAACATGACTTTTACACTACAGTGCTGGAGTGACTGAATTGTCCTGACTTTGACTGTACCGACTCCAAACAGATGATATGAAAATTAACATAGCCATTTATCACCGAGTGTGACTGGAAGGATTGAAGTGAGAAAGGTCAGAGGTTCCTCAAGCTCTGAGGTGAAGTTTGAGTTTCCCCATGGGCTGGGCTCTCCTTACACTGCAAATAGCCAACGACCCCATTTGACCCCTGTCTCTCTCCTTTTCTGATCTCAATGTTGACAGATCTCCAGGATGACCAAAGTACAAAAACCTTCTACTAACCATGCACACTCACAAACATACCAAACACAACGCTTGCACACATCCACATGAAATGCATGGACACAACCACACAGACAGCAGTGCATAGGTGCACTTATTTAGAAATGATTTGTGTTAATATAATACAGTATGTAACCTTGTAAATAATGTTAATTACTATATAATGTTAATTTGTGTAAGGAATAGGTTTTGAGTATAGTCAATGGAGTAGTGTCAGTATGGCTCAGCTAATTCGCATGGAGCAATGATGGATTGAGTATTGTGTTTAAGACATTTAAAAAAAGCTCTCATGAAGGTCAAAAGGACTGAAAGCTCAGCTTCTTTAAATATACGTGCTACTTTTTGCACATTAATGCAGTGTGCGGGAGTTGCTGTGCACCAGGATCACTATTGCTTTTCACTTGTATAGCAGTGATGAAAGTAGTCAAGCTGAAACTTGTTGTGTTGGCAGTGTTTACCATAGATATCTATATACGTAGAATATACGTAGATGCCTCATTCACCCTGTTCAGATACCTCTGCGCGGCCGCCATATTGAGGCGGGCAAGATCCGCATCTAAACAAACGTAGGTGTATTGAGAGATGCAGACTTCCCCTGATAAAATCTACTGTGAGTCGCTTAATTCTAAACCAATTATTGTGACATTTGGCTTGTTATAATATGCAGGTTACTTCATTTCCAAATTTCACAATTGTTGAGTTTCCTGAACGATTTTCCACAGAACCTGCCTGTGAACACGGTACGAAGAGCAATTAGCCTATGCAAAAATGCTACAAAGTTGTGCAGTATTTGGGTGTAGAAATAGTAGGAACTATAGAAGCAAGGCTAGTGGGATAACTTTTCACAAGTGGCTATTTCACTGTCACTTAAAGCTGATGTTGAATAACCGACAGATATCGCCATGATGATAACAAAACATATAACGTTAGCTAGTTGTCAAACCACTGCATGACCAAGTGACTGAAAATGATATTTACTTGATAGTCATCTAATTTGTTGCTGCGGAAGCCACGTAAGGTGTGGATTTATCCATTTATTATAATCTCATTGTCCCCCCAACACACACACACACACACACTTATAAATTACAATATACCTAATAAGACAACAAATTATATGACTATCAAGTAAATATCACTTTGACAACCAACTAACCTTATACGCTTTGTTATCATCATGGCGATATCTGTCGGTTATTCAACATCAGCTTTAAGTGACAGTGAAATAGCCACTTGTGAAAAGTTATCCCACGAGCCTTGCTTCTATGGTTCCTCCTATTTCTACACACCCTTCCCACTGGGACCACATATACTGAAACATTTATGCATTCACTACTGTAAGTTGCTTTGGATAAAAGCGTCTGCTAAATGGCATATATTACATTATATTACACCCAAATACTGCACAACTTTGTGGCATTTTTGCATAGGCTAATTGCTCTTCGTATCGTGTTCACACCAGGTTCTGCGGAAAATCGTAAAAAAAGCTCAACTCATAACTGACAATATCTGAAGAGTATTTTGCCAGGAATATCACATTTTTTACAACATTCACCCACTGTCACTTTGATGGTGTTCCCATTGACTGAAACAGAGTTATTTGGGAGACAGGTGTGAAGACCAATCAATAGCATTAATTGGCCAATCTCTGGCCAACTCTCTGGAAAACTCTGGCCAATTGCATGAATTGTTCAATTAACTACCTGAGATAAAGGAAAACCAGGACCGAATTTGGATTTGTGGGCCAGATTTGAACAGGCCCTGCCATAATGCGTACCTGGTGCGCAAAATGCATACATGTTGGCAGGTCTGCTTATAGCTTGCAATGCACAAGTATTTACCAGGAGAACCAAGCACATGACCACCAGCCATCTTTCCTTCGAAGGCAGGGGTGGGAAATTCAGGTCCTGGAGGGCCGGTGTGTATGCAGGTTTTTGTTTCTACCAATTCCCTGGCTCAATTAACTAATTAGTTGGATACGCCAATGCTGGTTTACTTGTAAATTAGACCACAGTAACATGTTTCATATGGGAACACAAGTCTTCAGCTGTCATTCATGGGCTTATCAAGAAATTTTGCTAAAATGTCAGATCACGTAAATGATTGGGCTAATTAAGTATTTAAGAGCGGAAGTTGGCATGAAATCCAGAAATGGATACGGCCCTCCTTGCCCACCCCTGTTCTAAGGGGTACTGATGTAACTGGAACAATTACTAAGCCTATTATGGTGACATCTCCCTGGACACAACAATTTTTGTGCAACAGAATTACTGAGAGTTTACTACAGCAGAAGTCAGACAGCCAACAGCTCAAATTCAGCTACTACAGCAGAGTCATCAAAAAGAAACAAGCTAAAATATGGTGGTTCGACAGTTCTTCTCCTATACATGAAACACTTTGCTATTCTCTGGGTTGGTACACAGCTCTCCTTACACAATAGTCCTATATTTTGGCACCCTGAAGCAATTCAACACGTTTTATGCTGGTGTTTGCACAGCACAACAAGCAGCAGACATGCCTTTTGCGTCATGGCCACTCATCTGACATTCAGACTACGTACAGTGCCCAGTCAGTGGCCAAAACTGCTCTAGAGGATAGGCAATGATAACTTATCGTACATGAGACGATTGGAATAGGTTAAGGCATTTCTTAATATTTTATTTTTGCATTTAAATTTTGTACAAATAAGCTTGACAATACAACCAACACAAAAACAAACCTCATCTCATCTCATTGTCTAAGCCGCTTATTCCTGGTCAGGGTCGCAGGGGGCTGGAGCCTATCCCAGCATGCATAGGGGCGAGAGGCAGGAATAAACCCTGGACAGGTCGCCAATCCATCGCAGGGCACACACACCATTCACTCACACACTCATACCTACGGGCAATTTAGACTCTCCAATTAGGCTAACGTGCATGTCTTTGGACTGTGGGAGGAAACCGGAGTACCCGGAGGAAACCCACGCGGACACGGGGAGAACATGCAAACTCCACACAGAAAGGCCCCCGGCCTGGATTCGAACCCGAGACCTTCTTGCTGTGAGGCGACAGTGCTATCCACTGCACCACCGTGCCGCCCCAAAAACAAACCAATAAAAATAAAGAAATAAAAAGACAGCAGTTCATAAAACAGAGACATCATTCATAGGAAACGTTGAGATGATCATTCATAAACATGTGCCTAAAACAGTACCCTGCCACACTGTGTGTCAGTCAATCTGGCATAAAGGTAACTGCCAAAATATAGGAAACACTCAAGTAATTGAGGGATACATCAAAAATTTCAGCAGAAATTCAAAACGGCAAAGTAATGGTTCCTTGAGGCATATAGTTTCTCTTCCATGTAATCCTGAAAAGGCTGCCATACCCAGTAAAATGTGCTTGACTTCTTCCTTAACTTGTAACATGAACAGCAACAGGCTGGGTTACCACATTGAGTAACAGTGGTGAAGATCAGCTGACAAACTGCTAAAAACTGCAGGGCTAAGGGAAATACTGAGCAGGAAAAAAACAGCCCAGAGGAAGCAGAGTGGGGCCTAGGATTATGGTATGTGTGCAGTATGATTTGAGAGGTGCACTGAGTTCATGGCAGTTAACAGCAGAGGACATAGACTCAGCTTTACACGGGATCACTTTCACTTCCAAATTCCACTATAAGGAATCAAAACAGCACAGCAAGCTTCCTGACTTTCATTCTACATGGCTACATGGTGACATCATCATCAGTAAGAGGAAGAACAATCCTGATTATAACAATAAATTTAAAAACTTTGGGACTGAAAGCTCCTACTTGAAGTACGTCTTGGAGAACCACCCTTTTTGCAAATTACATTTTGCAAACGGTGCCAAATTTACTTCTGTTTATCAGCATAAAGAATCACTATCCTGCATGAGGCAACCACGATGCCAAGATGCATTACCCTTCAGCAAACCCTTAGGCGCTTTATGACTGCACTGCGACTCAGTCACAAGTGGCCTTGTCCAAAGCCTGCAGTGGCACCACTCCCATTCACAGATTCTTCCTGATGCCACTTGATTTTTGTGAATGCAGTATATACAGCTTAAACCTCAGCTTCATGGAAATCCAAGTTTCAAACTGTTAGCATCCAACTGTATCAGAGTACTAAACAGCATCAAAGGAAATATCCATAAACTGAATGTTTAAAAAAGAATACACTGCAGTGCACTACATGCACAGTGAAGAGGAAGGGATGTGGGTAGGCATTTATGCTTGGGGCGACTTTGCTTTTATACTCTGAATGACTCCAGCAGGCAGACTCCCTCAGAGGAGAGGAAAATCATGAGGCCACTGGTGAAGACCTTGCAAAAAATACAAGACAAGCAACCACATCTAAACTGACTTCAATGAAACTAATGAAAAGCATATACTGCATAGCTATTGCTTTTCACTTATACCTTCCAGAACAGCTTTGTAAAAGAGACACAAAAATACACCATGGCCCCATTCCATTTCGATCAATGTTACACACTTCCGTTGACCCCTTCACTCAGAAGAACCACCTCGTGTGACCAACCATGGATATCACACAAGTTAATACTTTCAGAGTGGTGAGGGGAGAAGTGGAGTATGAAATGAGATACCCTCAGTGCAATTCACCAGTGACTTTGACCACAATTTCCAAATAGGTATTGAATTAAATCTTTGCACATTACAGTTGCATAGTAGATGTAATGGGACACTAGCCAGCTGTAAATCAGGCCTACAGACCACTCTTCCACCTTCCTGCTGTACAGAAAACAGCCCCATGATGGGGTGAAGTATCCTGGCAGGTGCTCTGCCTCTCCCTCATGTCTAGAATACACTGGTGAGGCAACATCTGCCAAAGTTCCATAAAGTGAAGGTCCACAATGTTATTTCCCCTGTGTGACCAATCAAAGCTATGCAGGGCCGGATCTTGACATTCATTGGCCCTAGGCCCTGCCTCCGTTTTGGGCCCCCCAACCCCCCTCCAGCATGGCATTCTGGGAGATGGAGTAATTAGATGTAATGTTAGATTGGAGATATGATTTCATTTGCGTTATTTTTTTTGTTATGGCTACTACTAATAATAATAAGGATCCTGTGTGATGAACATATATTTATTAGGCGTGCAAGTGTAATATGAATTATGTATATCATTAAAAAGAAATCTTAATACATATATATATTAAAAAAATGATATCAATATCAATATTTTCCCCATAATTCCAGGCCCCATGCGACATTTGGGCCCTAGGCCCAGGCCTTGTCGGCCTATGCGGAGATCCGACCTTGACGCTATGGTGCTGAATCACACAAGGGATTACCTAGACAAGATCAAAGCACCAGACGACACAGTTGAGGTCTGGAGGTTGCATCAAACCAAATCTAACTAACTCTTCCTTTCAATTCAGTTAAGATGTCAACATACTGGCATGAAAAGTGGTTGCTGCAGGGTGTACGCTTGTACGTGGTTTGGGGATGCGGATTGGGGAAACAAAAAAACTTGGCAAAAACATTTGCTGCGTGTGTGTGTTCCCATACATGACAAACAGTTTAACCGAGGTGCCCTGATTAAAAAAGTAATTGACAGCAACATGTATAGAGTTTGTGAAGGGGATTTTATTGTTACTGCATGGGCATAACTGCAATACATAGTGACTTTAATATAGATTGAACAGTTTTAATAGATTTACTATTGACATTTTGCACATTTAATATTAGAGAAGAAAGTATTTTTTCAGTATTCCTACAGTTTATTCAAGGGGTGAACAGGTGTAGTCAAGATAGCCATTGGTGTATTTGAAAATGTTGTTAGCTCATGCTTGGTTTCACCACTATGGTCTTATTGATAGTGTAGCATGAAAAAGCAACAGAGGCATGGGATAAGTTTGTACTCACATTGTGGATGACAGAAGCCACAGCACTGGTGACATCACTGGAACCCTGCAAGTTATTCATGGCTTCTCTGGTCTCTGTGGTTGTGGTTAAAGTAGGTGCGGTGGGTAGGGTCTTTTAGCCTTTTTCTTTCTCACTCAGACTCAGTGGGGAGCTTTTGAGCAGCATAACCTGAGGACACAGACCGAGACATTTCAATGAGGGTGCAGCCGATTCCCTCAACTCCTACAGTCCTATAGTTTTCAATCCATTCAATCCATTTCATGCTCTTCACACAAATGGCCTGAATGCTGGAAAAAATAGGTTCCAGACCTAGCATCAATTACTGCAGCTTTTGGGGTTTTACGATAAGCAGCAGTAGTTTAGGTTGTCACAACACAGCAAAAATGTCAACTTTGAACACCATACCGATACTGCGTTCCACAGAAAATGCTGCTCCTCTAAAGCTGTGCGGGTGGCCTGTCAGGTGTGTCACCTCGGAGCACAGTCTGTTACTCCTTGAGTGAAATGGAGAGGCGGTACAAGCCCAGCAATACTTCCTCACAACAATGGAAGGTTAACTGCCTTGTACTTGATAACAACAAGATAAGACTGGCACTGTGGTGATTGCACTCCGATAAGAGACCACACATGGTCGTGGCTTCACGGTTTCACTCCACCTGTGACATACATTAAAGTCGATGGCAGGTGGAGCTGCCACAGACCTAGTTACATTTGAAGGAGGTTGAACACTGGAAAGGGACCTGGCTTAGGGTTCTTTCTCTGATGGGAATTCTAAATTCTGACATTTTCCTAGTGCTTACTGCAGTAGTGCAAAGAATGTTGTCTACTCCTTGAGCATTTCAGATGAAGCTTGCAACTTCCTCAGCATTCCAACACGAGGACGTCAAGATAATGTTTACTTTATCAAGGTCATCACTGCCTTCTGTTCAATGTTACATCTTAGGAAAAGTGCAACAAGCTCTAATGGCATGAAATGCTGGCAGGGTTAAAAGTAAAACCGCTCTTCCTTAACACCATTTGTTAAAATGTCAGCTCTTTATAAAGGTACCTGCCAGCTCTGAACACAGTGATGGTTCCTTCAGGCAGAACTAACCCTTTCTTGTGGTTCTAGGCATGAGGCGCTGGGGCTCAAGTCAAGTGTGAGTGAGAGGGCCAGACAAAGATCAGTGACCCTCTCAGGCCCCATTGGAGCAACACTAATGACCGAAGCCAGGGAACTCATTTAGGGCTTATTTACAACACATGGACGAGTGGTAGGACAACACGGCGCAGCTTGGAGGCAGCCTGGATGCTGCCATCATTTGACTACTCTGGATCACTTCAGCAGCCTGGCTGGCATGATCAATCAAGAAGAGTTAGAGCATCAACTATGTAACAGGTATATCAACTTGTAAATCACTATTGACAAAAGCCTCAGTTGGCTTTAAAACAACAAGATCTTTGACAAAAGTATATGCATTATCAGAAAGCAGCATTATTTGCTTTCCCACATGTTGGGTTTCCCTCTGTGCATGAATGCTTTAGTCAACTGGGTGGGGGGAGCAACATTGTTGTAAAAGGTAAAATGTAAAAGAACAGAACAGGTCCAGATCAGGACAGAATTGAAAATGTCACACACATCTTAAAACCATATCATTCATGTCAGGGGGCCCATTAACACACAGGTGTCAAGATTGTCAAGGTGAATCGTGTGGGTACATTTCTGGATGGAATCAACAAAGGGCAAAAAACTTATACCACTGCCTTTTTATAACAGTTCATTGGATGGTGAGACTGATTAAACAAATAGGACATGGGGTTCCTGTGTGGTTCATCCTGTTATCGCACTGGTAATTGGAAGTTTCCCAAATTGATAAAAGGGGTTGCAGTGATGAGCATGAACATGCACAATTTGGGAGAATATAGGGGTTAAAAGGCCAACTGGAATAGCTCACATCCGATTTGTCAGGGGGACAGAATGCGGTAGCTCTAGTTCATTCACAGGGTCTGATGCATTCATTTTTACAGTTACAAACGGAGAGCAGTGGAAATTTGCAAAATCACCATACCTTCAAGGAAATTAATTAGGAGCAACATAGTTTCATTGTCAATGTCTATAAGTGTGGGGTGATTTTAATATCCCTTCATTAATGTTTAGCCTTTTTAAACAAGGAAAAAAACAACAGGGTTTTTGTTTTTTATCTTCCAGTAAACACTTGTACACAGGGTCTATTTGACTCCTAATCATCGCTACAAAATGACATTTTCTGATAAAAAAAACGTTTGTAGGCATGCTGTGGGTACATGGAGTACCTTCATGCACAAGTTCTGGGAATTCCCTTTTATGTCTTTTTGGAGTTTGCAGAATTTATTGCATGTTGTTCGGGCTGCTCCTCTTTGGGAACGACATCCACATTAAATTCAATTTAAACAAAAAAACATTTTATTGGTAGGCTTGACATCCAATAAATATATTCTGAAGTGCTAGGCAGAGACTGCTATTCATTTAAAAATCACTTGGTTAATCCAATTTGGGTGCTGCTCACTTCATTCTCAGTCTCATCTGTAGTGTATATCATTGCTCTTTATTTTGTCTATTTTTCATAATTCCATATGAAAATTCTTAATGAATAAGATGATTAACAGCAGCTGCTAGAACTGTGTGTCAAGTGGAGTAAGTGCGGTAATGAGTTCGGATAACGGCTATGGACGGTAGGGCATTTGACCAAATTTTTGCACTTTGTTTGCAGGTTTGTATTGAGTATGTACAAATGCTGCTGGAATTGGGAGGAACTTTGGACATTAGAGGGCATAAGCTGTTTTTAAATACAACTGTACACTGACCTTAGGACCTAAGCAAATAGCTTCTATTAAGAACTAACAAAAATCCCCTGGAGAAGGCTGGTGGTGGAAGGAATTTGTTTTAAAGATTAGCGGCGTTCACTGCCATTGGAAAATTAGCCTGTCCCATAGAGATGGGCGGCAAGTTCGTGTAAGGAGGGCAAATCGAAACAAATAGAGGGTATAATTGGCCACTAAATTGTAAGAAAAACAGGGGGAAAAAATAAAACATTGAAAAAATTAGCAAAAAAATCTATATAGCAAATGGACTCCTCTGAGCTTCAAACTGACCTCAATAGCAGCTTGTTAGTACAATGATTCTATATGTCACAAAATAACCATATCAACCATTACCTCTATTCAGTTCCACCTAGTTGGTGACAGTGTGCATATGCAAGTCTTTAATTGGAAATCGTTTTTGCCCTGATAAAATTGTTTTTGGAAAAGTTGGAAAAAGTTTACACTTCTGCCTTTTGGTGAGGATTTATGGTTATTTCCCTTCACCCACCCTCACCAGGTAGAACAGTGAGTGTTTGGTGGCACTTCTCTGACAGCTTCCCTCACACAGGCGATTGCATTCAAGCTGTGGGAAATAAAGTTCCTGTACCACATGAATTTTAATGAGCTGTAGACAACCCCCCCTTTCCCCAAGAAGCTCAGCTAAAGTTATATAGAAATATTATTCATGCAAAAACTTAGTGTGGTGTTTCTGGGTAGCACAGCATCAGTTTCCACGGTATTGTGCCATTTTGTTTCTCTAGCATTAATGAACCTTTTATTAAAAAATAAAAATCTTTCTGTCAATTGTGTGAACTGAATTACCCAACCTTCTCTCAATAAAAGGCCAGGCTAGACAGACGTTTCTCCATTTTGTATAAATTTTTGTTCAGATATACAGGGTACATCTAGTCAACTAAACCTAAATTAAGCAAATGGATGTCACCCACAGTAAATGGAAACCCTACAAGTCGTTACGACAAATTCATTTTAAAAATGTCAAGCAAGGAGAAGACCGATCCGGGAAGCACTAGCACATTGATGTCTAGGCAAGTGAGAGAGAACAGACCGCCACGTATTCTACACTACATTTGTACCAGTTAATCTCTGTCTAGGGCATTTACACATTAGAGAAAATGGGTACAAGGATGAATAAAGGCTTCTGCTAAGCAAATACATGATCGAAATCAATGACAACACTACAGGATTTTACATCACCAGTACGCATTGCAGTTGCCATTGGGTACAGGGGACAAGCTACCCTTCTACACCCTTGTGTGTCCTCTGCACAACACCATCCCCCTGTGGCCATGGGCTTCTCAGAGACTCATTCTCTCGGGCAGGCATGGGCTACCTCTATAAAACATTCAAATCTAGAGAGACTTTACAGAAATACATTTCCTCCTTTACAGAAATAAAATGGTACTTGAGAAGGCTCTTTGGACACTTCTAGAAACCCATGGCAGCCTTTTAAGCTGGCAGAGGCCTATGGCCATTCGCCATTCTACTAATTTCAACAGTGCTAAAGTTCCCCTTTGAAATCAAAACAAATTACTCAAAGTGTGTGTTTTTCACATCTTCATCACTTTGAATAAAGTTTATTGGCTTGTAATTATACTTGCCGTTATTTCCAGTGCAGTGTGGGGGATAAACCATAATCAAGATAACATATGTACCATCAGACAGTTATGCTAACCCTCTCTGACAATTTGCCAGAACAGCATTTTGTGCCCCTCCACTAAAAATAGTTTGCAATGGAATCAATTATATGCCCATTGGGAAAGCTTCCCAGTTTATTAATAGTACCATTGAAGTGCTTGGAAGCCTCGTTATGCCTTGAACAAGGTCTTAAGGTTTTGGAAAGAGTCAGTGCAGCACTTTATTCCTCAGTGTCCAGACCTACACAACACAGAGCCATTCTCCCTGGCTCCTCTCACCAATCATATCTAGGAAATACATTTTAATGTACAATGCGGAGTTCAGCTTTTAAATTATTAAGCGTCACTTGATAATGGCCTAAAATCGCATCTAAGGAACATCATTAGGATTTTAATTGCATAATAATAGCAGTTACAAATTGTTGTTTTGTCTCCTTACAGTTGCAAGGGATGACATCTACATCTTACCAATTCATAAATGGCTAATTAAATACTAAATTCTTATTCTTCATTGGCAGTACAAAATCAAAATGCAGTCAAAACTGTGAGGGGAACTTATTTAATACAAACATTTTGGAAAGTAGTAAGTTTCAAAGCTTTCTGGTGCTGCATCTGTCCCATAATTGACTGGGGTGAAGCAGTTTTGGATGAATACATCTGGATGAATACATCACTACATCCTCCTTGACTCTTAAACACAATTAACATTTAACAATGCTAAGACCCAGGCTATATAGAGAGTTACATTTTCAAAGGTGTATTTTGTAGAAGTAACACAAAAGGTGAAAAAAACTTGGTAAAGTCAATAGTGCACAAATGCTTTTCTAAAATTTAAACTGTTCAGACCTTGAAATATCCTCAATTTCCAGTGAGACAATGCACACCAGTGTAACAATATACAAAAAGGCACAGGGGGAAATTAAGTTTTCATACATCATAGCTTGCCATGTGTGTTCAGAACATTACCTGAAAATGTACAGTTTACATCTGTGAAAGAACACTTTAAAGTGAAAGAGAAATTGGTTTCACATGAAACTATCCAAAAAAACCTAGGTTTGATGAAGGCCTCACCGGCTCTGCCTGCATCCACCCCACCACCCTACCATCCTGTGTGACAGATTCCTTCATGATACTTTCCATACAGCAGAATACTAAACAGAAATCTGTCTCAGGGGAGATAAATAAGAAAAAGAGCCATCAATTTTGCTCAAGAGCCATTAAAACCAAAGCATCTGTACAAAAAAACACCACATTAGTAAACATGAGCATATCCACAAAGAGGATGGAAACAAAGTAAGCCTTAAAAACAAAGCCAAGCAATCTGAAGATGTCAGACTGAGTCACTGTGTACTATAAGGAGAACGGCTTACCTTTGTTGCTTAGTGCAGAAGGGCTACAGCTGACATCATAGTGCAAAGCCAAAAGCCGCTGTGAGGAGAGAGGAGAGGCGGGGACTAGGAGAAAGAGAACAAGCTGTGGTTAGAGTGCCGTCTCTTTGTCAGCTCCGCACACACACAGTCTTTTGCCAACACAGCCCAAGCACTCGTAGGCTTGAAGTACCAACTGATAATTCAAGCCTTCCTCTGGATTAGGTTTCCTCCTCCAGCCCTCTGACAAGCAGCCATGTGACCAGAGGGATGACTCAACAGCAAGGTACTGAATCCGAAACCTCACGCACACACATGCACCCGCGCACACACACACACACACACACACACACACACACATCCAAACAATGACATGCTATAACAATGCTTGCCTTGTCACACCATCCCATGATGCAAATTTCAGACAAAGAAATTTATACCAAAATTCAAGCAATTTCAAATATAGTGTTTGATTGTATCCTATAGCCTGGGTTACCCCTAACTTGGCATACTCCAAAATAACAAAGTCATTTTATATTGTAATTCTATATTATTCTATAGTGCTCAAGATCGAATGTTGATACAATCATAGCCTGCTTTTCTACAGTATTTTGGGGTAGAGTTGCATTATGAAAGTTAATTAATGCAAAATATATATCCATTTACTCACTTTCACGCATGAATATGAATTTAGCCATTTTTGCTAATTACTCTCGTACCTTAAAACATTTTCCTTCACTTTGGTTAGGTATTCCCAAATTCTGATCATAGTAATACATTACTGACCTCACTGTTGAATACTTGACCATTCAATCAATGGTAAAATATTCACTCATCCCTAGTAACACACACTATGGTATAGGTACTGTATTAATGTGTGCATGTTGATTAGGTACTGTGGGTAACAATCATTTCCTCCCTTCAATATCTCCTGCATTTTTCATACAACTTACACCTGCTGAGAGGCTAAAGTAACTATCGGTTTAAAAACATAAAAAATTAATTAATAAAAGGTAGCTACTTGACATGCGAATAGTGATTAGTATGTGTATTGGTACATCCAAACATGGCCAGCTTCATGGTCTGATGGAACCTATAACTCACTTTTAAAGTCTACCACTGATTAACAGTTTTGATTATCTTTACTTGGTAACACAATGTTGTACAATTACTGATGACTACTATAGTAAATTCATAGCATTTTTCTTCCTTAAAAATATTTTAATTTCAAGTCCAATGTTAATCATTCCAGCACTTCTTGTATAGAGGCGGCAGCTAGAGTTGACCCCCATATTAACACGTAATGTACAATTTAATTAATCTATTAAGCAATTATCACAGCACTATTTTAAAGTTACATTAACTTACATTAACATTTACTGTTTTCATACAGTAAAGCCAAAACATTACTTATTTGACAAATTATCCTTAAGGCATGTGATGGTTTGGTTTCAAAGTTCAAAATGCCTTTCTACATTTAGACTGGCACTGACAGAGGCACATTAGATGGATTAAAGTTATGCTGAATGAAATACACATTTGTGCAGTTCTACAGAACACTCCTGGCTGCATTCCAAACCTGAAAAGTCTTCATAGATGTTTAAGAATTAAATGGAATCTGTAGAAAGTTCAGTCATAATTGCATGGTGAGGCTGTATTTCAGTTCTGTTGGACTGTGTGGGATGATGTGGTTCTTTCAACTATGCAGTGGAATTGGATCAATGTCTGTGGTGCGGAAGCAAACATACATTGAATGCAAGGGACGGAAGAAATTGAGGTGTAGACGGCTGGCATCTCCATGCAAGACTGCAGACCAAATCATTTACACACCACAAACCTTTGAACTTACTTCCAGGTGGAAAGGTTACAGGCTATATTGGTTTGCATTCTATGCAAAAGACTAAGCTCAAAATGTACCACATTTAAATGAAAGTCACGCAGTCATTTAAATGAAAGCTTACTTTTTGAACAAGCTCCACAAATCTCATCTGATGAGAAATTACTGAGGAACACACTCCTACTGTATACTCACAGGGGACTATATGACCCCGTAAGGGCAGATCACAATATTTTCTCAATTAGACGAATCCTATTTCTGCAAGATGGGCAAATGCATGTTTTTTCTTATTATACAGAGGCATGGGTCACATTTACCATAATTTGCACTAAGAACTATTTTCATCAGGGCTCTTGAGACTGACATGTTTTAGACCTCTGCATATGAAAATGCATTTGTAAGGAACGTCAAGATGTTAGATGCGTTAGCCTACAAAGGAAGGGGTTTCCTGCACAAATTTAGCTCTTTTAATTGCCCTCCAGTGTATGGTCAAGTATGCAAACAAACACTCTTCACTGTCCTGCACATTTGCTAGTTCACAAACATGCAGTTTTCACACACTGATCAGTTTACAAATGAGCTATGGGCCTTTATTTTCTCTCTAAATCCCTGATTATAAATGGCATCTAAGTTCAATGTGCCAAGTTCAAGAGCACAAATCATGCAACCTTCTATAGAAATCCTGGGTCTATGTGAATAGGATCAGTAGAAATTGGCAAAATGACAAGGAACAATGTTAATGATAGATAATGCACACTTGGAAAATCCCCCCCCCCCCTCCAGCATGTGTTGAGCAAGGCATGACCTTGTTCTACAAACTACATGTGGTTATGTGAGGACTTTACAGGTCGCAACCAAAGTTTACCCAACCGATCACACCCCTAGTGTGATTTCACACCATTCCTATCTTGGGGAATCTAGGCTCTTCACTTGCAAACAAAAGTTCTTACACTGAATAAGTATTTATCAACAAAACAAAAATGTCAATTAATATCCTTTTTGCTTTTCATCTTTATTTTAAACTAAAGCCATGTCAAAACCTTTCCCTAGTATTGGATGGTTGCCATGTGTCTAGTGTTCGACTGGAACGTCCAGTTTCATCTGGTCATAGATACTTACTCAACACCAAGTATCACCTCAGAACTGCTTAACATTTTGGCAAGTCCATAATCCTGCCTGCATGAAAAGCCATACAAAACATAAATGTATCCAAATGACAACTGAGAATTTCTTATTTCTTAAAATACATTTCTTAAAATAATTGCAGCATAGGCCAATTGTAGTAGCAGAAAAGGCACTGTTATCACAATCCTTCTGCACCCTGAATGTCTGGGTTGTGTAACAATGGACACTGAATGACAATGGAAAAGATCAGATTCAGTAGTAGCTAGCTAGTGTGCTTGCTAAGTTGCTACAGTATCTAAGCAGCTTTAATGCAAAATAAGCTTTGGAAATGAAATTCAAATTTTCAAAAAAGTTGAAGCATATATGCTAAAGTCTAATATTTGATGCAATACTGAGGTCTTTAAATGTAGAAAATGCCAATGTCCAAGTCTTAGCCAATGGAATTACTCCATTTATAAATTCGATTTAGAAGACAAAAACTTATGTGCATTTCTCTGTGTGTGGGCGTGCACGCAGGTGCATGTGTGCAGTTATTGAAGGGGATATGTTAAGAGTTCACTTTTCTTATTGTTTTTCTCTATAGTTTATCATATAGCAGTATGATTTTTTGGATGGAAAAAATAATTTGGTAAAACATAGCCAAATAAAACTGTGCATTGCCAATGATTGACACGGCCAAGATATGTGTGGCACCAGCTCACACTCCCCATTCTGTCCCAAAGACCCGTCAAAAGAATGGCAGATTTGCCAAAGCTGTAGAGATCCAAAAGGATCAGGCACACGGCCTAGACAATACTGTGCTGCCCAGAATAGAATAAGACCTGGGATCAGTTTCTATGGCATCTCTAGTTGTAAGTGTGTGGGGCTGCCTACATTTTAAGATTTGTGTTGAAGATGAAATACAAGGAGATAACCGCACACTGAAAAGCTTTTTCTGAAGAGAAAAATATACAAAAAATGTAAAAAGGAATTGTTGGTGAGGTCTCATTGGTGATTTACACCAAGTTAGGAACAAACACATGTGCACAACTCATGAGTGCAAAACTCACCTCTTTGCAATGTCCTCTTTTGTAACAAAATGTAAAAAAGTTAAATTTAACTGAAGAAATTCAGTTCCAGAATAAAAATATATTTTTTCCTCCTAGGCAGTACTTCATTCACCCCTGCACTGGAACCCCATATTTGGACAGTGACACATCCATTATCTCTGTATCTCCTCCACTTCTTGAGACAAAAATGACTCAGTCGGTTGATCCCTCAATGGCCCAGTACAAATCTTTAGAGGTCCAAGTGGTGCATACCTTTCGTAAATCTGATTTAAGGACCAGCTCCCAGTAAACTAATTTCCCCTGGGCCAGCCAAAGCTCAAGAGTGGAGTATGGCAGAGGGGCATCTACTAAAGAGAGAGAGGATGGCAGTCGCTACAAGTGTGTTTTGGGGAGGGGATTCATTGGTGGGTGTTTCGCCAGTCTCGAGACTAGGCAGGGGAAATGGTGCAGGCAATTGGCTCAGCACAATGGCTGCATTCCACAGACACAGCCATGGATTAGTGGGCCTCCATCATGTGCATATTTCCTCTGTACAGTCTGGCACATTGCACAGGAATGGGGGCTAGCCTGTGTACATGCATGCATTTGTATGTGTGCATTTGCAGTGATGGCAGCCTGCCTTGCTTGAGAAGCAACCACACGACTAATGGCTGTTGAACAAGGGATAAATTACTTATTTTCCCAGTAAGCCAGTGGTTCATGCTACATATGAAGTGTGGAACAGATTCTTTCATGAGGGCTTTTACTCAGCACACGATGTAAAAGCCTTTTACATACATTCACAAATAAAATTTCATTCATTTGATCATCCTTATTCTCCTCGCTGAACACCTCATCAGTTAGGGTACATTCTTGTTGTTAGAGGAAGTTAAACTGAGCTCTTGGTTGGTGGGAAGGAAATATTAAATTATTTCCATGCATTGCTCATCAAGCGCTCTACCTTTTGACAGGTTACTCCTTTCAGCACATCACCATAAAAATTCTCCACCAGCATATGGCATGTTGAAGGTAATCTTCAATCCATATCCAACAGTAACTCTACTGTCCAGTGGAAGCTGGCAGAGACTCAGAAACTGAGCAAACACAGACAGTGGAGAAAATGGGCCAGTATGACTTCTGGGGGGGCAGGAGGCAATTGCTGTGCCAGTTTGTGCCAAAATTAACAACTGCTCACCAACAAAGTGCAGTTATGTGCACCTAATACATAAATATAGCCAAATATGAAAGATTATATAGCCTAGTGTGAAGCCACTGCATGGTACCTCCTGCGCTCGCTGCCCCCGACATGACTCCCAAACGTCTAGTTAGAGGTAAGAAAATTGTAGCTAATGTTACGGGGAAAGCCATGATCTGCTTTTGTGAATTTGAGTTTGAATGTTTACAATGTCAATGCTAATGTCACCACAGCGTTCGCATTCTTTTTTGTCACTTCAGATAACTCCTCCTATCCAACTCCTCCTATCTTCATGGCTCTGTTGTGCAGTGGAAGAACAACACAGGGACTCGACACGTGAAGGGAATAGTTACGGGTACGGATGGTTACCGCGCCATGCCGTACCATGCTGTCGGTGGGAAAATGTGATTACTTACAAGTTAATTTTGCCTCAGTAAGCGGAAGTGCTGCAGAGCTTGAACCATTGCATTGTACTGCATTCAGGTCACAAAGAATGACATCTGAAATGACATGTCATGACACTTGAGGGAGGACCATTTGGGAGGAAATTCACAGCGCTGGAGAGAGCTTAAGAGTTTAAAACCTAATGGCCAAACAGACATGGACTGCAGAGGTACACCACTCCCTGAAGGGATCAGCAAGGGAGATTTTTGTGTAGAAGCTCTAAATGGAACATGAACTGCACCCTTCTGCTGAACACAGAATTTTTTTTGCACTTGTCACAATTGTTTCACATCATTTTATAGCCTTTTGAGAATGAAAAGCAAACCTATAAAAGCAACATGCCAACTGTTGTCCTTTAAAAAGGCTACTTGCTTGATGAAACATTTTCCAACAGCGATTTACGATGCCTGCCAGCCAACAGCAGCAGTCTCCTAGGCCACAGCAATATGACATAAACCTAGAATAAACTTCACTATAGTGTAGACAAATTCTGTTTACCATAATTCTCATTTTCATGAATCATTTCTGCATAATTTCAGCACCAAATACATTTCACTTCACATCTTCCCTCTAAAATACACACACACCAAAGTATACAAGTATACTGTATGAGCAAGGCTTTGTGTTTTCAGTTACAGTGTTTTGTACCTTGCAATTCAGTTTATATCCATGGTCTATAACTGTTCTCCTTAATGCAATAATGCGTTTGGTGCACTCCAACACATTATGATTAACTGAATGAATTAACAGAACAAACGCATGCAGCAGTCCACCTTGTTCTCTGTAAACGGTCCTGCCATTTTGCACAAACTGCAAATTCTCACAACAATCCATGGCAGTTCTTATTATTCATATTATACATCACCATTTTAAAGCAATACTGAACAACCTTTCCTCAAATGATTTTCACTGCAACCATTTCATTAGTGACACTTAAATGTCACATTTAAAATCTTAAAAAATGCCAATGGCAAAAATAATCTGTATTTACTGCCTCATCCACAAATCATTCAACAATTTACATTTAATAGAAAGCCTCAGAGAACGTACCACACCTGCACTGGGGGGCACATTTAGACTCCCAATAAGTTGGTAAAAATCCACTCTAATCACAATAAAAACAACCTTTATCCACTACCTGTCAGTATGGTAGATTTTAAATATGTTTGTGTGGAGATACAGCTGTAAATAACAATTATTCACCCACTTTGACACAGACACCTTGCTGTGCAGTTTTTGCGTTTATAAAAACATGTTAAACATATTAACCTATACTGAAAGCGACAAGGTCCAAATATGTTGTATCCAAAATCCAACTACACACAAATTAATATGATGAAGAAAATAAATGTGCAGGTTCAAGTTAAAACAAATATGTCACTGCAAAACTAACAAAAAATAACAAACTAAATGCATTGTCCAGTTTATAATATTGCAGTTTTCCAACTAAAAATCCCTTTCCTTCCATTGTAGTGCTTGGAATATGAATTCACCTTTCAGCATCCGGTCATCTGTGGTCCTCGCTGAAAATACCCATGAATCCCCCTTACAGCAGCAGTTTTGCACCTTCCTGTTATTCTTATTTGTTCAAGTTAACACAGGGACCTGCTCAGCACAAGCATAAGTCACTGGTACCCAGAACCCCTGCAGTCGTGTTCAACGTGGGCGTTTTGTTTATTTAATTAATCACGTGTGTTTAAGCTGGACAGAAGCATTGACAATCTTTCAAAAGCATAGTCAGTTAAAGAGACTCCTTCCAATTATATGAGTCTATTACAGGAGGGATCGTAATTGACTCATGCAATGCAATGATTGTAAGATTTATTAAGTCTGTCATTTCAGGACTCAAATGGAGCAATGAAAATATTTTTACATTTTAGTCGTGCTTATTATGCAATCTTTATTTCCCTCTTAATTTTTAAGGAGGTAACACATGTAACCAGTGATTGGTCAGGTTGCCAATGCTTGACCTGGATCTCCTGGCAGTACAGACATCTCCCCTTTGAAACAATCACAGGCCAGTGTCCAGACTTCACATAGTCCTGGCAACTAGCAGGAGATAACATTTCCACCACATTCCACACAGCCATACCAACTTTCACATACACAGTAACTGCAGTTTCAATGAGACAGTTTGGCCATTATTTTCAGTTTTCCAAGACTTTACTCCCTTTCCTACCTTGTAAAAGGTTCATAGTGTCTTTCTATGTGAAAATAAAACTGAGGAGCAGTCTCTGCTTGGATGTAATTAACATTTATAAACTTACTTTTAAGAGACATTCACTTATTGCCAGTGCTGACTTGAGCCAAGAGTCCCGTTTTGGCAGAGTCTGACTTTGGCAGTGGCTAATTAGCCTCCCAGGGAAGGAGGGTTTCAGTAGGCTGGATATTGCCCACCTCATCTTGCATTCAAAACTCCTCTGGCTGATCACCTGCAGTCAGCCTGCACCAGATTGAAAAGCTGCAGCGTCTGGCTACACATGCTTCGGAGGATGCTTGCGCTCTCACAAATTGACATGTTTTTTTGGGTTTTTTTACCTACCTGGTCAAGCGGTGACTTGACTTCATGAAAACACATCCCTGCTGATTAAAGCAACTCAGCCAGTCAACTGATCAAGGCGAATAATCCCAATAGAGAGCAGAACACTACCAAGGACAAACATGTCAATCACAAAGGTGAAGTGAGTCTCCATTACAGGGTATGAAGCCTTAAGCCTTAAACCTTAAACCTTAAACCCGACGAAGAGCAGCCCAAATGCAACAGTGGCAGGGATAAACTCCCTGAAGGGCATAGGAAGGAAGAAACCTTGAGAGAAACCATTCACTGAGGGGAGCCAATCCTCTTCTGGCTGGCACCAAAAATATTATGGGAAGGGGAAATAGTCAAACGGGTACATGAAAGGCAGGCCAGGAGAAGGGGCAGGCAGCATCAGCAGGGTAGTGGTGAATGATCTGGTCATAGGGTCTGGTCGAATGACCTTCCGGTTGCGAAGATTGTCATGCCAGGAGAGAGAGATGGAGCATTTTAAATTAGTGCTTTACAAACAACAGATCATGCCAGCCCCATCGGCATGTGGCAGCACCCTTTGTGGCATGTGGCAAGACTCTTTTACAAGAGAACCTACAATAGGCATAACCACTAATGGGTTTCAACACCATTATATTAAGAAATTCCACTGTGTCATATCCATGGATCACTTCAGGTCCTGAGAGTGGGTTTAAAAAAATAATATATATATATATATATAAAAATAACAAATATATCCCCAACGTTTTTAAGCTAGTAGGTAATTTATCTCTGGATTTACTTCATAATATACTAATATATACATACAATTATAGTCATTATTTCTCAATAAGTGCAAGGTCAGGATCGGTATAGCTTTGTTCAACAAAGCTGCAACATTAATTTAATAAAAAATGTCTCTAGGTCATCTAAACAAAATTGTACAAATTTGAAATCCGTACATTTCATGACTTACCTTGTAATCTTAAATGCCAAAGTGGCTTCACTCTCTTATCATTGATTTCACAAAGGGAGGGATTCAAATATTGAATTGATGGTGTAATTGTTCAATCCGCTGTAAGACATGGCCCGACTGTCATTTTTAGTGTGATATGATTGGGCTAAAGCTTTGCCTACCCTCACAAAACGTCATGGTTAAAATGACTGAGTAGAGGTTTAAAAAAAAAAAATTAAATTAAATTTTAAAAAGAATAATAATATTGCCAACGACAAGATCCTTGCAGGCAAGTTTGACCCTGATATTTACCTTTCGGCCAAGAGGCCACAGTTTTTCATGACAAAATAAGTAATGCAAAGAAAAGAATACCCACACACTGCTGTAATGCTCCCAAGTATGTACTCTGCATGAATGGAAAGGCATTTGCTTAGCGCTCTGCGTTTTGCGTAGGGGATGTCCGTTAGCTGAGCTGATACAGCCCTTGCAATAGCTAGTTATCTGCCAGAGCCTTATATGGAGTTCTGTCATTGTTATAGTTGATTTATGAAGAAATAATTAAAGCAACAATTAACCTGTGACCTTATGCATACCATCACTTCAAATGGTTTCTGGCATTTTCTCCCAAGAGCAACAAGTGCACAATGACATAACTGGGCTCTCATTTCACCCAATCATGATCCAGCTGTGAAAATAACTTGCACATTAGCCTTCTGAGGTAAAAGTTAGTGGAAGTTTCCATTCGCCAAGATGGCAAGTACTGATCAACGAAATCCTGAAATTGAAGATCCTCCAAAACCGGAGTCTGAACCGAACAGTGGCCCAAACACTGACGTTTAAACCAAACCATGGATTTGGCAAACCCTTACACCCCTAACTGCTAGCTATCAGATAAAGCATGAACCACAAAATGAAATAAATTGATAATTCGGGATTAGTGTGAAGGCCAAAGTCAAACTTTTTAATCTTCTTGCATCATTATTAAACAGCTTACTGTAATATTTTTAGCCTAAGATACAACGATGTTTCTTGTTATAAATAAGTGGTTTAGAATGGTGGCAATTGCTTTTACATGCATGTCATGGAATTTTTTTATTTAATTTAATTAAATGAACAAGCACAGAACAGTTGCATCATCCTACAAAGCCAAAGGAATGAATAGCAGAACACCTTATGAAGTTATATAAACTTGTCCTTATCATGCAAATATTATTTATGGCGGTACATTCAGTGTTTAGATACAAAAACATTACAAAGATAAATCAGTTGAATTTAAAACCATGAAAGTACTCCTTTACCTTTTAGCACTCAAAAAGTGCATGTACAAGGTGCACATGAACATATACCCCATTTTGCAACATTAAGTCATTTGGTTTGCTTTTTCTCCTAATCAGAATCACACACAATCATGAGGAAGCACAACTCTCACAACACAGTCTCCTCACCACCATTCTCACCTGCGCACACACAATCTTAATCAGTCATTAAGTTTCCTTGCTCCATCCCTATAATTTGATTATGGTCACTGTTTGCTTTTGGAAGACTTGTTTGCTCACATGAGCTGTGGGGGCTGCTGTTACATGGCCTCATCTGTGCTGAAAAACAGACTACACATGTGCACGACAAAGACCTTGAAATATCCTGACAGAGTGTCAGCTGCTTCCTGTAAACAGAGATCGGTAGCACAACAGTACCACATTCCTGCTTCTGCTGTCACATGTCAGAAACACACTTCTAGAGTGTATGGATTTCTATTCCTGGTTTTTAGACTTGCGTCAACATGAGCAGTGACATCTCGTCCATTTCTGATATTTACTTAGCACCAAGAGTTTTGATTTTCAAATTTGATTGGCTTTGTGGTGGTAGTCGCCTTTCTCGCAGCACTTCAGCCTTAAAATATATTAAAAATGATGCTCCCGAGTGGCATATCCAATTGAAGCACTAGTTCTTAGTTCTGCAGGAATTTTCAAAACAGGAAGCCTTCCATGGGAATTGAATGGTAAATTATAATCATTGGACATGTACAGTTTCACACAAATGAAAACAGGCTTTTCAAACTTCTAAATTGATTGACTATCAAAAACAATTCAACTTTACTAAAGTTGTAACATCCAATTAATGATAAGTGTTGGCTAGCTAGCTAACAATTATTTGATGCTTAGCTACAATACTAGCAGCAAGCATATATATATAGCTACCAAATGTGACTGAATTGTCAACAATCTATTCAGTAAAATTATATCTTCACTCTATTATACCATTAACAATTTACCGAAATGATTTCTTGTTTCTGTGTCAAACTGTCATTGATCAACCCGATTGTGGTGGGTAGGATGTTCTGACTAAATGCTTTCTTGAGGATCATGTAATGGAAGCAAAAGGCTGGCTGGCTGACTACCTGCATATGCTTCAAAGGATGTACATGCTAATCTTCACTTTCTCTAATTTATGTTTGAGCTTGCAGTGAGGGTGCAGAGCTAAAATTGTAATTGGGCATTCCAAAATTGACTGACTTTAACTTGGGTGACTGTGCAAGTCACTCGATTTCCTTCCCATAAGCCTCTAAACACGATGGTGCAGTTTATGCACGTATCCAAGTGCAGTAACTTCTACTCCATTAGTAAGGGCTTGATTACTAGTTTCTACTCCAGCATTTCCAGAGCACAGCCACAAGGTGGAAGCATTGAGATTCATTGCCAAATGTACCCAGGTGCTCTACTGGCCTTAACCCACAGGAGTCACAAACAAAATCACAGGTTCTACTATAGCTATCAAACCACACAAGAAAGCAAACTCCTCAGTTCGCTACTCACATCCACTGCACTCAAGCTCCACACACAACCAATTAATAAAAAATGAAATGGTCACAATAAACTTGACATTTTCTTCATCGTGTGACATTTGCTGCCCTAGTTTAAGACCATTATAAAAATACCAATATCTTACATTTCCATTGTGAGTTTATATGAACAGTGCTATACAATTTATTTCCATCCCCAGAGGTCAGTAAAAGCCATTTAGTGATATTGGGGATTCTGCAAAGTGCCAATACACACTGTGGCCAATTTCTGATGTTTCAGGCATCAAATCATTTTCATTCCCCCTGTTAAACAAATTACCATTCAAAGTGTCCCAAATCATTTCCACTTCCATGAACTAGTGTGAGGACTGCTTTAAAGGAATACCTAGGCCTGACAGAAGCAGACCCAGCCCCGACTGTGAACATGCCCCAAGGCCACACTGGACATGGGCATTATTCACTGCGGTGGAGTGGCGAAGTGTTGCCCTGGAAACTGAGGCAGAAGGCAGCACAAGGACACAGAGGGGCAAACCTGTTCTCAGACAGACTGGCACAAAGTTTTACAGTTCAAAATCGAACTGTCTGACATGTTTCCTTGAGAATGTGGTTTTATTTTCTACAATTAATCACAGGTGAAAAACAATTGTGTGGTGGAGGACAATTTCAGCTGAAACACAAATAAGTAAAATCTCATACAGATTGACACCTACATATACTGGGTCCTGTTTGCTTAATATTATTTGCCTTGCTTCGGAGGCCAGAACACTGATTTTTTAAAAACTGCATTGAGCACAGGCAGACAAGTATAAACATTTATATTTTCATAATCTTGCAAATCTAGGCCCTTTGTGGTCTGCAGAACCACTCATTTCAAATTATGAAGAGACCACACTGAACCTGACGATGCTTTGCTGCAGCTGAGCTTTCCATTTTTCAAAGTGAACACAGTGGAAACTTATTTTGTCCTTTAATATTATTTGAGGGGAAAACTTGACATGCTTCCTCACCAAAAGGCAAAACAAACGTAAGGAGAGGGAATCTTCATAAGGTGGGTGGGGCATCTGCCACTTGCATTCCTTGCCTTGCTCCATTACCAAGCAGGGCAAAAACAGGCAAAGACCAACATGTCATGTGAAAATGGATCTGCTCCACACTGTGCATGGTGCTGTGATTTTTAATCTCACTATTAATGTATATAATGGAGCAGCTTGATCTGCTTCAACAAAAACAGAAAACAAAGGCAGAAGTGGCAGACCATGGAAATACAAATGTACTTATGCCAGTGGTCAAGATTCTGTCAGCTTTTGTCCTCAACACGGACTCAATTAAATAGACAATTTTATCTTCACCGGCAGTTTGCTGAGTTCAGCAATCACCAACATTAACCAACTGTCTGTACAGAAAAACAAATGCTGAATGCCTTCAAGTAAAAATTAAGGACAAATGTTGACTAAATCCAGTCCAATGCCTTTCTTGTTATTGAGTTGTGAGCAAGCCTTTGCTCAAGATTGGAAACCTTCCAGCTGTAAATCTCCACAAGAAATTGAATTTTATATTTTTTCATACATTGAAAACAGGCATACAACTCCATGTATCCAGACAGTCTGACAGCTCAAGGGCCAATGAACAGTTATTAAATATATCATCATTTTAATTATGTCATCAAGTTTCTCCATTAGCTGTCGGAAGTGCCCGTCACAAATATGCATCTCCTCTCTGCCTGAAGACCGATTTTACACGACACTACTTTGTCTCCAGGGCTGCTTTCTAATCAGAGATCCTGAGGTAAGTTAAAGTGGAAGCTCTAGCCTCATATTTAACTGTCATTTCACATTTGTAAGTGACACAGATATATATTATGTCTATGATGTTTATTTAGCTCTGGCCGACTCGTTTTTACAGTAGACTACTAGTGTCATTAGCATGGCTAGCCAACTAGACTAACTTTACCTGAGGCATTGCTACCGCTGTGATGGCAAGCTAGCACTGAAATGTGAAGATCCTTTGCATCATTCAGAGGTACGAAGTGGAAAGTACTTTCATAACAATTAGCTATTTGTTTTAGCAAACAAGCTAAAGTTGCTTCTGGTAACTCTGTCTGATAGCTAACGTTAGCGCTAGGTAGTCTAAATAGCCATCAAATTGTATTCCCACTGAACACTGACATGTGTGCATGTATTTTCTTTCAGAGTAGAAATGTCTTATTCACTGGAGGAGTAGTGTGCTTTGGTCAATGCACCCTATGAGAAGGCAAGGGAGTTGAAGACAGTTCGTTACACAGATGATGAGGAGGAGAAGGAGGAAGCAGCCCAGTTAGTGTTTGTTAGAGAGCTCTGTTAGGGAAGCAGGTTTGTAGAAAAAGTTGATCAGCACCAACTCAATCACAGCAAAGCATCAAATACGTTTTCAGTATTACTTAAATATTATGTTCTTGTACATCATACTCTATTTTTGTAGTTACCTTGTCTAGACATTTCTTGCAGTGTTTTTATTTTGTTTTTCCTGTCTATTCAAGATCGACCTTGCCCCAGTGATATCTGTGAACATGAACGGTCTGCTGCTGACTATGATGATGTGCAAGATGAAACAGCATACAAGGGAACAGAAAAAGAGGGTAGGTGACTAACAACACACATGCACACATTCACACATCTTATGATGTCACTTTTCATTTGTATTCCTAAAAGCTGGTGCTAGTGAAACAGAGGAGGGGACTGAGCAAGGGGCTTCAAGTGGAGAGTCTTGGACAGGCAGGCTAAAGAAGAGGCCAAATCCAGAGACCTGGAAAGCAAATATGCAGAAGAGAAGGATGATGGATCAGTCCTATCTGGAGAGGAGGCAAAAAGAGGAGGTGACCAAGTAAGCTAGAAAATTGGGTCCACAATGTCAGTCTGCATCAAATCCACAAAGCACCATTACAGACAGATAAGGGAAGCAAATAGGGATACTATTTTCAAATACTTTGGGGAAAAATTGGAATGGAGGGAAAGAAAGATGTACAATTAACAATGTAACTGCAAAATATGTATTTTGTTGTGACAACATTTGATACGCGAGATAAAATGTATCTAAAATACAATATTTGGTTATATTTTATTCATTGATGTAAAAACAGGAGTATTTTTTCCTATTCCTGAAAAAATAGATTTTTCATTGGACGTTTTTCATTGGACAATTACATAAATTCTCAAAAACACGTGTCACGATTATTGTACAACACTTTCACTGAACTTTGGCTGAGACCACCTTTAAAACCAGCTAATTTAAATGGGTTAATATTTTAGGAGGTTTGGAGCAACACCCTAGAAGAAATGTAATCACTAACATGAACATAGCATTTTATTAACCCAAATAGCAGTTGCCTTGAATTATGGCAGCATAGTACTCCGTAGGTAAAGAGAAAGCATCGCCAAAATGAATGTAGCATTCCAGTTTTAGTATTGTCCACAACATTTGCACTCAGGAAATGGGATTCATATACCAAATTAACATTTTCTTTTGCTTTATGAGTTTTACCAAGATATCAAAGATAAACATTCAAATGAAATCATTAATTTTACATTTTCACACACTGAATTTGTATACACTGTATACATCCAAACTGGATGATTGCATTTTCAATTTAATTTTGGCACAAGACATGCGTACAAATAAGAAAGGAATTAGCAACTATTAGCCTACATTTTCATTAACCAATTCACATTTTCTTCAATTGTGGCACATTTTCGCTTACATAAATGGCATAATAATTGTAACACCTTGCAAGATTGAGGTATGCTTGGTCGCAAATAGATTTTCAGCAAGACACTGTCTTGGTACATGTCTTGGTACTTGCTGCAGTTCATGGATCAATTGATCTCAATAGCCCTAGGACAGCTAAATGCAAAAAAAACCATAACATCAAAGATCCACCACCATATTTCACGACATTTCATATACATAAACATCCTTCCAACACAAAAACCCACTGCTGGTGTGCATGGCCAAAGAGCTTAATTTTGGTTTGCTCTGACCATAACACCTGGTTCCAATCAGCGTTCAACATTGGAACTCTCATTGGAAACAGGTGTCCTGGCCAGTTGGCCAAAATTGAGCTTTTTTTGGTTATGCACACCATGCAGATCATCAGAAATGTTACGGTTTCAAGAAAGAGGAGGGTTGGGGTTATGTGGAGCCATTACAGGGGCGGCTGTGGCTCAGTGGTTAGCAACATGGGCTGGCAAGCGATGGTTCGAATCCCAGGAAGGCCAACAAAAAACAATGAACTGGAAACCAGAGGAAGGTTAGTTCACTTCCTGGGGCATGCCTAAACTGCCCTTGAGCAAGGCACTGGACCCCTAAACTGCTCCAGGGGCGGTGCACTATGACTCACTATGACTCGGACCTCTCTGATGGAATACATATGTACAGTGGCCTGTGTGTGTGTATCTAGGAGAGATATGAAAAAAATACTAATTCCAATTACCTTTTGTAATATGGCTAATAAAGAATATTCCTATTGCGAGAAAGATATTTCTGATGTTGCATGTGTGCATATGAATCAAAGCAATCCCATACTGGGTCAAATCCATTTGAAGCATGACAACTGTGGTCCTAAGTCAATACTGATAGAATTCATGGTGGGATCCTCTTCACAAAAAATTGGAATTTCCTAAAGGATCCCATTATATAGAAAAAGGAACAAAGTGAGCATGATCCAGGAGGATATTGCTGTTCCGTGACAGCTGGACTTGTCCATGTCTAATCATTCCCTTCAGGAAGCAGTGGCACTCAGCCAAAACAGAGGAGGCCGTTCAAAATGCCTTTGTAACTATGACACTGTCTGTATGTTCTTTTTAGTGAGAAGGCCACAGGCTGAACAGCTGTAAACACAAAATGAATAAGTGAAGATAGCACTTCAATAAGTGCTTGCAACATTTCTAAACTTAATTATTTAAACTAGCAGATTAAATAAAAAATACATTATCCCACAAAAATGAGCCTATATTTGTCTGTAGGATGGTGTCCTTGTATCAAAACCTTTTTTCCAGGAGCTAGTACATCACCTACATTGGTCATGTCCAAATACATTCATGGTGGCAACTCATATCATCGTGGATAACCTGCATTTGATACTTGATTTGGTGTGGCTTCACTGAAAACTATCTTATCTTCACATACTGTACCTGTTATTGCACACTTGCCAGACTATAGGCTTCCATTGTATTGCAGAATGCATCACAGAAAGATTAATTAATGACACAGGCGGAAACTTTTCTACAATTATCAGGCAAGTTCCATCCATTCTTCAAAACCAAATCTCAGATTCAGGTAGACACCTGCATCACACTACAGTAAAGTTGTTTGATTTGTGATTGGCTGACTATCAACTAATACTGCAATTTGTTTGAATATGGACACCAGATTAGACATTGCATATGAATGGGGATTGTATAGCATAATTGATCATGGAGAAACCTAGGTGTAAATAGAAATGCAGTGATCACATCGCAGTGATAACCTGAACATGCCGATTCTCCCTCCATAACATCCGGAGGATCCGACCATTCCTCACCCAAGAGGCCACACAACTCCTGGTCCAGGCCCTGGTGATCTCACATCTGGACAACTGCAATTCCTTGCTGGCAGGCCTATTGGCCTGTGCCATCAAGCCACTGCAACTAGTGCAGAATGCTGCCGCACGTCTGGTGTTCAATCAACCTAAGTTCACCCATCTCAACCCTCTACTCTCCTCTCCGCACTGGCTCCCCTTTGCAGCACACATCAGATTCAAATCACTGGTGCTTGCTTTTCAAGCGGCTAGAAACTGCTCCCCCTTATCTCCAGAGACTCATCACACCCTACACCCCTCCCAGACCCCTCCGCTCCACCTCCTCTGGCAAACTGACTGTCCCATCCCTCCGGGCGCTCGGCAGCCTCTCCTCATGGTCTGGCCTCTTCTCTGTCCTGACCCCTCGGTGGTGGAATGACCTTCCGCAATCAGTCAGGACCATGGAACCACTTGCGATCTTCCGCAAAGACTCAAAACCCACCTTTTCAGACTCCACCATCACTGAATTTTGTCAATCTAGCCAATTGTCATCACCACTGCCTACTTGTTCAATAATTTTTGTATATGTATCCTTGCTTACTTCTCATAAAAATAAAAATAAATAAAAACATCTATTAACCTTTTCCTTCCCAGTGTTACAGGTATGGTATGCAGCTACCTACAACGATGTCTATCGCTGTATTACTGCACTGATCTATTGCGCAAACTATGATTGTTCTTGCCATATATTAATGCACATCTTGTAAGTCACTCTGAATAATAATGTCTGCTAAATGCTTAAAATGTAAAATGTAAAATGTAAACAAGAGAATGAGAATGACAGTTCAAGCATTGCTATAGTTAACTCGTATTTTATGCGGTCTAAGAAAGCTTTTTCCAAAACAACAGTGCAGGATCTCCATGCAAATTTTGAGTGCGTAACTGTGTTCGGGGTTGAGGATTCAATGTAATTTTGGAGTCGCTATTCAAGAGAGAGAGCTAGAAATTCGCAAAGAGTAAGTAAATCTTATGAGAAGTCTTGTGTATTTTTTTCTGAGAGAAATTTGGTTTATATACATTTAAAATGTATGTATTTCTGTTTCATGTGAGTATATTAATAAACAGAGTTACATAATGTGTCTTGTTGTATTTTGCTTGAAATCTTTCTTTCTCGACATCCATATTGTGTAATTGTGAGCTATATTCTTAGCACAACAGCTATAGTATGGAATTCAGTCAAAATTTGAAGATATTTGATGCATTCTTTGAAACAGCGAGTAAAAGTCTTGTTGCTGATTCGATTGCATGTTATGCATTACAAAGGAATTTGGCGCAAACTAACAAAAACTAAAATCGCTAAAAAATACACGTTCACTTTATTCTTATGATACTTGGAATAATAGTAGATTAGCTACATAGTAACTTATGTGGAAAGTATCAATCAATTTGATACTTTAGTAAAAAAAATTGCCAATTTATACACTGGATACATCTTGTACCCCTGGATCATGCAACTGATCTATCCATGCATGATAATGTAAAATGTACCTAAAATAACAATCAAGCATTCAAATTGAACATTTACCTGGGGAGTTCCAGGTATGCATATTTCAAATACAAAAATAATCAAAAAGGATAGTATGTGTTATTTTGGCCAAAACGTTGTAAAATGTTTTAACAATTCAAATATCAGGGAGCTGAAAAGCCTGTGAAGACCCAAATTATTTAAAACATTTTGAAAGACTTGTTTTGTAAGAACATTTTTAAAAATGTGTCCTCTACAGAGTCTGGGGTTGGGCTCAAAATGGCCTAGCTGATTTGAAAAAATTGATTTGGTCTCACTTCATCCGTGTCTCTGGGGTTGGGCAACTTCTCTATCCGTAAATGATTTAGGGGTTCTTGTTTTTTTGCTGAAAGTGCTTTACATTACAATTTGATCAAGGTGCTACAATGATTGTAGCATTTAACCCTGGGCTCAGTATGACCTTTCTGGACAACATCCCTTTCCCATTTAACAAAGTCATAGGGACAACTTAAAAAAAACATTATTTTTAAACACTATACCAGAAAATTCCCTGAACAAAATTGAAGGCTCAGGCAACAAAAATATTTCTGGTTAGCATGGAATGATCCAAAGTCCAAAATTGCTGAATAAGATTTTTAGCACAGAAGTGTTTTGAACAGGTAGATGGATACATTGTATTCCTACATCTAGTAGTGCAAAACTACTATAAAACATGCAATGATATTTCAACTCCCCCCCCCGCTATAATAGACCTTATGCCCAACAGGCTTTCTGGGAATTAATTTTATTTGTAGCCCAATGCACAAATAAATATTATATCAATGTCAGAGTAGGTCCAGATCCAATCATATTTAGCCTATCATATTTAGGCTTGCTTTAATTAAATTCAAGTAAAGGTCGGTTTGTTTCCCATACGTGCACGATATCATCTGGCGGTCGTTGACATAAAAAAGAGAAACATATTTAAGACATACTTGTTGCTGTCGATATTCAAATAGGACACCATGTGATATTGGAATGAACCATGCCTCGACGGTGTGGGTCAAACGAACCGGCTCATAAAACGTATTTCTGCCACGTAAACGCACATCTATTTGCAATTCAGTGCACGGTGCTTTTAACTTAACCGGCATTTACATTTGTACATTTTTTTAATGTTGAGATAAACCATTAAAGTGTACTTTTGTACAACGAGCATTGGCAACCTCGTCAGCGAATGCAGTATTTGCTGACATTCGCCTTTTCCAAGCATGCCAAGAACCTACAAATTGCACCAGCATTCCATTTGAGTGTTTTCCCCTTTTGATTTTCATTGTAGACTAGCCTACTTAATATTTAAATCTCTATATGCAAACATGGTTATCTACAACAAGCTAGGCTATATTCACCAAGAAAATAAAACGAACTAAACGGATGTCACTGGCATTCAAAATACTACGTGAATGGAAGATTTTGAATTCCTTACTAGATAAAATTGAAGTGAAAGTGATAGATTTTCAAATTCATACCACGCCAGATATCCAAGTTCATGAACATACAATATGTACGCAACTTATAAGTGTATAATTTACTTACCCATTTCAAGGACGATGAATAAATGCAGCTTTATACAACATTCAAAAATTTCTCGCCGTCGTTTTAAAGTGCTCACTCCCGCTCCCTTTTTGGATTAAACCCAGCTGATGCGTTTGGTGGTGGTGGGGAGGAGAAACCTATGTCCACGTCCACGTGTAATGAAGGCGCGTTGCTGAATTCGTTTCTGATTTTGACTTGAACTACGGAACATAGGATTTGGTCTAGAGCTGGTATCACATAAATTACATTGAATTAAATAATGAAAATTATTAATGTGGGAAAGCTGTTATGAATATAATCACCTAAACGTATTAAACTAGACCTGCGCGTGTTTTACATCAGCGGTGTCCACTTACATCCATGGTTTCCCTTCCGAATCTTCGTTTTTGGAGCAACTGATTGATTGAATCACTTGTCGTTCCAGGTGTAAATCAGCTGATGGTTGAGGGCATCTGTAAAAACCCCAGGACCAGTAGTTTTGATACTACCTGTACTGTTTGTTGTCGCATAATCCTACTTGTTATTCTTCTAATAACTATTTATGTATTTGGCTATTTGTCAGGGGCATAGCAAAAGCATTCCTAGGATGTTTTTTAAAGCATCAGATGAATTTCATTGTGTTTATAGGGAAAGGATAATTTAACACCTGTCCCTAAAAAACTACAGAAAAAAATATGTATTAAAAAATCTAATCAAACAAAACAAAATACATGCACGAACACATTAGAAAATGTACATCCCCTCAATACAGCAAAATAGCAAATAATAAAACAAACAACAAATTCAGGAACTGTGCTAAATTAAATAATAATAAGGGCTCAGAGAAAATCTCTAGTTGAATATATTGCATGCATTTCAGTCCACCACCAAGGAGCCTCTATTTCAAGATATGTGTATAACAATGACTACGTTTACATGCACACCATATTCCTGTATTAATCGGAATAATGACAATATTCCGATTACGTATGAGTCATGTAAACGCCTTAACCCGATTGCCATAACCCGATTAAGGTCATATTCGGATTACTAAAATTCCGAATAAGACCCCTGGCATATGCCTGTATTAACCCGATTATTGGGTCATGTAAACATGTTAGTCGGAATATGCCCTTAACGGAATATTAATTTACGTCTGCGCATGTTCATTTTGCAAGGAATCTGGGTAATTTAGCTTGGTTGCTATAGCAATAGCTTTAGCTAGCAATTTGGCAACATGGCGAAAAGCACTCAGAAAAGTAATCACTTCTGGAGCGAGGATGAGACAAATTGATGTATTCAAATCATGAAAGATCTAAATATCATGGAATACATCGATGGGCGAAAGCACCGCAATAGCGATATTTTAAAAGGGTGTGCGACAAACTCAAAGAAGCAGGTTTTGTGCGCACTGCTGACCAGGTCAAACATCGGTGGAAAACCCTCAAGGCAGCCTACTATAAAGCTAAAAAAACAAAACAATACCAGCGGCTCTAATCCGGCCAGTTTCACCTATTTCGAGGCCATGGATGAAATTATGGGACAGAGACCACTGGCAATGGCACAAGAGAGCGGAGTCGACGTCGGCTTTGTACATCTGGCTGAAGGTGATCAAGCATTTGATGTTGACGACATGCGGAAATTTTCTCTCCACTCTGCATCCGTAAACTCTACCATCACTACTCTGTACCACCAGTCCTGGCTGCGAACTTTCATCCATAGTCTCCGGGGGTTCTGATTGGCATAAATGGCATATTAACAAGTACCATAGCTCCATTTGCCATTTCCTCGCGTTCTCGTCTGCCATGGTTGAGGATGTGAATGAGAACGAGTGTTCTTGTTACATTATGATGTAGAAGTGCTAAGAAGACAACACAATATAACGCAAAAGCAAGCATTTTCAAGCCTTTTGTGGAAATGGGAATTACTGCAGGAAAATAACGCGCCTATTTATTCAGCTGAGTACCCAGAAAGCCCTTGCGCGGCACTACATCGCTGGTTTATTCGGAATATGCCGAATAACATGTAAACGGGAATATTCCCGTAGCTCAACATTCTGCGGGGCATGTAAACACCTTATTCGGAATATTGCCTTAACCCGAATATGGACCTTAATCGGAATATGGTGTGCATGTAAACGTAGTCAATCATTCAATGAATTGCTACAATCATTTCAGTTAAAAATGTCATTACCACTTAATCAGTGGCATGGGAATAATGACCTGTAGGCCTATGTCTGTTCACAGTTATAACATGTAAGAGGTGTAGGTATTAGGCAATGCTGAAATAAATTAAAAAGTGCCCCAAGAACATTTAAAATCGTTTTTCTTTGAAGTGGTGCACAATATTTGTATAAAATTAGCAACCTGCTCTACAGTGTTATAAATATTGTACAAATAAAATAAATCAAGCTATTTTTATCAATACAAACAGGGGCAGCTGTGGATGTGCTGCTTGTTCTGCAGTTTTAGCATGTATATACACAACTGTTTCATCTGTAAACATTTCAATATAAACTGCAGGGCAAACTTGTGTGAGATAATTTATATATAGGCTAAAGCAGGGGTGGCCAACCCTGGTCCTGGAGGGCTACAGGGTCTGCTGGTTTTCGTTGTCATTCAGCGCTTAAGTGATCAATTAAAGAGGTTGATCACACAGTTAGCTCACCTTACCTGGCTTCCTCGGTATGAACTGGCTGTTGATTTTAAGGTGAAAACAAAAACCAGCAGACCCTGTAGCCCTCCAGGACCAGGGTTGGGGACCCCTGGGCTAAAGAGTAGTGGGCCCAAAATGGATCCTTGGGGTACATCCATTATACATTTTCCAGATAAGGAGAAATTGATATTTATTCTGGCACACTGTACCCTTTCAGCTAAATAGGACCTCATCCACTTCATGGCATTAGTGGAAAAGTTAAAATGAGATCATTTTGAAAGAACGACATTGTGATTGACAATGTCAAATGCTTTTTGCAGATCTAAGAAAACGCACACTTATCACAACATACACCCCAGCTAGATCCCTCCACTCTGCCTCCTCTGGCCAATTGGCTGTCCCATCCCTTCTTGCGCCCGGCAGTCGCTCTTTGCCATCTCGCCTCTTCTCTGACCTACCACCCTCGGTCAGGACTGCAGAATCGCTGGCCATCTTCTGCAAGAGGCCGAAAACCCACCTCTTCAGACTCCACTACCACTGAATTCATATATAATCATACATTTTAAAAATGCAAATGCTTCATTATTTTTCAATTGTTATTAATCCTCGTTCCCTCCTCTCCCATGCAATCATATCCAACCTCTGAAATCACTCAGGGTATTGCCCCATGATACACCAGCCAAGTATGTAACCTACATTTTATTGTAGTGAATGTTTTAATATTTAACATAACATAAACCAGTACACATACATACATACCCAGGCATGTGCACAGATAGGACCCAAGGGGGGCTTGAGCCCCTGCCCTTTTGCCCTCAGAGTCAAAAAGTGCCCTTTTTTTGGCTGGTGTTAATTGCATAAAATTTTTTCTTTATTTGTTATTGAAATTCTATCAAATATAAAGAGGGAAATGTATAGTAGTATCCACGAAAAAATACACATTATCAATTTAAAAAGGACTTCTCACCTCCCTGACCCTGGATCAGTTTTTCAGCCATATGCATAGATTTAACAAATATATAAGAGTGTGTTTAAGTAGTGTGGGCGTGTGTGTGTGCGTGCGTGCATTTTGAATATAATATAAAACTGGTTTCTTTTCCTCTCAGTGTGATGCTCAAAAACATGTTACTAAAATCAAACTGTAGTTCAGTAGTTGTACCATATGTCTCATTTATAAAATATATGCAGTGTAACAAAATGATACAGAACATGAAAACAGAAGGAAGTTTTGAAACCCCAAATTCAGGGGGGTTATGTATCCAGCATGTCAGAGTAGGACTGCTGATCTAGAATCTTATCATTACTCATTACAACATCGGGGTGGGAATAGTGCGTGTCGGTGGGGTGAGTGCCCTTTTTTTTTGCTTGAGCCCCTGCCCCCCAAAATGTCTGTGCATGGCCCTGTACATACCTATATGTATTTAAAAAACACATATCTTACACAATTACATGGGCGTAGAGATGGTCTCTCTCATTCACATGCATCAAACCACTCCTTACAAGTGCAAAGCTCAAATACTTCGAACTGCTTAGTTGAATACAGATTGTATTTCAAATAGTTGTTTCTTCAATGATTTGCCTCAGAGTGAAGTGAAATACAGAACATCCATCCATTTTTATTTATTGCATATCTGCCCTATCTGTTCACATGTGCCTATTAATAACATTGCCAAACTAGCACATAATGCTCTGCTTTTGAGTTAAGAGGTGGTCTGTGTAGACAAAAATGCAAACAAATCATCAGACACAAAACTTGCACATTGCATAATGTTTTTATTGACACAAACCTCATTGCGCTGCCCAACCCATGTTGATGCAAACTTCCTTATTGCTGACCACGAAACTACCAAACTGGGCGGAAGTGAGAAATAATCTGTTTGCAATGATTAACAATTTACACTACTGTCCAGGTGCATTTTCTCTACTGTAAAACGCCAAACTCCCCAAACTAGAACCCTGTGTATTTAAGATCTTTATAACTGTCAACACTGAAATATCAGCGTTCAATAGAACCAAGTGAAATAAAATTATTTTATTTTTTGCATTACACAATTATATAGGGGTGTCTCCATATCAGCAAAGGGCCTTCTGCAATTCACAATCTGCTCTACACTAATTCAAAACCATTTCAGGGATGGGAAGACCTACATTAATCTGAGCATGGACAGCAGTCAAGGGCAATTTAAAGCCATACTTTATTTAATTTAAGGTGGCAAGATAGGAAAAAACTGTGACAACATGTTATTTCTGTATAAACATACTATAATACTATTATACTTGCATGAGGAGCATGCATACTATCCCAATACAATTTATGTCACATTTGTGATAATTATGGAATTGACAATAGACAATATTACAGCATTTATATATAGCCTTAGTCATTACTAAAACCAAAGTGGTTTGCTGTATATAGCTCATAACTGACACACTATTCACGCAACAACACTCATATCACCCATTACGTTGCTTTTCAGGACTATTCTGACTAGGAACATGAAAATGGAAAAAACATAATAAGATATTGTTACTGTATATACATTATGGCTCTGTTCACAAATGCAGTAAAATCACTGGGACATATCAACAGACCAACAACTGAAGAGAAAACTAAAGAAACAAGTCCCAGATGCAACCAGGCAACTTTGGTTTATGGTGGTTCTGATTTGAAGTAGGCCTACAGATGAAAGTGTATTCATGATATGAAGTGTACTTATTAATTTGCCTTAATTTGCCTGAGTGGAATGTGCCCAGTGAATGGGAATTTATGGGAATTTGCATTTATTTAGATATTAACACTCCTTCGAGACCCTATGTACAGGAACAAATATGCTTTGTAGTTGTCAGAAGCTGCAAAACCATGCTGAGAACATTGCCATTCTCATTCCTTTTTAACTATATTTCTACACCTTCATTGTCATGCATTGGACTACTGTGACCTCTACTGTTCATGTAATGTAAAAGCATTAGAAAAAGCAAGACCTTTGTTAAATTAAACTAGGTTGCATTATAAACTAAATATGTGAACCATACACCAATACTTTAATATTAACTATTTTTTCATTGTGCCTAGATTTAGATACAGATAAGTTATTAGTTAATACAGCAAAAACAGTCTAATAACAGTAGTAACTGTGGAGGAAACAAATATCTATTAACTTTTTTACTTCCCAGGAATTTGAGGAGTAAAAGTAGATCTCTACCAAACCATTTTCAACACAGAAAAAGCCAAGCTACTCACATATACAAAACATGTCTGTATACTCTCTGTACATCTGTAAAGTACAATTCATTAATTCAATATACATGCCAAATCATTGATATCAAAATGATGCCAAGTTACAACTGAACTTTCATCAACATAGTTCACAGAAACTAAACAAGTAAGCTACTGTTCCAAAGCAATGCTTCCCATATTTTCCTACATTTTGTCAAGTAACTTAGCTCTCAACACTCATTACATTTATTCAAAGGTCACATCCAAAAAAGTGTATATGAAATAATTAGTATGAGTTTCATATTCTGCGTTTGAAAACAGCATACTCCTTAAGTATATCTAAATCCTCCTTATGATATTGATTGATAACATTACAACCATAGAAGTATTAAAACATGACATATAATACAGACACTTACAGGACATGAGCATCATCAAATATAAACACATACAGTACTGTGAAAAATTCCACCTGACAAAATTATGTTTAAAGCTATTTATCTGGGCAGTAAATGTTTATTTGCTTAGAAAAACACTATATAACATTATAATAAATACAAATAAACATTAATACAATAAAAAGTAACAAGAATGTCTTGTGTTTTCCTAAATATTATTGATATCTTGTGAGATGGCTAGAAGAACACAGGTTTGGTTCCCAAACCTCTCGTCGGGGCACTCCAGCCATTCCATGTATTTTGTTTAGTTTGAAAGACATAACATCATAATTTTTTATCAACAAGGCAATTCTCAGCAAGCAATAGCCCATCTAACCAAATTTTCAAGATGTGGTGTTCAAGCTATCATAAAGAAATTTGAAGAAACTGTGTAAGTTGAAGACAGAAAACACAGTGGAAGACCCAAAAAGCTGTCTGCATCTGATGAACAGTATTTAAAGGTCACTTCCCTGAGGGACAGAAGGAAATCCAGTGAAGTGCTTGCCCAGCATCTGTTACCAAAGTATACACTTTGACAGTGAGAAGTCTTACGAGAAATGGTCTTGTAGGACGTGTTGCATCCAAGAAACCATTCTTGCGGAAAGGCAACAAGCAGAAGAGATTGCAGTACGCGAAAGACCATAAAGCATGGAGTGACAACCAGTTATAGAACTTATTCAGCGATGAGTGCAAATTTGACATTTTTGGTTCACAAAGACGCCATACGTCAAAAGAAAAGTTGGCGAGAAGTACATTGATGCCTGTCTGCAGCCTTCTGTGAAGCACGGTGGTGGCTTTGTCATGGTCTGGTGGTGAATTTCAGCCAACGGTGTAGGGGATCTGGTCAAATCGATTATGAATTCTGAGAAATATAAACAGATCTTGATTCACAATGCTGTACCTTGACTGATTGCAAAAACTTTATCTTTCAGCATGATAATGACCCCAAAGACACTGCGAACACGATTAAGACCTGCTTGGAGCAGAAGTGTGCAGATGGAAAACTCAGTATAAGATTGGCCATTTATTTTATTTATAATAAAATAAAAATATATATAAGTATTTATAATAAATAAAATAAAATATATTTATAATTAAAATTCAGTCTTTGGTAATAATCTTTTTTTTTTTTTTTTTACCTCTACCACTTACCTTTGTAACATTTCAGGTTATTCACTGGACTTGAGCTGCTTAAATTTCAGTAAAAACAGGAAAATGGGGGTGTTCTAAAACTTTTGACTGGTAGTGTATATATATAAGTATTTATAATAAAATTGAAAAAATATATATAAAAGTATTTATAATAAAATAAAATAAAAAATAGAAGTATTTATAATAAGTATTTATAATAAAATAAAAAATATAAGTATTTATAATAAAATATATAAGTATTTATAAAATATATATATGTATATGACTATTTACAACAAGTAAGTATAAAAAATAAAAAATATTAAAAATATTAAAAATATATATATAAGTATTTATAATAAATTAAATTAAATATATAAGTATGTATAATGAAATAAAAATATAATAACATTATTTTTCAATTTTTGGTAACCTAAACTTTTTTTTAACCTCTGGCAGTTTACCACTTACCTTTGTACCATTTCAGGTTATTCACTGGACTTGACCTGCTTAAATTTCAGTAAAAACTGGAAAATGGGGGTGTTCTAAAACTTTTGACTGGTAGTGTAAGTATTTATAATAAAATAAAATAAAATATATATGAGTATTTACAATAAAATGTATGAGTATTTATAATATAAATAAAAAATATATAAGTATTTATAATAAAATAAAATAAAATAATATATATAAGTATTTATAGAACACACTAATCAAAGACATAGTTTTTTTGTTTTTTATACATTTGTTTCAGATATTTTCCCATTTTTCTTCCAATTTGGTAGCCAATTACACCTTCTATTTATTTCGATTTACCCTGCCCACACAAGTCCAAAGCTTGTCTCCACGAGGCTAATCCGCAAATTGACATCAAACACACTGTTAACACTAACAACCCTGGGTTTCCAGGCATAGAAGACGCCTAATAACTTTTGGGCTTATTACTACATTTTAAAGTAGTAATAATTCCATTTAGTACATACCATTTAAAAAATACTGATTTGGTTTTGTTCAGCCAGATCTTAAGAAATATTAGGAATCCTATATTTCCACAAGCATTATAATATATTGATGATTGTATTCAGCCATGTGTACTTTTCATACTGTATACTAATTTTTGTAGGAATAAGAAACACAAAATATTTTCTTGTCAATTTTATTTGAAGATATCTTTGTCACCTGCTGCATGGCCTGCAATTTGTTACTATGAAGGGATGATGTTATTAGTTAAAATATATCTGAACAAATGATATTTTTGGTTAAAGTAGATATTGCCCAATGGGGGATTAATAATTTGGAAAATTGAGCATTGCTGATGATGTCATTGGCAGAAAAATGAAGAATGAGAAGCAGAAAATTATGACATGGAAAAAACAGAAAAAAGGAAAAAACACAAAATACATAAAAAGTTTTGGGGCTTTTACATTACATTACATTACATTACAGGCATTTGGCAGACGCTCTTATCCAGAGCGACGTACAACAAAGTGTTAACTGTAGTCAAGAACAGTTCAGCTGAAAGCCACCCTAGCGGGAAGTACAGTTTCTAGGTGCTAGAAGCAACCACATAGTTAAACTAGGACCCTGTAGGTAAATCTGTAGCCACAATTCAAAGGTAGCAATAAAGCAATCAGTGTGGAAAATAATGCCTAAGTCTAATAGAATACATAAACAAGTAGACATGTGTAATACTAAGCAGCTACGTCCTTAAGTTAACAAAAACCAGACTACAGGGAGAGGTGCACCCTGAAGAGGTGAGTCTTCAGTTGTCGCTTGAAGGTGGCCAGGGTCTCAGCTGTTCTGACTTCCACAGGAAGGTCATTCCACCATTGTGGAACCAGAACCGACAGGAGACGTGACTGCGAAGCGCAGGTGCGGAGGGGGGGAGGTGCTAGGCGTCCTGAGGTAGCAGAACGGAGTGGTCTGGCAGGTGTGTAGGGTTTGAAGATCTTGAGGAGGTATGTTGGGGCTGATCCCTTGACTGCCTGGTATGCTAGGGCCAATGTTTTGAATTTGATGCAAGCTATAACAGGCAGCCAGTGGAGGGTAGTGAGCAGGGGGGTGACATGGGAGTGTCTAGGAAGGTTGTAGACCAGACAGGCTGCAGCGGTCTGGATGAGTTGCAGGGGTCTGATGGCAGATGCGGGAAGGCCAGCCAGGAGCGAGTTGCAGTAGTCCAAGCGGGACAGTACCATTGCTTGGACCAGGAGCTGGGTAGAGTACGTGGTAAGGAAGGGACGGATTCTCCTGATGTTATACAGGAAGAACCTGCACGCCCGGTTTACCGCTGCAATGTTCATTGATAGGGACAGCCTGTTGTCCATCACCACACCAAGATTCTTCACGCAGGGTGATGATGTCACCAAGGTGTCACCTAGAGGAATGGAGAAATCAAGGTGGAGAGAGTTTAGGGCAGGATTGAAGATTAGTTCTGTTTTACCTGGGTTGAGCTTTAGGTGGTGACTGTCCATCCAGCTCTGAATGTCCCTCAGGCAAGCAGAGATGCGGGTAGAGACCTGAGTGTCTGATGGGGAGAAGGAGAGAAAGAGTTGAGTGTCATCAGCATAACAATGGTAAGATAAGCCATGGGCAGAGATAACAGAGCCAAGGGAGTGGGTGTACAGAGAGAAGAGAAGGGGACCGAGGACTGAGCCCTGTGGAACCCCGGTGGGGAGAGAGTGAGGCGGTGATACTTTACCAGCCCAGGCGACCTGGAAGGAGCGCCCAGAGAGGTAGGATTTGATCCAGGTGAGGGCTGTACCGCAGATCCCTGTTGCTGCCAGGGAGGACAGGAGGATGGAGTGCTCCACAGTGTCGAAGGCAGCTGAGAGATCAAGCAGGATCAGGATGGAGGAGAGGGAGGCTGCTCGTGTGGTGTGAAGTGCCTCATTGACCGAGAGGAGAGCGGTTTCTGTTGAGTGGCCAGGTCTGAAGCTGGACTGGTGGGGGTCCAGCAGGTTATTTTCTGTGAGGAAAGCAGAGAGTTGGTTAGATACAGCTCTTTCGAGGGTTTTAGACAGGAAGGGGAGGAGAGATACTGGGCGATAATTCTGGATGACTGAGGGGTCTAGAGTTGTTTTTTTCAGCAGAGGGGTGATATGGGCCCTTTTGAAGGGTGAGGGGAAACAACCAGAAGACAGGGAGGAGTTGACAAATGGGAGGATGTCAGGTGTGATAGCCTGGAGGAGGGATGAAGGGATAGGGTCGAGGGCACAAGTGGTAGGGCGGTGGGAGAGGAGGAGGTGGGAAATATCAGAGTCTGTGAGGGGAGAAAAAGAGGGAGGGGAGAGAGTGGAGGGCACAAAGGAGCTGCGGATGTCCTCGAAGAAAACAGCAAAGTCATCTGCAGTGAAGGGGGATTGAGGTGTCGGACGGTGTCGGACATCCAGGGACTAGGAGGGGATGAGCGTGCAGGTCCGGGGAGAAGAGGACAGAGAGTCAAGTGCTGAGGACAGAGATGAGATTAGGGTGGAGGAAGCAGTGTCAGTGGGGAGTCTAGAGAATGCTTTAAGGGGGGGGAGGGAAGCAGTGACAATGGGAGCGAGGGAAGAGGGTGAGAGGGAGCGAAGGTTACGACGGGCAGTGAGAGTGGGTGTTGGAGGATGGGGGGGAGGATGGGGGCAAGGGAGAGGGAGAAGGAAATGAAATAGCCATCAGATGTATGCAAGGGGGTAACTGTGAGATTGGAGCAGGGGCAGTTCCTCAGGAAGATCAGGTCTAGGAGGTTGCCTGCCTTGTGGGTTGGGGAGAGTGTTGCAGGGAGAGGTCGAAGGAGTGGAGTAGTGGTAGGAAGGCAGCAGACTGGGGGGCCTCTAGGTGGATGTTGAAGTCTCCCAGGAGGATCAGCGGGGTGCCGTCCTCAGGGAAGGAGCTGAGCAGGGTGTCTAGCTCGTGGAGGAAGCATCCCAGGGGCCCTGGTGGATGATAAACAACAACAATAAAAAGAGTTTAGTAGGATAGGTGATGGAGACAGGGTGGTATTCAAAAGAGGATATAGACAGGTTGGAGAGGGGAACAACTGAGAACTTCCATGTGGGAGAAATAAGCAAACCTGTACCACCACCACGGCCAGATGGCTGGGGGGTGTGGGAGAAGGAGTAGCGGAGTTGTCAGGGCTGCCAGGTCTCGGTGAGGGCGGAGAAACTGGAGGGACAAGGGGGTCAGGAAATGAAGTCGGCCTTGGAGCAGAAGTTCCATTCCCTGAGATTGTGAAGTTCTCACAAAAGGGTCGGGAGAGGTTGTGTTGTCACGGGAGGGTGCGACGCTGGAAGCGCCTTCTGAATGGGAGAGAGCAGACTGTTATGGGGCGCGGGCACATACTAAGAGGGAGCGACACGCTCTGACAAAGCAAAAGAGGGATCAAACAGCTGAGTCAAATAGCGTGATAATTACACAGATTTACTCAAGACTGCTTGCAATTCACTACAATCAAACCAACAATTACGGATAAACAGTCGAAACTAACGAATAACAAGGCTAATCTAGTTCAGTAATAGCTAGTAATTAAACACCAATAAGCTACGCAAAGTTTAAAACTACAGATAACTAACAGAAATCAGTCAAAAACTAATGCGCTAAACTTAGCAAACCAAAGATACTCAACACGACGGGACGGCCAACAGCAGGTCAGTTCACAAAGACGGGTAGACACTTTTCATTATTATGTGACTGTGATAAGTGTATATGAATTCTGTGCGAGGTCAGAGTGTATAGAATGTAAAGCCATTGTATAGTTATGTCTGTGGGAGACACTGAAAGTGCCAATCTGTCGGTGCTATAGGTATGGGGTATATGCCCCACCAACCCGTAACAACCAATAAATTGGCATTGGGCTGCTCCTTTAAGAGGGTGGCTAGATATAATGATTGGCAGATAATATTTGTTTTGGGGTGTATCCTACTGGTCACCGGCACGCCCGTCACAGGTCCATTTTACATCCTGAAAGCAACTACAGTTGCTCGAGCGCATGCTAGCCATCCGTCCTATGACGGGGCAATGAACAGGGGAGGTAAACAGAAAATCGAAACATCTCCGTTCTGAAGTCAGGACAGGGAAGGCTCTAACACGAAAGACATGGATTCCTCTCCGGTAATGTGCAAATAAAATGGTTCAATTTCAGACCTATGCAATTTCGGTTGTTATGTTGGAAAGCAAAGTTAGCTAACAAACCGTTTTAGCTAGCCAGCTATTTAATCTCATTCGTTTATCGTATCTAGCTGCGTTGACAGAGTGCAGAGTTAGCTTGGATATTTGTAGGCCGTAGACCAAACTGAAAGTTTGTTTTTCCTTATTGAATGAATCGTTTAATTACGCTTCATTTGGCTAGTGATGCTATTCTTAGCTAGCGACAGTTCGGTTCTTAAAATAATGACTCAAAAGAAACAATATGTCTCTAACTTGTAGACTGGCTTGCTAGCTACGTTGCTAAGAGCGACCTTGTTAGCTAAACGTTTGCAAGCTACAGTATTAACTTACTTGCTAGCCAACAAGCTAGATTGTTATCATAACTCGAGGAATAATTCGGTTAATGTAGTGCTAGCTATTGTTTTTTTATCGAAACAAATGTATTACGTTTGATCGCAAACCTGATGACGCTAGCTAACTTGGGTATATCGATAGTAGTTCCTTCAACTTTTGTGTTATTTTCTAGCTATGTATTTAGCTAACCTACCAATCTTGATTGACTTTTTTTATCTAGCGTGCATGACTAGCGAGCTAACGTTACATACTTTAATACGAATGCGGTGCTTGCTTGCTAGCTCGCTGCTATTTAACTCAACGTTAACGTAACAACGTTACTCGTTTTGCTGTATCATAGCTAACGCTGGCTTCGTGCATGCATGATTTCTCAAATTCCGAATTGATTGTTGCAATCTAACGAGTTAGATAGCAAGTCAGCATGCCAGTCAGTCAGCTAGCATAGTCATTTTGACCTTAAATTGATAAGAAGTGTGAAACGGCAAACGTGAACCTTAGTCGCGTTTAGTTTGCGCGTAACACCAGAATCATGTCGGGAGTGAAAAAACGGTTAGAAAAAAAACGTGTTCTTTTCCAGCTAATTCACTAAGAGTACAGAATAAAATAACATCAAATGAACACGTCACAGAGACCGAAAAGTGTGTTTCATTACCATAAACGCGTGCTCCTTAATTATCATATAAATTTGTATCTCTTTTACAATGCCCTGAGTTTGGCACAATTGTGCTTGACGTAAATTGTTAACGTTCTCTAAGCTGGAAACTGCATGGAATTTACACGTTCACTTTTGGCCCATTATATTGTAAAAGGGAATTATAATAATAATGATAAAAATATTTGGACATGGAGCAGTATATGTAGCCTATTATTTAAATACATGGTCATCAGCATGTTTTAAATGCTGACTATCATAAATGTTACAGTAGACGTATGACGGCTGGAATTGGTCATAACCAATAAGGAATGATAACTCAGAATCCCCAAAGGGTCTTGCATCAGTAGCTTTATCTCTTTAGCAATCATGTTATATGTGGAAGGACCCCATTCTACTCACTCTTACCCAAACAAACTATGACCTAATCATTTATAATTCGGGCACATCATTTCACAGACCTGCAAAAATAGGTCGTTTTCCACAGGTGACCCTGGGGTCAGCATGTTTTGTCTCTTTTGTGCATGTCTATGTGTGCCAGTAGTGAGTGTCGGAGGAGTCTGGCAGGAGTGTGCCAGTCTTGTGGAGAACATTATTTTTTTGCACAGTTGCTTTTGTTTGAGCTGTCTGGGCTTCCATTATTCTTGAGCGCTCTTTAATCTTGGAATTAAAATAATGAGTCACATGATACATTGTTTGTCCTGGGCCTCAAGGGATTATTTAAAATTAAATGAGCAGGCTGTGTAGATTAAACAGGGTTTTGAGTATTTTATTTTTATGATGTTGTGAAGACTTTGATGATGTTGTGAAGATGTTGTGTAATCAAATTTAATTTGTCAATTAAAAGTTTGGAAATTTCCAGTTCTCATTATGTGGTCATAAAAGTTTTAAAAAGTAAACAAAATAGATGATTGTTTGGATACAGCACATATATACAGTCACTAGTGTCACCATACTCAACATTGTGACACACTGGGGATGGTTCCTATGTGTCCGCAATGTTTGTGTTGTCAGAGCTGCGTCTCCGCCTCCTGATCCCCTTTTTTCTGTTGTAGACCATTGGGCAGTTCTTCAGAACACTGTGCGAGATGGGCTTCAGTGAGGTGCAGATCCAGGCGGCCGTGCAGGCGGGACACTTCTCCGTGCCGGAGGCTGCTGAGTGGTGAGAAACCCCATGTCCCTACTGTACACATTGTCACGTGTACGGTCATCCTGCCAGGCTTATTCATAGAGAAATCCCAGGGTGTACTATCAGCAACCGAATAGCGTATGTGTACTACATATATGTGCATCCAAGATATTAACCCAAAATTGTGCAGAATAACCATTTAAAATGTATGACTGACTCTTGATCAAAAGTTATCCAAAAACAATTTGAATTGTTCGGGTACATGGTTACATCTGGTTTTGGTGCAGCTGTTGCCAACAACTCATCCTAAATTTCTCTCTGGTCTCCCCTCCTCTTTTGCTGCAGGCTCTTACAAGGTGGAAGTCCAAGGCACAAGCTGGTCAAGCAGCCCTCCCAGCCACTTGAAACAGCATTCTCAGCTTTTAACCCTCCCAAAGACCAGGATACCCAGAGCACTGCAGGCTCATCACAGGCACTGCCAGATAATTCAAACAGTCAAGGTACAAGCCAAGAACAAGGTGTCAAAACCACATGACTCCTTTCTCTCAATGGGTGAAATGCTTGCTACTTGCCAGTAGGGAAGGCAAAGTGGTGCATGAGCTGTCTCTGGGTTTTACTCTACACTACTGAGTCCTGTTCAACTGCTGTGGAACAAAAAAAAAAAGTAATTTGAGTGAAACTGATCTAAAGGTGGTAAATCTTTTACTTGTATAAATTAACAAACTGTGACCGATGACTAGTTGTCATCCCCCAGATGTTTATACTTGTTGGTTAGAGTCATTTGAGTCATTTGTCAACACAGAACAAAGTTACACATTTTATATCAATCACTGTGCTCTTTTAAAAATAAGGCAGGATTTACACCAACAAGGGACTTCCTGACGGCCTATCCCGCAGAATTTTAAATGAGCATTTTTAAATGGGGAGAATTGTGCACAAGTTTAAATACACGGTTTAAAAATATATGCTATTAAAAGCCATTTCCATTTTTGTTCACTAACTAGTACCTTTGGTCACAAAATTACTTAAATAACCATTTTAAAGGTGTCAATGAACATTTTTGAAAAACGAGTGTACTGCCTTTCGCACGCAAGTTAAGCTGCTTCCCTTATAATCTTTCCAATAAGATGATATATTTATTAGATTAGACGTTAGAATAGATTTCAATGCACTCTCAATGCACTTAAAAGCAGAGCACCCAATTTTAAGGAAATAATAAATTTGTAAACCAACTTTATTTCACATTGTTTATTCTAGCCCATTCTAATAAAAAACATTTCCATCTGGGGTGTAAATAGGGCCCAATCTGTAACATGATGGCAGACCGTCACTGCTGTCCAACAAACGCCAAGGTCAAGGTCAAGGTCAAGTTCAAGTCAAGCTGGTAGCAGCCCTGTTAGGTTATGAGTTTATACTATCAGTTTGTGTGTTTTCACACCACGATGGCAAGAGAGGCATAGAGCTCACTGCAGATTACCCTGCACGGCTTTCTGTTTAAAACTAGTCTGAGCATTGAAAACAAGATGACAAGATTCTGCCTCAAATGCATGTTGTTTGTGTGTGAACTGAGCAATGAAAAGGTTGTGCATACGCTTGCGTGGCGGGTTGCATTTGTCCATGGATGAATCAATTGAATTGAGCATTTAAAGGGAAAACGAACTGCAGGTTGATCTCAACCATAAATTGCAGAGCGTTGTAAAAAGCGGTAGTTACGCAACAAGTTGCACTTGTTCATGAATCACTCCATTGAGTGCTTTGAACTAAAGTTGTGCTTGTTCATCTTAGTGTTTGACACAGTTTATCCCAATAGACTACTGCCATTTCACATCAAAATCTAACCAAATAGCCACAGTCTTCAAAAAGACTAAATCTAGACTCAAATTAAATCTAAATGTTCACTAAATTTGACCGTATTCCACCTGTGGTAACCTTTTTGGAGTATTTGCTTCCAATGACCAGCTTGGGACAGCAACTCTTACAATTTATTTTGTCATAATTTTGTTACACTTCCCTCTTTTTCTGTGTATGACCAGTTGGTGGAATATGGTTTGTGTTTAAATGATTTGCTGTCTCTCAGTACTGTACCACAAATAATCCTACGATTTCTATATATTTTTAGTTCATTTGTCTTGAATCTCTTAAGGTATTGGGACACAATAGCTTGCATGACTGAAACTTCCACATTGAGAGTGTACATCTGAAGGTCCTGCTCTGCCAGCAGGTTCGGAGTCCCCACCTCCCCTCGAATCCCGCATAAAGCAGGATAACACCGATTTCCAAGAGCAACAGAGGCAGCGTGTAGCACAGGAGGCCAGAGCTGAGAAGAGACAGAAGAAACAGGTAATCGTCCCCTTTACATTCCATTAAATGCCCCTTATTTAGGTTGACTCACAATGGTGGTGTGTATTCTGTTGCCCATTATATAGTTGGATTTTTAACTGGAGCATTTTGGATAACTTGCTCAAGGATCCAACCAAGGCTTCAAACGTTTGACCCTCAGTTTCAATCACAATTCGGCCAGGTATGCACAACCGGTAGGGCTGGGTATTGGGAAGAACCTCATGATACGATTTGGTTTCGATACAATTCAATACTTCACATAATATTGATATATTTATATTATGTACATTATATGACTGAAATTCACCAATAATTAATACATATTATACAGTGTATCTTCGTGTGTAATGCGATTATGATCATGTGCATGATATGGTTTAAAGGGACAAATTGCCAGTTGAGCCAAAAACTGATTTTAACATACCAATATTTATCTCTTATAAGTTAAACAATGTGAACAATACACACAATCGAATTCGAAAAAATTAAATCGATTTGTATTGGTGTATCGGATAAAAAATAAATAAAAATCATAATAATTTTGTACTGACTCCTAACAACCAGTATGTACAAACAGTTACTGGTCTCTATTTGGCAGACAAGGTTATATTCACAACCTTCCATGACCTAGATCCCCTAAAGGCTCCTGTGAATTGGATTAAGAAGAGGCAGCACGTTCCATTACATTAGAACACCATGCTTGCATTGCACTCTGCCGGAGTTTAGCGGCCTCTGAGTTATGAAACCAATTAGTATTTGCTCCTTTTGTTCAGTGACAGTTGGATACAAGTCAGCGTGGTGTTCAGTATGTATTCAATTCCCATTCATAAATCCTTTATTAGAATGATTGACCGATATACCTCTTTCCGATAGGAGAGAGAGCTTGTTCTGAAGCGGATTGCAGAGGACAGGCGGAGCCTGCAAGAGAAGGCCCAACCCAGTGGCCAATCAAAGCCCTCCTCCTCCTCCCCTGCTGATGGCCAAAGGCTGGGGGGCAGGATGCAGACCAGTGTGGACAACCACTGTATCCTCATGGTGAGATGGAAACCCCCCTTGCTGTGTGTGATTGTGGTTCATGTTTTGGGGTCAATATAAATGCATCGAACCCTTTCACATTGATTGAATAGTCAACACTAGTGTAGTTCTGGCAAAAGTACTACACTGAATGCTTTGCGTGTATATGAATGAGTGAGAAGCTTCACTGACCCCTCCCTGCTTTGTCCTCTGCAGATTCGGCTGCCCTCCGGGGAGTCCATGCGGGAGCGTTTCCCTGCGGATGCCCCCCTGCGCAGTGTCGTGGAGCACATATCCGGCCGCCACCCCACCCTGCCGTCCTTCTCCCTCCTCCAGGGCTTCCCACGCAAGCGATTCGGGGAGGCGGAGCTGGCCTGCTCCCTGCGCTCCCTGGGCCTTACCCCCAACGCTGCACTCTGCATCCAGACCACACCCCCAGAGACACCCCAGGACCTGCCTAGCCCAGCCGCCCGCCTGGGGTGGGGGCAAGAGGAGGCAGCGCCCCCCAGCGGGTTGCCCTCGCATCAGGATAGCGCCCCAGGAGAAGAGGCAGAAGAGCTGGCACTGCCCCCTCCACTGCCTCCACCCCTGCCCCAGCAGCTGTGGGAGGAGGCAGTAGGTTATGCTGGGATCCCAGGTGTGGGTCCACCACTCTCCGGGCCCTCCCACTACTGGGGTGAGTGTTGCATCCTCCAGCTTTTTCACACATGATTGCATGGCCAGAATGTACAGGAATTGCCCAGGTAAACAGCCTGATGACACACAGAAAGGAATGATACAGAGGACTGCTATTGCTACAGTAGCATTGTCATGTTTTTGCTCCGCTCTTTCCCCACCCTTATCGATAATCAATTTGGGAGGGTGCAGACTTGAAAATGTCTTAAGCATGTGCAGCCATCCTGTCTCCCAGGGCAACGCTATAGCCAATTATCGGCACTGGCATGGTCAGGATTTGTGGGGCGTATCGCTCCACCAAAAGCTAATGCAAATGACTGGATACACCGTCACACAGACCCAGATTTAGCCTTATTATAATCTTTTTACAACATTTTTATTTTCTACCCCTCCGTGATGAAAAGTATTTTGTTGATCAAATGAAACGTCCAATAGGGTACCCGTGACTAATATTTAACTAATCTTGGCTGGATCATTTTTAAAGTAGACTGATCCCTGTGTTTGGCACAGAATCCTGTTTGACTGCATGGCTTCCTCCTCGTTAATTAAGTGGTGTAAACGAATGAATGCCCTTTTTTTATGGGCAGGGAGAGGCCAAAAACTGGTGCCAGGCAATGGGGAAGAGAGGTCCAGCTCTGATGAGGAGGCACCATTGGAGGAGGAGAACGAAGAGCAAAACCTCCCTTTTCCTGGTACTACTTGGTCTTTGCTCTGTTTTCACACTCTTCGTCTTGTTTTTCACTTCCAGCCCCCTCCCGTTGACCTCACATGGACGAGTCATTCCAAGGTCATTTTTTATATGCAGTGGCACACTTGAATACAGCTATTGGTCTACTACTACAGGTTTTTACTGTTTGGCTGTTGAAAGCCTTTAGTATATATTTTGTTATCCACTAGGCGTTGATATGCACTAGATTTCAGCAGGAGATGTTTGAGCAGATTTCACTTATTGAACAATCTGTATCTGCTTATGCAGTCATATGCTATGTGGGCAGGAGTCGAGTGTTCATTACATGTGGGAAATGTGTTCTTGGCTTTCGCTGTGCTTCGACAGGGGTCGTCGTATTACAGTTTTCTTTATTGAAAACACTGTAGAGCACTATCTCGCTGTTAAAATTTCCCCCATTGCCTTTGATTAGTTTCCTTAAAATTCATGCAAAAGAAGAAAGGAATACCAGCACACTGCTATTAAGCTCCCAAGGCATTTATTGTATTTAATCTATGAGCACTGCTGTTCAATAAATCACTTTAGCAGTATGCTGGCATTCTTTTCTTCTCTATTGGTTATGGATGTGCGTATGCCTCTGTGAAACTGCATTTATATCAGATTGAGTCATTGATACGACTTTACAACCAGGTTTTTGAAATTGAACTTCAAATGGGGTCCCAACCTCAGAGCTGGAACTGAGGTTAGAACAGTGATGCAATTCCTCCACAACCATGAGAAACGAGTCATTTTAGGGACGACTCTGATTTCAGAGTTCAGATTGGGAAAGAGGTGAATGCCCCTGTTCTCCCTACACTGGCCTATGCAGAACTCTAATCCAAGTCCAGCTGTGGGTAAAAGTGCAGCCAAGAGAAGGCTGAAGCTGGCTTTCTTTGAGTTAACATAGCCATGTCAGCCATTTCTCACAGAACTCAAGAGTGTCCGTCACTTACTTTGGGCATTCAGTTGAGGAAGTACTGAATCTACACTGAGGATGTTGTTGAGAGGGATGCATAGTCTGTTAATGGAGAGACAGTGAGTGCATAGCTTTACTGTAATTTGTATTCTGTCTGCAGTGAGAGACAGTGAATATTTATCTGGCATGAGGGTTTGACCACTCAATCATGCCTGCAGCGTGAAAATATATTGGAATTTGGAATGCAGGCCTTACTCCGTCTGCAGTGTGTGTGACTGTGTACAGCTGATTGATGGCTGTATTGTTAGGGCAATTTGACACAGTGTGGAGGCGAATGGCCCGCACATAGACAAAGGGGGTAATACGTGAGTAATTATCCCAGCAGGTCTGCCCCGCCTTCCCTTCTTCCCAGAGAACCGAGCCCGCGGGGCAATGGAGCCTGGTCACCGCTGGCCAGATCAGGGCAACAGACTCAGGTGAGGACCCAGAGGGTCACCCCTCCTCTCATTGTCAGCACACACGGCTCAGCGGTGACCTCACAAAAAAAAAAAAAAAAAATACAAATATATTAAAATATTGCACCAATATAAGTAATATATAATTGGGTGGATTATAATATGCTGGATTGTGGCCCTTCAGCACTGGAGTTGAGTCAGTGACAGCTGCGTATCTGTGTGACAGAGAGGGGGCTCCACAGGAAGCGGCAGGGCCAGAAGAGAGGGTGGTGGCACCAGGGGCAGCAGGTCAGGCCGCTGTCGAGCGTCTCCAGAGAGCAGCTCGCCAGGACGATCCATTGGGCAGCACAGGACAGCCGTCTCCCCCCAAGAGACCCTACAGGACACCCAGTGTTCCCTCCCTCTGCGTCATGGCAACCCGAGCCACCGTCACCCTCATGACGGGTCAGTAGTAACCAGCGGTCATGTATGTAATGGATTAAGACCGACTGATTCTTAATGGGTGATTGTATTTAAAGAAAAATAAAGCCTTACAAAAATGTAACAATTTTGCCCACCCTTGAAATATAGTCACTCAGTCAAGAAGTCAGTTGAATTTTACTTGTGTTGAAGCCCTGTGTAATGAGTTTTCATGTGCTTCAGGGAAAATATAAAATATATTTTTTTAAGTTGAATTACTTTCCAGTGAATTGCAGACCTACCAACCTGTACGCATTTCGCGTACAAAGCACGCAATTCTTGGTCAAAATACGCATGTACGCAAATGTCCGCTGAAACTACGCCAAAAAAGAAAAAATTCCGAGGGGCGCAAAATTTAAGAAAACGTAAAACCTAACCCTAACCCCCCGGTCCGTGAAATAAATGATCTGGTCTCAGCTTTTTTTTCGCGTAGAACCCCCCGTTGACAGAACATGGGGCGCCGTTACGTGCCTCGCACCGGGTGCTGGCAACCCACGCTACGCCACTGGTCGCCCCCAATGTTCAAACGAAACCTACGCCGCTGGTTGTACTAAAAACAAATTCCCAAGGTTGGCAGGTCTGGAATTGTCTAATGCCAGTACATTTAAGAAAAAAGGAATCGGCACACTCATTACTGGAAAAAGGTTTGAAGTCTATAATTGCTCATTGAATACAAAGCTCAAATATCGAATTACTACTTTTTTTTATCATTTGATATGTGAGCCAGTACATTTATACCATGAAAGTGGATCAGTTTAGAAGCGCCATCTTTTCTTTCCAGGGGTAGTTCCTAAGCACGCAGTTGATCCAGGATTAGCATGCCCAAACCTAGTCCTAACCTAAACCATTAGGCTTAATAAAATCTGAAGCTGATCCAGAGTTTGTGCTTGATTGCCAGCTCTGTCTACACCAGGACTACCAGTGGATTAGCAGTGTTTAAACCATTAGGCTTAATAAAATCTGAAGCTGATCCAGAGTTCTGTTTCTCGTTCACACGGGTGGCATTCTAACTCCGCGCGGGTGTGCACGGACAGGTACATAGCAGCATCTGGCACGGTTGGTTAACACGGTTGTTGGGCCACGAAATGCACGTCGTGAACGAACCCGGAATCATCAGTGGAGGTGTGACGACCACTCTCCTCTCTCAGCCCCCAGCATGCAGTACAGCAGCAGCCTCTCCTGCTTGACTCCAGAGCTGGCTGAGCTCCTCCTCACCCACATGTCCCGGGAGAGGCTCCTACGCCCGCGCACACTGGTGCTTTTCTTCGGCTGCCCGCTTCAGAAATTTGTCCTCAACTGCTACCCGTACTCCACTAACGAACTGCTCCGCCAGCTGAGGGCCTTCACCGCCCTGAAGCACCTGTGCCTGGTCAACTCTCCACTCATCACAGGTACACTGTTAGATCATTACACTCATGGGCTCATTGTTGGCCACTGCTGAACATTTCACTACACATACTGCGTTGTACGGTAGTGCTTTAAAATTGGGTGTGCTCCTTACATTTACTACTTTAGGCACTATATTGAAAATGTATGATTTTTCTTTTTTTCTTTTTTTTCTTTCAAACTTGGGATACATTTGGGAATTGACTTAAGGCTGGCTAACCCTCATTGAAAGCCTCATATTAATTGCACTGCTCCACCTCTTCTTCTGGAATAGTTACACCAAATTGCCAAAATTGCACTGTGGTATAATGTTGTATTTATTCCATGTTGTAACCTCAGCCTAAAAAATTCAACCTTTTTTAAAAAATTCTAATTTTAACAGTCTTAAATGATCTGAAGAAAACTGTTGTGCTCAATTCCTGAGATATAGCTATGTGTGGCTGGCCTTTTGTTTTGCAAAGGCTGTGCTTTCTCAACATTTTTGAGATAACGTGATTTCTTAATATTAAACGGCTCTCCTGAGAATTTTCTTCATGTGCCACCCGCCCAGTTCTGTGGGATTGTGTCACATAAAATAAATGTGAATGGCTTTACAGGACCACCACCTGCACGTACCTCAGCTGTAGATCTGAAAAATTGGGACTTGTCGCATCGGTTTTTAAATTGAATGCTTATACAAGTCTAGTGCAGACATGACAACTAAATGGTCAGGTGGTAGGCCAGTGTGTGTGTTGGTATGTACATCTGGGCAGGTGAGACTGTTTTTGTGTTCCAGACTTGGGCCTCTCAGTGCTCTCCAGCCTACAGAAACTCCAGCACCTTAACCTGGCCTCCTGCAGCAAGCTGACTGACTCCTGTCTGCAGCACATCACAGGTCAGTCTACTTACAGCCTACGTAAAACAAACATTCCATTTTAAAATGTATATCAGTACATTACGTTTAATGGAGAAGGTTGAGCATTAGAATTTGATAGAATATAGAATGTTCGGCAGCAGCAGCATCATCCAAACGAGAGGAAAATGCATTTAATCTTGAAAATTGCTCGTCATGGTTTACCCAGTTAATGCAGTAAGATAATAATGGAAAATGTTTTATGTTTTGTTTTTGTTTTGGATAGCAGCTGGTACATATTTTAACTGATACTTTTCGATACTTCAGTGCATGTGATTCCACCAAAAATGGGCACAAGTCAGTATTGAACCGAATGGGAATTTTTGGTGTCGCAGAAGTAACGGTAGCACTGCGCGCGCAACACTATTGTGGGATATTGGTTTGCATTTGGATTACCTTTTCCCCATGTTTCCTGCAGTAACTCTTCATACGTGAATGTAGACTGACACACTGTCCCTCTCTTCAGGTCTAAAGTCCCTCTCCTTCCTGTCTCTGGACCATACCAAAGTAAGCGACGTGGGGATGGTGAAATACCTTCCGTTGGCTCCCTCGTCGCTCACCCAGCTCAGCCTCAACCAGACGGGTGTGACCGAGCTCACCCTGGCGGTGCTGCCCACCTGCGTTCCTCAGCTGCGGTTACTCAGCATCAAACACACCAAGGTACCATTCCTCTCCAGTGGGACTAGGGCGTGCTGTCCACAACAAAACGCAACGATTGGGTAAAAGCAGTGTCAGCAGTCTTGTTGTTGCGTCTGAATATTTGCCACTTCCAAAAACACGGCTTGAGTGGTTAATCTGCTATTAAAAGCAGGTTGCTCTTACAGATGAGCAGTTGTGTATGTATAAAAATGGATGACCACATACAAAACGTGACCGTCAGATACATGAAACCATTACAACTCCATTCGATTTGTTTGTCGTTAACCATGTGCGCTGATATGTGGAGATCAGATGACTTATTGCACAGCATGCCTGTGGATGTGTATCATTCAGGTGCGAGTGACCTGAATGCTCTGGCTCTGCCTCTCTCAGCTTAGTAATGTGTCAGCCCTGGCGGAACTACTCAGCCTGCAGACGCTGCACCTAGATGGGACAGGCGTGACAGAGGGGTCCCTGGAATGCCTGGCCACCCACCCAACCTTGTTTTCCCTCAGCCTGGCTGGCATCCCCGTCACTGACGGCAACCATGCCCTCCAGATCATCTCAGGTGAGCTTCTGCACATTCCATTCTCAGCTCAGTGCCTCCCATGCCTCTTCCATTACCTCACATGGATTCCCTTCCCAGGAAAACTAAGCTTTAGAGTCGCGCATCTCAACCCTGTGCCTAAAGAGTGGCAATCTAACAGGCTTTCTAGCTCTTATTTAATATCTGTCTTATGCATGAGAGGAAGGGTTTCAATATGATCAGACTGTAAGGTGGTTGGGCAAAACACTAATCTGCAGACAGCCAGGGTTGAGCAGCTGGGCTTCAGGAAGGAAAAATAAGGCTTTGTTCCAGCGTTGCGTGTGCCAGAAGGCATTGTTTTTTAATGGACCCCTAGTGTTGGCTTGCCTTGTGTTGTTTGCTTTGAAGCTTGGGCTTGCATCAAGAAAGGTTCTAATTAAGTACACTTTGACCCACCTTCCGCGCTTTGAAGTGGCATCCAGCCAATTGCAAAATGAAAAGGGGTGTACCCTGTCGCTAGAAAATCTGCACAAAATGTTTAATTGAAGACCTGCTATAAATTCGCTAGATAGCAAGTTGAATAGTTTGCAGTGTTTATTGGTGGCATATAGCTAGTTACATGACAATGAACATGATCTAGCCATGATCTACGACTTTCATATCAGGTTGTGAAATGTTAGCTCTATTCTGGATTCAGGTGTAGACTGCAGTAAATGTAGCAATGTTGAATTTAAATCTGACACTTGATAAGGGTTCAATTTGATTGACAAGTGCGAGGCACACACAAGTTTGCATCAACATAAGTGCCACATGAATGTAGCTTTACACGAATGTGAACTTCATTAATCTCTGCAAGCAATATATAGAAAACATGAACAACCAGTGACCCCTCTAACAATTTCATTGATCCTTCCTACTGACTTCCAGATGAGGTCATGATAGCGGTCGTGTGTTTGTGTACTGTCGGCGTTCTGCCAGTGACTGCATTCTTATGAATCCAATCCCAAAGGCCTGAGACTAACCCAGCTGACTCTGCCTGGGCGGCACTCTGTGACGGACCGCGGACTGGCCTTCCTGTCCAGACTGTCCCTGCTCTCCGAGTTGGACCTGACTGACTACACGCACGTCACTGACCAGGGTGTGGCTCAGCTCTCCATCATGACCAGGTTAGCAGTCTCCACCTGACGCCAACCTTTTACTCAGAACACGATAGCACAGAAAAATATCCCAAGTGTCTCAAGCCTATTTGCTTTATTCTGTTCTTTACTATGACTTGGCACACTCCATTATAGCAAATTTAAATCAATTCGAACACATTTGTAAGAAAGAATTAACTGGTGTACATTGAACCTGCGGTCACAGTATATCCAAGGTACCATTCATCTTCAGATTGATTAAATTTGATATGTTATCAAATGTGGTGTACATTTGTTTCCCTTTTGAGTCTACATATTTGGATCACATCCCAGCAATATACTGAATTTGATGAGCCAGCCAAATTGGGTTGTGAATTAGTGCTGTGATGATTGCTGTATCAGATCTTAGTAAGTACGTTCTCGGGCTGTGACACAATAAATGAGGTACGAGTGTCTTCCCCTCCTCTCCCTCAGGCTGAAGAAGCTGTCTCTTAGTAACACCCTGGTGACAGACGAGGGTCTGCTTTCCTTGCGCAGCCTGCAGGAGCTGCTGGAGCTGTGCTTGGACCGCACAGCTGTAACCAGCCGAGGTGTTGCCGCCTGTGTCACTAGCCTACCGCACCTTCAGGTACCACCGTCTTTCATCTGGCCTCTTCATTAAGGTAACAGGTAACAGTGTTGATCAGTGGCAAGAAATCCCAATGAAATCCCTTTTGATTCCATGAAGTAAGAAAATAATCCAAATGTGAAAAATGGTGAATACTTGTGAATACAAATGTGAAAAAAAGCGGGTGAATACTTATTATACCCACTGTATATACAGGTAATTGCCAAAATAGAGGAAACACCAACTTAGTGTCTTAATAGGGCGTTGGGCCACCATGAGCCGCCAGAACAGCTTCCATGCGCCTTGGTATAGATACTATACGTGTCTCCTGGAAGAACTTGAACATTGTTCTTCCACCAGAAATTCCATCATTTGGTGTTTTGTTGATGGTATGGTGGTTGACTGACATGGCATATGGTTTACATTGTTTTCATGCTCATCAAACCGTTCAGTGACCATTTGTGCCCTGTGGATGGGGGCATTGTCATCCTGGAAGAGACCGCTCCCATCATGATAGAGATGCTTCACCATTGAATAAGGTGATCACTCAGAAAGGCGTTGTATTTGTTGGCATTTACCTTGCCCTCTAAGGGATTGAGTGGACCTAAACCATGCCAGGAAAATGCAGCCCACACCATAACAGCCAACCTTTAATTTACTCGTGTGTCCTTTATTTTAGCAGTTACCTGTACATATACAGTATATGTGTATGTGTATGTGTATGTGTAGCGGAGCTCGGAAGACGTGAGTTAAGCACGTGAGCGTCTGCTGCATAAAGTGATGTCAATAAGAGTATGATGGTTCTCTTGGCTGGGGACTCGGGTTGCTTGTGTTGCTTGTGGCGTTGGGATCCTCGGTTCAAAACTCGACACAGGCAGACCCAACTCCGTTACATACACTATATGGCCAAAAGTCAGTGGACACCCCAACTAATTATTGAGTTCAGCACATAGCCATGCAATCTCCACAGACAAACATTTAGAATTCAGAATGGTTCGTAAAGAGCTCAGTGACTTTAACCGCGGCACTGTCATAGGATGCCACCTTTGCCACAAGTCAGTTCATGAAATGTCTGCCCTACTAGATGTGCCCCGGTCAACTGTAAGTGCTATTATTGTAAAGTGGAAGCGCCTAGGAGCAACAACAGCTCGGCCACGAAGTGGTAGACCACGCAAACTCAGAGCGGGGCCAACGACTGCTGAAGCGCATAGCGCATAAAAATCGCCTATCATCTGCTGCATCACTCACTACAGAGTACCAAACTGCCTCTGGAAGCACCATCAGCACAAGAACTGTGCATCGGGAGCTTCATGGAATGGGTTTCCATGGCCAAGCAGCTGCACACAAGCCTCACATCACCATGCGCAATTCCAAACGCCAGCTGGAGTGGTGTAAAGCACACCGCAACTGGACTCTGGAGCAGTGGAAACATGTTCTTTGGAGTGATGAATCACGCTTCACTATCTGGCAGTCTGATGGACGAATCTGGGTTTGGCGGATGCCAGGAGAACGCTACCTTCCGGAATGCATAGTGCCTACTGTAAAGTTTGGTGGAGGGATAATGATCTGGGGCTGTTTCTCAGAGTTTGGGATAGGCCCCTTAGTTCCAGTGAAGGGTATTCTTAATGCTACAGGATACCAAGACATCTTAGCCAATTGGGTGCTTCCAACTTTGTGGCAACAGTTTGGGGAAGGCCCTTTGCTGTTCCAGCATGACTGTGCCCCTGTGCACAAAGCGAGGTCCATAAAGACATGGCTAGACGAGTTTGGTGTGGACGAACTCGATTGGCCTGCACAGAGCCCTGACCTCAACCCCATTGAACACCTTTGGGAGGAATTTGAACGCAGATTGCGAGCGAGGCCTTCTCGCCCAACATCAGTGCCTGACTTCACAGATGCTCTTTTGGCTGAATGGGCACAAATTCCCACAGACACACTCCAAAATCTTGTGTAAATCCTTCCCAGAAGAGTGGCAGCTGTCATAGCTGCAAAGGGGGGTTCAACTCCATATTAATGCCCATGATTTTAGAATGGAATGTCCAACAAGCTCATATAGGTGTGATGGTCAGGTGTCCACTGACTTTTGGCCATATATTGCATTCATGTATTGTTATTGCCATTATATTATTTTGCGCATATAATGCATCATCTTGAAAAATTGTATGAGAAATTGCCCATTGGTAATGTGAGCCTTTATTGCTGATCTGGTCAGCATGGATTGATTATCTCCTGATGTGTCTGTCTGTGCGTGTGCGTGTGCGTGTGCGTACGCTGCAGGTACTTGGCCTGGCCAGCACCCAGGTGGGTGACACGGTAGTGAGGCGAGGCCTGCTTCGCTGCACGCAGCTGCTGAAGCTCAACTTGAGTCGCACGCGCATCACTGACCATGGTGAGCATCACCGCCGTAACGCCATTACAGTAATGCACACTCTCCCTCTGCGGGGACACTGTAGGAATCCAGCATCAAGGAAGGAAGGCAGCCACTGTTCCCTGGGGCTTGTTTAGTTCCAGCTCAGCTGCAGCAAGATTTTTACAAAAAGGTTTTTTTTTTAAGTTGAGAGAAATGTAGGGAAAAAAAACCCTGTTGCAAGGTACGTATTTGTTCAAATTGTCCTGACAAGTATGGTGTTTTATTTGTGGTGTTCATTGAAGCTTACCTACTTCTAGTTTGTACCTCATTGTGAAAATGGCTTCTTTTAACATCAGCTGTGAACACAGTGACTCTCCTGTAGGAAGTAACCTCTCTATCTCTCTATCTCTCTGTCTATCTCTCGTTCTCTCCGGTCCTCTCCGGTCCTCAGGCCTGAAGTTCCTGCGTCAGATGCACTTAAGCCAGGTGAACCTGGATGGGACGGGGGTGACCCTCTCGGGGATCGCCAACCTCATCTCCTCCTGCCCTCACATCACCAGCATCCGAGCGAGCCACACCCGGGCCATCCCCCCGGACCAGGTCTCCGACGACGACCTCCAACCCTGAGCCCCAGCGGCCAAGGTCATCTGAACCCATGAGGTCATCTCTGAGGTGGCACCGCCCCAAGCAGTGAGCTTGGAGACCCCACCATCAAGGCATGGGCACTGCCATACGGTTTACACACCAACAACTTGCTGTGCACTCTGGGGTAATAACACCCACAATAATAAAACCCACTCCTTTTCCCAGTTTACCATTCTACTCAGCGTTGGCAGTGCAGAGGCAAACTCCACTACTTCTGTAGATATGACTCCTGAGCACCTTTTAGATTTGACCAAAAAAAAAAAAAAAAAAGGTCCCCATATCAAAGCCCCGTAGTCCATACAAGCAGATAGGTATGATCTACATTAAAAACCAATATGCATTATTCATATTTGTCCTTTCCACACAGTATGAAAATGTCTACTTTCCCCTAAGTTTGCTGGAACATACCATTGCGCATGCCCTGTCTTACGCTTATGACGTCTCCCATTGTGTTCTGATGCACTCTACCTGCACTGGCATTGTATATAACTTCTCTTAAAACTGTTTAATCCTAAGCCTGCAATCTTTTAATTCCTTGCAAAACAGGCCACTGGCCTATCCCCGATGGGTTTGGGAATAAACAAAAATGATTGGTTGGTATGTGAATGGACTCTAATAATTTGACAAGGAAATATACATTCAATGTAGATGTAAATGAGGCTTACAGCTAGCTCGTACAATCTTCAGATGGTCTGGTTTTCCATAAAAGGGTCTGGATTAATATGCTAATTAAAATGTAAGCATTTTATTGTTTCTTTATCCTTTGTAACTTAAATATTGACTGGTGCTGTTGGCCAATTACAAATCCGTTACAAAGCCGGACAATGCACACTTCCTCCATCATAGGCTGCTCAACTCTCCTGGACAGAAACAACTTAAAAAACAAAAACCCTGTTATTTCATCTGTGGTTATATGTGGAACTAGTCTCAGATGTGTTTTAGAAAATGAGTTAATGGTTTGTTTTAGGAGTCACCCTGAATGGTGGCTGTGCATATAAATGAATACATGTATACACAGCAGTAAACATGACTAGCAACTTGCTCCCCCCACTCACATTCATGATTGTTGTTGACGAAGACCAGGTTCGATTGATTTATGCACTTCAAAATGAGACTGATATTCATCACTGAATAGACAGCCAATCTGCTCAATTGACTAGACCGCTAAAACCTTTTTTTTTTTTTTTTTTTTTTTTGGTCACCCACCCAGCTGAATATTATTTGGATTGCTTGTATTAATCACAAATGCAATGGTTATGTGCAGCTGGCACTACACTCTGTAAGAGGAATTCATTGCAACCGTTGCGATACAGCTGCATGTTGCGTATAATATTGACGGTGTACCCATTTACACTTAATACAATGTTTCAGAGAGACCGTTCCCACTACGCAAGGCAGGAAGGCAGAAAAGAAGGGACCAACAAGTGGTGTGTTTCTAATCAGCCGCTAATGCCATGGCCCTCTGTTTTAAAAATAAAAAATAAACAATGTTTTGCCATTTTAAATTATTGCCTCGATTTATCAAATCGAGGGTTGGAAAGTGTCTGGTAGAGATGCCTTTCTGACCAGATGCATCACTGTTGCATCGCTGCACCGAATACACAGATCTCTGGTCCAGTCAGCAGTAGAGCAGTGAAGCATCTGGTGACTTCACCATCTTGCACTTCGTGATGGAGCTTTGCACAATCCTATTGGGCATAAATATAGGTAGGCCTTATATTCGTATCCTGTGTATAAATCCCCAGTACATACTGGGTCCAGCAGCGCACTGGGACACGTCCAAAGCTGGTAAATCCGTCAATTTGAAACGTATATATAGTTTTGCCTCTTATGCTACACTGCACTGACAGTAAAGTACTGTTTATTTTTCAAAATGTGTACTGGAATGACTACTTAATAAAATAATACATTTTGAACTTCTTGCATTGTTTTTATACTACATACATATATGTAGCAGAAGAAAATGATTAGTCCTACCATGTGCAACTGAGGAGTGTAGGTTAATAGCTAGACAAACTGCACAGTGTTCAATTGTAGGAGTTTTTGCATTTTCAGTTCTACATTAGGTCTTTATGGAATGAAAACTCAAGATATTTGTCATGAGCCTAATGATGTCAGATGGTGTTAAACAGTGTAAGAACGTAATATGGTGTGATGAGTCGTCTTTTACTCGTACTCTTTTTCATAAATCTGAACGGATTTGGAGCCAGAGGAAGCCTTCAACCCAGATTGCCTGTTCCAAAATGTTAAACATGGTGGTTATGATATGAGCAGCCATCTTGTGGGAGTCTTGTTCAGCTTGTGGGGGATTGGTTCTGATTATGGCTCTGCATGGTAGAATTACAGCCAAGGAATACAAAGCCATTTTAGGTGACCAGATGCACCCTATGCAAAGGACAGCCAAACTCCTAATTCGTGAATAATTATTGACTAATTAGTGTAATTTATTGTTTGGGGTTTCCATTCATTTGTCTACCCTCAGTACTAAAAGACCACTCAAATTATATTTCTGGGGTACATCTCTGTTCCTGGTGAGAATGAACTTCCTTCTCATTATTAACAATGACCATTGGTTGACAACCTACATTCAGTTGTTGGATTCGTATGGATGGATTTCAGGCATTGTTTTTCATACTAATGCAACACAGCATGGTGTTCCTGAGACAGAACTTGTGATATTTGCAAATGTGAAAGTTGAGGGTTGGAGCAGAAATGACATTTAAGTCATTGTTGAGGAGAACAAGCTATCTGTTCAACTGTATACTCATTAATTGAGGTGGAAGTACTGTTTGTTACTATAACTGCTAATGAAAGCAGTATATCTCAAGAGCGGCTGTGCCACACAGGCACAGACTCCCTTTCGACGACTGCATCAAAGTGACGACTCGTAAATGATAAGACCCCTTCCACCAGCTTTACTGAATTTGTTTGTATTGAACGTAATCAATTTTATTGTTTGTCAGATGAGGATACAAAAAAACTATAATGGTAGTCTCAAGAGTAATATTAATACTCAGTGGCAGCCGTGATGGGGTTATATTTGGTGTGTAGAGGAAAAGGGGGGGGTGAAACGACACTGTTCCACAGGTCCATGCTGCACATGGGAGTAGGGCCGGCTGCCACCGCGATTCATGCACTCACCACTGGTACTGAACACTGCTATAGCCAGTCAGCGTGTCATGGGCACGGAGTGGCGAGAAACACTGTACACGGTAAAGAATACTATGGGAACAGCAAAAGCCAAAGTTGGCCTTTGACCAACTTAACAGTGAGCCTCACTTACCATCCCTTTTTTGGGCCCGCCTTATTTAGCAAGGCTTACATACATCTGGTGACAACTGTGTTTAATTGGACAAGCATGCACCAACCACCCCTAACTGCAGGGAAGCCAATTGGAATTGGTTATGCTGATTGATTAAGTGAATTGTCTGCTGCTGTTGATTGCTCTGCCTTTGTGCGCACATTATCTCAGCCCAAAGCACAGTTATCACCAAGGCCTGATACATGGCTCATAAGTGAGGCTCCTTAACAGTTAGTCCTTATTTATTGTTTAAATTTTTTCCCATTTTTCTCCCAATTTGGTAGCCAATTGTACCCTATTTCAAATTCAAATATCCCTTCCCTCATACTAAGAGCCCGCCGCTGCAACACTGGAACCGGCAGTGACAAAGGTGCCGAACCGCTCCCCCCAAGATGGAACTCCCCAAGCTGTCGACCGTAACTCTGATACACACAGCGGCACTGCGTGCGGCGAGCTCCTGCCGGCTTCCCTCTGGGGCGGACAGACAATCGCCGTCCCTGAACGGAGCTCCCAGCCAGAGCCGGGCTGGCGCAGCCGGGGATCGAACCCTGGCCACAGTGGGCAACTTGCACTCTGGGCGAGTGCCTTTACTGTTACACCACCCGGGGGCTAAGTTTGTCCTTATTTGAAAGAAACGGGGAACTTACTAAGGACAAATAAGCATTGTGTCCTTATTAAAATGATTTTTTTTTTTTAAGCCGAAGGGAACATATTTTTATCTTTCCCACCACACAGACATATCCAATTACAGCAAAAAACACTGCCTGAATTCACAAGTTTTGCATAAACATTCATGCATTTGGCACATATCAGATAAAATATTACATATTTGATCCAAAAATAAAACAAACTGCCCTTTTCTGGAATATGATGCACACTCATACAGTGCCCTACAGAATTACTGGCACCCTTGGTGAAGATGAGCAAAATTGTTTTTTAAATTGGCATGGCGTAATGGTCAAAGCATTCATCCTGGAATGCAAGTTGCCCAAGCAGCGGGCAAAGTGCTAATTATTTTCTCAAATTTTGTTTGAGATCTTTTTCCTGTTTTTCTCCCAATTTGGTAGCCAATTATACCCTCTATTTCAATCATTTTACCCTCCTCCACGAGCCTGCCCGCTTGTCCTTGGAGACAAGCCAGTTCGCGCTTCTCGGTGAGCCCGTGCCGGCTCCCTCTGGAGCCAATCGCCACTCCTGACGGGGCTCTCGGCCAGAGCCAGACTGGCGCAGCCGGGTTTCGAACCACGGCTGCAGTGGGCAACTTGCATTGTGAATGCTTTGACCATTACAACACCCGAGGCACCGCCAAAAAATGTTTATTATTTGATAAGGATTTTTTTTTTCTTGGAATCATTTTACTGCAATTAAAGGTTAGATTTTTTTCATATTTTCAAAGTAAGATCAAGCTGATGAACAACAAAGGCATTTTTTATAGCCTTTTCTGCTCATCTTCACCAAGGGTGCCAATAATTATGGAGGGCACTGCATCTACACTATATACAGTGAACAATTGAACACTTCATTTTAACATGTTAACAAATATACATTTTTTACATAAAATTTAAATTCTCACATATCCAGCCACTCTGAATTTTCACATACAAGTGGTATTATGATGTTAAGGGATCTTCTCTGCCTATGTGATCTGCAGGAAAGTCTCACACTATTGCAGCTGGTCCCATGTGAAGACCCATTCCTTTCCTGTATTGTTGTACTGCAGTATTAATGCTGTGTATACACTAAACACGTATACAAGTATTATAGTATAGTATATTAATGACGACTTAAAGTAATTAATAGTCTTTCCCATATCAGTAATCAAATTATAAAGTGTAGGAACCTGCCTTGTAAAGATTTGTTCTAACAGTAGAGACCTACCCAAAAAAAGAAACAACATCAACGCTACCATTTTGGTAGGCTAGTAAATATTCAACAGTACAAGGGAATACTGATTCGGATAAGAAAACTAAAATGAGTTTTCTTAACACATCTGTGTGACCTATAACACATCAGCAGCACCAAATCCACCTTTAGGGAAAATGACCAAAGACTTCCATTACCAATGATGGCTGGAAAATCATAGCCCCATTGTTAACTGTGGTTAACAACTCTGGCAAATTACCCCATATTATGACACACATATAATACACATCTCTCAGCAGATCAACACATCTGTTTGGCCTTTTAACCCACCCCCAGTGGGGAACAGTGGGGCGCAAGGTGAATTAAACAAAACATAATTCTTGATGGCTGGGATGTGTAGCACATTTAGGCTTAGCTAAAGCTGTGCCATTGGCCCCAGCAGGTCTGCATAGACACTCCCAAACAGGGTTATTTTATTGCTTTGATATTACAGCACTTTCCCTTAGTTTTTTGGCCTGACCTGCTTTTTCAAAACCACTTTAGTACTGAATCACTCAGCTGATACTGTATGAACAGCCATGTCATTCAGCGAACTATACATCATGTGATCATATGTCACCACAGAGGTGATTGCAATCGCACTAAGAGCTCCAGCTTCAGTCTCTGGAGACAAATGTTTGAAATATCACAGCTGGATAAAAAAAGGGCCAAACTGACACTACACTGGAATAGCTTCCAGGGGGCACTGTTGCACTGCAAGACTGGGGCTGAGGCTAGCATGTCAGTCACTTTTGCAGACATGACAACACAGGACCTTGCACACCAACGAAGAAAAGGAAGAGGTTGTATAGCAACATGTGTCAAGTAAAACAGGGATTAGGACAGACAGGCAATCTTAATAAAAATCCAAACACACATATTAATAAACCTTCTATGACTCCCCCTTCACTATCATCAGATGGGAATCAGACACAGCTTTGTACAACCCCTTTGTCCTAAAATAGCACCCATGGTGTTGGGAGTCAATGTGAAGGGTGTGTGTGTGCACTTGTATGTGTGTGTGTGAACATCTGCAATCTGCAGGAATAAGTGTATGTTCCAATTTTTTACGTGTGTCTTTATGATAATACCGTGTGTGTCTGTAAATGGGGCTAAACTGTAGAGGGAAGCATGTGGGGGTGGGGGGGGGGGGGGTGTTGGTGTGTCATTTACTCGCGGCTGCCAAACAGCTGAAGGAGGAAGAAGAAGATATAGACGATGTCCATGTAGAGGCAGATAGCCCCGAATACGTGCTCCTCTGGACTTAGGGAATACCGCCTGTTCCCCATTAGAAGCTGCACATCAAACGCCAGGAACTGCAAAGAAGACGGAGTGGCCATGTATGGGATCCAGATATAGTATGTACTGCACATGACTAGGGACCAATACATGCACAGAAACGTATTCTATACCAGGGTAAAAGGAAGGGAGACCTTTCCGGTTTCATTAAATCTGTATTAGAAGAACATAAGAATACATAATGACGAGAACTGGCCGTTCGGCCCATCTAGGCTCGTCATGTCCTAATCTAAAGAGTATCTAGTATTATATCTAGCCTGGACTTGAATAGCCCAAGTGTTTCTGCCTCTACTACCTGACCTGGCAAGCTGTTCCAGGCATTGCCAACTCTCTGTGTAAAGAAAAGCTTCCTAATATCTGTGCGGAATTTGCCTTTAACTAATTTCCACCTGTGGCCTCTTGTTCTGCTGACCCCACTTATCTTAAAAAATCTTTGGTATTTCACTTTGTTAATCCCTTTTAGGAATTTAAAAACCTCAATCAAATCCCCCCTAAGTCTCCGTTTCCTAAACTCAAATAAATTGAGTGCCTTAAGTCTATCATCATAACATTTACCTTTCATACCAGGTATCAGTTTAGTTGCCCTTCTTTGGACTTTTTCAAGAGCTTCTATATCTTTCTTGTAGTGCAGTGCCCAGAACTGCACACAGTATTCTAAATGAGGTCTGATAAAGGCATTATATAACATTAATATAACTTCCTTTGATTTATACTCAATACTTTTTGCTATGTATCCCAGCATCATGTTGCTGTAGCACACTGCTTTGATGCAGATAGGCTTTGATCAACTACAATTCCTAAGTCTTTTTCAAATTGAACACCTACCGTAACTTTATAAAGCTCCTCCTAAATTTAGGGAAAAAAAAATGTAAAATGGACTATAAGCCGCATTTCCTGTGGAGCCTGTCTAATGTTTTTATTTCCATAGACATGTGGCATGTAAAAATCTTACATTTAGCAATAAAAAGTAGCGGCTTATGAATGCCATCTGCCAATGTTTTTATTTCTGCATAACTTTTTTAGGAATTTTCATGTTCTGCCCATTTTTGGAAAATCATTTTGGATTACTTTAGTCGATTCCAAACTGTTTGCCAAACCCCCAAGTTTAGTATCACCTCAAATTTAACAATTTTGCTACTAACATCCATATCAAGATCATTTATGTAAATAAGGAAGAGCAGAGGTCCCAGCACCGATCCCTGCGGGACACCACTGCCCACAGTACCGAGGTCAGATACGGCCCCACCTACTGTTACTCTTTGTATTCGCCCTTGCAGCCAATTATGAACCCACTCTGAAACTACTCCTGTAATTCCTACTGAATTCAGTTTTGAAAATTCATTGAAAAAACTTCTTAGGATTACTTTTTGCATCTTGGGAAATTTTTATTTCAAACCGCCTTTTAGCTTATTTCCTTTTTAGCCTTAGCCCGCATATTACAATAATCTAACTTGTTTCTCTCTGAGTTATCCTTTTTATATACTCTGTACAGTCATTCTAGAGTTAGAAAAAAATATCAAAAATAACTGCACTGTGGTCACTTGCCCCTAGTGGTTCTCCTACCTCTGTGCTGCAAATTCTATCAGGATTGTTACACAAAACCAGATCCAGTATTGATTTCCCTCTCATAAGCTGAGTAACAGACTGTACCAAAAAGCAGTCATTGACCATATCTAAAAACTCCTCTTCACATTTGCCCTGACCTGTCACTATCTCCCAATTAATAGAGGGGTAATTGAAGTCGTCCATTATTATCGTCTCTCCTTCAGCACAGGTTTGTTTTATGTTACCAAAGAGCGTACTATTTACGTTACTGTCTGAAGCTGGAGGTCTATAGCATACTCCTATATTAAGGCCCTTCTCATGATCTCCCAGTAATCTAATCCAGATGTCCTCACAAGAAACTAATGAGTTTATACCTGGAATTTCCTGCACATTAAGATTGTGTTTCACATAAAGGGCCACTCCCCCTCCTCTTTTATTAATTCTATCCTTCCTAAACAATTTGTACCCCTCTACATTATATTCTTCCCCATCCGCTGCGCCAAGCCATGTCTCAGTAATCCCAACAATGTCATAACCCTCATTCAACATGACAGCCTCCAGTTCCAAAAATTAATTTTTTATGCTTCTCGCATTTAAACACATGAACTTCAGAGCCTTACTCACACTTACATTGTCCTTCCCCTCCACGCCTGAGTGTGCCGAACCACCTCTATTCACATTATGGTCTAAAAAATCAATATTAATTATATCCTCAGATTTATTATACTCTGCCCTGGTATCTTCCATCTGGGCAGTCTGTACCTCCCTATCCATAATACTACTACTACTAATTTCCCTACCTGCCCCCCCAGTCCCTAGTTTAAATATTCCTCCACTACCCTGAGCATACGCTGGCCCAATGCATCTGTACCCCTCCGGTTCAAGTGTAGCCCGTCCCACTTGTACAGGTCACCCCTGTTCCAAAAGGAGTCCCAGTGCCCCATAAACCTCCTGCTCCAGGTTTGTAGCCACATGTTAAATCTCCATATAAAATTCTGCTTGCCTTTGCTAGCATGTGGTACTGGCAGAATTCCAGAGAAGACCACCGTGGGTTCTGGCCCTTAACTTTGATCCTAATTCTGTAAATTTGTCCTGCAGAACCTCAAACCTACCCTTACCCATGTGTATTGTCACTATTCTGTAATGTTCCACACTTGCTGCATGTCAATTCCCTAAAGTGAATTTTGAAGTCTAGTTTAACACAGACGGGTGGAGACAGGGACAGATTATGAGTAATAATACTAATATTATTATATACTAAAACCTCACAGAGGTAAGTGAGAGAGAGATTCCTACCAGTGTGAAGACCAGAGCCCCGAGTCCAGCATAGGCTGTCTGTAGCCAGGGGATCTGTAAAGAAGCACAGCATATAGTCATATCTGAACCCCATAGGCTACCCCTCAGTGGAAAAAAAATACTTCAACTACATTACCCTGTATCTTTGTTTTAGCATATTCATTTTCAACGTTTCACTCTGTATAACGACACGTGCAATTTTGTGCAGTTGCTATGAACGTTGAGCACACGGGAAAAACTGAATGAGGCATGCAGGAGAGGGGCTGTGACCAGGCCGTGATGGCATGTGGGGACCGGGAGGGGCACAGTCACTCACATATCCAAAGGGAGCGGTGAAGATCAGCAGCAGGCCAGTCAGCATCAGCACCATCATGAGGGAGAACATCAGACCGTGGCACGAGGTGAAGTCAAACTGCAGTGAGGGAGATATTGAGCCACGCGATCAATAGTCAACCCACACAAAATGGAGCCAAGTCAATCTCTCCATAATCAGCGTGGAGGAGTTCGACTGGGCGGGGGAGGGGGTTCCATTTCAGACACGTCATGGGATGACCTCAAGCTGCTGTGAGATTGGGTCAACAAGCAACAATTATTCTGGGCAAGAGCCAAGGTCAGTTTGTAGCAAGGGAGTCAATAAGGATCAATGTTGGATCAGGTTAAGAGGGCAATCCCAATGACAACTAACCAGTCAGTCCAGCAATCATGTGAGATGAAGTCACGTCTTCTCATTGTGACATGAGGAAACACTAGCAGTATCAATCAGCACATCAGTCTATGCAAATCTTAGGACACAAGCCAATAACGGTAACCACAGAATCTATAATCCATGTGTAGTAAACACAAGGAAGTTCAAAAACCCCTATAGGGCAAGGTTTCAACCACACCTTTGACTGGAAGCAGAAGAGAGTGACTGCCAGGCATACTGTTGCTGTGATACCCACACACAGCATCACCACCTTGGTGTTGTGGTAGCTGTGGAGCCAAACAAGATGCAAACAGAATGTGAATATTAATCGCCAGTCCCAACATCCCAACATCCACAGCAGTCACAGCCCGCAGCCATCAGTCAAATCAACTAACTTGCTTCCAGTCATGCATGTAGACCCACAGCTTACCTTGCCAGCATTCCTGCCATGTATGACATTGCTAAAGTCTAAAGTAAAGACAAAAACAGAGAGTCAAGAGCATTACTTGGCTTACAGATCATTATATACACTTAACCGCTACAAAGAGTTTGCACTTGCTATGGTAAAACATAATTTTGTTCACTGACAGAAGCCTGCTACGTCTCCAATGCTCTCTAGAAATGATGGCAGGCATCACCCAGCGCTCAAAATTGACTTTTTTTACTTGATAGCTCTGGTGCTCCCAACTTCAATAAGTTAGGAGCACCAGCAAAGAATTAGGAGCACCAACCTAAATGGAAGGAGCACCAGCATTTATTTATTCAACAAAGAAATTAAATGTTATACAAATACAATTTGTACATCACACTGACAGGACAGGAGACAAGAAGTGTATTCGAAATGCAACACTTCAGTTTTCTGTGTACACTGTGTTGTCAGCAACAATTTTCTGGACACATTCACATCCACATACACAGTAAAAAATTTTTAATTTCAAATATAATATTTTCTATGAGGCATACTGTTTATAAATGTGAACTGCAACAACTATTTCAGCTGTGTTCAGCTGAATATTATTCATTACTCAATGTGGTAGTTCATATTTGTAACACAATAAAAGTTTTTTCTGGACTATTAAAATAATTCTGGAAAACACCTGTGGAATACCTATTTAGCTAAATGTATAACAGAAACAGTTTCGTTTTTTTACAACCACATACAGTATGTCGCACCAGGACAATTACTTATGGTTGCGCAAGTGCTCCCATTTTAATTTCCTGCTCCTAAATCCCTGTCACCATTTGACTAGTTATCAACTAAACGTGGTTTTTTTTCTCCATTTGAAGCCAAAATGAATGCTGGTGGACACTCACAAAGATGCTGAGTAGAATGAGATTGGTGGGGTACTGCCGTCTGAAAAGAAAGGAGAGACACAAAGTGATCCATGACAGTATTTAATAGCATTACAAGGTCAGACAGGACCAGGTAGGGCAAGACCCAAATCCTGCCGGCCTTCTTGATTTCACATTGCTTCGTCGGACGCATGTTGAGGCTGATGGAGATGTGTGCTAATGCGGACACTAAAAAGATCACAGAAATGAAAGAAGGGATTGTACAGATTTAGTTAACACAACCAGCTGATGTGACAGTAAGCATCACAGAAAAGGGGTGACACTTGAAAGTATTACGGTAGCTCTCTCAGAACAGAGTGTTTTTCTTTTTTACTCCCCGAAATTTCACTTCCATGATAATCAGGATTTCACTGAGGTGGTGCAATAAGATTGTTAAAATGAGCTACTGTTCATGATACATTCCACAGACATGCACCTGCTTGCCATCTACTGGCTTTTCCTCTTTATATCTGATGAAATACAGGCAGACCCCATTTACGAGCTCCAATGATGGTACCATTTGGCATACACCTGGCGTACGCTCTGCGATTGCCACTCGCAGATGTTCATTTATCACAACAGCCAGTGCTCCATGGCATTTTAGTGAATTTTGACATGTTGCTTTGACACAACAAAATATTTACTGAGCAAAATATTACATGAATCATTCATTCATTTTAATCTACATTTTGTCCTTAGCTCTGACTTGAGTAAATGCAAGTTTTAGTGAGCAATGTAATGAAACATGAGGGCCTTGTTCTTACCTGGTAGTTGTACTGCATACCAGTACCAGGTACGTTCCCATGAAAGTGATGCTGGGGGACACAAAACAATGGTTTCTCATGCACCGTCAAAGCATAGTAGTGTCTACATTACAAATTACTCCAGAAAATATACACAAGACATCCCATTAATGCTTGCTGCAGCTGCCTGGACTCAGTCAGAAGTATTACCCCCCATTATCACAAAACAGACAAGCAAATCATCATACATTTTCATAAAGGGTATTTATATCTGATCACAAAATGCAGGTGAATCAAGTGATTTTACTTACTAAGAGGCCAGATAAAGTAGGCGATTGTACTGTACAAACTGTCTGACTTCATCACTGAGAGAGAGAGAGAGAGAGAGAGAGAGAGAGAGAGAGAGAGAGAGAGAGAGAGAGAGAGAAAAAAAAGTGAAAGCGCTTTATCAGCAGAGATAAATGCTTTGATGTATGCCACCGAGCTGTCTCGGTACCATGCCAATGGAATGTAGAGTAGTCAGGCAGCATATTTAAACAACCTAAAGAGGCACAGCTGCTGGAGGACAGCCTAACTTTACATCCACGACAAAGACATAAAACAACAAACAACAAAATCCTCACCAGAATGTAAAGAGGGCCACGACAGCAAAGGTCACCATTAGCTGGACCATCAGAATGGTGAAGACCTGCCAGTGACGGATGAGACAACGGTGGGTTAACAGTGGCTCTCTGTGGCTCAGTTGGTAGAGCACAGCGTTGGCAATGCTTAGGTTGTGGGTTCAATCCCCACTGGGGCCACATATACTGAAAAATGTATGCATTCACTACTGTAAGTCGCTTTGGATAAAAGCGTCTGCTAAATGGCGTATATTATATTATATTAACAGAGGTTAACAGGCTGTCCTCCTAATGTTTTCTGATGGACAATTGAATGGTTTCTCAGACTACGGTCAAATGCAATCATATCTATCTTTGAAATACATTTACAAAATGCATTTGCATTAGGATCATTTCGGAAGGAATAAACTGTGTGGCAGGCTCTGTATAAATCTGGTTAAGCATCCTGCACAGCTTTGAGGAAAGGACAGCCCATTCTTTTCTTTTTTTTTTTCCAGATTTGTTTTCAGATTTTATCCAATTTTCTCCCAATTTGGTGGCCAATTACAACCGCTATTTTCAAGTCAATCCCCCCTTGCAATGTGAGTTTTCTGCCGTAGCCCTGTGACCGGTAGTGACGAAGGCGAAGTATCGTCTCCTCCGAGACGGCACTTGTCAGACTGTGCGCAGCGAACGTCCTGCCGGGTTCCCTCCCCCCTCCCTGGGGCGGACAGCCCCGGTGGCGCTACCGGCCAGAGCCGACTCTGGCGCAACGGAATTGAACCCCGGTCGCCGTGGCCAGCGTCGAACATTGTAACCACTGGACCACGCGGGAGGCCAGGACAGCCCATTCGTAATGGTATATGCCCCTGTGGTTTCCCTCACCTTGCGGATGAACATCCGGCGGATGTTCTTGTCCTCCCAGCCGTCTCCGCTGAGTCCATCACAGCTGCTGCTGGTGCTGGGGTCAGAGAAGGGTGATGACATGTCTGATGCGTAGGGGTTAGTGTAACCGGGGCCTGACAGACAAACGGACAGAGATCAGGAGTGAGAAGAGGCGGTAGGCTTTTGGCTGAATGCAATGGATGACTGGGAGTCACTTTTTTCCTTACCATTTACTTTGAAAATGTTGAAATAAAACCACTTATTAATATAGCCACTGTTTACCACGGCACATCTATTGATCATGGTCATATTGGCTGTACATGGTCATATCTGCCCGATGGCAGCAAGGGCAGGAAGCAGCCACTTCCAACCTCAGATGGAGATGGAGCAATCAAACTAGTAGAAGCAGGGGAGAAAAAGAACATACACACTAACTCCACATGAAATCAGACAACGGGGTGCATTATAAATGTATGTGGCCATGTTAATTTGATGACTGAATGACCCGGAACATCATCACCAAGGTGAAAACACCTGTGATCACTGGAAGAACTTGTGTTTCGCTCTCATTTATAAGGCTCTTGTGTAGAGCACAAGCAGCATTTTAAGATCTGTAAAATGCATGTTAAACCACAATTCTAGCGGTAACCAGATATTTGAAGGTGCTGACGCAAAGGATTACTGAGGTGTGGGGGCAACCAAAAAAAAAGACAGGAGAGAAAAGACCCACACACGGCAAAAATAAAAAGGATTCACGTGGGGGTAAATCTTAAGGAAAAGGAAATAAATAGTTAAGATTAAAGGAAAAGATCACAAAAGCTTAGTTCCACAAAAGGCATGTCTGTTGGTAGTGCCTGGCAATGCTAGAATTGTAAGCATAGAGAGGCCAAAACCACATAATGCTTAGGTGAAATAAACAATGTTTGTATGCCATGTATGCTGGCACAAAGTCGTTTCCTTGAGAGACAAGTAAGTGTTACGTTCCACGTGTATGTGTGTATGTGTGTATGTGTGTGTTTTTGTCTTTCTCTCTGTCTCTCCCTGTCATTCTGCAGGAGTGCCATCCGCCATTCCATTCGCCGTCTCCGCTGTCAATCATTTGTATGTTCTGGTCCCCCCTCCATCAATCACATGCCCCTCCATAAGAACCCTGTGACTGCTTCCTGCAATGTCCTTTTTGTTCTGCTGTGGTGTGTGTGTGAGAGGAGAGACAGAGAAAAATTATAGGGTTATAGTTCCCCTACTTGTGAGATTCCCTGGTTGTTCCCCACCTAGGCCTTGAGATAGGTAAGATGGAGGCCTCTATACACTTCCATATGTAGGTGGATATTGTGTATAGACACATTAGAAAAGGGGTGGTTGCCAACTGTGTACCTTTGTTTTTGGGTAGCTAGTATAGATTAAATAGGTAGACTTTTGTTTTGTGTAAAAGTTTAGATAGCTAGCCTATCCTGGTTTTTGGTTGTAGCTAGCCCTGTTTTGTTTAGTTCATTTCTTTGGCAACACCCGTGTCTTTGTGTTTTTGTGTTTTGTGTTAATGTTTGTAAATATGTAAATAGCCTCACTGCCCTTTCACTTTTATATATATATATATATATATATATATATGTATATAAGCACTTTGATTGCACCTTCATTCTTGCCTGGTCTTTATTATTTACACCCATTACGCTCATCACCCGGTCATTATTTCATTTCATTTTACCCCACTACCCCTAGACACCTCGGGGTCGTAACAGTAAGCAATCGATGTTGTGCAGGGCAAATAAAGCTGAGGAAGAGAAATACCCTGCATAACACTTGTACGCATGCATACTGTGTCCTGGCATGCAGAAATTTCTGCCAAAAAAGAGAATCTTACAATATGACTGTGACTCTTTCTATAATCTTGAACTGTGGCTTCATCCTTTTTCACCTTAGGCTTATCAGATTGTATCATAGGATAGGTATGTTTAGGCTATTCTGTGCCAAGCAAGCTGCTGTATATTTTTTTAAGCAAGCTGTCACTAAATAGCAATGCTTGCAGTTTTCACATTCCATGAAACAGGCTTGCATGGCAGTGCTAAGAAGGAAGCAATCGTTGGAAAACCCCATATAAAATCCAAACACGTAACATTTAATCCTGTTCCGGTATTAAATACAAGGTAAGACTACACGTTATCCTTCACCGCCATTTGGTCGACCTGTCAGCTGCATTTGATACCATTTTCATGGACCACCAGATCCTGATCTTGCCCCACACCCTCTCTACCGGGGTCCCGCTGGGCTCGGTGCTAGGCCCCGTCCTATTCTCCCTGTACACCAAATCACTTGGTTCTGTTATCTCTGCTCATGGTTTTTCTTATCACTGTTATGCAGTGACACGCAACTCTTTCTCTCCTTCTCTCCATCTGAGACCTGGGTCCCGGCGCAGGTCTCTGCATGCCTGGCTGACATCTCTGCCTGAATGTCCACCCACCACCTGAAGCTGAACCTGGGGAAGACTGAGCTGCTCTTCCTCCCAGCGAAGGGCTCCCTGATGATTGATACTTCAATCACCGTGGAAGGCTCCATAGTGTCTCCGTCCAACACCCTACACCCCAGCCAGACCCCTCTGCTCCGCCTCCTCTGGCAAACTGACTGTCCCATCCCTCCCGGCGCCCGGCAGCTGCTCCTCGCGGTCTCGCATCTTCTCTGTCCTTCTCTGTCCTCCGCAAGAGACTCAAAACCAACCTTTTCAGACTTCACTACCACTGAATTCTTTACATCTACCCAATTGTCATCACCACTGCCTACTTGCTCAAAACTTATTGTATATGTATCCCTGCTTACTTACTCCTTACTCATTTAAAATAATAATAATAATAAAAAAAAATTTTTTTTTTTTTTTTATTTTTTTAATTCCTTCCCAGTGTTACAGGTATGGTATGCAGCTGCCTACAACGATGTCTATCGCTGTATTACTGAACTGATCTCTTGCGCGAACTATGATTGTTCCTACCATGTATTAATGCACATCTTAATACATGGATAAGAGTGTCTGATAAATGCTTAAAATGTAAATGTAATGTAAATGTGTTTGAGTGGGATCCTACAGGATTCTACACTAGCTAGCCAACTTGTTGCATTTGCTATGACTATAAATCCATCAGGAACCCATACAAATGTGTTTAGCTAACACTGATGGTGACAGATTTAGTAAGCAAATATTTGCTGATAGCTAGATTAAAATCATTAACCTGAAATGCAATGCTCACTACATAAGCACTACATACATTTTTAAGTGGGTGTGGGGGGGTCCAGCAATCCCTTTTAATGACCGCTGTTCTTGGTTTTTATTCTGCTGATAAAAGTAAACCCCTTGACTCACTTTTTTACAATTGTAAACATTAATGAAAAAACTTCACTAGTTCTTGAAGCAATACAGCACCATTGACTCATGTAGTGATCCTTACGATAAGACCCCACATGGTGTCATATATGGGGCATGACCAATGAATTGAATGATGAAATTGCCAATTCATTGTACATGGGGATATAATTCACTGGGCTCTTTGTTGTTTTTACACTCCAAGCTCAATGGGATGGATGGGAAAACCTGGAAGAAATTCTTTTGGTGGGGCACTTTCCACAGGACCATGAAGAGCGCCAATATCCCAGTGCAGTGACAGCACAGTTTGCTGTAGGAGACATCATCCTTCAGGTGGGATGTTAAGGTCCTGACTCACAGTGGCACTTGAGAAGGCGGTGACCGACTGCCCTGGCAAAATTCTCAGTCAACCCACAGCATAATTATCTAAATAAATTGCCCCTTCATCTCAGTTGATGTATATTGTATATTGAGTGTTCTGTTGCAAAAATTACGGCCGTGTATCACGCAGGTGGGTGCTACACAATGGTAGTTGTTGAGATGATGGGGATGAATATAATATGGAGGGGTACAAATCGCCTCCTACCTCACCGGCAGGAAAGAGTTTGTCTCCCTGGGAACATTTTCATCCAACACCTGCCCTGTTTCCTCTGGGGTCCCACAGGGATCAGTACTGGGGCCCATCCTCTTCCTCATATACATGCTTCCCTTTGGTTCCATACTTAGACACCACAACATCTCCTTTCACTGTTACGCTGATGACACACAAATCTACCTACAGACCTCCCCTAACCCCCACCTGGCCATTTCACAACTCACCACCTGTCTCAATGAAATCCAGACATGCATGCACAATAACTACCTACAACTCAACGGCAGCAAATCTGAAGCCATTCTTATTGGCACTCGACACCATTTGGCAACCTACTTATCTCAGTTTATGGACATTCCATTCCCCTCTCTGCCATAGTCACTAATCTTGGCGTTAAGTTTGATTCTGCAATTTCCTTTGAAGCCCACATCAACATCAACAGCACTTGCAAAACCTCAATCTTTCATCTCAAAAACATTGCTAGATTACGATCATCCCTTAGCAAGCCATGGGGGACCAGGCGTTCCCTGGCACCACGCCTTTAGAATCAGATCCCATATCATATCAGGACTTCCAACTCTCTCACCACTTAAAAGACACAACTTAAGACTCACCTTTTCATCTCTGCTTAAACTTCACTTTGAATTGCACAAAATCACACAATGAACACCCATACCAGCTTTTCAGCCCCTCTTTTTAAGAAAAAATGTATTGTGTATCGTTTATTTAATTATGTGTATAGGACAATTAGATTGTATGTATTTGTATTGCTCTTCCCCCTTCTCAACCAAATTGTATCTATTGTAAAGCACCTTCAGATGTCTCTGTATTTTAAAGTGTGCTATATAAATACAATTAATTATTATTATCATTATAGAACAAAGAAAAGAGGAGGGGGAGTGGCCCTTTATGTGAAAAAGAATTTTAATGTGCAGGAAATTACAGGAATGAACTCATTCATTCCTTGCGAGGACATCTGGATTAGACTACAGGGAGATCATGAGAAGGGCTTTAATATGCTATAGACCACCAACTTCAGACAGCAACATTAATACTATGCTCTATGGTAGCATAAAACAAGCCTGTGCGGAAGGAGAGACGTTAATAATGGGCGACTTCAATTACCTCTATTAATTGGGAAGTAGTGTCAGGCCAGGGTAAATGTGAAAAGGAGTTTTTTGATGTGGTTAATGCTGCTTTTTGGTACAGTTGGTTACTCAGCCTACGAGAGGGAAATTAATACTGGATCTGGTTTTGTGCAATAACCCTGACAGAATTTGCAGTTCAAAGCTAGCAGAACCACTAGGGACAAGTGATCATAATGTAGTTACTTTTGATATTTTTTGGCAAGTTAAAACGGCCTCCTCTAACACTAGACTTCAGACAAGCTAACTTCAATAAAATTAGAGAATTTAAGCAATTGGGTAAAACTTCTAGACTGCAGAACTGTGAGTGAAAAATTGACTAAATTGAAAAGGGTTATTGTAGATGTACAGTGTAATTTCATCCCAAAACTAAGGACAAATAGGATGAAGAAACAGTCCCCACAGTGATTGACTAAATCTTTATGCGAGGCTTTGAGGCAAAATAAACTGTCTGTACAGAGTATATAAAAAGGACAATTCAGACAGAAACAAATTAGATTATTGTAATATGTGAGCTAAGGATACAAAGGAAAAGGGGGCAGCTAAAAGGCAGTTTGAAATTAAAATTTCCCAAGATGCAAAAAGTAATCCTAAGCAGTACTTTCAATATTGCAGTAGAAAAAGGAAAGCTAATGATGAGGTTAAATGCATTAAGAATAAGGAAGGAACTTTGCTTTATAATAAGCGGCATCGGCGCCAACATGTACATTGGGACGTAACCATGTATATCTACATCTAAGCAGTGTGCTAAAGCAGGGAAAATGGCCAACAGGATGCTGGGATACGTAGCAAAAAGTATTGAGTATAAATCAAAGGAGGTTACATTAATGTTATATAATGCCTTTGTCAGACCTCACTTAGACTACTGTGTGCAGTTCTGGGCACCACTCAACATGAAAGACACAGAAGCTTTTGAAAACGTGCAAAGAAGGGTAACTAAATTGGTACCTGGTATGAAAGGTAATAGTTATGAGGAGAGATTTCAGGCGCTAAATCTATTCAAGCTTACCAAATGGAGATTTAGGGCGGGATTTGGGCTAGATGCAGTACTGGATACTCTTTAGATTAGGACATGACAAATCTAGATGGGCTGAACGACCCGTTCTCATCATTCTAGGTTCTTACCTGCTCTCAATTTAAAGCACTTTGAGATCCATTAAAGGAACAATATAAATACTATTCATCATCATTATTATCATCATCAAACAGCCAGCGTGGCTGGGGAAGCATGGTTTTCCCATTGAGAGAAGACACTCACTGGGGCTTGGATGTACGTAGGCCCAGCTCGGGTGGATGGGCACTGATGAGGGTGGCAGTGGGGGTGGTAGGGAAGTGTAGGGGGGAACACCAAAAACCGGCTCCTTGTCCCCGGCTACAGCCTCAGCGTAGCTGGGTGGGGCAGCCGGCAGGGTCATGGTTGGTCTGTGATTTCCTGGCTGGGATGGTTCAGGAGCCTGGAGTGCAGAGAGACAGAGAATACTATGATCGCTTACACTGGGACTTATATGAGTGTGGGAGCAAATGTCATACAATATTTATAGCACCATATAATATATATTATATTATATTTTTGCTAAGTAGATGCTCATCAATGTCCTGACTGATCCTAGATGCTCATCAATGTCCTGACTGTGGTATAAACAGTGCACTCACAACTTTGCATATTACAAATCATGGAAATATATTTTTGTACATTCTTATACAAGTAGATACACTCAGTGGCCACTTTATTAGATACACCTAATAATCTAATCAGCCAACTACTGATCTCATGGGATTTTCATGCACAACAGTCTCTAGAGTTTACAGAGAAAAGTGCAAAGAACTAAAAATATCCAGTGAGCGGCAGTTCTGTGGGCGAAAACATCTTGTTAATGAGAGAGGTCAGAGGAGAATGGCCAGACTGGTTCAAGCTGACAAGAAGGCGACAGTAACTCAAATAACCATGCGTTACAACAGTGGTATGCAGAAGAGCATCTCTGAATGCACAACACGTCGAACCTTGAAGTGGATGGGCTACAGCAGCAGAAGACCATACCGGGTTCCACTCCTGTCAGCTAAGAACAGGAAAGTGAGGCTACAGTGGGCACAAACTCACCAAAACTGAACAGTTGAAGATCGGAAAAACATCGCCTGGTCTGACGAATCTCGATTTCTGCTGCGACATGCAGATGGTAGGGTCAGAATTTGGCGCAAACAACATGAATCCATGCATCCATCCTGCCTTGTGTCAACGGTTCAGGTTGGTGGTGGTGGTGTAATGGTGTGGGGAATGTTTACTTGGCACACATTAGGCCCCTTAATACCAATTGAGCATCGTTTAAATGCCACAGCCTACCAGAGTCTTGTTGCTGACCATGTGCATCCCTTTATGGCCATAGTCTACCAATCTTCTAATGGCTACTTCCAGCAGCATAATGCGCCATGCCACAAAGCACACAAAATCATCTCAAGCTGGTTCCACAAACATGACAATGAGTTCAGTGTACTCCAATAGCCTCCACAGTCACCACCAGATCTCAGTCCAATAGAGCACCGTTGGGATGTGGTGGAAGGGGAGATTCGCAACAAGAATGTGCAGCCGACAAATCTGCAGCAACTGCGTGATGCTATCATATTAGCATGGTCCAGAATCTCTGAGGAATGTTTCCAGCACCTTGTTGAATCCATGCCACGAAGAATTCAGGCTGTTCTGGGGGCAAAGGGGGGTCCTACCCAGTACTAATAAAGTGGCCACTGAGTGTATATTTCAAATGTCTAGTTTGTGTAATAAACCTTGCTCTGTACATTCATGATCAAAGTAATTTTATTTTATAGATGCCACTGAATGTTATTCTAGTATCCAACATTAGTGTAGGATACCAAAAAGCATTCTTATAGCATAAATCATCCTGCACAGTTCTTTGCACCGGATATAACCATGGAATTAATGGTAAAGACTAGGTAAATGTGATAGGCCATAGATTGAGTACACATAGACAGTCATATAATCAAAGCAACTTGACAGTAGTAATTTGTTTGAGAAAGCCTGAGAATTGACTCCAAAGCAACATACACATACAGCAGAAATAATGGAGCATGCCTGTAAGAACTATAGTGCCTTGCTAAAATACTGAGACACTTGCACTATTTTCACATTTTGTTGCTTTAATTTATGACACTTTCATTTAGGAAGTAATATCTGCTATAAATGCAGTCTACTTCATACATTTGTCAAAAAAAATCAAAAACACAAGTGGGGAAAAAAGTATATAGATACTTAAAATAAAAATGTTGATTTGACTGAAAACTTTCCAATTACTTTTTAACCTGTTTGTAAGTGTACAATTCAAAATCATGATATGTTTTTGTTCACAAATGTTTAAATTAGGGTCAAAACAAGACGGGTGAATTTGTGTGTCCCAATGCAATTCAATTCACATGAAAAATAAATATATATCAACATATTAATAATCGACATAAATAATTAAGGAGTTAAATGTAGGGAGTTATACAGTTCTAAAGTGTAAAAATGTAATTCAGTATAACTGTCCGCAGCAAAATATTAACAGTTTATATATTAACAATTGAACTATAAATCAATCCCCTTGGAATAATGATATGAGGGTTTACAACATTATATAGAAACATGGTAAAGATATTATATTTAATAATATTGTGTCACTTTGTCCACAAACATAAAGAGCCATTTTGGCTCTGATGATCACTGGATAGTCATGTCACAGCGCTAACATATCAAAGAAAACTTATAAAGACCCCCTGACTTTGCAGCAATGTTAGTAAATCTCTCTTAAATATTTGATCATTTCGCTTTTGCGATCTCTGGTAGCCATTCAGTACAACACCTAGAAAGCTTTAATAATGTTATACGTTTATATGTAGGCTAATTTTAAATAGGTGGCCAAGTAATGTGGCCGTTAAATATGTTTAAGTAGGAAATCTTCCATTCAGTATCACATTTTCCCAATCAGTAGGCCTAGAAACAAAACGGTTTTGTTATACCACAATGAATAACTGCTAAATGAACAATTTATGTCGTCCCAATTAGATTTTTTTTATCAAACTTTTTTGTTATTTGTTTGTTATATATTGTTTTAGATCGTTTATTCAACTTTTAAACACTTATTGTTCATTTGTTTTATAAATATTCAATTTTGATATTTTAATGCACATTCGTTTCTATGCAGCCTCCATTATGTAATAAGGACAGGGCTGTTCGCACACAGAGCATGAATTTATGGGTACGGAAGAGTTATTAATTAATTAATTAAACGAATTAATAGGTACGGAAGAGAGACTAGCAAAAATAAGAGCAACGTATTGTTTTCATGGCTTCATACCGCAATCAGAAAAATCGTTTTTTAGAGCACACTCAAGCAAAAAGTGATCATTATTAACAGCGGCAATCAAATTGTTATATATGCAATTGTACTGTAGTCACTATGTCCATGAAAATACATATTCATCAACAGGTATACCCCATTCAACACTTCGCTGATTCGCTATCACAGTATCACCATCGTGAAAAAATATATCATTGCATCGTTTTTTTGTAGTTAAAAAAAATAAAGAAAATAGATTGTAACAGTCAAAACATATCATAATAAACACTTAGGAGTCACTTACTGCATGACATGCTCAGAAGACGTATTAAAAACGAAGTAATAATTTTGTTGCTTTTGTTTTGTTAATTCGTGATTCTTTCCGCCTATAATATCTATAACAGCAAATCGCAATTTATAGCACATTTTATGTAGGCTACACCAAGGCCGTAACCATGGAGTCAACATTGGGGGAGACATTTAAAAAAATATATCAGCTTATATATTGGGGGGACATTTTGAGATATCTGAATATTGGGGGATGCTCCCAATATATATTAATTTGTTAATTGGAAGTCCGTAATCTTGTTATGTGAGATATCTAGTAGCTCGCACACATTATTTGTTAATTGGCAGAGGAAACACAGACATGACATGGACGAAAACGCAGTTCCGTTTGTATTGTATAATGCATCGCAGGCTTTGATAATATCTTCTCTTAACCGAAAACAGATCTCTTTCAAATAAAACAAGCGGTGGAAACCAATTAAAATTGTGAACGGGGCACACAATATTACCAGCTAGCGAACTAAATCCCTTCTGCTGCAAAGCACTTTTAATCAACCCCAGTTGAAAATCCAGATTCTTTAAAGTCTTTAAAGCTATTTCACTGTTGACCGATTATCACAGCACCCTTGAACCCCATTCACCTGCAAGAAGACTCCGCTCCGTTTTCTTCGCAAGTCTTAGCTATGGTAGAAAAATGGGTTTGTGGGTTGTGCTGGTCCTGTGTCGCCTACATCGTATTCTGATACTGGGGCATTCATATTTAGGTTCATTAAATGTGTAACGATGAATGAAAGTTAGTATTTCTAACCAGGGCCGGATTAAATGGATAGAACCATGTTTTTGCCTCCGACAAAGACGTGCACATTTCAATACTTTATAAACAAACCCAACCACCTTTTAACTGCCACATATGATGATTATTATTATTATTATTATTATCAGTTTCGGTAGGTATATATTTTAATTTGTTGTGGTTTATTTATATTTATGTATTTATACGCAATTTGATACACATGTATTTATAGCGGTATAGGCCATCAGGTTTAATTTATTTAGTTGCATTTTACATTTGATTGTATTGATTGAGCTGAACTGGCAAAACTCCTCTGTAAAGTCATTTCATTTTTCTTTGTTTGTGTTTTGCTGCACCCGAAAGCATTGCTGAAAGGGCACTGCTAACATAGCAAGCATGATCTGCACTGAACGGGAAAAACTATTCGCAAGGTGCTTACGTTGTGTATGACAATAATACATGTATATATAGAGTATAAATGTATAATACATTGAAATCAAGTTTTAGATTGGAGTTTTCATCAGAAAATATTGTAAAATATTTACATTTAAACAAATATATATATATTTATTTAAATCCCTCTGTCTGGTTCCCCTGTGACAATTAGACACTATAAGCACGTGCCTAGTTTGGCTATGCCTAGATCCGGCCCTGGATCATATAGGCATATAGGCATATAGGCATAAGTCTGCGTCATATAGATCACAGATCCACATTATTTAAAAGACATTTCTAATTAAACTAGTCATGGAAGGATAGTGTTATAATGTCAGCAGTTGGAGCAAATGTTGACAGTGCAGCAACGTTGACAACAGATACAAAGGCAGTATAATCTGGTAAACTGCTCTGAATTCAGGTGAAAAATTAGGAGGCCATGAAAGTCATATATCGAAAAGATATAGAAGAGACTGAGACTAGAAAATAAAACAAAAACGACCTCCTATGCAGTACAATAGATCAACAGCCTAACCTCAGGTTTATTCATACAAATATTTGTATTGTGCTCTCTGCAAATCAGAAATAGCAAAAGCACAGGCATCAGGATTCCCTTCCTCTGTCACGACTTACTAAGCAAACATATACATTTTTCAATCAAACCCACTCTTTTATTTACATATTAATGCAATATACAGGTGAATATAAAGGGTGATGTTCCAGGGCAAGTAGCACTTCAGCAGTAGGTGACACTCATTCATTCAGTGGAAATGCAGCCTGCTAAATGAAATCCAACACTGCTAAATGAACATTTTCTGGGTTATTTTGCAGTACACACAAAAACATGGTTCATATCAATGGTGTAATTGTTGGAATAATTGATTAAGGGGTAAACATCTTGCACTTTTCTTTTGGTTGTCCTCTGCTGTGATTCTTTTGTTTTGTTTGCTTTTTTTGAATTATATTTAATTGAGTTCTGAGCACTAAATAAAAACGGTGGTGTGCTACATGAAATGGTCCAACTTGATTATAATGTTAAAGGGACACATGTTGAAATAGTGTGCAAGTCTGACTAAATTACTTGCCACAAGCAACATTTATCCACATTGACTGGGTGGGTGCTCGTTTCAAGCCTTGGCACCGTACCTGTTGTGTCAACAAAAATATCATTTCAAATTTTTTAATTTATTTGTGTAAAATCAAGATTCAATCAGTAAGTGTGTAAGTAGACTTAACTTATTAAGACTGTAGAGAGAGAGAGAAAAACAATCAAAAACAAACGTGACTCGCTTGACCCCAAAGTGTGTTCATCAACAAAAAAAACCATGGCTCAATATCAAATGTTATTTTTTTACATTTAGAAACTTAGGCTAAACTGGCAGTGGGTCCCGGCAAGAAGAAACGATGGGGAAGTACCTTCGAGGATTTATAATCAGCCACTCAGGAAACACATTCTATTGTGGGGAATACCTGTGTACCAGGAAATTCAAATGATTGTCAACCTGACCTGATTTGCTTTTGAGCAAGTACAAACCAAAAGCATATTTTGCATAGTTGTGTTCAAGTCACTGTTATGCAAGTCATAAGTAAGGGTAAGTCATAAGTAAGTCCCAAGTCACCGTGTTCAGGTCAAGTCAAGTCACAAGTCCTAAATTTACATTTTACATTTTAGCTATCAGCAAATATTTGCTTACCAAATCTGTCATCATCAGTGTTAGCTAAACACATTTGTATGGGTTCCTGATAGATTTATAGTCATAGCAAATGCAACAAGTTGGCTAGCTAGTGTAGAATCCTGTAGGATCCCACTCAAACAGATTTATATTACATTTACATTTTAAGCATTTAGCAGACGCTCTTATCCAGAGTGACTTACAAGATGTGCATTAATACATGGTAGGAATAATCATAATTTGCACAAGAGATCAGTGCAGTAATACAGCGATAGACATCGTTGTAGGCAGCTGCATACCATACCTGTAACGCTTTATAAGTTATTGCTGCATTTAGTAATATTTAAGTTAAATGTTACTAAATTATTTCAGTTAAATTATTTGTAATTTTATATAACGATTTAGCAATTACTACAAATTTAGCTAACATCTATTTGAAGATGACTTTCAGTGCAGTTTCCCTTGTTCTGGTGCACCTATCAATATAGTCAGACAAGAAACGTGAATAGAATGTCACAGTAGAGCAAAGTCCAGTTTATTTTTAGCAAGTGTGGGGACACATTAAATTCCCAAACACCAGATAACAACAAAATGAAGACAAAGTTTTATACATCATCGTCAGTTTCAAGTGTGCTCACAGCAACTTATTGTGCCCATGTCCAGTTGTTCCCCCATCACTTAATGAATGTAGTGTACAGGAGCTGAAGGCATAAGTGTGCCCATACTATGAATGTGCAGGTTGTGTGCAACTCCAAAAGAGCTCCCTGTGGTCTGTGTCAAATTTGCATCTGCACAAAAAACAACTGAAATTCTACCAACTTGTTCTCACCTTTCCCCTCCGAATGATAGCCAAATGGTTGGGGTAAGGAGGGGGGAAACTAAAAGAATAATTGTGCTGGAAGTGCATCCAGTTAGTAACCTCAAACCTTTCCTACCAAAATAAAGGTCTGCTACTGTTTTAGAGATTAGAACTCTGGTGCCAGCTGATGCTGCTTGTTACATTTATGGAATTTAGAATTATTGTCATATGCTATGACCTGATGTACAATATTTTTTCATAATCGTAGGTAGATTAAATTAAACAAATACTTTTACAACCAATGAAAATGTATAAGTTATGAAGTATTCAAGGATAAACTCCAATACAATAATGCAATTATTTACAGTTTTATTTATGTCCATAATTTAGATTTAACAAAAGTAATAATAATATAAGCATTGTGATTTCCTATGATTTTATTCAGCAAGGACCAAGCTGGTGCAATACTTATTTAAACTACTATATAAATGTGAGGTTCTGCAGGACAAATTTGTAGAATTAGCAACAAAGATCAGGAGCAGAACCTATTCTATTCAAGCTTAGCAAAAGTAGACTAAGAGGGCATTTGATTTAGGTTTTAAAATTCATAAAGGGGATTAACAAAGTGAACTACCAAAGATTTCTTAGATTAAGTTCAGTTAGCAGAAAAATAGGGCAGACATGGAAATTAGTTCAAATTAAATTGATATCAGGAAGTATTTTATATTACGTTACATAGAGAGTTGTGAATGCATGGAACAGCTTGCCAGGTCATGTAGTGGAGGAAGACATGCTTTGGGTACTCGAGTCTAGGCTTGGTGCAGTTCTGGATATTCTTTATACTAGGAAATTATGAGCCTGGATGGGCCAAGCGGCCTGTTCTCGTCATTATGTATTGCTTTGTTCTTAAAACTTATATAGATGCATTATGTTGCTACAGTAGAATGATAAGAGGGATACATTGTTGTTAAATATATGTACTTTGAATAAGCTTGTAAATATAATCTAAACAGTATAGAAAAAACACATTTAATAAAAGGTTATAGCCAGTGGAACATTACAAAACGTACTCTAAAAAAAACGTAATACTAAAATAACATGTATATATAACAATATAATAATAATTAATAACAGATTCTAACACAATGTAGGTGAGGTGAAATGTATTCCTCTGAATGTCGTATTTCTAATTAAATTGAGTTTCCGATAGCTGTATCATTCTACACATTGTTTCTGGGGTTTAACTACAGCAAGTGCACCTGAAATATGCCATATTGGCATTATTGAGTTTAAGATCACCCAAAATGTTTCCCGAGCCTGGATGTAGTGGTGGAACTTATACCCCAGCAACAATTTTGGCAACGGTACAGTGATCGGAAACTCAACTATTTTAGGAAGAAGACATTCTGTGGAATCTATATCACCCCACACTTATTGAGTTACAATCCTTTGCTTTTGCAGGAGAGCATGATTTGTATTGCCTAATATGCAAACATATCCTATTTTGGCTGTGTGGTATCACTTCAACCCCCATAACAATTTGTAAGATGACAATTATCTAAAACTTAACTGATTTATAAAGATGACATTAGGTGGTATCCACATCACCCTACTTTTATTGAATTACAATTCTTTGTTTTTGCAGGAGAGCATGATGTGTACCAGCTGACAAACTATATCAATTATGGCAGTAACAGAGAATGGGTTTCTGTAGTGATCCAATTTATTTTGGCTTGTAAACGTGTTCCGATATAATATGTTGTGATTATGTGATACAATGTCCCGAATCTCTTAGTTTGGTCTAGTAATAACATAAAATCACTAGAACTAATTCCCACTTTTATTTAGATTTTCGCCATTTCGGCAACCGGAAGTCGATTCCTTATTGTTGCTAGCTTCACACTCATATTGCTTCAGCATCCTACGCCATTCCTCCCGATCACCACATTGTAGACTACGGATAATTTCAAATGGATATAGCAAACTACTTAGCAAATAAACCATTTAGCCGTTTATCACAAAGAGAAATAGTCCAAAACGTAGCGAGCGATACACTGCCTTGCTAAAGTAACGTTCCATAATGTTTCAATCTGTAAATAAGATGGTGAGTTGATATCTTTCAAGAAATGAGCTAGCTAGCGAACGTTTTTTCGTTTGTCTAGCAAGCTAACGGTAACGGATTAGATGCCTGACGTTAGCTACATAAATTGGATTGCGCAAGTTAGCCAGCTAAATATAGCCATTCCTGGGAACTAGCGTGCCAACTATGCTAACTAGGTTAGATACTATTAGGGCATCCGGTCCTGTTGGTGGTCCCTTTTCTCTGGAGAACTGAGCATTGTCAAAAAACACGTATTTAATTGTACATTAAGGCATTTGCATTGTTATAGAATAGTGTTTATATTAAAGTGCATGTCCCTTACCTGCGATGTCATTTCACGCCGACTGCAAAAAAAAAAAAATTGCTATGATCAAAACAATGACACTGAAAGCCAGCTCATGTGATGCGCATCCTGGCACGCAAAGGATGTCGGGAAATATTCATAGTAATCTACTGTAATTGTTGTTTCACACAGCAATTTTGTTCTGTATACTTGTAACGTTATACTGCCAAAGGCAATATCATTCGCATATTGGCACCCTTTTGAAATCTGTAATCTCACTCAGAGCTCCATTCATGGCTCCAAATGTATATATTTTAAACGTTTTCCCTTTATTTCCCTCCCCAATTTGGAATCGCATATTGTTCCCACCAGGTGTTCCTCTGTGACACCCACATCCGCGCAAAAAGCACCGCAGCTTCTGAACACGAATACATTTATTGCTTTAAATTATTGTTAATAATGATTAATGATCAAATTATTTATTATTTAAATTTAAATATATTTATTTTTACTGGCCATTTATAATACGTTTGTGGAAAATGTGAAAATTCCAAATGAGCATTTTATTCAGTGGTTTATAATTCTAGGGATTCCATTCCGGCAATGATCTTGGCATGTAAATAAAAGGTAGTAAATGTAATTTTTTAAATAAAACTATAGTTGTGGACTAAACACTTTATTAAACAGTAAAATGAATGTTATTAATATTACAACATCTGATGTATAACACTTCATTCATTTAAATTCAAGTGATAACATGTGATATACCTTTTTATATTACATAATACAAATATCAAAATAAAAAGGTTAAAATAATACATAAGGCACCTCAATAAATATGTTAAATATGTGCAAATATTTGTTGTGTACATAACGACTAAAGTAACAAAAGTGCAGGCATATACAGCTCAACTTCCAGAGCTCAACACATTTAAACAATACAGTACAGTCCAGTTCCACATTTAGCGCAATACATTTAGTCATCATCTTGTTCATACTTAGATATAAGATGACAAACATAGTCTGCCCATCACACTTGATAACCTCAAAGGATGGCATTTATTTGTCTGTGTGCTGTCACTGTGCACTTTATTTCAGCATACTATGGATTTACAGATAAAACTAAATGGATTGAAACTTACTGCCTTTCAGTTCAAATGTAAACATTTAACCACCTGATATGCTATTGAAAACTTCCTGTGTTCTATTTAGGCTTAGCATCAGGGGCTGCCTGAAACTGAAACTTAACCAGAGGACTGGTCTGGGGGCTGCGAGGGATCATTTTGTGAGGTTAACTCCCTCTCCTCTGTGGATTCATTTATGATCTCACTGTTTGGTTCAGAATAAAAACTGGAGTTATTATTAAGCCTCCCAATACCGGAATCTGAGGAAATAGTCCGGCTAGCATTGTTTCTAAAACCACTGTTATATTGTTGTGGCATGAGGGCACAAAGTCGCATCGTGGGAACAGTGTCTTTTTGAGGCTCAATGCCGAAGGCTGGGTAGAGAGCATTCTTGGACTTGACCAGAAAGGTGTACAGGAGTTTTCCCTCGTGTACATTATAGAACTGCAGTGTCCCCTTTCTGAAGTCAAGGAAGATGCCCAGCTGCTCTATCTCTGCTTCTGTGATCATGGTGCTTTCATCATTGTGCAAGGCCACAAGTGAGCCCCCATCCATCTGCAGTACCCATGACAGCTTGTCTTGGCCAAGAACTTGCTGGATGGACTTCTGCACCCAGCCTTGCTCCACCACTCCCACAGTCCAGCACTCTGTGTCCTTCACCTTCACCTCCCAGTAGTGACACCCCTCAGTGAAGGACTGGGAAGCCAGGATGTTAGCCACTGTCTCCTCTTGCTTACTTGTAGTATTCCTTTTTTGCGGGGAATGTGAGGAGCTATATTGCACTTTGGTTTTGTCTCCAAAAATCTTCAGGTTCTTATGAGATTTCCTATCATCAAAAGTGATGTTCTCTGAAACTGTAAGCACAAAGGACAAAAACAATTTGCATTCTTGTTTAATATGAACACAGTGTTTCATGTGGGATTTTAATATATTGGAGAATTTAATTAATGTCAGAATGTTGTTTCTATAAAACACAATCCACAATCTATATGCACTTATATAAGCGGTGCCATCAGTGTGATTGTAGTTATGAGTAGAAATGAAAGTAATCCCTTTATAAGCATCTAACTGCACTACAACAGAATAACTAAATATATGTTGAATTAAACTTTGTGTAAAATTCACAGCATTAAGTCTGGTGAAAATAAATATGACCACACATGGACGAAGGTGGCAATTGTCCCTTACATTCCCATGGCCTGGGCAGCAGTTCCTTGTTCTTTTGGACAATCTTTGCAATGGACGTTTGAAGTGCTTTCAGTCTCTTGGTGTCAACGTTCATTATCTCCAAAAATTTCCTGTGGTAATCTTCTATGTCTTCAATTCTATTAAAAAATCAAAAAGCTAATTCAGAGACCTGGGAAACTTATAATTATTGTATTTTATCGTACAATTGAGGGCATAATACACATTCATTATGGTTGTCCTTTCAACTGTTCAAACTGTTTTACAACCAGAGATCTATCCAATGTATCGATTACTATGCCTTCTAAAACATTTGGACAAAATATTGGTCCTTTAAAGTATGTTATACTATATATATATATATATATTATAACTGACTGTTCATTTTTATTTTGAGTGAACGTGCTAGCTTGTCAGTCAGAACCCAGCCAAAATGAATGAATAATGTTTAAAATTATTTGTTTATAGTATGTGCATCGGCATCAGCTTCATTCCAGGTAACATGTAACATTCTCTGAACTGATATTGTTTTAAGAGTTTCATCATGATTCTGCAATGTTGCAGATACATTGTAAAAACATTATATCATTAGCTTGGATCAAACTACAACAAGAACAAAACAAGAAAAGATACATAATGAAGTTGAGACTCACGTGTTCTGCAGCGTATTGATTTCCTGTGGAAGGAGAGGATGAATGTCAACCAACAAAATCACTTTAATATTATCTGACATGTCTTTGATATGAGGGTACATGTGTATACAATGTTTGGTCATTCCTTCTAGTTAAAGCTAAGGTGCCAGGATCTGTTGGCCCATTAAATATATTCTTGTGAAATGAAGGATAGAGATGTGTAAAGAAGAAGTTGTGATGTTTGAGGATAGGAGAAGCCTCACCGAGAGTGTGCCGGCAAAGTCTGTGTTCTGCCTCGTTTTGAGCTGTTTCAGAGTGTCCTGGACGTGCTTGCTCTTCTTCTGGTATTCTTCCTCGTCTAGGACTAGCTGGTCCATGCCCTGCATCATGCTTTCCTTCTGGGCCTGGATCAGCAGGAATGCCTGCTGCATATTCTGATCCATCATCTCCCGCAGCTCCCGGTACTGCTCTGCCACTGTCTCTTTTGCCAGGTTGAATGTCTCCTGCACCAAACAATAAAGTCAGCCAGATGCTCCACAGTGCTGATCCAACAGTAATGAATTCATACATTTACCTGCCTGTCTGACTATACTCTCAGAAAAGGGTACCATGTTGTACCTATTAAAGTACAAGCTTGTCACTGTGGCAGTACCCCTATAGCATACTGAATTGTACCTTTATCCAGAACAACATAATAGTACCCTTGTGAGAAAAATAATGTTTCTTGCAGTACAAGCCTCATTTCCATTCCAATGTGATTGCCAGTGTGAATAAGGATTCATTACTCTACCTTGGTACATATTGATACCTTTCCTCAATTTGTACCTTTTTCGCTTGGAAAGGATCTTATGTGTACCTTTGAAGGTACAATGAACACATTCGTACCCTGAGGAACAAAAGTGTACCCTAATTGTACTTTTATTTTTGAGTGTAGAATAAGAAATTATGTTTTTTTATGCAACCTCAAACTCTGGAGAGAAAAATAACAATACATTTTTGAAGAACTCAGTTGCATTTTTCCTCTTACCTCAAGATCTTTCTTGGCTTTGGTCACCCGAGCTTTGATGCTAGCCTGCTGCATCAAGCTAGACTTTAATTTGTTAAATTGATCCATCGTCCCCTCCTATAAATACACACAGTATTACACACTCTTCATCATTGGCATTAATAGCATAATCATCACTGTCAGTTCATTTTAAAATCACCACTGCCATCATCATCATCATCATACAGCCACAGTTTAACATAGAATTTTAGCCCAAAACAGTGACATCTTCAAGAGCATCTTCAAGAAGGGCTGGCAGTGTAGTGTAATGGTTAGGGAGCTGGGCTTGTAACTCAGAGGTTTCTGGTTCAATTCTCAGGTGGAGCACTGCTGTTGTACCCTTGAGCAAGGTACTTAACCTGAATTGCTTCAGTAAAATATCCAGCTGTATAAATGGATTGTATGTAAAGAAATGTATAAGATGCTCTGGATAAGAGCGTCTGCTAAATGCCTAAAATGTAAATGTGAATGTAAGAAATCTATACAATTTAATGGGAGCCACATTAGTCTCTTTATGATATAGGTTTGGGTCTTTTGTCATTTTGGATCTACAGTGGGGTACAAATTTGGGCACCCCTGGTCAAAATGTCTTTTACAATTAATATCTAAGTGAACAGAAGCTAACCTGACCTCTAAATGGTACAAAGTTAAACATTACACATTTCTTCAAATTTTAAAGCAAGATTACTTTTTATTTTTAAGTTTCAAAATAATAAAAAAAGGAAAATGGCCCTGTTAAAAAGTTTGGGAACCCTGTCAGTTAGTACTTTGTAACTGCCCCTTGGGAAACTATAAGAGCTATGTATGTATAAGAGCAAACAGTATGACTATGCGCCCTTTTTGCGGGCTCACCTGCTGCGGACTCCTCATCTGAATGGTCCTCCTCGTCAACATTTTGCGGTTGTTGAGGGTCTTTTCTTGTAAAAAAAAAACTAATCAATAGTTCGTTTCATTCTCGGGATAAGCTGCTCTCACTAACTACTAATAATTATATTAATGTCTCCGTTCTCCTGAGTCTGGTTTTACTGCACTGCATCTCAAAGCGTCAAGTATCGTGAGTCTCTCTCTCTCTCTCCCGCTCAGCGCGCGTATATCTGTGTGCATTCAGCCACTCAAAACATAATTTTACATTCAGTTTTCAATGGCATTCTTTGTATTTGATACGGTACATCTGCAACAAATACAAGTAAGGTCATAGACAAACACTTACCATATGTAATTTGCTCCCAACCTGTAACGTCTCATAAAAGTGCTTTTCGTGATTGCGGTCTGTCAAGCAGGTGGAACAGAGCGTCATCCGACAGTCTTTACAGTAGAGGATCATGGGCAGCCCGTGACTGTTGCACGTGCCCGAGTTGGTGGAAGCCCTGGACTCTGAAGGCCGGGATGATACCGCTCCGGCCATGATCCTACACTGACTCTAACTGCAAGTGTTGTTTCGGAGAAGCATAGACACTCTTATAGCCAATTCTATTTCCTTCAAGCACACCCATGTCATTTCTTGTCCCTCCCTGAAAAGTGTATGGAGGCGGGAACACAGCTTCCACAGAAAACCCCTCCTTTCGAGTTGCTACTAAGAAAAGGTTGTAGGCTATTAATGTTTTCCAGTTCGGAAACTAACAGAAAATGTCTGATGTGGTTCTGTGTGGCTCAGTAGGTAGAGCATGGCGTTGGCAACGCTTAGGTTGTGGGTTCAATTCCCACCGGAGCCACATTTACTGAAAAATGTATGGATTCACTACTGTAAGTCGCTTTGGATAAAATCGTCTGCTAAATGGCATATATTATATTATTATTATTTCTGATCTACTTGATCAGAAAATATAGCGACCGCTCACTTTATGCAAATAGCTTGTATCTCGTTTTGTTTTTCAGAAAGATAGCGTTATAATACCAATATATATTGGTTTGTGTATAAAGAATTTGATCTGTGAGATATTATGTTTATCCCTAAATGCCCTGATAAGAGCAGAGATCATTCTGTCCAATGTGTTTAAAATCTATACTTTATTTGATAATGCTAAAATAAACCAATAAAAAAACACGTTGAAGGAAAGAAATGCACACACCGCGCGGGAATGTTTGTTATGTAGGCTAAGTATGACTAACCTCAGGGGCATAGCACACAATTCTGGGCCCTATACATATGCAGTCTTGTGGGCCCCCTTCCCCTCTTGATCCATGACTCTCACGCATCTTTAGAATTTTTTTTTTTGAATCAACAACTATACACATTAATCTGTAGTGGTTATTAGGGTAATCGCTAATTAACTGCTTATACCACATTTAAACAAATAATTAGTAAGATTATCTGGGTCCTCTGGCAAATACCCTTCTGCATTCCCCTCACTTTTTTCCACCTCCTCCTCTGTCTTCTCCTCATCCTTCTCACTACTAGGCCATAAGGTGAACCCGTTTTTCGTTTCATCTCGTTCCCATCAAACCCGACTACACACTTTTTACTTTATAAAAAAGATCTATTGGTGTTGAGCGAGAAAAAAAAAGTTCTACTTGTGGAATCCTGCAGTTATTTTATAATCAGTGTTTTAATTCGGCACTAGTACGTCCCGGGCGTAATCAATAGTTTGTTTACGAGTGGTGAAGCGGCCGTCACGTGATCGCGCTAGACCAATAAGGTGGCCGCTTTTTCGGAACTAGCTTCAAGATGTGTGCCTCCACGGCGTTAACAAGCCGTAACGAAGACGAAGAAAATCCTGCCAAAAGTCCTCCGAAAGTGTGTTTAGTGCGTTCAAAATGATATATCGCAAGTTCAGGACTAAATAAAAGGTATCCAGGACGTTAATTTAACATTTTATTGAAATGTCGATGCGAAATGCGATATTTTTGACCCGGAATGTGAGATATCTTTGCCCAAATGCTAACTGCCTGCGCAAAATGTAATTATCAGATAAGATAGATTTGTTCTTGCACTTACCTCAGCCCTGGTTATGCTCTTGAATGCTTGTTTAGTAGGGAGATGTACTTATGATTTCCGGTGACTAGCAGTTCTCTTGCTTACCTACGTTAAATGCACTTATTGTAAGTCGCTTTGGATAAAAGAATGTGCTAAATGCCTGTAATGTAATGTAATGAATGTGAATAAAAACGAAAATCATATGCTGAGGGTTCTGCTTGCAACTTTATTCTTGCAGCATCTGTGAGCCCATTGACAGCTACAGTAGAACCGTAGGCAGAGGTCTACTTCGACCGAGATTTGACAAAGTAATGGACATTCAACGATAACAATGCACAATTTGACTACATTACATAGCTAAGAAGAAGCGACGAAGGTGAAAGTTTGATGACACAGAGATGCCGTTCTGAAGCAATACATGCACAAAACTGTACAAGTACACTGATGAGATATTTTGTGATGTTAAATTAATCTAAATAAAAGTTTATTTGATTTAAATAAAAGTCAAAAGTACACCTCAACAAAACCATCATCTTTATGTCTGTGTCAAAGCAAGACAAAAAAGTGTCCCAAGTCTATAGATCAGAAACACCCCACCCCCACCCAACATCTCCCAGGTAACACGGCAAGTCTCTTAGTCATCACCATCACTATCAGGAGAGCTATCATCACATGTAGCCCTTTCCTCAGTTTCTTTGAAAACATTTGCACAATTTTGGCACCGACATAAATCTGTACAAGACAGTCTTGCAGACATACAGGAACATCTTCCTGTCTCGCATTTGCCTTGCCTGCAACTGCAGTGGACTACCTGCAACACACTTTCAGGGGCAGGATTTCTAGTCATCCAAGTCACTGTTAAGTCCCCATCCTCAAGGTGCCATCCATTGCCAGCAGGTGATGGGGCACACACCTTAGCTTTAAGAGATGATCTCATTATTGCTGCTTGGTAGTTTGCCCTTTTGCAGTGTTGGTACAGGGCGTCACTTGTGGGGAGTATGGATAGTTCTGGCAAAGCTGATGATGCCATGCAGAACGCCTTGTATCGTGCCTCATTAACATTTTCAGCAGCTGACTGGTCATACAGGTGGCACACGTATTTGCAAAGTATTGCAAAGGTAGACTGGTCCAGGTTAAAGCTGCTACCCAGATTTGTAAAGGCAGTCAGGTATTCATATTTTTCGCAAGCAACAGAAAATGGCTTTCTTTTGCCCTTACCATAAAAGGCACTTGTCACATTCCTCATGATCACATGTCAGATCTTCAGCAGCACAAGTGTACACGGATAGACTTTGTGATTGACCAGTATCCGGAAATTAGTATTAAAATGTAGAACGGTCACATAGAGCTGGTGGCGGTACACAACGGGTGCAAATCTATGGACGGGATCAGAAGACACCAACACAATGGAAAAAGTTTCTATCAGAAGGAACAAACAAAGAGGCACTGGCAGAATTCCTCTATGTTGCATGGCAAGATGCTGATCTTACTGCTGTGGGCAAGGACTTCAGCTTGTACATAGCACATGGAGAACTATGTCACTGCGTGACTGTAATGGAAGGTTTACAAACTCTCAGTGCTATTGAAGATCTGACATGTGATCATGAGGAATGTGACACCAGGTGTTTTTACATGCACAACATGCTGCACAGGAATATCAAACTGTTGTCATCAAGAGCCCTGATACTGATGTGCCAGTGATTGCTGTAAGTCTGCAGACAGATTTACCATGTAGGTTGTATTTTTCACAGGAGTTGGCAACAGAACGAGGATCATTGACTTAGCTAAGGTGTCATCAGCTCTTGGCACCAGTGTGTTCGGCACTTATTGGGATCCATACCTTCTCCGGTTGTGACTCTACAAGTGCCTTTTATGGCAAGGGCAAAAGAAAGCCATTTTCTGTTGCTTGCGAAAAATATGAATACCTGACTGCCTTTACAAATCTGGGTAGCAGCTTTAACCTGGACCAGTCTACCTTTGCAATACTTTGCAAATACGTGTGCCACCTGTATGACCAGTCAGCTGCTGAAAGTGTGAACGATACAAGGCGTTCTGCATGACATCATCAGCCTTGCCAGAACTATCCATTCTCCCCACAAGTGACGCCCTGTACCAACACTGCAAAAGGGCAAACTACCAAGCAGCAATAATGAGATCATCTCTTAAAGCCAAGATGTGTGCCCCATCACCTGCTGGCAATGGATGGCACCTTGAGGATGGGGACTTAACAGTGACCTGGATGACTAGAAATCCTGCCCCTGAAAGTGTGTTGCAGGTAGTCCACTGCAGTTGCAGGCAAGGCAAATACGAGACAGGAAGATGTTCCTGTATGTCTGCAAGACTGTCTTGTACAGATTTATGTTGGTGCCAAAATTGTGCAAATGTTTTCAAAGAAACTGAGGAAAGGGCTACATGTGATGATAGCTCTCCTGATAGTGATGGTGATGACTAAGAGACTTGCCGTGTTACCTGGGAGATGTTGGGTGGGGTGGGGTGTTTCTGATCTATAGACTTGGGACACTTTTTTGTCTTGCTTTGACACAGACATAAAGATGATGGTTTTGTTGAGGTGTACTTTTGACTTTTATTTAAATCAAATAAACTTTTATTTAGATTAATTTAACATCACAAAATATCTCATCAGTGTACTTGTACAGTTTTGTGCATGTATTGCTTCAGAACGGCATCTCTGTGTCATCAAACTTTCACCTTCGTCGCTTCTTCTTAGCTATGTAATGTGGTCAAATTGTGCATTGTTATCGTTGAATGTCCATTACTTTGTCAAATCTCGGTCGAAGTAGACCTCTGCCTACGGTTCTACTGTAGCTGTCAATGGGCTCACAGATGCTGCAAGAATAAAGTTGCAAGCAGAACCCTCAGCATATGATTTTCGTTTTTATTCACATTCATTACATTACATTACAGGCATTTAGCACATTCTTTTATCCAAAGCGACTTACAATAAGTGCATTTAACGTAGGTAAGCAAGAGAACTGCTAGTCACCGGAAATCATAAGTACATCTCCTACTAAACAAGCATTCAAGAGCATAACCAGGGCTGAGGTAAGTGCAAGAACAAATCTATCTTATCTGATAATTACATTTTGCGCAGGCAGTTAGCATTTGGGCAAAGATATCTCACATTCCGGGTCAAAAATATCGCATTTCGCATCGACATTTCAATGAAATTTCACCAGAAACAAAATAAAATGTTAAATTAACGTCCTGGATACCTTTTATTTAGTCCTGAACTTGGGATATATCATTTTGAACGCACTAAACACACTTTCGGAGGACTTTTGGCAGGATTTTCTTCGTCTTCGTTACGGCTTGTTAACGCCGTGGAGGCACATCTTGGAAGCTAGTTCCGTGCGGCCACCTTATTGGTCTAGCGCGATCACGTGACGGCCGCTTCACCACTCGTAAACAAACTATTGATTACGCCCGGGACGTACTAGTGCCGAATTAAAACACTGATTATAAAATAACTGCAGGATTCCACAAGTAGAACTTTTTTTTCTCGCTCAACACCAATAGATCTTTTTATAAAGTAAAAGTGTGTAGTCGGGTTTGATGGGAACGAGATTCGCTTTCTAGACACATTTTCGGCGTTCACCTTACGGCCTATACCCTCAGAGCAACCTTCATTTTCCTTGCTCTCTTCACCTCCATCATCCTCTTCACTAGCCCTACTGCTACTCTCTGCCTCTTCTTCCTGATTTGATCACATGTCCGTAAATATTTCTTGAAGTGCGACTATATTCATATATTTGTAATGTTGAGAATATATTCATATTTTTGTACATATATTTATGTATCACTTGGCCCTACTTATGAATAACTTCAGTCTATAAAGCCATATGACTTCTATTGACACATACAGTATATCGTCCTTGACAGCATCTATCCATGCATGTCAGTGTGAAATGCACCTCATATTGTTGGTGACAGGGAACAAATAAAGAAGGAGGTGGGGTGGGATTGTTGTCTTGTGTACTGTATGAAATGTTCTATTCAAATAAATTATTACATAGTATTGGACAGTGTATTCAATAAATTAAGTTGTGCAAAGCGTTGGAAAATGGGAATAGTACTGTCTGAGTCAACAACCCCTGTTATGGTGTAGACGCTGACTTGGACCCAAATGCAGACTCCGGAACAGAACTTAGATTGCACTCCACACAGGAGGTGTTTAATAGCTGAATGCAACAAAATGGTAACTGGAGAAACAGACAGGAAGCTGGCAAAACAGAACAGGCTGGACGGGCTACAAAAAGACTGAAAAAACAACAAAATACAAACGGCAAAAATCGAAACTGGAAAACAGAGTGAACCAAACTAGTGCAGTACAACATACAAGAGTACGGTTTGGCACAGGAGTGTGTGAGCGCTGAACTTAAATAGGAAAAGGTGAAATTACTCAATTGATTCCAGAAATTGAATGTGCAGGGGAGTGGGTGTGATAGGCTGAATCTAACAAGGGGAAAAAAGGAAGCAAGTGCAGAATGCGAGGAAGCCACGCCCAGTCTAAAACAAAAGACACACAGAGTAAAAGCAAAAACAAGACATGACACGCAAGGAACGGGATGACAAAAACACGAGGAAGGTGGGATGTTACAACCCTACCAGTATGTCAGAGTGTGCTCTTGTCTTGGATTTTGTAATATGTATCTATGTTGAAGTCTGTCCAAAAAATCCATTAAAAATCCATTAATCCATCCATTTATACACAAATGCCATTTTTATACACAAATGCCATTTTATCAAACTATCAATCAGGCTTTAGGAAAAAACATAGTACCATTACAGCTGCATTGAAGGTGGTAAATGACATTTCTGTTGCACTTGACAAGAAGCAACATTGTGCATTACTTTTTATTGATCTGTCTAAAGCTTTTGACACAGTTGATCATGGTGTTTTAAAACTTAGACTTCTTAACTCAGGACTCTCGGAGCAGGCAGTCGCTTGGTTCTCTAACTACCTGGGCGATAGATCTCAGTGCATTAGATATGAAGGTCTATGTTCTGATATTGTACCTGTTTGCAAGGGGGTACCACAGGGCTCTGTATTAGGTCCACTTTTATTCACTATTTATATAAATAATCTGGGTCAAAATGTGTCAGATTCAGATGCAAATTTTCATTTTTATGCTGATGACACTGTTATATACTGTTGTGCGTCAACTCTTGCACAGGCCATTGAATCCTTGCAGAATGCTTTTAATGTTGTTCAAAATACCCTGTTCCAGCTGAAACTTGTTCTCAATGCAGATAAGACTAAACTTATGCTGTTTACCAATGCTAGGAATAGGCCTCAAATTATCCCTTCGGTGGTCACTCTTGAGGGTAGGGAAATTGAGGTTGTAAACTCTTATAAGTACCTGGGTATCTTGATTGATGACTCCCTCACTTTTAAGCCACATGTGATGAACCTGGTGAAAAAGCTGAGGCTAAAACTGGGTTTTTATTTTCGAAATAAGTTGTGTTTTTCTTTTAATGTAAAAAAGCGACTTGTTGCTGCCACTTTTTTATCTGTGCTGGACTACGGTGATCTTTTATATATGCATGCCTCTGCTCAATGTCTTCATAAGGTTGACACAGCTTATCATGCTTCCTTGAGGTTCATTACCAACTGTAAAGCTCTGACTCACCACTGTGAGTTATACTCTCGGGTGGGATGGCCTGCTCTGGCCTCCCGTAGGCTCTGTCATTGGTACACATTTATTTATAAGGCAATTCTTGGTCTGCTCCCACACTATTTATGTGTTTTTATCACGCAGAAAAGTGCCGGACAGTACTCCTTGCGTTCTCAGGACTTATTCTTGCTCAATGTACCAAAAGCACGCACCAAAAATGGGAAAAGGGCATTTGTGTATTCTGCTCCCTCGGCATGGAATAAGTTGCAGAATGTTTTGAAACTTGATCGGTTGATGTCGTTGAGTGCTTTTAAGTTCAAAATGAATGAATTAGAGGCAGACTCCTTACGTTGCCAATGTTTTTGATGTACCTGGTTGATTCCTTGGAAACTGCTGTGTTGAAATGTTCCCCATGCTTGTTTTATTCTTTGTAATTTTATTTCCTTTTGTGTTCGTATCTGAAACTGTTTTCATTTATATGCTGCTGCCTGTCTTGGCCAGGTCTCCCTCGAAAAAGAGATTTTTAATCTCAATGGGATTTTTACCTGGTTAAAGAATGGTTAAATTAAAAAATTAAAAAATTAACTTGGTATGGTATCCAGCTGCCAACAATTATGTCTATTACTGTTTCACTTCACTGATCTCTTGCGCAAACAATGATTGATCTTACCATGTATTAATGCACATCTTGTAAGTCGCTCTGGAAAAGAGTGTCTGCTAAATGCCTAAATGTAAATGTAATGTCTTCAGTGTGCTACTTCAAGAAATAAAGACAGTATAGGCTATATAATACAAATAGTATGTTGACTACCTAACCACTAATATTACAACTACGTTACCACTATAGGAATTGCTTCAATCAAGTCTGAAATGTAATACAGTTATATATATAGGCTATATTCATGCTATATTCATAGCATGCTATGCACTTATTACAATGTTGAATGTCCTCTAGGTCTGCAAAATATGTGAAGTTGTATTATTGGTTTCTGCCAAAATAAAGGAAACTCCAACATAAAGTGTCTTAATAGGATGTTGGGCCACCACGAGCTGACAGAACAGCTCCAATACGCCTTAGCATAGATTATACAAGTGTCTGGAACCTTATTGGAGGGATGCAACACCAATCATTCATGGGAAATTACATCATTTGGTATTTTATTGATGGTAGTGGAAAATGCGCTCTCAGACGTCGCTGCAGAATCACCCATACGGGTTGAGATCTGGTGACTGAGACGGTGACATTTGATTTGCATCATTTTCATTTTCATCAAACCATTCAGTGACCACTCATGCCCTGTGGGTTGTCGTCCTGGAGGAGACCACTCCCATCAGGATAGAAATGCTTCACCATAGGATGAAGGTGATCATTCAGAATCTCTTTGTATTTATTGTCATTTACCTTGCCCTCTAAGGGGTTAGGTGGACCTAAACCATGCCAGGAAAATGCACCCCACACTATAACAGAGCAGGCCAGAACCCTTCATTTACTCAAGTGTTTCCTTTATTTTGGTAGTTATCTGCATATTCGTAAATCATCACCAATACCTTCCTTAAGAATTCTTAAGCATTTCCTTGTTGCACATACCTTTGCAAATATTTTGAGTATATACAATACCAGTCAAAACTTTGAGTACACCTGCTCGAAACTAGGTTTATTTCATAATTGACAATGATTTACACCATACAAGTTTCTGTAAATACTTGAAAATTACAAAACGCACATGTAACAACAAACATAAGGAACATCAAAGCAATGTTCAAGAAAATGGAAAATTGTCTCTAAATCTTGGATTCCTAAGTATAACCACCCTTTGCCTTGATAAAAGACTCACAAACACGGGCTATTCGGTTAATACGTTTCAGCAGGAAACACCCGACATGTCTTCCAGGCTCTCCTGCAGAAATTCCCAGACACTTGTGGGTTGCTTTGCTTTGACTCTTCTGTCCAGTTCATCCCATACAAGTTCTATGGGTTTGAGGTCTGGAGACTAGGCAGGCCAGGTCATTAGTTTGTCCTTCACCTTCCTCCTTCCCCAGATAGTTATTGTACAACTACAAGGTGTGTTTCGGGTTGTTATCTTACTGAAGAATGAAGGAGTGCCCGATTAGCTGTAATCCAGATGGAAGGTGTACTCAAACCTTTGACTGGTACTGTACATAATATGGGTATCATTTTAAAGGAAATGAAACACCATATACTGCAAGATAGATCCTGAAAGATTATTGAATTCCAGCCAACCTCAATAAATCTATGAAGGCTATGAATCTGAGTCACTTTCATTGGCATTTGAAGAATTTGAAGTATATTCTTTTATGCTATGTCATTGGGAAGGGCGCATGGCCTACACACTTTGTATCATTCCACTGGCACACATCCATCAGGCTGAGGCATAATTTATTACTAATGAACTAGTATCTAAATAATGCTGTTATTTTCTGTCACAAATCAGGGGACAACCTGGATTGGAACAGAACAGCAGGAAACAGGGAATGGAGTTTGCAGTCTGCCAACCAGATTTTATTTTCCCCAGGGAGAGAGAGAGAGAGAGAAAATTTAACTACAAACAAAAGTAAATAAACACGGGTTTAATCCTCACGGGTTCTGTAATAAAACAACAACAAAATAACAAATAAAATAAAACAATGGCCGTTTAGGCAAACACGATTGACAGCCACGCATTTCAGACTTTTCAGTCGCTTCTTTTTGGTCACCCCTCTCTCCCGTTCTCCGCTCCCGCTTCTAGCCACCTACTAAGAAAGCAGAGGAGTTTTAAGCACAGAGGTAAGATTAGATAATGCCGCACAGCTGCGCGTCCTACCTGCCCTGCCCTGCCAGTAGGCACGGCCGTTAATCCTCCCGATTCCCCTGTCTAGACAGACGCTTTCCACAGTATGTTTTTTATGTCCCACACTGAATGTTTTTTTTAGTCTTCCAATATGGAATTCCCAATTGTATTTGTAATAGTAATGTCCTCCTTCAATTTGGGAGAGCACAGACAAGTGTGACCTCCTGCGGATTAGTATGAGACGGGGACAATCGTGCTGAAGGGAACCCGCTACAGTATGTAGAAGACAATGCGTAATGCAATATGATTGCGTAATTATCCATTATCAATGTGAATAAAACTAGACAGGCCAATCTATTGTGGGGGTAATCTAATTACAGTTACTAAACATGGAACAGTGCAAAGATTTCTGTTTGTGCTGGCTGCGAATAGAGAATGGAGGAGAGCAGCAATTTTTCAAAAGAAATAAATGGACACGCAAAGGTGCATATTGCCATGGGCCCAACCAACATGTTCAGTATTATGACTCATAGAGTATTTTACACTATTATACTATACTATTGACACGTACTGTATATTGACTTATACATACAACATTATTTTATTGCTGTACAATTTTTCTGGCTTTGCATTTGTAGCGAGAGCCAATTTAGCCTGGTAGTATAGTACTTGTTTAATATATATAAAACTCCTAGGATGGTGCTTCAGTGGCAACAATGTAGACCAGGAGACAATAATCATGAAAGGCAAACTTTAATATTTCTCAAGAAAAGATAAAAACAATAAAGGTCAGACATACTACCACATACGATGGGGGTAAAAACGAACAGATATTTTCAGTTGCTGATAAAAATGGCAAGCCCAAAAATCCAATTCTACTTTTAAAAATGAGTAGAATACCAAGTGAAATACAAAATCAATCATTTTAATAATTGTTTATGACGGCAATGCAGGGCTGCTCCTTTATAATAGTAATAAAAGGTTTGAAAAGTTAAAGGAAGAGAATTTGAGGGGTTTATTCATTCTCTCCCCTGTGCAGGAAGGACATGCTTTTAAGACTGCTTGTGGCACATTTTCCGCATTGTGAAACCCAAATGTATTCCACTCTGAGCTGCAATATAACATTTAACCACCAACAAACACAACATTGGATCAAAATGACAATATGACATAGGATTTTAAGATCTTCAAAACATGTCCATGCAAGAATATAGGTCAGTATATTCATATATAACATATATTTCTATATTCATCATATGACATGTTAATGGAATGATGTTCAGACTTAGACTTTCAAATGTATTCAACAATTATTTTCAACTATTTCTACTGATTTATTTTCACAAAAGTATGCTGAAAAGGTTTTAATGTATGTTTCCACAAAACTAAAGTAACTTAGTTACTGTAAAAAGGTTACTTTATCAGACCTCAGATAAGTCTTTGCCATAAACGAACCCACCCTCTTCAGTGCTCTAACTTCATTCAATCAGGGCTTGCATCTTCCACTCTGACAGGTGAGGTAGATATACAGGTATCTGCCAGGAAATAAAGGAAACACTTGAAAGGTGACAGGTTCTGCCAGCTCTGGTATGGTGTGGGGTGCATTTTACATTTACATTGACATTTTAGGCATTTAGCAGACATTTACAAGTTTCTGTAAATACTTGAAAATGACTAAAAACACATGTAGAAATAAACATAAGGAACATCAAAGCAATGTTCAAGAAAATTTTAAAATTGTCTCTACATTTTGGACTCCTAAAAATAGCCACCCTTTGCCTTGATAAAAGACTCACAAACACGGGGTATTCGGTTAATACGTTTCAGCAGGAAAACACCCGACATGTCTTCTCAGCTCTCCTGCTGAAATTCCCAAAGACACTTGTGGGTTGCTTTGCTTTGATTCTTCTGTCCAGTTCATCCCATACAAGTTCTATGGGATTGAGGTCTGGACACTGGGCAGGCCAGGTCATAAGTTTGAGTTATCCTTCACGTTCCTCCTTCACCAGATAGGTCTTGTACAACTTCAAGGTGTGATTCGGGTTGTTATCTTGCTGAAGAATGAAGGAGTGCCCGATTAGCTGTAAAACAGATGGAAGGTGTACTCAAACCTTTCACTGGTACTGTACATAATATGGGTATGATTTTAAAGGAAATTAAACACCATATACTGCAAGATAGATCCTGAAAGATTATTGAATTCCAGCCAAATACAATAAATCTATGAAGGCTATGAATGTGAGATCGGGGTCTGCGTTTGGCTTTGTTTTAAGGTACAGTACTGTGCAAAAGTCTTAGGCCACCCAAGAAAATGTTTGAAGCTATGTTTAAAGCTATTTATCTGGGCAGTGTTTATATGCTTGGAAAAACACTATATAACATTAGAATAAATACAAATAAACATTTAATACAATAAAAAATATGATTTTATTGCATTTTCCAAAAAGCTATTGAGATCTTGTGATATCCTCTTTGAGGAACACACAGTATTAAATTGGCCACCTCAGAGCCCCAACCTCAACATAATTGAAGCTATATGGGATTACTTGGACAGGGAAAATAACAAAAAGCAGCCAAAAGTCAAAAGAAGAGTTATGGCAAATCCTGTAAGAAGCTTGGAAGAATTTACCACAGGACTATTTAACAAAAATGACCAAAGTCTACCAAAGCGAATTGCTTCAGTTATGCATTCTAAGGGAGGCCTTGTTTTAAAAACACAATTCGTTTTTGTTACTTTTCATCAATGTTATATTGTGTTTTTTCGACCAAATAAACACTTACACTGCTCAGATAAGGAATTACCTTGGAAGTTGGCTTCTATGCTGGATGAGGAAGAGGAGTTCATTTGCATATACCTATTGTGGAGAAATCAGAGAGCGTCAAGAGAAGGCAATGGTATGTTCGACCATTAAGCGAAACACGAGAAGAAGAGGGAGAATTTCACATGCGATTGTTTAATAAACAAAAATGTAATCATAGAAACTGTTTGTACTTAACCAGCGTCACTGTCCAAATATGTTCGGTGTTCACTGGAGTTTAGAAAAAATACATACTGTATAAAAATATACTGCATATTTTATAAGACCTTTCAAAAATAACATTTTATTAAAATAATTCATATAGTTTAGAACAACTAGAAAGAAACTACTTAAAAAACTGGGATAACAATTAAAGTAAGTCCAAGAAGTTATAAGAACATAAGAACATAAGAATACATAATGATGAGAACGGGCCGTTCGGCCCATCTAGGCTCATCATGTCCTGATCTAAAGAGTATCTAGTACTACATCTAGCCTGGACTTGAATAGCCCAAGCGTTTCTGCCTCTACTACCCGACCTGGCAATCTTGTAAGGCGACTTACAAGATGTGCATTAATACATGGTAAGAACAGTCATACACATGGTAAGAACAGTCATACACATGGTAAGAACAGTCATATACATGGTAAGGACAGTCATAGCTTCCAGGTGGTTATTGGGCTCATCCAGCGGCTACGTGAAGGATTTGATGAAAAGGGCTCTGGGACAAAAAGAAGGAGATTACCTGGGTCATCTTCAAACTAGCCTCCATTGTCAGTCACACCACCGCCAATTATGTGTCGCCCCAGAAGGCTGCTGGCCACAGTCGGCACTGGCATGGTCTGAATTTAATACCAGACCCTGGAGTCCATCCTAGTATGTGCCTTAATATCACTTAAGTTTGGCTGCATTATATCACATCAGGGCGGCACGGTGGTGCAGTGGATAGCACTGTCGCCTCACAGCAAGAAGGTCTCGGTTCGAACCAGGCCGGGGGCCTTTCTGTGCGGAGTTTGCATGTTCTCCCGTGTCCGCGTGGGTTTCCTCCGGGTACTCCGGTTTCCTCCCACAGTCCAAAGACATGCACGTTAGGCTAATTGGAGAGTCTAAATTGCCCGTAGGTATGAGTGTGTGAGTGAATGGTGTGTGTGCCCTGTGATGGATTGGCGACCTGTCCAGGGTGTATTCCTGCCTCTCGCCCGGAACGCATGCTGGGATAGGCTCCAGCACCCCCCCCGCGACCCTGACCAGGAATAAGCGGCTTAGACAATGGATGGATGGATGGATATCACATCAGAGAGAGAAGTTTTTCAGTCTCATGGTTATGAGCATGACAAGTGAGGCTACTGGTGCAATGATTGCTGGCCAGCTGGTGGACTGTGAAGTGAAAAGAAACGGTGGCTGGCAGCACATGCTGACTGGCGATGTGGCAGCATTGAGATGGGCTTACAAATAGGTTTCAATTGAATTTACCTTAACTACTGGGAAAAAGGCTGTAGTTCAATCATAATGTATTGTGTGCGTGTATACACTAGTGCTCATAGACACTAAGCAGCACTTCCTACCACTCTGTGACTTTATCTCTGTGTTTCGTAAATATAACATGAGCACTGTATAGCAAACTGAGGGCTGAGAAACGTTCCACTGGCAAAGCACACAGAAGTCACATGCTAAATGTTTGAGCTAACAACATTCCTGTGCTGTGTATCTAGATCTTCAAATAAAGAGAAATGTGTAGACAGGGATAAGCAAAATTATTTGTCCCAAAACATGGATAGTGAGACCTTTTTTTTGGGGGGGGGGGGTTCATATTTGTCACATTGTCCATACAAAATTTACACTGGATTATTTGGAGGAAGGAATCTGCTCATGAAGATTGCTTTCCAATGGAATATAAGGTATATTACATTAAATGGCTATTAATGGGAAATTATTAAAATAGTACACATTATACAATATAATCTCCCTATGAATTTAATTAAGAACTGTTACATGCACAACAATCATTTTTAAGATGTGCAGATGTTTAAATATTTAGAGCAGCGGGAGTGTACACATTACATCTTTGAACCAATATAAAATAATGTGGCTCTTGTAACCCTTGGTAGACCAGCATCAATCGTAAAATAAGAGTGAGTGGCGCACGCCGTTTTTTTAAAAGGATGTGGTAACTAGATGCATAAACTGAACTTCCTTGCATAAGGAAGGAGTCTAGCAATGCTTATCACTTCTGGGGAAGCAAGCTGCAATAACTGTAGGGTAGACCTTAGGCTCTACACCAACTAAGAAAAGCAGAAGAAAGACAAACACTGGAGTCAGTGAAAACAAGACATATGCGGCGTTTTTTTTCCAGCAAGTTCGGTATAAATTCAAATGGTCTGTTTTGAGTATAGAACAGCTTGCATTACCAAAATTGCTTAGCAAACAGTAAGTTATAGCTATCTCGCTGTGTAGCGAAATGGTTTTAGGTGAAAATGACAACGGCGATATTGACGTCTTTTGTGTTCTGGAGCCAGCAACACGTAAATTCGTAGGGGGAAGATGACAAATGGACTTAGCTTGCTACCTGTAGTTATGGGAAAGAAAAGTTGTTCCTGTTTGCGGTAACTTCGATTCTGTACACTTCTAGTAACATTACTGTATAATGTTAACTACCTAATTGAAGGGCTGTTTATAGAGTATTTGCATAACACTATACTAACGGGATTTCTTGCTAAATAGCGATAGCAGCTAGCGTTAACAGTTGGTCAGGCTCAACAGTTGCATTTATTGTGAGCTTTAAAAAGTCGAGTATTATTTCATGGTTAGCCTACAGGTCTAGATAAGTAGCTAGAAAAGCGACATACAGATGTATAGCCTATGCAGTATATATTTTTTAGATACGATTGCTAGTTTTGCGAGTTAATTCGTCCTGTTAATTCAATTGCTTAAAACGGAGCTCTGGTTAAAATATTTTTAAAGCGTGTTCACTCACATTTTGTGAAAAATTAGGTAACTGTTAATGTGTTCATAATTTTTTCTCATACCGGATGCAACAATTTTAACTGCACTAACTGTAACTTAATCCAGTTGATAGTACAGATCAGGAACCCAGAAGGTGGCATCAGCCCTACAGGACACATGACAGTATAACCCAGTGCATCGACAAGTGGCAAAGGATGTGTTGATTGAACTGTCTGTCCTGTTTGCTGTGAGAAATCAGACCACATTTGTAAATGTGCTATGCATTAGCAATAGATGCATTGCATATATCAATTAATCACTTAAAAGGGGTTCAATACTTTGAAGGAATTGGAACTTCAACATTTTCACTGTGTACACTTTGTGCACCATGCGCGTCTCCTCCCTCCTTACCTTGTTCCGGCCTGCGTTGCCCCTGGTCCTGGGGCTCTCCTTAGGCTTCAGCCTGAGTCTACTCATGGTGTCCTGGACCCAGGGGAATGCAGCAGAGCCCTGTGGAGATGAGCTGGCTAATGGGGGTATTCCAGGGCAGTCAGAGAGTAGACCCCCAAGGTGGCCATGGAGGGGATGCTGGAAATGAGGACTTCCAGCCACGCATCATACCCTACAATAAGGACCTCAACAAGTCGCACAAGAAAGTCTTCAGGTAAGTTTGGTGGGACAATATCTACAATGTAATATTTGTTCACAGGCCTTTTAAAAGCAATAAACACTTGCTTCATTTTGGATGCATAGTAGGTCCTGCATCCCTTTGACTTTTTTCTTGAACCATCAGGCTCGCAGTGGAGAAGAATGGAGAAAGATTCTCAAAATGTGGTTCTCCATTGGAATGTTTGGCTCAGCATCCTAGGGTGGAAGTGCTCCCCCTTCCCAAAATTGGGGACTGACACTGCCTCTGATGTACAAGGAAATTGCTTCATTGAGTACATTTGAATAACAATTGTATCATTTTGAACAAATACAAGGTAAAAATACAAATACAACCATGCCACTCCCATGTGGCCGAGACCGACGTCCTCCACAACATCTTAATAATGTGGGGAGAGCTGAGAGGCAAATCGTTTACTCAGCGCCTCTTAAACTGGGATGTCTTTAACACAAACATTTCCCCCTTGCAACAAATGGCCTGCAATGCTAGTTTTAGCCAAAAGGATCTGACTGGCACACTCCAACTCAGAGGTGATATGAGATTTCTTTGTACCCAAATATGTAGTGTGGGTCTTTGGCTAATGTTTGGTTAGACATTTATGGAACACCCTTCCACCCCTAAACTGGAAAGCTCCAGCTTAAATCGTGCAGATCAAGCACGTTTCAGTAAAAGGGCTATTTATACTGAAGTATGTTCAAATGAAAATATATAGCTATTTATTGATACAAATATCAATTGTGGATATCAAAGGGGATCTCCATCTCTTTCTCAGCCCAGCGCAGCCACGCATCGATGAACTGTGTTCAACACTCCAAGCACACCCATCCCATTAAGTAGGCTAAGCAGTCCGTTTTATTTTTCATAAAGATATAGCCTGTGAATGTACTGTATTTGCTACTATTAAGTCTGTTTTATTTGTTTTTCATAAAGATATAGCCTGTGAATGCATTTGTTACTATTTTGGAAATAGACCACCAATATATGTTTCTGGACTAAAGTTTTTCAGCGTTGTAATTGCACTATCATTTATGTATGGGGTCGCGATTTTTTCCCACCCATGAAATGGGGTCGTGGAGTAAAGAAGTTTGAGAAACCCTGGACTATGCCATCACCCACCACTTTCTTGCCTGCCCCTACGATTTATGTCGGTGCTGCACCTCGCGTACGTAAAGGTAATTTTGCACAAAGTACACACCCAAGAACCACAGGATACGCATGGCAGCCATTTTACGTACGCGTATGTGTATTTCAAGTGAAGTACTGTATATTTAGACCTTAAGGGTGTCTCAAGAATGTGGGTGCAAGAATTCCATCTGGATTAAGTCTGATTGGGCACTCTTTCATTGTTCAGCAAGATAATGATCTGAAACACACCTTCAAGTTATGCAAGAACTATCTGTGCATTAAAAAACTTCCTGATATCTGTGGGGAATTTGCCTTTAACTAATTTCCACCTGTGCCCTCTTGTTCTGCTAACCAAACTTATCATTAAAAATCTTTGGTAGTTCACTTTGTTAATCCCTTTAAACAATTTAAAAACCTCAGTCAGGTACTCTACGTGAGGTTTTACAAAGGCATACATGAGGCGTGTAGGCATTGCGGGACTCCACCGCCCACAGCACCCAGGTCAGATATGACCCATCCTACTGTTACGTTTTGTATCCAACCTTCCAGCCAATTTTGAACACACTTTGAAACAACTCCTGTAATTCCTACTGAATTCATTTTGACAATGAGCCTCTCATGTGCTACCTTGTCAAATGCTTTTTTAAAGTCCAACTGTATAATGTCATAAACCTGGTTCAAGTCAAAACACTTTCTAGCCTCTTCAAAAAAGTCCACAAGGTTTGTTAGGCATAAAATACTATTATTTTCCAGGAAGAATTCCAATTTGTCCCTAATAATACATTCCAGTACTTTACAATGAGATACAGGTTAAACTGACAGTCTTATAGTTCCCTGGGTCAGTACGATCCCCCTTCTTATATGTTGGAATTATTTTACCTTGCTTCTAGTCATCTTGTATTTCTCCGGTGTTTAGGGATTCCACAAACATATGTTAATAGTTTATATATAATCTCCCCAAGTTATTTGAGTGTACTCTAGGATATATGCCATCGGGGCCTGCTGCATTATTTGTCTTCAGTTTTTATAGTTTTTGTAGTACTTCTAGTACTTAAGTTATTTTGAATTGTTTTAAAAGGTCAAATGTTCTGTATGTCGTGTGATATGGTTGATACTGTATGTACTGTCTGTCATACCATTGTTTGCCACACAAGAATTTCTCAAGAATTCCTCATTCATGAGGAAATGGTTCAGATGAATGTACTTCAAGAAAACTACCATTACCAGCCAAACCACCAGCCTGTCCAATTGAGCTCTTCCATTGGGTTCTGTTTTCTTACAGAGCCATGCAAGGTTATATAACAACCATTTGTTGTATTATTGGCAAATTACTCCTGGAAAGAACACAAAGTAAGCTGGCCTCGACATATCATTAACTGTTCACCTTTCTGTAAGTCTTGAAACATGAACCCATCTTGAAATCATCTTCTGCAGGGTCTTCTTTGTGCTCTGTGCCTGACGGGCCAGTTTGACTGAGCAGTGATTCAATCGTGCAATGTCATTCTGAAGGGGACAGGAGGGAAAGAGCATTGTGCATTACATTTTCAAGAGCATAAGAAAAAATAACATTCGTTTCTGAAGTATGAAAGCGCAACCCAGTGGTAGAGCAGTAGACATTCCACATCTAGCCACGGGGAGGCAGTGTTTACCTTCATGGACGTAATCTTGTATTGTTCCCAGGGACGTTCTGTTCCGTTCTGATTCTCTTCCAGTTTCTCGCTGGTCTTCACGTAATGATCATATAGTTACCATTCATTAAAAATAGACAAGCATGATATTGCTGGCAAAATAAACCTGCTGCTGTGGCCTTCAAAAGCAGATCCATTCACATAATTAGCAACCACCCCTTAAAGGATTACGTTTTCCTTGACTGTCTAGATTTATTCTTCTCTATTTTTATTACTGTGCAACTTTTGGTATTCATAATTCAAATTTGCTGTTCCATTGGCCGCCGCTGACACATCAGTTGCCTCCCTCAGGTAATCATTTGCCATATCATTGACCAAACATTCACACCAATTTTGGCACAATCCACCCCCCATAGAAACAGGGGAGGAGGGGGGATGGCTCAGCCCTGAAACAGAAGAGGAAGAGGGGGAATCTCATATCTTCAGCAACCCCTCCAGCCACACCTAGGCTTATATTTTACATTTACATTTTAAGCATTTAGCAGAGGCTCTTGTCCAGAGCGACTTACAAGATGTGCATTAATACATGGTAAGAACAGTCATACACATGGTAAGAACAGTCATACACATGGTAAGAACAGTCATATACATGGTAAGGACAGTCATAGCTTCCAGGTGGTTATTGGGCTCATCCAGCGGCTACGTGAAGGATTTGATGAAAAGGGCTCTGGGACAAAAAGAAGGAGATCACCTGGGTCATCTTCAAACTAGCCTCCATTGTCAGTCACGCCACCGCCAATTATGTCAAAAACGTCTAAAAAACAGTTTTCACTTTGTCATTATGGGCTATTTTGTGTAGAATTTTGAAACAAAAAATTAACTTAATCTATTGTAGAATAAATCTGTAACGCAATGAAACATGGAGAGGGTGAAAGGGGTGTGCAGACTTTCTGGCTTGACTGTATGTCGGTACTGCACCTCGCGTATGCGTAACGCTAATTTTGGACAAAGTACACACCCAACAACCACAGGATATGCATGGCAGCCATTTTACGTACGCGTATGTGTATTTCAAGTTAAGTACTGTATATTTAGACCTTAAGGGTGTCTCAAGAATGTGGGTGCAAGAATTCCATCTGGATTAAGTCTAATTGGGCATGCTTTCATTGTTCAGCAAGATAATGATCTGAAACACACCTTCAAGTTGTGCAAGAACTATCTGTGCATTAAAAAACGTCTTGATATCTGTGGGGAATTTGCCTTTAACTAATTTCCACCTGTGCCCTCTTGTTCTGCTAACCAAACTTATCATGAAAAATCTTTGGTAGTTCACTTTGTTAATCCCTTTAAACAATTTTAAAACTTCAGTCAGGTACTCTACGTGAGGTTTTACAAAGGCATTGTATAACATCAATATTGTAGTGTGGGTTGAAGGAGGAAGAGCCACACGCAGATTTCACGGGTATCTAAAAGCTGGACGCAAGCGACCAGCCACTAAATCTGAAAACAGACTAGGGAGCGGGGAAACAAAAGAAAACCCCGGGGCAAACTCCACGGGAATAAACCCAACAGAAACAACCCTAGTAGGGCGAACGCTCCTGAACGAGGTGCGTTGAAAACAAATAGATATACTTTAGCTCTGGGGAATAATAGCCCCGACAAACAAAGAGTAGAGATAACTAAATAAGACCCCTCTCTCTTTAACTGAGAGAACCACAGAGTGGTAAGCTAACCCTTTGTTTGAAATAATACGAAGTACCTTCTCTCTTTAACTGAGAGACCACAGAGTGGAAAACTAACCCTTAGTTAGAAGTAATACGAAGTACCTTCTCTCTTTAACTGAGAGACCACAGAGTGGAAAACTAACCCTTAGTTAGAAGTACCGGCTAGAGCGTAATAATGGTTTACACAGAAGCGTTTGTATGAGGAAAACGCAGAATTTAAATAGGAGGCGGAATGAGCACTGATAATCCACAGCTGGACGTGATCGGAAAACACACCGACGAAAGACCATATAAGGAAGGTGGCTATAACAATGATTCCTCACACAAAACCAAAGAAAACAAGCCATCACATGGTCAAGCGCTCTCCAGCGGCTGAGCAAGGTAAAACCATGACAAATATAACCTTTGATTTATACTCAATACTTTCTGCTATATATCCCAGCATCCTGTTGGCCTTTTTCACAGCTGCCGCGCACTGCTTGTATGTGGATAGACTTTGATCAACTACAACTCCTGTTTTTTATAAATGGAATAGCTTCTAATTGCCTTTCAGGAATTGCCCCTCGGGGATAAATACGCTTTTTTATTGAATTGAATTTTTTTTCTCCTTCCTTAAAATACTCCTGTCTTATATTTTTATTTCCCACATACATCATTTTACATTTAGCAATATCGAATGTCATCTGCCATGTTTCTGTTCATTTATGGATTTTGGATTACCTTAGTCGATTCCAAATTGTTTGCTGAACCCCCCCAAGTTTTGTATCATCTGCAAATTTAACTAGGTGTCTACTAGCATCCCTATCAAGATTATTTAGAGCAGAGGCCCTACCACCTTATTAAAAATATTGACAGTCCTCAGTCCGCGGGTAATAATTTTAAGGGGCTTTGAGATGGAGTTTTCGAATACCTTTTCTAAAGGGTTACCCTGTTTTATGTTACCCTGTGAATAAATAAAATAAAATAAATGATTTAACTTTATCAACTCTATGGAATTATTAAGTATTTCCTTGTTGCACATGCCTTTGCAAATATTTGGAGCATATACTGTACAATACCAGTCAAAACTTTGAGTATACCGGTTTATTTCATAATTGACTATGCCAGCGGTTCTCAAACTATGGGTCGCGGGGTCGCCAAAGGGTCATGGTGGGGTCGCCAAATCTTTTTTTAATTCAAATAAATGAAAAAATGTTTTGACCATAAGCATTTCTTTACATTTTTTAAATGAAAAACAAATTGCCTGTTTTTTCGTAAAATCTGTCTTTTCTGACCGATTCTTTTTAATCTACCGACATGCATGAGTTTAATCCAACGCATGCGTTTAACGTTACTGCACTACCCCATTGCATGTGTAGCGCGCCAATACAGCAGTCACGAAAATGGACAAGTTTGTTGTCAGGAGTGGTGCTGGAGCTGAGTCAAATTATAGCAGAAAATAACAAAAATACAAATAAAACAAAAAGGAATAAAATAAGTTATGGCCCGAAATTCCTCACCTATGGCTTTACATGGACAGGACATGAGGAGGACCCAAGACCACAATGTGTCGTGTGTGGGGAAGTTCTAGCTAACGAGAGCTTTAAGCCATGTAAAATGCAACGCCACTTGCAAACTAAACACAGCGCATTACAAGCAAAGCCGCTAGATTTATTTCAGAGGAAACAAAGTTTTACAAGGACAGAAGACTAGCGCAACTAGTTCACGCATATTCAGAGTATTGTGCAACGAAATGGGCTCTGATCACAATCAGCTGCTATATCACACAGAAGTTAGGTGGCTATCTCGGGGCAGGGTGTTAAATCGCCTGTTCGAACTCCGAGAGGAAATACGGATTTTCTTTGCGGACAAAAACAACCCATTAGCCGAGAAATTTGCTGATCCTAAGTTGCTGGCCCAGCTAGCATATTTAGCCGATATCTTTGATCGCCTGACTGTGTTAAATGCCGGACTTCAAGGTCGGGTCACCAGCCTTTTTGGTCTCACAGACAAAATTGAGAGCTGGATTAAGAAACTGCGTTTGTGGCACACCAGGGTAAACAGTGGAGATTTCGAGGCATTTGCGCTGCTTGATGACTTTTTGGATGAGAAGAACATGTCAAAAGACGATTTGAAACCCATCATCTGCAGTCACATAGACGGGCTCATAGGACAGTTTCAGAACTACTTCCCCGAAAAAGCGAGCACAGACAATTGGACCCGAAATCTAGTTGTTACTGACAGCATAACAGTCCTACCACTTACCCAGCAGGAGGCGCTGATTGATCTTTCATGCGACGAATTTAAAAGCCAGTTTCACGGGGCAACCCCTCGCAAACTTCTGGATATCTGTGCGCAGTGAATACCCCGAGTTGTCTAATGCTGCATTGAGAAAGCTTGTCCCCTTCGCGTCAACTTACCTGTGTGAATCCGGGTTTTCGGCATTGACTTTAATTAAAAATAAATATAGATCGCGTCTGAGAGTTGAAGGGGATCTCCGCCTCTTTCTCAGCCCAGCGCAGCCATGCATCGATCAACTGTGTTCAACACTCCAAGCACACCCATCCCATTAAGTAGGCTAAGCAGTCCGTTTATTTTTCATAAAGATATAGCCTGTGAATGTACTGTATTTGCTACTATTAAGTCTGTTTTATTTGTTTTTCATGAAGATATAGCCTGTGAATGCATTTGCTACTATTTTGGAAATAGACCACCAATATATGTTTCTGGACTAAAGTTTTTCAGCGTTGTAATTGCACTATCATTTATGTATGGGGTCGCGATTTTTTCCCACCCATGAAATGGGGTCGTGGTGTAAAGAAGTTTGAGAAACCCTGGACTATGCCATCACCCACCACTTTCTTGCCTGCCCCTACGATTTATGTCGGTACTGCACCTCGCGTACGTGTAAAGGTAATTTTGCACAAAGTACACACCCAAGAACCACAGGATACGCATGGCAGCCATTTTACGTACGCGTATGTGTATTTCAAGTGAAGTACTGTATATTTAGACCTTAAGGGTGTCTCAAGAATGTGGGTGCAAGAATTCCATCTGGATTAAGTCTGATTGGGCACTCTTTCATTGTTCAGCAAGATAATGATCTGAAACACACCTTCAAGTTATGCAAGAACTATCTGTGCATTAAAAAACTTCCTGATATCTGTGGGGAATTTGCCTTTAACTAATTTCCACCTGTGCCCTCTTGTTCTGCTAACCAAACTTATCATTAAAAATCTTTGGTAGTTCACTTTGTTAATCCCTTTAAACAATTTTAAAACCTCAGTCAGGTACTCTACGTGAGGTTTTACAAAGGCATACGTGAGGCGTGTAGGCATTGCGGGACTCCACCGCCCACAGCACCCAGGTCACATATGACCCATCCTACTGTTACGTTTTGTATCCAACCTTCCAGCCAATTTTGAACACACTCTGAAACAACTCCTGTAATTCCTACTGAATTCATTTTGACAATGAGCCTCTCATGTGCTACCTTGTCAAATGCTTTTTTAAAGTCCAACTGTATAATGTCATAAACCTGGTTCAAGTCAAAACACTTTCTAGCCTCTTCAAAAAAGTCCACAAGGTTTGTTAGGCATAAAATACTATTATTTTCCAGGAAGAATTCCAATTTGTCCCTAATAATACATTCCAGTACTTTACAATGAGATACAGGTTAAACTGACAGTCTTATAGTTCCCTGGGTCAGTACGATCCCCCTTCTTATATGTTGGAATTATTTTACTTTGCTTCTAGTCATCTTGTATTTCTCTAGTGTTTAGGGATTCCATAAACATATGTTAATAGTTTATATATAATCTCCCCAAGTTATTTGAGTGTACTCTAGGATATATGCCATCAGGGCCTGCTGCATTATTTGTCTTCAGTTTTTATAGTTTTTGTAGTACTTCTAGTACTTAAGTTATTTTGAATTGTTTTAAAAGGTCAAATGTTCTGTATGTCGTGTGATATGGTTGATACTGTACTGTGATACTGATACTGTCTGTCATACCATTGTTTGCCACACAAGAATTTCTCAGGAATTCCTCATTCATGAGGAAATGGTTCAGATGAATGTACTTCAAGAAAACTACCATTACCAGCCAAACCACCAGCCTGTCCAATTGAGCTCTTCCATTGGGTTCTGTTTTCTTACAGAGCCATGCAAGGTTATATAACAACCATTTGTTGTATTATTGGCAAATTACTCCTGGAAAGAACACAAAGTAAGCTGGCCTCGACATATCATTAACTGTTCACGTTTCTGTAAGTCTTGAAACATGAACCTATCTTGAAATCATCTTCTGCAGGGTCTTCTTTGTGCTCTGTGCCTGACGGGCCAGTTTGACTGAGCAGTGATTCAATCGTGCAATGTAATTCTGAAGGGGACAGGAGGGAAAGAGCATTGTGCATTACATTTTCAAGAGCATAAGAAAAAATAACATTAGTTTCTGAAGTATGAAAGCGCAACCCAGTGGTAGAGCAGTAGACATTCCACATGTAGCCACGGGGAGGCAGTGTTTACCTTCATGGACGTAATCTTGTATTGTTCCCAGTGACGTTCTGTTCCGTTCTGATTCTCTTCCAGTTTCTCGCTGGTCTTCACGTAATGATCATATAGTTACCATTCATTAAAAATAGACAAGCATGATATTGCTGGCAAAATAAACCTGCTGCTGTGGCCTTCAAAAGCAGATCCATTCACATAATTAGCAACCACCCCTTAAAGGATTACGTTTTCCTTGACTATGTCTAGATTTATTCTTCTCTATTTTTATTACTGTGCAACTTTTGGTATTCATAATTCAAATTTGCTGTTCCATTGGCCGCCGCTGACACATCAGTCGCCTCCCTCAGGTAATCATTTGCCATATCATTGACCAAACATTCACACCAATTTTGGCACAATCCACCCCCCATAGAAACAGGGGAGGAGGGGGGATGGCTCAGCCCTGAAACAGAAGAGGAAGAGGGGGAATCTCATATCTTCAGCAACCCCTCCAGCCACACCTAGGCTTATATTTTACATTTACATTTTAAGCATTTAGCAGAGGCTTTTGAATTTAATACCAGACCCTGGAGTCCATCCTAGTATGTGCCTTAATATCACTTAAGTTTGGCCGCATTATATCACATCAGAGAGAGAAGTTTTTCAGTCTCATGGTTATGAGCATGACAAGTGAGGCTACTGGTGCAATGATTGCTGGCCAGCTGGTGGACTGTGAAGTGAAAAGAAACGGTGGCTGGCAGCACATGCTGACTGGCGATGTGGCAGCATTGAGATGGGCTTACAAATAGGTTTCAATTGAATTTACCTTAACTACTGGGAAAAAGGCTGTAGTTCAATCATAATGTATTGTGTGCGTGTATACATTAGTGCTCATAGACACTAAGCAGCACTTCCTACCACCCTGTGACTTTATCTCTGTGTTTCGTAAATATAACATGAGCACTGTATAGCAAACTGAGGGCTGAGAAACGTTCCACTGACAAAGCACACAGAAGTCACATGCTAAATGTTTGAGCTAACAACATTCCTGTGCTGTGTATCTAGATCTTCAAATAAAGAGAAATGTGTAGACAGGGATAAGCAAAATTATTTGTCCCAAAACATGGATAGTGAGACCTTTTTTTTGGGGGTGTTCATATTTGTCACATTGTCCATACAAAATTTACACTGGATTATTTGGAGGAAGGAATCTGCTCATGAAGATTGCTTTCCAATGGAATATAAGGTATATTACATTAAATGGCTATTAATGGGAAATTATTAAAATAGTACACATTATACAATATAATCTCCCTATGAATTTAATTAAGAACTGTTACATGCACAACAATCATTTTTAAGATGTGCAGATGTTTAAATATTTAGAGCAGCGGGAGTGTACACGTTACATCTTTGAACCAATATAAAATAATGTGGCTCTTGTAGCCCTTGGTAGACCAGCATCAATCGTAAAATAAGAATGAGTGGCGCACGCCGTTTTTTAAAAAGGATGTGGTAACTAGATGCATAAACTGAACTTCCTTGCATAAGGAAGGAGTCCAGCTCTGCTTATCACTTCTGGGGAAGCAAGCTGCAATAACTGTAGGGTAGACCTTAGGCTCTACACCAACTAAGAAAAGCAGAAGAAAGACAAACACTGGAGTCAGTGAAAACTAGACACATGCGGCGTTTTTTTTCCAGCAAGTTCGGTATAAATTCAAATGGTCTTTTTTGAGTATAGAACAGCTTGCATTACCAAAATTGCTTAGCAAACAGTAAGTTATAGCTATCTCGCTGTGTAGCGAAATGGTTTTAGGTGAAAATGACAACGGCGATATTGACGTCTTTTGTGTTCTGGAGCCAGCAACACGTAAATTCGTAGGGGGAAGATGACAAATGGACTTAGCTTGCTACCTGTAGTTATGGGAAAGATTGTTCCTGTTTGCGGTAACTTCGATTCTGTACACTTCTAGTAACATTACTGTATAATGTTAACTACCTAATTGAAAGGGCTGTTTATAGAGTATTTGCATAACACTATACTAACGGGATTTCTTGCTAAATAGCGATAGCAGCTAGCGTTAACAGTTGGTCAGGCTCAACAGTTGCATTTATTGTGAGCTTTAAAAAGTCGAGTATTATTTCATGGTTAGCCTACAGGTCTAGATAAGTAACTAGAAAAGCGACATACAGATGTATAGCCTATGCAGTATATATTTTTTAGATACGATTGCTAGTTTTGCGAGTTAATTCGTCCTGTTAATTCAATTGCTTAAAACGGAGCTCTGGTTAAAATATTTTTAAAGCGTGTTCACTCACATTTTGTGAAAAATTAGGTAACTGTTAATGTGTTCATAATTTTTTCTCATACCGGATGCAACAATTTTAACTGCACTAACTGTAACTTAATCCAGTTGATAGTACAGATCAGGAACCCAGAAGGTGGCATCAGCCCTACAGGACAGATGACAGTATAACCCAGTGCATCGACAAGTGGCAAAGGATGTGTTGATTGAACTGTCTGTCCTGTTTGCTGTGAGAAATCAGACCACATTTGTAAATGTGCTATGCATCAGCAATAGATGCATTGCATATATCAATTAATCACTTAAAAGGGGTTCAATACTTTGAAGGAATTGGAACTTCAACATTTTCACTGTGTACACTTTGTGCACCATGCGCGTCTCCTCCCTCCTTACCTTGTTCCGGCCTGCGTTGCCCCTGGTCCTGGGGCTCTCCTTAGGCTTCAGCCTGAGTCTACTCATGGTGTCCTGGACCCAGGGGAATGCAGCAGAGCCCTGTGGAGATGAGCTGGCTAATGGGGGGCTATTCCAGGGCAGTCAGAGAGTAGACCCCCAAGGTGGCTATGGAGGGGATGCTGGAAATGAGGACTTCCAGCCACGCATCATACCCTACAATAAGGACCTCAACAAGTCGCACAAGAAAGTCTTCAGGTAAGTTTGGTGGGACAATATCTACAGTGTAATATTTGTTCACAGGCCTTTTAAAAGCAATAAACACTTGCTTCATTTTGGATGCATAGTAGGTCCTGCATCCCTTTGACTTTTTTCTTGAACCATCAGGCTCGCAGTGGAGAAGAATGGAGAAAGATTCTCAAAATGTGGTTCTCCATGGGAATGTTTGGCTCAGCATCCTAGGGTGGAAGTGCTCCCCCTTCCCCAAATTGGGGACTGACACTGCCTCTGATGTACAAGGAAATTGCTTCATTGAGTACATTTGAATAACAATTGTATCGTTTTTAACAAACACAAGGTAAAAATACAAATACAACCATGCCACTCCTACGTGGCCGAGACCGACGTCCTCCACAACATCTTAATAATGTGGGGAGAGCTGAGAGGCAAATCGTTTACTCAGCGCCTCTTAAACTGGGATGTCTTTAACACAAACATTTCCCCCTTGCAACAAATGGCCTGCAATGCTAGTTTTAGCCAAAAGGATCTGACTGGCACACTCCAACTCAGAGGTGATATGAGATTTCTTTGTACCCAAATATGTAGTGTGGGTCTTTGGCTAATGTTTGGTTAGACATTTATGGAACACCCTTCCACCCCTAAACTGGAAAGCTCCAGCTTAAATCGTGCAGATCAAGCACGTTTCAGTAAAAGGGCTATTTATACTGAAGTATGTTCAAATAAAAATATATAGCTATTTATTGATACAAATATCAATTGTGGAGAAAGCCAATCCTACTTATCTGACCCTAAAACCACTGGGAATTGTGTGGTTTGTGGAATAGTTGGATATTCTTTAATTATACACCCATCTCTCTGCTCATAATTTATTTAGGAGAAAATGTAATGAAATGTATGCAGCAGTCACCATGTTCTCAAGTTGTATTTAGTATTTTACATTGGTGGACTGCCCAATGTGGAAACATGCAGTTGGGGTCTGTCTGTCTTCTATCTGAACCATCAGTCATACAATTATAAACTCAGGGTTAGATTTACTAAAGGATTGCGCTTCCTTTGTGACCATACAATGTAAGAACAAGCAAAGTGTACCATGGGATTCAAAAAGTATGCCTAACTTGTCTAAATCACAGCCAATAAGTTATTCATTGCAAATTCATGGCAAAGATGTGTGCCTCTAGGAGTTATGCTTATGTTAATGTTACATAATATGCATATGCATTTCTGGGATGTTCACACAAAAACAAGAACGAAAGTATGAATTAGGTTCTCTATTTCGATTAATTCACTGCACTAATAACGTGGTGCTATGAACAAGCTGCTGTTGATTCACCACAGAGCTGGTTGTCTACATAAACCCTGTGGGATACGGAGTCATGCCTATGGCACCTGAAACTGTCACAAGACAGACATAATGAACAAATACGTATGTCAAATAAGAGAGGATATATCGGACAATATTTTTTACTTCCAGCTGTGTGAATAATAGTTTAACTGTTGGTGAGTTTTCAGCATGATTTTCAGTGAAATAATAGCTAGCTGTATAATAATACGTGTTTTCCTCTACCAGTTCAAACATCAAATGATAAACGTCAAAGATTATGTTTGCAGTAGACTAGATCTACTCTTGTAATATAATAACTTGCCATTTTAAGAAAAGTGGCTTGATTTGATAATACAGATAACATCATACATGTATTGTGCTGCTGTGCCTCAGCTTGTGCAGGGCTCCACAGCTGGTGATTTGGAGATGGATATCAGCAAGTAAAGTGTTCTAAAGCTGTTCGAGGTTGTGTAGTGACAAGCTGATAGTTCAAGGAGATATAGTCAATTGAGTGAGGTAAACTTAGCTATTACTACTGAACTGCCCCTTCCAGAGAAAAGTGAATTTCCCATGGCGCTGGAAACAAAATAATGTATTTAATATCTAAATAATGTAATTAATCTGCCATTTGCGAATATTGGATGTTAAATCAGTCATTGGCAAGGTGGCGTTAACCTCGAAATCCAAAGTAGCAAAACAACTGCAACTTGATTGTTGGTGCTGTTGCTGAAGAGTTGTGCCATAATTGCTGTAGCATTATATTCAGTTACCCTTTGCAGGAAAGAATGTGGCACACTATGGCACATAGTTAAGTAATTAAATGAAAAAAGCTTACTACTGACTGAAGAAAAAATTGTTGGCTGCAGTACTGATGTTATTTTTAGCAGTCCACTCCCCAGTGCAAGATGGAAGGAATGAATGGCCATGTTCATACAGGGGTATGAGGTGTAGGGTTATTTTTCTACTTAGTTAAATGATTCACAATTTCAGTTGTGCTGAACCAAATAACTTGGACTTTTTGTTTGTTATAGAGGAAACATGCCAAAATGCTTGTGTGAATGTGAGGGAGACATTTCAAAGGCTCTTGTGTGTAGTGTTGCAAATACTGTGAATGTGTGAAGTGCTATTTTAACAGGAATACGAATGTGCTAGTTTGACCCACATGAAAATCTGATGTAGTGCTCAGTTGACTTATAACTTGTCTCTCATATCTCAGCAAGTGCCTATTTATTGACTTTCTGACTTTGTAGCCTTGGAATGAATGGTAACATTTAGCTATTGAATGGTTGCTTGCCCTTGCAATCATTGGTTGGTCGGTTTTGTTTCTTGTTCTTACAAGGTGTTGCGAATGTAAAACACTCTTGGGCCCTGAGTCTGTGACTCTCCCCCATTATCCCCTTTGTCAGCCTCTTCCTCAATGTTTTTAGGGGTTTTGTGCTGGTAATATTTAAGCAACGTCCAGTTGCTTTCCTAAAAGATTCCAGCCACATTCTGCTTTCATTTATTTGTACATAAAGGTCTTTGAGAACTCTGACATCAAGATCAGAGTACAGTAAAGGGTCCTTGAAAACCTTGGAAGTACCAGATGTAAATAATTCAAGTATGAAAGTAATAGAATTTTGAAGGTGTTTGATTTTCTGTTGGTTTATCCATTTAATGTAAGATAAAAGATTCCAAAGATACACATGTCCGGGGTAGTCAAAAACTGTTGTGAATTCAGTGACATAAGTGGTTATAGGTAGGGTGAGATAAAGTCCATTTGAACATAATTTATTTACACAAATAAGGTTCTTGAAAACTTTTAAAATTGCCCCTGATGGTCCTTGTAAGGTCCTTCATTTTGCTACTGAAATACTTTTCAGTACGTTTTTTTTGTTTGTTTCATGACAGTTTTTGTCAGCATAAAGATACATTTTACCAGCATAATTCACAGATTTCTGTATCTCTCTCTTCAGGACACGTTATATCAACACAGAGCTGGGCATACGAGATCGCCTCCTGGTGGGCGTGCTGACCTCACGGGTGACCCTGAACACGCTGGCGGTGGCGGTGAACCGCACAGTGGCCCACCACTTCCAGCGCACCTTCTTTTTCACAGGCCTGCGTAGCCCAAAACCCCCCCATGGCATGACGGTGGTGGCTCACGGTGACGACCGGCCTGTCTGGCTCATGTACGAGACTGTGCGATACCTGCACAAGCATCACGGCTCCGAGTACGACTGGTTCTACCTGGCTCAGGATGACACGTACACGCAGGCCGAGCGGCTGGCCGAGCTGGTGGGTCACCTCAGCGCTGGCCAGGACCTTTACATGGGCCGGCCAGAGGAGTTCATCGGCGGAGAGGAGCGGGCTCGGTACTGTCACGGCGGCTATGGCTATCTGCTCTCCCGCAGCTTGCTGGCCCGCCTGCAGCCACACCTGGACACCTGCCGCAATGACATCCTGAGCGCCAGGCCTGATGAGTGGCTAGGCCGCTGCATCATTGACTACCTGGGTTTGAGCTGCATGGGGGTGCACCAGGTAGTGTGTTTGACACCTTAAAGACTTCTGCACAGCATGCAGTTTAAGTGAATATTCCACAAGAAGTGCCGCGATGATTCGCTCATATCCATTGCACTACAATACAATTTGCAGCATTTTTTTAAAGAAAAGTTGAGGCTCTCATGACTGAAATTGGGCTGACATCTGGAGATTATTTAATTAGGTGGAGTACACCCAGCTGTTCACGCACTGGTACACATGGTTTACCCTAAAAGTGCTAGTTCAACCAAAACCAATGTAAGTATATTTTTAACCCTTCCAATAAGATGTACTACGCACCCAAAGAAGACTTTCTACCAAATTCACTATCTACATGACAAGTGAATCCACCAATGGCTAGCATCGTTACCATCTGTGTCTGATAGTTGTGTGTCTATGTGCCGATAGTTGGGAGTCTATTTACCCGCAGGTAGCCTGCTTGAAATTACATAGCAAAATTACTTCCCAGTAACTTCTACCCAAATTTCTCAGCCATGTGGTTCATTTGGACGTTGAACATGTTATATTGACATCTTAGCTGATACTAAGTTTACAAGAATAGATTTGTAATAGTGTGACCTAGTCAGCATACTTCTAGGCTACTATTAAAGTATCATCCAATATTATATATATATCTATATATATATTAACCACATGGCTGAATGACTTGGTTTGAAGTTACTGGGATGTAATTTTGGCATACGAGTTTGAGATGCTACCTGCGGGGACATAGGCTTCCAGGTTTTCGGACATTAATGCTAACAATGCTAACTTGTGGTGTATTCACTGTTCCCTTGGAATGTAGTACATCATATGTAATGTAAAAAATTATACTTATCTTGATTTTGGGTGAACTCTCACTTGAAGGATAGCTATTTCTTATTCACATGACCGCCCCCCCCCCCACAGGACAGAGTACTAAATTCCCCAGTGTGCAGCTGTATGTTGTTGCTATATGTGTCTGCAGCTTCAGGGAGTGGTTGGAAATTGTGTATATCTGTACTTCATGTGTCTGGGCCTAGTATGTAGGGTAAAGTGAATGGGTATAATGTGACTGGGCAATCTGTCACAGTAATCCACACTGTGGTCTCTCATATTGTATTTGTGTCCCATCCCACACAGTGCTTACTTGTCACTTGACCTTCCCAATAATTCAAACTCAAACTTACTGGCACTCCTACTGGAGTTCTTCATAACCCAGGCCTTCAGTACAACCCAGACATTAGCATGGCCAAGGAAAACAGATTGACTGTGACATTCAATGTTTTATTTGCCTGCAGGGAACAGGAAACACATTCCTTCCATTTCAGCGAGAATCTAATTTATTGTTCTAACCCAAGTGATGTATCCCATCGTATAAGCACATAGGGGATTGTTAGGCAATCCTGCCCATAAATAATTTAGGTTAACATATTTAATCACCCTTTTTAAGGGTGGAAAGTTATTTTTAAAGATTTTACAGAGAGGTGCTAAACAAAACAGAGAGGTTTCTAAACAATGACTACGTTTACATGCACACCATATTCCTGTATTAATCGGAATAATGACAATATTCCGATTACGTATGAGTCATGTAAACGCCTTAACCCGATTGCCATAACCCGATTAAGATCATATTCGGATTACTAAAAACCCGAATAAGACCCTGGCATATGCCTGTATTAACCCGATTATTGGGTCATGTAAACATGTTAGTCGGAATATGCCCTTAACGGAATATTAATTTACGTCTGCGCATGTTCATTTTGCAAGGAATCTGGGTAATTTAGCTTGGTTGCTATAGCAATAGCTTTAGCTAGCAATTTGGCAACATGGCGAAAAGCACTCAGAAAAGTAATCACTTCTGGAGCGAGGATGAGACAAATTTATGTATTCAAATCATGAAAGATCTAAATATCATGGGATACATCGATGGGCGAAAGCACCGCAATAGCGATATTTTTAAAAGGGTGTGCGACAAACTCAAAGAAGCAGACACATTTCTTCACCGTACACTTGTGGACACCGAACTGATTCGCAACCACACGATACTCAGCACAACTTGCCAGTTTGTACAGAACGATAGCAACGCGCATTGGAAGTGGCACAGGCGCACGTACTGTGTCTTGGGAAGGTTCCATAACCCTTTCCATCATTCGGCACAGTTTGTTGAATGAGTCTCTCGACATGCGGAAATTTTCTCTCCACTCTGCATCCGTAAACTCTACCATCACTACTCTGTACCACCAGTCCTGGCTGCGAACTTTCATCCATAGTCTCCGGGGGGTTCTGATTGGCATAAATGGCATATTAGCAAGTACCATAGCTCCATTTGCCATTTCCTAGCGTTCTCGTCTGCCATGGTTGAGGATGTGAATGAGAACGAGTGTTCTTGTTACATTATGATGTAGAAGTGCTAAGAAGACAACACAATATAACGCAAAAGCAAGCATTTTCAAGCCTTTTGTGGAAATGGGAATTACTGCAGGAAAATAATGCGCCTATTTATTCAGCTGAGTTCCCAGAAAGCCCTTGCGCGGTACTACATCGCTGGTTTATTCGGAATATGCCGATTCATAGGCGCCGATCCCGTGGGTGCTCCGGGGCCCGAGCACCCACGGAGAAGGCCGAGCACCCACGGGGAAAATTATGCACGGAGCCAAATTTACATTGATTTGATAGCAAACTCCACCTAGCATACGCTGCGCGGCACCCACGGGCAGAAACATAAATCGGCGCCTATGTGCCGATTAACATGTAAACGGGAATATTCCCGTAGCTCAACATTCTGCGGCGCATGTAAACACCTTATTCGGAATATTGCCTTAACCCGAATATGGACCTTAATCGGAATATGGTGTGCATGTAAACGTAGTCAATGGCCCAAACAGAATCATTACCAACCCTTTGTATAAAGTAAATAATATATTCTGGACAGTTATGTGCCTTATTAATGTAGATTCATAGCAATGTGAATAATAGTATGTGAATAATTCTGCATTGAGTCCTGTGATGATACAGAGGTTGCCCTAAGCTGCAAAAATGGATCTTATTAATACATCAGCCATGTCAAATTACATTATTCCAGAGCAAAGCTGCACAATCATTTATTGAGTAAAAATGAGAGATGGCTTGTTTTTGGCTGGCATTTCTTGCTAAAATATGAATATAATTTAAAGTTTTTTCTTTGTGTTGTCACTTTTGGATGTCACTTAAAGTATATTAGACTGAGTCTTGGGTAGACTACAGGAAGATGGTAAGTGATGTCATTGTCTGCATGCATAGTGGTAACACTTGATCCAGCAACGGGTTCAATTTAGCCCCCAAAAATAAGACCGCCCCATTGTGAACTACAGTTCAGAGCTCTCCGGGCTGAGAAGCTATGCTTAAAGTCTACGATGAGCTCTGACATGTGCTCAGTTTTGCCTCAAGGCAAATCTCATACTGTGGAGAGAGTTTGTCTGTTTGCACTGTTAAGACAAGGTATATTCGCCGGCGTAATTGCACCCACCATGTCAGTTATTCAGCTCTGATTGGTGAAATGAATGTTGTTTGAACCCTTTTTTTGCGAGAGCACGATTATATGCTTCCCTTTTTGTGTCTGCAGGAGGTGAGATATCGCTACTTTGAACTGAGGAAGAACGCTGACCCGGAGCGTGAGGACAGTCCACAGTTCACAAGTGCCTTCACAGTCCACCCGGTCTCAGAGGCCGACATCATGTACCGCCTGCACAAGCGTTTCAGCCAGATCAAGCTCAAGCAGACCTACCTGCAGATCCAACAGCTGCAGGTAGTACACTCCTAGTGTTGCCGGAAGGTTCTGGACCTCCCCTCGGTCTTGCTTTAGTCATTACTCTTTATTTCAGTCCTCTTTTTATGACTTTGATACTTAGCAAAGGACATTTTGGTCTGGGTTCTTACTCCTTGTGCTTTATTTATTTATTTATGGTTTATTTGATAGGGACAGATAGAAATGCACATTGACAAATTGAATACACAATTATCAGATGTGTTGCACCATAGCATTTGTGGCTTTCGCCAATTTTCAACACCCGTCCCTGCTTATCTCGTGCTGGTTTTTATGTCACACCTACATGCCTTCAGTATAGACACAACAAGTACATTTTTCTCTCTCTGAAACATAGTATAAAAGCATAGTGTATGAACATCAGATGGAGTGCAGAAGTGTAACTTTCATAGGTCCCCATTTTCAAATTTCTTAAAACTGATCCAACATCATTATCTCTTTTCTTTTTTTTTTTTGAAACAATTAGAAGTATTCTTTGTTGAGCTGGTCTGTGGAGAGATGTTCTAATGGAACACCTTACAGTGACATATAGCAAGACATCTCACTGAAGATTTTATCTTTAGGCTCTAGTGGGAATTAGACACCACAAAAACAAACTAAAAACTGAATTGATAATTAAGACACAATCCTTGAAAAGCATGGTATGTCTATTAATATGCCTGTTGCTATTTTGTATTTTTTGCTTTGTATATGGCTAGTTCCATACTGTGAGTGTTATAAATGACCATTATAGAAAATGACACTTGCCGTATACAGAGGCAGGAGCCTGCCCACAAGAGAGAATTTGAAAATCTTATGTAAGTCTACATTTTGATGACCCATACATATCACAATAATAAGCAGCAGCCATGGCACCGATGTATGGTTGAAAGATGATTTCACAATATTGTGATGTAGCTGTGAGCACATATAGAGTTCTCATGGGCGAAGACAACAGGAAAACAGTTAGCGTTAGCTTTCTCCTTTTAAGTTCTTCTCATGTGGAGGTATTACAGCTGGGGACTGCACAGCACAACTGCTGCTTATTATTATTATTATTATTATTTATTTTGATAGCCCGCCACCACCACCCCACATTGGGGGACCCTGCTTTTTTCTCTTCTTTTTTTTTACAAACTGACAATTTCAGTAAAGTACTACAAGTAAAGAAAAGACAATAAGGTCGTAACTATCGGGTCGCCTCATTCCCCCAAAGGCAAACATTAATAAACACAATCAACAAAATAAGAGAAGCAAAAACAAAACAATAACAAACCCAAAACAAAAACAAAGAACAAAAACTAAGAACAAAACAAAATTAATTTAGCGAGAAGGACAACAATCCAGAAATGATAACAGCAATAGACAAGAAATGCAAACTTAAGATAAAGATGAAGTATGGGCAAAAAATAGATAAATATGAAAATAGGTAAAAATGAAAATGTATGAGTAAAAAACAAACAATGCACAGATACATTGAGAAACAAATAAGTAAATAAACAAAAAGAATAACAAACAAAAAAATAAACAAGAAACAAACATGCCTTATCCTATCTCCTTTTTTGGCCACTGTTTTAATTCCCAGGCCTCATATTGACTTAATATTTTTTAGTAAAGCTATCCCTCTCATCTTCCCTGGCAATAGTTCCTACTAGCATGTAGCATTGTTTCACATGTTTAAATTTAGCTCACAAACGTTTTGTGATTTAAAAATGAAAGCCTTGGCCAGAAGTATTATTATATTGTGCAGCATGTTACAGTCGATACTCAAATTCCCCAGCACTACAGCTTCAGTTAAAGACCTAAAATTATTAGTTATGGGGCCTATCCATTTTTTAAATTTACATCCAGAGCTGTGCTACTACAGGACAATACCAGAAAAGATGTAATAAATCTTAATAAATCTTCTCCACAAAAGTGGCAGCTTCTAGAGCCATCAATAGCCCAAATGTTAAGCATTTTACTTGTAGGAATACATTTATAAATAATCTTCATCTGGAGCACATGCAATTTAGAATCTATTGTTGTGGTATAAATCAAATTAAACACTTTGTTCCAGGGAATAGAAATATCAAATTGTTCCTCTCAGGAGTTAAAAAACTTGTGTGGAACAGCACTCAAATTTCTACCATGCAAGAAAGAAGAATACACTGCTTTATTTATTTTACATTTACTTAACCATTTATACTTTCTGATCTGTGGCCTGCAAACAAAGAGTTTTTCTTTATTCATTGTTACCTTTTTTCCATTTAACAGAAATTGCTGTCAGGAGTTTGGTTGTATTGATGCAAGGTTCACACTTTACCAAAAAAGTTTTGAAGTCATAAAAACACCCATTTAAATCAATCAGATCATTCATAAATATAATTCATTTTTTAATAAAGGTCAACCAAACTTTATCAGTATATTTTAATTTAACCATACCGTCTGACAAGATCTCAATTGGCTTTAGAGGTGGATGGTATTGGAAGTGCAACCATGCCATTATTGATTAATGTGTAAAGATTGAGACATTCCTTAAAAACTCTTTAGTAAACCATGATACGTGTATAGCTTCCAGCTGAATAAAAGGAAACAGATTGGCTTTCTAAAATTGTCCAGCTCCTATTTAGATATAGTTTCTGAAGGCATGAGGCTTTCAATGATTGATTCAGAGCTTCAATATTAATTAGGTTAAGCCCAACTCTATCATGAGAATTTTAAATATATTTTCGCTTTACTCTTTCAGGTTTACTATTCCATAAAAATGTGAAAATTTTAGCCTGATATTGCTATTAAAACCCTTGGTCAGGCAAAGGCAGGGATAAAAAATAAATAGACAAATTGAGACACAACTAAAGTGTTAATTAGGGTCACTCTACCATAGAGAGACAGTGCTTTCCCATGCCAAGGCAAGAGTATCTTATCAATCTTTGTGAATTTATTCTGACATTTTTTCTGGTATAGTAGGGGAGAGCGGGGTATGTTGTCACACTTTTCCACCTGTACTGGGCGCAATACATCGCAATGGCATAAATGTCATACCAAATGAAAGGTGGAAGTCTTGGGCACATATTTTGTATTCATTACATATTCATATCTTATTTCAGTATGGAGTTGTAGACAGTTAAATAGAGGGTGTGCACTTGTGACAACTTACCCCATCAGCGGGTAACTTGTCACACTATGTCATAGTATGTCAGGTAAGTTGTCACATTGGATTATCAACAAATAAGAATACAACTAAATAATTGTGAATATACTTTTTTAAATTTCAAATTCAAAACCAAATAAATTTAATTAAAGAACAAATGAAAACAATCATGCTTAGTCTTAACAAAACAGACGTGGTGTAATGCACAATGAAACTCTTCTAATCAGTCTCATCTTCAGAGTCACAGTTCTGGCACAAATAAATTGCCTGGCCTGAGGTGCAAGCATCATGGGCCCACTTCTTGCATCTCACACATCTGCACCCAAGTCTCTTTTGGGCGGCTGTTAGAAAATGGCTCCATGCAGACTAGGCAGAAGCACTCCTCTTCATCTGATGATGACTCGTCTATTTCTCTTTTTTTTGTTGCCTTTTTGTTCTTGGCAGATCCAGATTTTGCACTTTGCTTCAAAAACACATTTCAATTAACCTCATTGGAATTAGGCTGCATATTCATTACAGGCTTATTACATTCCACCTCCCTGTCTACTATCCTTCTTGCCACAATGCAATTCATAACACCACACTAAATTCATGACAATGTATGAAGTTGTATGTGTGTGTGTGTGTGTGTGTGTGTGCAGGTGAAGGGGTGATTGTGTGTGTGTGTGTGTGCGTGCGTGCAGGGAAGGGGGTGGTTGTGCATGGTGGCGCACACACACACACACACACATACCAGAGCCTGTCTTGTGTAGTCCAAGGATATGTCTGCTGCTCTAAAATATACGCATATATAATAATCCATTTAAAATAATGTTGAATACTATTATTCCAGTAGCTGATTATACAATATCACAAAGCTTTTTGTGCATATTCTATGTGTCTATTTATACTGGGGCAAGTCGTCACATGTGTCTCAAAGTCATTGAGACAACTTGCCCCAAACTGACATGTGGGCTAATGTTGGCTAAATCTCAAGGTTAGTTCAACATAGGACTGCAGCTAAAGTATCAAGAGACACCACCTTATTGTCTCCTTTATTCAGTACACAAATATAATTTTGAACATTTATACCTAACACAGTTTTATTACATAAAATGTAAAGTGCCATTTTTTTACTTTTGAAGGTGAAAAAAAAGAAAATTGTGCTCACCTCAAATTAAAGTGACCTTGACCACATGTGAAAAGGAAGTTGACCATAGAACATGTTGTCACACAAAGTAGCTATTTGATTTTTGAGATAGCGCCCCTGTGGTTGGAGGTATGAACAGTGTGACAATTGACCCGCTCTCCCCTAATCCCAAGCATATTCACAGGACCATCACTCCATTTTACTGGAGCAGAAGAGAGCAGCTGCGTATTGGAATATTTTAGAGTACCTATCCTTAAGATGCATTAAGGTGCATTTATCATAGTTCGGGCTCAAACCGGATATTTGAGAAAAATAGTTCAGGTCTTCAATAAGAGGTGCCAGTACTGTTTGTTTAGGTTGTATAAAAAGAGCTGTATCATCCGCATATAATTACATTTTTGTTTCAAATCCCTTGAGGTTTAATCCTAAAATGTTATTGTTATCTCTAATTCGATTAGCTAACGTTTCTATGGCAATAATAAAAAGGTATGGTGAAAGAGGACAACTCCCCACAACAACTCAAAGCTCTCGGATAGATATCCATTGTTGGTTACTTTGATTCGGGGGTTTTATATAGGACTTAAAACCACTGAATAAAGGAAAAACCAAAATTAACATTTTGAAGACATCTGTAGATGTAATCCCACTTTATCAAAGGCCTCAAAAATACTAGAAGAAAAGAAAAAATAAGAAACCAACCAACAAAACAATATGAGAAAGGAATGAAAGTAAATGAACAAACAGAACAATGCAATAACCAAGTGTTAACGCTATCGAATTAAGCAATGCACTATCATATCAAGCATGTCGTAATTATCTGATTTAATACAGCCAGTGAGTTACAACCTTGTCGCGATACAGTGAGCCAGCAATGTAAAGCTTGTCAACCGCTATATAGGCCAGGTCAACGATCTCTTTAGGAAACTGGTGGTTAAGCCCATATTTGGTGTTACGAAGCTCAATACCTTTGGACTTGACATAGATCTTGTCTTGGTGGGATCTACATTTAGCAACAATAGGGCGGGTGACGCCGACTCTTTTCTTTCCCATTCTGTGTATTCGATCGAAGACAATGCCAGATACTTCCTCAGCTGATATGCACAAGTTTGTTTCCATAAATGCTTTTAAGACCTCTTCTGCATTGTCATAGATTTTTTTCTTCAGTGCCGGTGACAATTAAGTTGTCTTGCATAGAGCGGGCCAGCAATTCGGGCAAGGACTCCTTGAGTTGTTTGTTTTCTTTGCATATTGTGTCTACGGTTGTTGTACGTGTTTTTACGTTACCTTTTAGTTTATTATTGTCCTCCGCCAGCTCTTCGATTTGTTGCTGCGAGAATTGTAGACTCGCTGTTAAATCCTGAATGTCTTTTTGCAGAGACTTCAGTAGGCTCAGCTTGTTAATGGACCGCAAAAGCGAAGTCTCCACTTAAGTTGTGTCCAGACCCTCGGTGTCAGTAGACACGTTTCGAAATCGCTCATTTCCCCGCGGCGTCTCAGGTTCAGTAGACGTAAATGCCTTTGTTTTGTCGGCTTTGCTCGTCATCTTGCTTGCGCCGTCGTACGCGATGTCTATGAATGATAAAAGGTTGTTTAAGTTCGTCAAATCCACTCCCATTTCCAGTATTAAAGGATCAAAATGACCATCACAAAGCGATGTTTTTTTTTTTCCTCTTCCTCATCTTCTCTCTATTAATGTGGTTGTAAATATGCACAATGTGTGGGGATATATGTATATATGTAGGCCTACATTGTATGGATGTCCCTAATGTACAGTTTGCTATACATGTCTGTAAGCAAAACATTTGAAGACTAAGATAAGAAATAATGACGCACTAAGCCACGAAAAATTACAAAAAGACATGAATGATTTAACCTAAAATCGAATTTATTCTTTTATTTATATGTTTATTTATATTATAAAACCACCAATGTTTTCATATACATATCTGCCTGTGTTGGAGGTCTGAATTGCCATTGTCTTGTCTAATAGTTTTTTTTTATTGTTCTCTGTTGTTGTCAAAATAAAATAATAAATCAGAGCGAGAAAACAAATAATCAATTTAAATGATTCCAATCATAGTTACTTTGTTTGCAGCTTGCAAAAAGTGTGTCAGCAGGAAGCGGCCAACTTTATTATCTTGTACAAGAGCAGCACTATAGTAGCAGTAGCTTTAGGGCAGGACTGTTAGCCAATACTTGTTCAAACCCACACTCTGGTCCCCATGATCAGACAGCTTACCTGGCACAGTTTCACATGGGGGTGGAGAGTGATGGAATATTTGCTTTACTCCTTTTGAATGAAAATGAAGTGCCCATTTCATGGAGCATGCAGATAAATGAGCTGGAGTGAAAAAGGTATTCCTTGCATGTCCAAAATTTGGATAAATGAATACAAAGTATTTGTATTGTATTTGCCATGAACGATACATCATGAAGTGGCTGATGGTGTGATGCAAGTGTGACATTCACCCAGAGCAGTGACATTGACAAGAGCAACATATGTGCCATATGTCATGGGGGTGAGAGTGTATGCCTGCAAAATCTTATTTATATAAATATATAAATAAACAAATTGGCTACAGATTTGTTTTCAGCGGCCCAAATTGCCTAAAGAGCATGTTTGTAAATGTGCTATTGTGATATTTTTCCTTAACTCCAGCCATAAGTTTAGCACTTAGGTGACCATTCTGTGTATGAGTCAGGGTGGATTGTGGAAAAATGGTGATCTGTGACATCTCACCAGTAACCAGGCGAGACGTGTGGGTGTCCTGATTGCCTCACACTGCGGGCTCATTGGGGGAGTAACAGAGCTTCACTGTGTGTCTGGCAGCACTCTGGGTGAGCTCAGAGTTCTCACTACATACTCAGGTGTGCTGGGGATAGCACAGAATAAACACTATGATATAGACAACACAAAGAGATCCATCCAATAAATGCTCAGGGGTTTCACAGTCTATAAACAGCTAGATGTTTTTCCTCCCAAGAACTGTAAGAACAAATTCCCCAACTATCCAACTGTGTAAAAACACTAACAGTCATACCACATCTTGCAAATGTTATGGTGACTGCAAGGGGTACCACTGTGTGCAGTATGCAGCCATGTTTTTTTCATGGAGGAGGAAAATTCTCCTTCAGTGTTTAAAAAAACCTAATTAAATTCCTGGGCTCCTAGGTGGCACATCCAGCTCAGGCAGTGATGTGCCCCATAGTCTGGATAAAACCCTGACTGTGCCAGTAGCTACTGACTGGGATTCCTGCAGGGTGATGCATAATTAGCCATAGAATCGCCCAAAGAGTAAGGATTTCAGTCAGCCAAATATTCCCTGCCTTGTCTTTCAGTAGCAGCTCCTGTGGACAATCAAGGTGCCTGTGGAGCCAATGGATTATAGAGCGAATAGAAGTGGTGGCTGGCTGTCTGTGTTTTGGAGGACATGCATTCTAGCATGTGCTGTTCTGAATTTACAGAAAACATTACAGTGATGGGAAGGGTCTGTGTAAGGAAACAATGGCTCAAAAAACACCAAGAAAAACTTGTTATTTCTACACTACACCAAAGTCTACACCAATGCCAACACTGAAAACTCAGTCTCACAACATGAATGTGTCTTTTCAATGTTCTGAGGTTCCCATTAAATACTCAGCAGTAAATATAACAAATGTCTTACAAGTGTTAGCCACTTTTGTAAGCTATACCTCTGGTGCAGTTGAGGTGATTAAATTGAAATGCACCCCAGTATCAATGTTAGAGCCAGGATTGGGAAAATGTAGTCTGTACTCATGGAATGTTGCTCATTTTGTTACCTCTGTCTCTCTGGCAGATCCAGATCAATAACCTAAGTGCACTAACGCCCGAGGGCACGGCAGGAGCCACGTGGCCCATTGGCATCAATCCTGCTTTTCAGCCTAAGACGCGCTTTGAGGTAATCAACTGGGAGTACTTCACAGAGGAGCACATCTACTCCTGTGCAGATGGCTCCCCCAAGTGCGAGCTGAGGGGAGTGGACCGGGCGGATGTGAGTGCTGTGCTGGAGATGGCAGTGGAGCGCCTCAACGAGCGCTACCAGCCCCAGCTGCGCTTCCGCAAGCACCATCTCCTTAATGGGTACCGCCGCTTTGACCCCACCCGTGGCATGGAGTACACCTTGGACCTGGCCCTAGAGGTCTTCACCCAGAAGGGTCACAGCCAAATCATCTCCAAGCGCATGGGACTGCTTCGCCCCCTCAGCACCGTGGAAATCATCCCCATGCCCTACGTGACGGAGGCCACCCGCGTACAGGTAATCCTGCCCGTCACGGCCCGCGAGCAGGACTACGTGGGAAACTTCTTGGACATGTACGCAATGAACGCCCTGGACACCCACGACAACGTGCTGCTCACCTTCCTCTTCGTCTATGACCCCTTTGATGCCCAACGAGTCAGCCAGGCTGACGTCTTTGCCAGGGTCAAGTCAATGATCACTGAGGTGGAGAAGCGGTACAGTGACGTGAAGATCCCCTGGATCAGCGTGAAGACCGAGGTGCCCTCCCAGGTGAAGCTCATGGACATCATCTCCAAGAAGCACCCAGTGGACACCCTTTTCTTCCTGGCCAGTACCTGGACAGAGGTCAATGCTGACTTCCTCAACCGCTGCCGCATGAACGCCATCAGCAACTGGCAAGTCTTCTTCCCCATCCACTTCCAGGAGTACAGCCCGGCTATTGTGTATCACGACCAGCAGCCATCTGCGGCCGGGTCCTATTTTGCTGCCGAGGTCCTGCGCGATGGGCGCTTTGACCGACACGTGTTCGAGGAGGCCTGCTTCTACAATGCTGACTATATGGCAGCCCGCACGAAGATGGCTACTGACATTGTGGACAATGATGACTTGCTGGAAAGCATGGATATTTATGAGACCTTTGTGCGCTACTCTGGTCTGCACGTCTTCCGGGCTGTGGAGCCGGCTCTGGTCCAGAAGTATGTGCAGCGAGCTTGCAATCCCCGCCTCAGCGAGGACATCTACCATCGCTGCATGCTCAGCAACCTGGAGGGGCTGGCTTCACGCTCTCACCTGGCCATGGCGCTCTTTGAGCAGGAGCAGGCTAACAGCACCTAGCCAGTGCCTAGACTACAGAGCTGGGCCTTCATGCAATGGACATGTCCTCTAAGGAGTCCATTACAGAGCCGCCACTGTGGGAAAGAAGCACACAGACACTCCTCCATTTGTTCGAGCACAGGGTGAAGGATGACTCATCTGACCATATGACTTTTTCCCCACTGCTCAGTAGACCATTGCCTGTGTTGTTTGCATCAGTTTACTTGCAACGTGCATTTTTAGATGTAATAAGCGGTTCATACACTGCAACCTGACCATAGTATCCCTTCCTGTGAAGTTCTCAATGGACTGCTCTTGGTGAAACTGCCTGCTCACACCCTAGATTGACATTTGCAGTCAACTGATTCAGAGTTGCTCATCTCTTTTGCCTTGCATCTTGAACCAATGTACGGACATCACGGTCGAGGAGTATGCACCTTCGACCACAGTTGCCCCTAGTTGATGATGTCTTTCCCTCAGACTTCCATTCCAACATTACCTTAGCCACTTTTCCTCGTGAAACATCACCAAATGTGCCCCAACAATCGCCAAATAATGGGCAACTGTCTGCTCAGCATATTTATACATGACCCTAAGCATGATGGGATATGAATTGCTTAATTAACTCAGGAAGCACACCTGTGTGGAACACCTGTTTTCAATGTACTTTGTATCCCTCATTTACTCAGGTGTTTCTTGGGGAGTTACCTGTATATGGTCCTGTTCGAGTGAGATGGTTTCCTAGTTACACAATGCACTAGTGTTACTGATAGTCTTAACCCTGACTGCAGGTGTAGAGCAGGATGTTGAAGGTAAGCTGTCTGTACCTGTAGAGAACAGAACATAAGCCTTATTAAAATATGGGGCCTTTGAGGTTTAACAGATAGTTAGCTGTGTTAGTTAAGTTAAGTTAAACCATAGTATAAAATGAGATGCTTAATTACTTGGATTTCCTGTGTTTACAGGAAAGGTGGAACCAGTTATTGCAATCACAAAACATGTAAAGAAAAAAATTACATAAACTTTAAGACTTATAGAGTTCATCTGTGTTTATTCTTCCTTGAGTAGCGGGGAGCCGATTAGAGGTACCGGGAGTGCAAAGGAAGCTGGAGGAGAGTTGTCTGGTTTGTTGCAGACCTCTTATTTGGGTCTCATGTTTCGTTCATCTGTATAACCTTTTTTTGCCAACACCATTTCTACATTTCTGCTTTATTTAATCTGAATGGTTTATATATATATGGTTTGGAATTTCCAACTCCAACAAGTCTGATTAAAGGCCCCAGTATGTTGTGGTATGACGACCATGCATGCTCTATAAACTGCCTACGTTTATACAGACGTACAGTTTACACAGTACAGGAATGCTTCCTCAACAACAACCAACAGCCTCCGGACCTTGCAGGCTTCATCTCTTAGATTTCCTTGATTTCCTTCGCAGGAATCTGCACGTGTCCTTGGAAGGGTGTGCGCAGATAACGTAGCCTGAGACAGGTTGGTGCAGTACTGCCTCTTGGCCCAGGTCCAGCGCAGAATAGGCAGGCCTCTCTGCTGTGGTATTGCTGGGGGAGTGGACATGAATGGCTCGTTTCATGTCCCTTATGAGGCCCCGTGCACTTCATCCCCGCACCTTTCCACACGAGGCAGGAGTTGGTGGGACGCGGCAAGGGGTGCCCGTGAGGGGGAACAGGCCTCAGCCTGAGGAACATCAGCTTGAGTTATGCATTGGAAGGGGATGGATGAAAGGAGCTCTTTCTGAGGGAGGCTTATTTGGTCTGGGGCTCTATGGCAGGTCGGCCACAGCGGAAAAGGAGCCACCTGTTTTCTGGCACGAGTCTTTTACAACAAAGCACTTGTCTGCCCTCTCAAAGCAGTATTTTTTTCTTCAATTGCCTGGATTAGGGAAAGTACATGATTTAAGTAGAAAATCGAATATCTTTAATACTGTAAAAAAAAGACATTTCAAAACATAATATAACATTTTATCCAATCCTTTAAAATTTCTAATAGGTACTTATGTTATGTGTCAGCTTTTCATAATTCTGCCAGAGGGCAAATACAATTTGGTTGGTACATGACAATGGTTACATCATATACACAAAAATGAATCATTACCCATTTACCTGCTTTATGACATTGTACTAGAAGACAATCAGAACTACTATTACAGTTTCTGTGTTTGATATAATACAAAATGTGGATATATTACACCTAAAAATAATGTTTTGTCAGATATAATGGTTGGCGAAAGCCGAAAAAGACAGGAAATCCACACAAGCATCTCGACCATTAACTTGACCTATGTACTGACAAGGCTATGGTGAGTGTAGGCTTTTGTTCTAGACCAATAATAAAACACCAGATTCAAATAATTAAAAGTTTGAAATTTCAATCAGGTGTTTTATTGCAGGTCTAGAACAAAAGCCTGCCCTTATTGGATATGCCTGGTCACCCTTGATCTACATATTGCACGGTCCCGCTGTGTTTAATACAGATTAATCCAAATGTTGGAAATTATTGTCAGAAATACTTTCTATTTGCAGAAAGTAATGCAGAGACAACAAAAAGAGACGAAGCTAAAGAAATCAAAGACGTTTGGGGTGATACTCATAGGCTGTGGATGGTGAGGTGCCAAAAGCATGAAGCTGCAACACTGTTTTGCAAGTGCACTGCAAATAGGAACAACCAATTTTATAGACACAGAGGTGGAGATTGGGGCGGCCGATGTTATCCGAGACGAGCCTAATGTGGAAGCTTGCTTTTGTTCTAGCCCAGCACTGGTCTTCAACCAGTTAGGTGAAGGTGGTGTTTTATTGTGGAGTTTGAACAGAAAAGGGCCACCCACACTGGCCCTTTTTGTATAAGATTGGACACCGTGTTCTAGATGAAATTAATGATGATTATTGACGTCGTTGCACTTACCATTCTTCTTACTGATGTCTTTCAATTTGGAGATCTAAAATACTTTGGTTTCAGGCCAAGGCCACAGGATCCAGACATGGTGTGACTACAAATGTTTTATTTCATCTTCTTTACAGCCAGCAGGACATTATCAGTACATCTCAAATGGAATCAAAACAGAACTGAACAAACAAATAATTTGAACTAGTGTTTCTAATACTGCAAAGGTTTGGGTTCAAACTACAGTCACAGTTGGCCACTGTGGCCTTTGCCATGGGATTAAATGAGTAAACTTTATATTTCTGATCTGATGCCCTCATTTCCAGCATTTTTGCACAGAGGACTACATTTAACCACAAAGAGGGGTACGACATGCGGAACTGTTTTATCATGGAAATGTGGGCAACAAACACAATGTTGTGTATGTTCAGTTAGCGAATAATTGTTTCCTGTCATGCATACAGAATGAGTCGTTCTTTTTTTGGTCTACTAGTAGTAAATCAAATTGTAAAGAATAATCTGGAGGTCTTACAGTTAAGGTTTTTTTAATCTGATACTACAGCATTGCCAGTTTCACTGTCAAAGCAGCGATTCATCTGTATTTTGCCTTTGAAGGGACTGAATATAAAAAATGATGCATGAATGCACACCTATTTTCCATTTATTTAGTGCATCCCTGGTTCAGCATCCTTGAGACCAGAGGTGAAGCCAGAGGGGACACAGTGATTGAACATGGGGTAACATTGATTCAAACATTGATAACAGTAGGTAGACAACAACAACAGGATGTCAACCTGTCAACAAGATTACTCTTTTTGGTAAAAAAAACAAAAATAAATTTTTTTTGAAACAATTGAGCTAGCCTAGCCTACAAGGCAACATGGAGGCTAGTCTAGAATTTTTTTTTAACACACCATGGAATAACCAGACTCATGTCAACAGTTAAGGGACAGGAATCCTCAAGATTGTTTGGATCCGCAAGCATGAACAGAACCCAGAAATACTGACCCCAAAACACTTTCAGACATCTGTTACCCCGACAAAAGGACACAGCCCTGGAACCAGGTACAAACTTTGGCAAATGCTACTTTTATTTACATCCATGCTGTCTCTGAAAGTCACAGCTGCATCTTAAGTTCATTTTTGTTTTCTGACTAAGGAACAGGGCAGTACTTTGCTACTATACTTTCAGTATAATACAGGGAGAGGCTTCTGTAGTACCCCATCCCCCCACATGCAAGAGAGCTGCATCTGTGTTGCATCTTCATGACCAAAAGGGAGGGGCCCGTGGTCACCTGACTTTGGGGTCATAGTGCTTGTGGTCAATGACAACTCTTTTGGATTGGGGTTGAAATGCGGGCTCCCCGATGATTCTGTTCCAGGGTCAGATGTTTCAAAGGAGACGCACTCTATTTATGATGTTGAGGCACTGGCCTGTCTGTCCCCACAGAACTCCCGTAAACACAGTGGTAGAGCAAGAGTAGAAAATAATGTATAACCTTGATCAGTTTTGTACATCAGAAAGATAAACTTTCAAAGAAAAACTCTGGTGTACAGTATACTTATAGGCCAACCAACTGCCCCTCCCTGCTTTCACTTTGCAGAGACAGGTAGACTATTCCACAATGGGTGTTCAGTGCAATCAAGTGTTCCTCATGTTTACTTCCTCAGGATTAATTTTTAAAAAGTATAAAAATGTGTCCATGCAACATGCATAGGTGTGTTTTTTAAATCCCTTGTCCTGTTTGTGGCAGTGGAATTCTTCAAAAATGTACATTGCTCAGGTATTTTCAAAAAGACTTAAAAACCAAACATCAACATGGTACCATGACAAGGAAATAGCAGACAGATCTGATCCAATCAGGCACCAGCTGCAGTCAAGGCACCTCCCCTCTTATATTTGAGGGCAGAAGTCTCACAAAACAAAAGGCAAAAGTGCGCCTACACCTGTGTCGCTGTGGTGAATAACAGACGGAACTTTAGACGGAGACATACTTTGGGGACAATACTAGGGAACTATTTCAGAAACACTATTCCAAAACATAGGACAATATAAGCACAATTCCCATCATCTTTTTAATTCCTTATCCCTCATAATTGATTCCCAGTTGTCATATGGGAGAGTGGTGAGGGAGAAAACTACAGTAAGGAAACGGTTATTGAAATGAATTACATTTAAATCACTGACACCAAATCACTGAATTGCTCAGAAAATGACTCAGTTAAATTGTAAAAAGTTATTATACGAACCAGCAGGGAAAACTTGTTTCCCTCATTAAACTCTTTAACACTGCCTATGAGCCAATGTGTGCAGAGTGCAGCATCTGGATCAACCAGAGGTGTATTTATGGAAAGTCACCCTTGCCTGAGTGCTCTGGAGGAATGGAATAATGTGCAATGGTGTTTTCAGCCACAGTGTCAGTTCTTTGCATCATCCCTCAGCTTGCTGTAGCCCTTCCTTAGCACATTCTCCTGGCAGTGTGGCTGGCACACACTGAGTTTGCGTTACCATCAGGGATGTGTTTGCACTCAGCTCTGTGCTTTAGCACTTAACAACATCGCCAGTTTCTTCTGCATTACCCATATTAAAGTCTCGCTCAAGCAGTACACTGCCCCACTCCGTGAAACAAGCAACAAAAATGTGACACACATGCAAGCATGGTGTACAACCGTCCTTCTCAAACCACCAGGGCATAACTGTCTCCATTTGTATTACTTTTTGCCTGGCAGGTCTGTAGGTTATTGTTAGTTATTTTGCTTTCCATGTTATCACATTCCTGCTGGCAGCTATCAGGATTGCACCTTTGCTCCTTCATATGGACCGGAAGTTAACACCATCCTTATAAACACTGATTATGTCAAGTTTGCCGACATGTGTACTAAATACACTTCATTAACAGGTTAACAATAGCAATACCACACTATGAAAAAACATAAAGCCTTTTCTTCAGGGAACAAGTCGTTTTAAGTATGTTTGATAACTTGCTCCAGTCTTGTTTTTTTCCCATAACTCAACAGCATCAGAGGCGCTGTGTTTTTTAAACGCAGCTGTGACTTGTCTTGGGTCATTTTTATCTACAAACACAAAATGATTAAACCATTTATATACACTGATGTTAAAACACAGTTCTCAACAATGACCTTTTTGTACAGTGAATGTGACATACCCTCCCCCACATAGCATTTTACACCCACCAAACAAAAAGGTTTTCAGAAAATCTGAATTCAGGCTGAAATGTGATTCATGCCCAATTTTCCCTAAGAGTCCAACTACCCTGATAGTAAACAAATAAAAAAGTGCCTAAAACGGAAAGCCGAGGTATCCTAGAGTTTTGAATTACACAATCTGATGCTTTCACCCACTACGCAACAAAGGCCTCAGTGCTGCAACCTGCCAAAGGTGTAACATTCTTTGTACACTAATACAATGACATAGCCACATTGAGGAAACATTACTGAACAGCTGGGATCCTATCAGGAAGTGTTTCAATCGAGAAGAAACAAAACAGAGGTTGACCCGTGGACATGAGAACATGAGAATATCCATAGTATATTTGCTTTTTACCTCAAGCTTTCATAAAAGCACGCAGACAATTGATTCCGTTTCCCTTTTTAGATTATAGTGATGGAATTAGACCGCCCACAAAACAACCCGTCTGATAAAGTCCAATCTGTAGGAGGAGATTTTGGTGTTGTTATTTAACAGCGAATAATTAACTTGTATGCTACTAGGGCTCTATGGAGGTGAGCTTGTTAGAACTGTTCCTCCTTACAGAACCTGTTCTTTCCAGAGATATTAAAAGTGGGACAAAATACTTGTTTCTGTCTTTAAGGCGCTGCAGCTGCAAACTGGCTCAGAGGCTCCACACTCTGGTTATCATTAGATACTACATTATATATTTACTGTACTGTAATATTACACCTGCCGTCACTTGAAATTTTCAGGCTGGTCTGGCAGTGGACATGGAAATTATTTCCCCCGAATGACAATGCTCAATATCTGGCCTAGGCACAAAGAAAAGTCGACTATTATGACCCTTTTCATGACCTTTCTTAAACCTTATTTCCCCAAGCTTGTGTGGGTGATCAACGTGAATGCTGATCTAAGAGACGAGGGAAAATTCCTTCACAAAGACAAACGGAGGGCTTAACACTGACACTATGTGAAAAACATGAGGGGCTCAACGCTAACACTGAAAGTTCATCACAGAGACTGGGATAAACATGGAATTTGTGGGCTAAACACTGACACTATGAGCCCACAATGAGAGCCAATAGCTGATACCATTGGAACAACATTGGCACTCATAGGATCAACCATGACAACAATGGGCTCAAAACTGTCCCTGCTATATTAAGCCCATTCACTGCTGCAGTTTTGAGTCCAGTCTGAGAGAACGTATCGGCATGCTTTGAGACGAGATTCAAAAACAGAACGCATGCACCAGGCAGTCCTTGTCAAATCTATACAGAATATACAGGCATCAGGTCTAATGGTTTGTGGTCTTTTTTGGCTGGAGCTGCAGGTTGGTGGTGGTAAAAATCAGACACACTCCAGGAAGTGACTATGAAAGGAGCCGGGGTTAGTGGGTGTGGAGGGGTGTCGTAGCTTGACTCCAAGGAGATAGAAAAGTGGGCCCACAACATGGGCCACACATGACTGGTCACCAGTCACAGGTCACAGCAGATCACTAAATTAAATAAAAAACAAAACAAACAGACGAGTAAGCAACAAACACGTGCGTGTGTGTCTGTCAGGAACTAAATGTGGAAGGAGGACAGAAGAAAGGGGGCACGTCACTCTAAAGTCGTAGGAAGAGTTTAGGTGTTGCGCACAGCCAGGGCCTGCTCGAGCTCTTGTCTCCGCTGTTGGATCTGTAGAGAGGGAAGGCAGTGTAATCAGTGTCTCGGGTGCTGAACTGGACAGTCCTGCACTGACCTGACCAAACGAGACCGCAACCGTTCCAACAATCGGCATGCCCTAAACTTGACACAAATGTGGGTCTGGGCAGAATGGAGAGTGGATACTCAAAATGGACGAAATGCACCTAAACAAAAGACTGGATGCTCCCTGTTGTTTATGCACCCTTTAGTTTGGAGTGAAGGCCAAGTCCGCTCACCTTGCAATAAAAGTATCGGCTGACAGCCTCCTGGGACCAGGGCTCATGGTAAAACTCTGCCCTTCTCTCCTCCTCAGGATTCCCAACGACGTCTGTCATCACCTGCAAGCAATCAGAGACCACAACCCGTCAGAAGGTGGCCCACCTTGCCAAGGAAACCCCTCACTCATACAAAAAAAAGGTATTATTAAGGCGAGACCTTCAGCTGATTAGAGATGACCTATACCTCTCTGTTTGATACAGTGCCATTCGTCTCAATTTACACACACCCATCAGGCCACCTTTCCATTAAGGAAGGGTCCAATATGGCATGTGCCTTGAGGCGTGGTTCTGTGTGGCTCAGTAGGTAAAGCAATGCTTTCACAACGCTTAGGTTGTGGGTTTGTTTCCCGTTGGGACCACACATGCTGCAAAATGTATGCATTCGCCACTGTAAAGTAGCTTTGGATAAAAGCGTTTGTTAAATGGCATATATTATATTGTATTGTGTTACATACATAGCTAACTGTAAATGGCCATGGAGGACCCAGTCCTTTGTGCGTTGGTGAAACATTATTATCTGTAACTGTCCTACCTTAAGGTCCCTGCTCTGGGACTTGAGCCAGTCTTGGATGTAGCCCTTGGGATCCTTGGAGAAGCTGAGCATGAAGTCCCTCTGGATTTTCAGCTGATTGATGGACTCTATGGTCTCATGGATCTGGAGGACAGGTGAAGAGTCATCGGTGCATGTACGAGGTCAAAGCTTTGAAAAAAGAATCAGCCTGCACATTCCCAGTCATTGATACATGATCTGTCATTGGATATATTCAATTTCTAACAATATATACAGAAGTACAGAATCAGAATCAACTCAAACAGTTGGAATTTACTAAAGCTTTTGACCCAGAAAATAGAGGATATTTTTTTTTTTTGTAGAACATTGCATGAAATCCATATTTCAATCAAACATATTTAAAATAAGGTTCAATGGCTAACCTTCATAAACTTCTATTGTTCTTTCTTAATAATGTTCTAACCTTGAGACTCTATTATGTGTTTTGTCCTTCAATTGTATAGTCTATATATTACTCTGGTAAATTTCCATCATGATATTTCAAACTCACAACTAATTAGTCATGAGCCATGATCTGCCATGACATAGGTCCAGTAAGAGCACTGTGGTGCTTTTATTTGAACTTACCTGCTTTTTTGCCATTGCCAACTCTTACTGTTAGTTAAAACATCGTGTTTTGTCTGGAACTTCGAAATGGTCTCACCTTAAAGGCAGAAAGGATTGACTCACCTTGTTATCCAGGGAGGCGATTTCCTGCTGATTTGCTGTGGACAGCAGGAAGCTGCTCATCTGACCCTTCAAGGGGTCCTCCACCTCCACATCAATGTCATAGCAGGCAGTCTTCTTCTGGTCACTGGGGTCTACACTGTCGAGACACAAAAAAATGCCTGTAGGCCCACATCACTAACGCCGCTAGTGTTCTCAAAACATCGCTGTAAGGCAGCATGCGGTTTTTCCTCCCGAAGATGGGACCCCATGGGTCTGTATTCAGCAATAGCTGAGAACACTGAATACATGTGAGGTTATTCACAATATTAAGGCGATCTAATATATGATGAAAATAGGCAATTTGTCCACCAATTCATGGAGAAAGTGATGTATGGATTCATTTACGAAGCAAAAGCAAAGCAATCAAACAGTACCATTTACAGAGCTGATATTCACTGATCCATTCAGATGTACAATGTGCAATCAGCTGTAGCTTGATACATATCTACAATATTAGATTAACTAGCTGTTGCTTGCAACAGATTCATGTGAATGCAGGAATAGGAATGATAAGAAATGCGAACTGCATTAAGACAGAAACCAGCGAGGTGTACCGGTCATGTAATAGTACCGTAACCAAAAGGCTTAGCTATATATTGTATGTATATACTTGGCTTAATTTATTTAAGCTAATCTTGATTATAAGAACAATGGTGAGTGCACATGTTGGTGCAGATCTGCTAAGTTTACAGTTATATCTGAGATAAAATTAAGCAGTTGAATAATGTTTAATTTCAATAATACCATACCAATAATAATGCCATAATATTATGGTAATAATGCATTTATAGGTTTTGAGCCCTAGGCCTCAGCTGACCTGATGACGTGGTTGATGACGATGGGGTCAGGGGGCAGCAGCAGGTTTGTGAGACGCTGTGGGATCTCGGAGAATTTGAGCCGTGGACAGTCGAAGATCTGAGGGGGGAAGCACTTGGTCACTTTGACAACAGCAGAGTAGTGACACAGGGGAGACCCTGCTCTCTGACATTCAACATCGAGTCCTCAGCCACTCGTCCACCCACACTTTACTGATATACCTGGCTGTTGTGTTGCTGATAAAGACACAAAGAAAAAGGCAAAACAGGAACCAGCCTTATTTCAGCGGCGATGATATTGCAGAAAATGATATCGGTAATATTGACTTCGATGATGAGGAAAGCGGTGAGGATGAGGATGGTGGTGGTTATGCCGTTAATGTTCACAATGATGATAATTATGATATTGGTGGTGGCGATGAGGTTGATGTTGGTGATGATGAAGATGATAATGAAGAGGATATGGTTGTGGTGATGTCAGTGAAATGGAGAACTAGAGCACTGTAGATTGACTGTACCTGCTGGAAGTACTTGTCACAGTTGATGTACTCTTTGTCATGGGCATCCTGCAGCTTGTTGGTCTTGACATACTGCCAAAGGGCCTGGATGATGGCTGAGCGGGTCTGGGTGTGAATGCCCAGCAGGCGGGCCAAGCGTGGGTCCAGCTTGAACTGGGGTGGCTACATGGGTAGGAGAAAGGGGGATGGGGAGGGGGGGGTGTAATTAATGCTGTCATAATTCATAATTCCAGTATATGGCAATAACAATGCATTTTTGAACATGTCTCCATTGTAACATTTGAATGTATTGTTCAGATTTCAATACCTTACAGATATATACACTTGGCCTCAAGTAGTAGTAAAGCACTTTCTCATATACCGTTATTAAGTATCAGAATTGAAATGCACCTCTAGTCTCCAAGAGAGGGAGACTGGCAAACAAATTATTATGCAAAAACATTATTGGCAGAAAGTAGTCCACACTCTTCATGGTAAGTGGCAGGTTATATTTGATATGCTCCATTGAAGCCATACAAAATATATATACAGTATATTTATATATATGAGGTTAAAATACTTCTAGATCAAAAATAGGTAATAAATAGGTAGGTAATTACTGATATAATGTTCATTTTTGTTTTGCACTATTCAATTTTTAATAGCAAAGTTACAAGGATATGTACTTGCTGGCATGGAGGCATGAAAGAGTGCAGCAAGATCTGGCTGTGATTACTTTATATTTGGGTTTTGTCAGACCAATTTTTCAACAGAATCAGTGAGATTACTCATGGAATTATGCAAATTCCATTTGACATTTAAATTTTTAGGCATTAAGCGGACGCTCTTATCCAGAGCTACTTACACAGTTTACATTTCTTTACATACAATCCATTTATACATCTGGATATTTTACTGAAGCAATTCAGGTTAAGTACCTTGCTCAAGGGTACAACAGCAGTGCCCCACCTGGGAATTGAACCAGCAACCTCTGAGTTACAAGTCCAGTTCCCAAATCATTACATTACACTGCCGCCAATTCACAAATTCACAAATTCTGTGAAGTAATAGTAGTTCAATATGGAAACTACAGGTAACTGCCAAAATAAAGGCAATGCTTTGGTAGCCTGGCGGGGGGACCCTCAAAAACACCCCTGACAGACACTCGCGGTCCTGGAGCTGTTTAAATAACCCCTCATTTACTCAAGTGTTGACTTTACTTTGGCAGTTACCTGTATGTCCCGTCTGAATTGACTGAGCATTTAACCAATATGATATCAAACAAATAACTTGAATTTGAATGCCATATGTATAATATTTTTGAATGGTTATTCTGATATCCTCTATTTTAATTGAAACATGAATTGTAGGTTTCAATGTTAATGTATTCATGCCTTGAATGATTGAGGCACGCTTTCATTAAAACATACATGGACTCATCTGGGCTGTGTATAAAGAGATTTTCTCTTTTTTTTAAATTGCTGATTGGATTCCATTCGACACTGTCCTCTTGACCTTCCATTGTAAACACTTGCAACATACAGCTCTAGACAAATTCAACATTTTTCAAGTGAATCTGTGATATCAACTTTTCTTCTTGTCTTTGTGATAGGTCACTTTGGGAGTAATTGCCTCTGTGTCTAATTTGGAAAGCTGTGAATGTTGCCAACAAGCACAGCCTCTGTCACAATATATGTCTCTCCAAGGTGTCCTCTCACAATCAAACATAAAAACTAAATAGGCTCTTTGGCGCCCTCACCTGGTAGTCCAGCATCAGCAGCAAGGTGCAGCGCACGCTGACATCCCCCGGCCTCTTTACCTGGAACCCGTCTGTCTCCTGAGTGGTGGGAGTGCGGTGCCACTGCCGGGAACACCACAACAATACAGCAAAGGAACACTATGTCAAACTGAGATTGTGTGGGAGCAACGTCATTCTGAGGCATGCTGACAATAGGCCAGCAATACTCCACTAAACCTCCTAAAGACTATAGCATACTACCACAGACACTGACCCAGCACGCCCTTGATTCTCCATCTTATCCACTCTCTCTCTCTCTCCCACAGACACACACAGCCATTCCTTTACATGAAATGCCTTTGCAGTCAGAAATGACCGGTAACCCTTTAACCTCCAGACGTTAAAAGGACCGCAACCAAACTTTCAAACCCTTTCAGCCTCTGTTTGAAGTTGCTCACCCCATTCCCCCAGTGAGATGCACATAGCATGCTGAGTACAAATACTATAGAATAAAACATGAATCAATTATTTTAATGTCTGTCATAATTATCATTCCTTCCCAGAGATTAAATGCTCTCTAGTCTTTACATACCAAAGTGACAAATTATACATGTATTATAAAGGATGTGTTTACACCTTTCACTTCCGGTGTGCTGTAGGAAGGTCGCACTGACAATGGCTCCGCATTCAACTCGTAGTTTTGTGTTTATTATCATTTGTATTGTTCTTATTTTTGTATGTACTGCACTATCGCTCATACAGTATGATCGACAAGCACTTTTGGAAGTTTGTTCATCACTGGATGAACCGAAGTACGTGCTGTGATTCCTTTGTCCTACCGCCGTTGTGTTTACCAATACACCGATGGAGAAGAAAGAGAAGAGGCAAACGTGCCGGTATCCTATGCAGATCTTGGACGAGATTCTGCAATCCGCCACTACCGAGCATTTTACTGGCAAATGTTCAATCCCTGGACAATAAAATGGACAAACTACACGCACGGATTAACTTCCAGCGGGACATTGCGAACTGCTGCATGCTGGTGTTTACTGAGACCTGGCTAGACCCTACGGTACCTGACTCGGCCGTTACTCCGGCTGGATTTTCCATCTACAGGCAGGACAGAACTACGGAGTCAGGTAAACGCAGAGGCGGTGGGGTCTGCATTATGGTTAACTCTCGCTGGGGTTCGGATATAGCAGTACTTACAAAACACTGCTCACCAGCCCTGGAGCTCTTGGCTATAAAAGTCTGTCCCTTCTACCTCCCCCGGGAATTCAGCTCAGCTATAATCACAGCAGTCTACATACCCCTGCAGGCGGATAAAACGTGTGCGTTAGAGGACCTTTACGGAGTAATTAATGGACTGGAGAACGCTCATCCTGAGGCAGCTTCTATTGTTGTTGGTGACTTCAATAGGGCTAATATGAGGAAAGTTTTGCCTAAATATCACCAGCATATTAACTTTCCTACCCGTGGTGATCAGACTCTTGACCATGGTTATTCTCAACTACGGGACAGCTATAAACCCCTCCCCCGCCCTGCTTTTGGTAAGGCGGATCACACCTCCATTCTTCTCCTCCCAACCTACAGACAACGTCTAAAACAGGAAAAAACTTTTTTTCGGACAGTTCAACACTGGAGTGAGGACTCTGTTGCCACTCTCCAGGACTGTTTTGAAACCACAGACTGGCAGATGTTCTGTGTTGCAGCTGAGGGGGACATTGATGAATACACAGACTCTGTCTCAGCCTACATCTCCAAGTGCATTGATGACGTCATCCCGAGAGTCAATGTTAGGATTTTCCCCAACCAAAAGCCCTGGCTTAATGGTGATGTCCATGCTAAGCTCAGAGCACGGTCCTCTGCCTATAGCTCTGGGGATCTGGAGGTCTTGAGGAAGTCCAGATATGACCTATGGAAAGCCATCAGAGATGCCAAAAGAGCCTACAGGGACAAGCTGGAGTCTAACTACCACAGTTCCGACCCCAGACGCACGTGGTGTGGACTGCACTCCATCACAGACTATAAAGGGAGAAATAGCAGTGATGCCCAGCCTGCCGCCTCTCTTCCCGACAAGCTCAACACCTTTTACACGCGGTTTGAGGCGAGCAATGTCATCCCTATTGTAAGACCAGCTGAGGACCAGGACGACTGCACTCTGTCCCTATCTATGGCTGACGTGAGGAGAGCTTTTAAAAGAGTAAACCCTCGGAAGTCACCAGGGCCAGATGGAATTCCAGGCCGTATCCTCAGAGCGTGCGCCGACCAGCTAGCGGAGGTATTTACCTCTATATTCAACCTCTCACTGAACCAGTCTGCAGTCCCCACCTGTTTCAAACAGACAACCATTGTCCCCGTACCAAAGAAACATCCCATCATCTGCCTGAATGACTACCGCCCTGTAGCACTCACCTCTATCATCATGAAGTGCTTCGAGCGGCTAGTCAGAACCCACATCTGCTCCTCCCTTCCTGACACCTTGGACCCCCTTCACCCGCATACCGTCCCAATAGATCTACGGACGACGCCATCTCCCTGACAGTGCACACCGCCCTCTCCCACCTGGATAAGGGTAACACATATGTGAGGATGCTGTTTATAGATTACAGCTCAGCATTCAACACAATCGTGCCTGCTAAGCTCGTTCCCAAGCTCAGGATCCTGGGTCTTAACACCTCCCTTTGCAATTGGATCCTGGACTTCCTGACGGGCAGACCCCAGGTGGTGAGAATGGGTAACCTCTCCTCCTCTGCACTGACCCTGAACACAGGAGCCCCTCAGGACTGCGTACTCAGTCCCCTCCTGTATGCCCTGTTCACGCATGATTGTGTGGCCACGCGCAGCTCCAATATCATCCTTAAGTTTGCAGACGACACCACCATCCTGGGTCTCATCTCCAACAATGATGAGACCGCCTACAGAGAGGAGGTCAGCGTCTTGGCAACATGGTGCCAGGACAACAACCTCTCTCTCAATATCTGCAAGACAAGGGAGATGATCGTGGACTTCAGGAAGCGACGGAGGGGGGAGAGTCTCCTGCTTCAAGTTCCTCGGTGTGTTCATCAATGATGACCTCTCCTGGTCCAGGCAATCGGACGCGGCAGTAAAAACTGCCCAAAAGCGCCTATACTTCCTGAGGAGACTCAAGAAGTTTGGCATGTCTGTCAAAACTCTCACCAATTTCTACAGGTGCACCATTGAGAGCATTCTCACTGGCTGCATTACTACCTGGTACGGCAGCTGCTCTGCTGCTGATCGCAAGACCCTCCAAAGGGTGGTGAAGACAGCAGAGCACATCACTGGCTGCCACCTCGCCTCCATGCAAGGCATCTACCACACACGATGCCTTAGGAAAGCACGGAAAATCATAAAAGACTACAGCCACCCAGGCTATGGACTGTTCTCGCGCTGCCGTCTGGTAGATGTTACCGGAGCATCCGGGCACAGACTACCAGACTCACTAACAGTTTTTTCCCCCAGGCCATCAGGCTTCTCAACCAGCAACATTAATCTTAATGGTCACATTGATCACATCATCACCCCAATTTATACTCTAGTCACTTTGTATGTACATTAAATGTACATCACCTCAATTTTAATGTACATATCCATTGGCACTTCTTCACTTTATATTTACAATATTTAAAACTCTTATTCTTACTGTCTATATTCCCCATCTTACTGGTTCTGGAACTGCTGCTAATGTTTTACTGTTTTACTGCTATGTATATTTTTGTGATTGTCTACTACGTAGTTGATGCTTGCCACGTCCTAAGAATTTAATTGTTCAGAAATACCTTGTGTTATACTGTGCATTTGATAAATAAAACACTTTGACTTTGACATAAAATGAGGACAAGAGTGAATGTTATCTAGGTCTGGTATAAAATGGGGATGTAACTCAAATGTGTCATGTTTTGCTAAGCCAAACCGCACCAACACCTTGGTGCATTTCAAGCATGTGCTGTAGCATTTCCTATATCAGACATGACTGAAATTATGTGAAATGCTTCTCTGGTGCATTGAATCAAAGGCATGTTTATACATTACACTCTTTTATTTTTATACAATGATATATACTTATTACAATAATAATAAGAGACTGAGATGGCAATTGCTCAATTTGGTGGTCAGTTAACCACTTCTTGGTTGATTATGAGGTATGCTTAGGATCATTGTCTTGCTGAAAGATCCATTTGTGGCCAAGTTTCAGCTTCCTGGCAGAGGAAACCAGTATTTTGGACAAAATGGCTTGGTACTTGCTGGAGTTCATGATTCCATTGACCTTAACAAGAGCCCCAGGACCAGTAGATGCTAAACAACCCCATAACATCAAGGATCCACCACCATATTCCACCGTAGGTATTATGTTCTTTTCAACATAAACATCCTTCTTCTGATGCCAAACCCGCCGCTAATGTGCATGGACAAAAGGTCAATTTTGATCTCATCTGACCATAAAACTCGGTTCCAATGCCAAACTCTGATTAGAGTTTGGTGTTTGGTGGGAAGCTCGTTTTAACCATGTACAACATGCTGTTTTGTGAATAATTTTGTTGACTGTAAGTGGTATGAATGGGAATGGAGAAACAATATTTGAAGACATACATAGAGGTTGTTGCATGGAAAGGAACAGACTGAAACAGAACCAGACAGACAGCTAGGAGAATGGGAGATTTGATCCTTACCTCCACCAGGTGGTTGTCAGGGCCATACAGATCTTTGTCCAGCTCAATCACCAGGCTCTTGAAAAAAGAGGAGAACTTCCTTTTCTGCTTTCCAGGCTGGGGGAGGATGGACAGAGATAGGAGTAAGTGATAGACACAATACAATGATACAATGCAATCATTTAGCAGACGCCTCTATCCAAAGCAACTTACAGAAAGTGCATTCAGCTCCAGTAAATGAACAACCACTTGATGCTACAATGTCTAAGCATATAATTTGTCAAGTAAGCCACATAAACAGCACAAGTGCTAATTACAAGGAAGGCACACACCACTGCTGACTCAACCTGGCCCCAGCCCTATGCTCTTCTCAGCAGTACAATAGCACACAGTCTTGCAGCCCCATGTGCAAATGCCCTCTGCAGCTTATGGTCTATAGAAATGCTGTATATAATGGTCATGTTAAGGAAATGTCCAGGAAATCTTTAAGAATAAATGTTTCTCTACTTTAAATGTAATGTTGATGCACTTTGAAAAATCATCTTGTGTAGCAATAGTGTACTTTAACAAAAGCATGGCATTAAATATTTTACAATGTTCCAGGCTCACCATAAGAACGGAAATAAGAGGGCAAATAGACATTTTGCTTTATTGCTTTTAAATGTTTTTGTTTCCCTTTCTTTACATGACATTGCAATAATTTAGCAGAGGCTCTTATCCAGAGGGACTTACAAAATGAAATACATAAGTGCCAGAGGACAGTGCAGCAGAACCAGAGATTCCAGATAGTGATACGCATTCTATTTGCTAGTACTTTAGAGAAGGATAATAGACATGTTTAGAGTCAGAAATCAACTCAACTGAGTTATTACACTAGTGTGATCAAGTAACCTAATAATCATATTCAAACTATTCAGGTACTCAACATATTCAACAAATTAAATGGTTTAAATATTCTGTAAGAAAGTAGTCAACAAATTCCACATCTTCAAAAATTCACCATATAATGGCAATCTCTCAACAACATTGGGTTATAGATTGGGGAAGACACTAGCGAAAATGCAACTGGAAATTAGTGTAATTGCTAGTTTCGGCCTTCGTAGATAGAATATTTCTTGCCTCCACCCAGTTTGGTAGTTTTGTGGTCAGCAGTGAAGGTGGTCAACTTGGGTTGGGCAACGCAATGGGGGTTGTGTCAATAAAAACATTAGGCGATATGCAAGTTTTGTGTGTGTGATAATTTATTTGCGTTTTCGTAAGCATTATATGCAGATATGAAGCATTTAATACAATGCAACTCATTGTCAGTTGTCAAACTTGAAGCTATGCATTTTGAAACTCATTACACTAGTTTGTTACTATAGTGATGTCAACAGGAGTGATAAGGTCTGATAGTGGTATTGTGTATTGTTTAGTCAAGCTGTGAAAACTGTACATTATAGTATCTTTGTCCACTTCCTCTAAGCTTGTGCACAAGCATTAGCTTCTGGGACAAACTCACTGCACAATCAGAGCCTTACTTCTGTCTCTGCAAAGCATTTCAAGTCTGGCCTGCACTGCAAAAACAATTCATGGTCATTCAGCCTTTTTTCCACATTCAAGAATCCTGAGGTCTCTTGCAGTAGGATGCCAGCCAAACAAACAATCACACTACAAACTGAAAAATCACTGTGGTCAAACACACACCACAGAGCAGCTACACCATCAAACAGCTACCAATTTTCATATTTGGTTCAAAGACTAAACATGACCTCAGCTTTCACTGTTGCATAAATCTGTTGCCAAGAGTAGGAGCCACAAATGTTTTTGCAAAGTCTAATTTTAACCCCACTGCTTTCAGCTGAACTGTCATGCTCCTGTATATGCAAAGACACATGTGTGCTGGGACAGAGATAGATATGCATAAAGAGGCAGATCCATAACATAACAAAATGTATCATGACAGCATTCAGCTTATTCCTGGGCGGTACCTGGTAAAAAACTGTGGGAATGAACTACGGTTTCCTCACAACATACTATAAGGGTGTAAGGGGACTTTAGCTCCCTTCAGTTCCAGGGCTTATAGCCCCTAGTTGAAAATATAAACAGCTACATATATGTGAAAGGGGCTTAATTTGCACGGTATAGACTGGAGCACAGGAACAGACCCAAATGTGTCCAGACTGTCTGAAGACTTAGCAAAGAGACTCACGTCATCTAACAGCTTGCCCTCTACTCGTAGCTCCCAGGATGCGATGCTTCCATCAGAGTCGTCTGCGTCCGGCTTGGCAGGGTTAAAGGTGTTAGAGATGTAGAGCCTCAGCTTGCGTTTTTGCTACAGATACAGACAGGGGCAGTTTGATCATTAATACAGTATTGCCATTTTTTGTTAACCTCTTAGCTGCTAATAGCACTGGCTGCTTTTTGCTTCCAGCAACTTGACTAACCTAATCCTTAGCCTGTCCATTACTTGCAAAACGATTTAAACTGATCCAGGTTCAGTGTCACGGTACTGAATCTACCTACACCCTGTTAATATTGAATCTATCTACAGTGCTGATCTGCAACGCTAATTTTAACGGTCCGGTAATGTGAAGATTTGGCCAGGGTCAAAGCTAGTCCATGATCTCAAAGATCTCTGAAGACAGGACTCTCAATGTAGTCTATGAACGACAATCTATTTGCTGCTTGAGGGTTATCAAAACCTCCCGGGTGGATTTGCCCATTTCTACAAGCCTGCGTTATGGAGGGTTATAGACTTACAACTTACTGTACCTTAATGCATATGAAAACTAAGATCTCCCTCGGGATAGGAGCCTTTTCGACTCAAACGATTTTCTAATGGATGATTTTCTGCTACTAAGGGAAAGGGGGATGTAGGGAAACATAATCACAGGTACCTTCATTGGTCTCTTCAGAGCCTCCTGAATGTCCACCCGTTTCCGCATGATGGTTTGGTCTAGCTTGCGCTCAAATGCCAAGAGGTCCATGTAGGCTTGGGACTCTGGGACCAACTCACGGATCTGATTGGACAAATACACACACCGGATGTAGCTACAACTCAGACCACTTATTTCCAGCCTATCCCTTTGTGTCTATTATACATCCCTTGCCTTGGCACTTAAGACGTCTACCCAGACGTCTATCACATCAGAGATGCAACAAGGAACAGTTTCGACATCCGACATCACCTGATTTATAAACTAATGGGAAAGCCCATAATTTCCAGGACACTGCTACAGTTACAATATTAACCCAGCATTGGAAAAATGGGTGGGAATGAAAGGATATCAGTAAAACTTTACGAATCATATCCGCTCTCTCCCTCTGATGATGTTGTTGTGCTGGTAAAGAGTTCTACATTTCTGATACGACAGCTCTTCTTGTGGAACATGCAGCAGACATCCGTTTGATTCCTCATACATCCTCTGACAGTATGGTGCCAAGCTTACAAAGCAATGTGGGACACCAGTGTGATATACCGAAATTGCAGACATGTAACCAGCAGGTTGCAGGTTGGAACCCCCTGGGTAACACTGCTATTGTGCTACTGTCCCCTTGACCTAGACAGTTGCTTCAATAACTATCCAGATGTCTGTGCATAATATGTCAAATTTAAACTACGTTAAGTCACCCTGGATAAGGAAACAATGCCATATAAACATCAGAACAGAAATAAATATTGTCCTAAAAGGAGACATATTAAAGGCAACCATGCCTGCCAATCTTTTTCACAGTGAACTTTTGGGCCTCAATCAGCTCCCATAAACACTCTCTGAACATGTTCCACTCAGTCACTGGGCACACACAACCACTGATTTGCATCAGAAGCACAGACAGAAGTGTAGACCTGATAGCATTCATGGTTTTGTAGAGCAAATGCTGGTGTGTAACTTGCTTGGAGAATGCGCTGATGCCTCCCTGTGGAGCCTCCTTGGCGCATGTTTTGCGAGCCAGTTAGCCTCATATTTCAATAAAGTTCAAGTAATGTAAAATGAACAGGGGCGAAGTGCGGGGCGGTTGTGCTCTGCATCCGACAGTGCTTTTGGGGCTCAGAAGCCACGACTGATGGACTCATGGACTGCTCAAGCCCGGGGTTGTCTGAAGCTCGGCTCAGCCCGTGCCTCCACAGCCACGGCACGCTGCGCTCCGGGCACTGACGCGCACTCTGCGCGGGTGAGGGAGGACTGCTGCGGCCGCGCCCGTGAGCCCGTGTGTGGGCACCGCATTATCACGCACAAACCCCAGAGGTGAGGAGCCTGCGGCACGCTGCGGCTGTGCCACCGTTTGGGCTCCGACCCAGAGATTCTCACACCGCGCCCTTCATAGCCCCGTCTCTTGCTCTGCTCTCTCTCTCTCTCTCTCTCTCTCTGATTCCCTCCATTTCTCTCTTATTTTTCTCTCTTTCAACACCAACACCAGCATGAACAGAGAGACAACCCCGGGGTTGGGGGGGGAAATCCCTTTTTCAGTAATCTGTCTGGCGCCTCTGCCACGTGCTCCAGGTCTCGGCTGAGGATGAGAAGCGAATACGCTCGGAAACGCCCATGGTGAAGTAGGCGTCGCAGACAGCCTACCTGAGCGTGATTGCTTGCCCCGTGCCCCGCAAAAACAAATCATGAATGCACAGAAAGGGCAAGCAACTTTAATATCACAATCATAGCAATAATAGCAGGGCTGCAATATGCTGTTCAGTGGCTTCTGCTCCAGATGGAGTGAAATAAGCATGTCTACTGCATACTAACAGCGACGGTCTGCCATGCACCTAAATCCACGATTCTACCTCGAGTTATCAATTTGGTGTAAATTAGTCCAGCGGCCACCCCCATGCAAAGCCCCCAGAATAAACTCCCCAACGTCAAGACCCCCCTCAAATCCCAAAGGTATTGAAACACCCCACCGTTGCCATTTTAAACCCACAATCCCGTTCCCCCTCGTACTTCCCTCGCATCCCTCCCACCTCCCAACTAAAACACCTGCTACCAAAGAAAAAAACAGAATCAGTTCTCGGTCAAATGACAAACATACAGACAAATGGTCAGACAGACATACTAACAAGGAGAAATCACAAAAAAATGAAACAGCTCACCCTCTGAGGGAGAATCTTGTCTGCCATTTTCCTTCTCTTGGCACTATGGAGGGGGGGACAGACAGAAAGAAATAAAAAAAGAGAGCATGTTACTATGGTGACAGATAGCACAGTACACAGGCCATCTGCTAAATTACTGGGATACATCCAGACAGCGTTCCCAGCTGTTTGTGAGTAACCAGCAGAGGCGGGGCGCGTGGCGCGGATTCGAGGAGAGAGGAGCGACGCGGCGGGACCCATGCCGTCACGCAGCGGAGCCGTGCTGCCGGCCGAGACCGGAGCACAACCAATTTATTTTCACTTCAGCTCTAGGCTTTTTCAATTTCGATGGATTTCTGTGTGCCCCCCTCCCCCCATCCTTCCATATCCCAATTTCTGGCAGCTTTACAGTTTTGCATTGCAGGGATTTTTTTTGTTGCAATTAACCAAACTCTGGGTTGCTACCTGCTTTCCCTCTCTTTTGACCTCTGTCTCAGTCTTTTAATCTCTATTCACACTCATTCACCATTTTTCTTATAATCCTTTGAAATTCCCATACTGAAGTGAAATATTTCAACCCTGAAGACCAATTGTGAATTGACATGACCTCTTCAACTGTCATATAATTATCATATATTTTCTTTCTTATCTTGTTTATTTCACGGAGTCAGGGCTGCAAATGACAGTAACTTTTTTTGTGTGTGCCAAAAATACACACTTTTGCCTCACTTTGGGGAACTACGACACTAGACCTAGTGATAGATAAGTGGATTGGAATCAATAAACAAATTAGTAGACTCTCCCTTAATCCTTTCTTAACCACCAGCCACAATTCTTCCAGTCCTGACAGAGGAAGGGACAAATGAGGTTTGTTCAGCAGCCAAACATGATTTAGTTTCAGTGCTGCAGTGAAGTTGTGAGAATGTTATGTGCAATAATAATTACATGATAAAGAGCCTGAATCCATCTCTTCTGTTGGATTTCCATCTGTGTGTCAGTAATTGCCTCCAAGGCTGAATTTAATAATATATGGAGAAGCTCTTTAGTTGACCACTGTTATATGACACATCACTCAGAGGGCTGTGGTCATTTTTGCCCTGGGGTGCTGTAGCCCATGGGAACAGCTCAGACATCTGGATTCACATGCTGCATGTCGTCCCTTACGTTCAACAACTAAAGCTGTGTGTGCCTCTACATTTTTGGATCTGAAGGAATGTCCAAAAAAAAGGGTAACTGAGTGAGAAAACAGTCCTTCTAATATCCGGGAGTGGAGGACTTCCTGTATGGCTGGGATAAACTGTCCAATCAGAGTGGATGTCACTATGCATGTTGCTAGGACTGACCTGATGGCACATAACTAGACTAAACCAGTCAAGCCAGTTGCCCCCTGAGCCGAAAGCCCCCCCACTCTGTCATCCGCAGCTCGTGAAGATGAGGCCTTATGTTGTTATGTTTCTAATATCAACAAAACCTGTAATTCCGATCTGAGTAACATAGCACCGCCATAACAACCACCAGTTCTGCAACAGTTCCAAGCTGCACTATATTGTTTCCTTTCTGTGTCAATGTACAAAAAGCAGATTTCAAAGTATATCGAACAAGGACAGCTATTCACCATACTCCTTACAACCCAGTAAAGTACAAATTAAAAAAACTTGTGGTCCTCCATGGAAAGCCTCAAGAAGAGAGAGGCCTGTTTCAACAAATGGAGGGGGCTGTGCGACAGTCACACCTGACCATCACCTTTTAATTCCAGAAATTCTCTCAGATTGGTCGCTAGTTCTTATATCTGGCAGGACAGAGGAGTCCTGGGTTTGGGGTTGAGGTGGCTGTAGAGGAAGTATGTGACATTCTACACCTCGAAGCAGAAAGGTCTTCCTCTGGGGGAAGTACTAGAGCAGCTGCATAAGATCAAACACGCTCTCACTCGATTGTTTAAGAGAAGCCCACATTCAAATAAAATCCACGCTTCCTTTAAAGGCCTTGCACTCATGCTGAGCATGACGAATGCTGCACGAATCAAAAAATGGACATTAACATGTATTCCCCTCCTGCGAATGGTTTCATTTGAAAGAGTAACTGCAGGCGCCATCAGCTGGATCTCCCCTTGCTACATCTGGCCATCTGTCCCCCTCATTCATCTAAGGTTTTGAATACAATAAGGTGCAGCCTTGCCAATGAGTGTCGGCATGCAGCAATGCAGGTGGTGTGGTTTCGGCAAAGAACAAAATATGCATTCTCATCAGGGATGATGAAATCACAGCGCATTGTGTTTTAATGTGTCGCTAACTCAACGCCTGACTTAAATATACAAAAATCTGAATTAAAATTAGTCACATTGTGTGCTATAGTATACGGAACCTGAAGGCGAGTGTTTATAGGTCTAGCTATAAATGTGCTTGTTCATAATGTGATTTAATGATCGTTCTGGCAGGGGGCTAACATTCCGAATCAGGGATATGTCTCAGGATGTTTAAAGGGAAGAGATTACTCATGGCAGCACCACGTTTGTAAGAGGTCATGACAGGACATGCGCCAAGCCAGCCAGGCACATATGATACTTTGAGCAGTACTTTGAGTGATACAGAGCAAAGCTAAGCACATTCACAGCAGGTGAGCGACAGTCTAATGCAACACAATTCTCCCCTGTGACATGCTGCAGTACGGCCTACATCATTTATCATAATTTAGATACCGTGTAGCCCAACCGAAAATATCCAAACTGTTTCCGTGACATAACCAGGACAGGGAACAGAAGATGACACTATCTGACAGTCAAACTGACAAGGGTGCATCCCAAGTTCATGATGATGCCATCAATACTCAAAATACAAGCACGCTGTGGGGGGAAGGGGGGCACCAAGTTGATCATTGTTCTCAAGTGTGTCAAACACAGGAACATGTATATGAGCGTCACTGATTCCCAGCCCACGACAAATTCCATTTTACGATGCACTGCAGTTCATTTTATGATGAAGAGGACACTGAAGTAACAACCCTGGCCTTTCTTTAGCATAGATCAGTGGTGCGCAAACTAGGTGGCATTCTCCCAGAGCACAGCAGGGCTAGTCAAGCTTAGTCTTTTTATCATTTTTGAGCCAATTACATTATTAGAAATATTGTGATTGTTAACTCAGACTGCAACCAGTGGGGCTCAGTAACAACTCAGTCCATTGGGTAATAAAAAAAAAAAGATGAGATGAAAACATCGTTATGATGTTAAGAAAATGAATTAATACAAGTTAAGACCAACGATCAGTATAAAGTATATTTCTGCCTCCTCGATGTCAATATAACTATATGTATAATCGATATAACTATATGTATAATCAGTCTGTTATGTTGCTTTGCTCATTCTTTATGTTTTGATGGGGATGGGGAATGTTGACAATATTGCTAATTTAGGCACCCACTGCCATAGATTACTGAGAGGACCCAACAGTGAGGTCATTCACACATGGCAGAGGTGCCGATGTCTTTTAGGATGCACAGTATTTGAATATCCTTTTCACCAGGTAATGACACCACTTTATACTGCGGCTGTCCAACACCTCCAGACCATCACATCTGAACAGGAAGACGAGCATTTACATAACCCTAAAACACCTCTGGTCAATTTAAAGTGGTGCCCTTAGGGCTAGCCTGCTTTGGTGGGGGTTAAATTGAAAATCTGTTCCCTGCAAGCACAGGAGCAATCTGTTATCTCAACTGGTTGAGACTGGTATATGACTGACATGAGAAGGTTCTCCTTCATCAATGGGAACAGAGCATTACAGCCCATATCCACTGACCAGGTCACAGCAGATGGCCAATCACAGTGTGTATTTGCATATTTCCCATCATGCCATGCTTGGACAACATGCATCAACACGTTTAGATTGAACTCATTTTGATGCATTTGGGATTCAAATTAAAAAGTAAATGGTAAAGGGAGAATATTTGAAATAGTTATTCACCTTACTAGAACAGTAGGTTTGAAAAAGACTACATTCCACTACACTTAAATATACTACATTTCTTATGTGACATAAAACTGCATGCCATTTTTTACATGCAGTTGATATTTTTTCCTTTATGTAATAACCTTACATTTATCTTATTTTGATGTTGGATTAAATTGTGATTTAGGCGTTTACAATACAGTTAAATACATTTTGTAAACAATGTTATAAGATATTCTTGAGGTTCCTGTACAGTAGGATTGAATGAAGATCTTTCTGTATTTGGGGCTCCATCTCTAAGTTGGGGTCTGGATAACAGTCCTTCATGAGAAGGATGCACATGCCTGTGATTTATAAACATATGGTGAAAACAGGACGGTGTGCAGAGCTAGGGGGAGTGCTGGGGTCAGGGTTGGGGGCATGGGAGGGGCAAAATAAAAAAACACGCGATCAAACTAACATGCATCAGAATGAACTCCTACTTTGATCCAAGTGTGGGATCTGATTGGGCATCTCGCATGTCCATCTGTCTTGCTGCGATCTCATTGGCTCCAGGGAATCCAACTGGTTTCCTAAGGATTGATGGGATTTGAAGGTTCTCCGATTAGTGGCTGGTGTGAAACGGCAGAGGCAAGCAAGGCGATCCAAGTGGCTCTCTCAATGGATGGGAGAATGTGTGTGTTTGTGTGTGTGTGTGTGTGTGTGTGTGTGCGTGTAGGTGTCTGTATGTGAGTGTGTGTAGGGTTGGGGGACCAGGGGTACGGGTGGGGTCACTCTAGTGATCTCAATTCAGGGAAGGTTCAGTGTGCATCATGCTCCAGACACCTGCATTTGGTTAACACATCATAAAGCCAGACTGACAGACAGACATACAGACAGAGACACACACACACACACACACACACAATAATAACAATGGAATAAATAGGCACTCAACGGTGATGAGCATTGAGGGATTATGGTGCATGCACACATACTGTACAGTGCATGACCATGGACAGCAGAGAAATGACAGTGAAGGAATACTAAAGACACAGGTGAGCAGAACATTTAACAAAAGGTGGGTAGGAGGACAAGTGGACAGACAGACAGATAGATGAGAAGACAACACTGAGTACACCTGGGTGGTGATTCCAGCTGAAGCATTGGCTCTCGACACTGTGACGCATGTGCTAGTCTCAATTTACGGAGTGTTTAGCATGATGCAACAGAATTACAATTGAGATGGGCATTCCGAAATGTAAAAGAAAGAAAACATTGAGACAACCAATCGCAGGCATCAAACAGCCATTGGCTTGTACACTAACAGCTTTCATGATAGCAGCAAAAAAGAGGAAAGATGAAATGCATACAGTAATAAGGCTCTTGGATATACATTCCCTGGCATGTGGGACAGCAGTAAAAACAACATACGACAGAATGGATAATGAGATTACAGGTAGATTGAGCTTGTGGGTCAAAATAAAGGCTGAAAACTAGGAACAGGCACGTGATATTATGTTGTGAAATGATGTAGCAAAATGACAAGCCTAGATGGGCTGAATGGGCTGTTCTTTTCATTAAACTTTACAATGTTTATTATGTTTATTATTTTTTAAATGTAATGCCCTCATGATTAACGCTGGAGATAAAAGAACCAATAGCATCAAATGCTATCAGCATCATCAGCATCATCATGCTACTTCAGATGCTTGTACAAAGATTAACGTTTACGTTTTAAGGATCTATATATGCAAGCACATCCACAGAATTACAACTTCAGTTCTTGGCTTGTAGCCGAGCCGCTGTCCACGTGTGTCAGTGAAATGTCCATATCAGGTCTTCGTCTGTGAGCTTAGTCACACGGCAGTGGTCACTTCTGCTGACTAGGAAGTGGTTAGGGGTTTATCGTCCGCATTAGCATGCGCTAACGGAGCAGGAGCGTGTGTGCACTCTAAGGGGGCGCCCAGGCCATCCAGGCGTCCTGCCATCGATCCGTGTTTGGTCCGAGCCAAGCTGGTGGGGGGGGGGAGGGGTTGCTAAGGCACCAGTTAACATCCCACCCTGCCTGTTTGACAAGGCCGGGTAATTGTTCATGGATCAATGACGCTACGCTGCATTGCGGGTTGGGGAGAACGGTCTCTTGGGTGAGTGAATCGATTGCCTCTCTAATGATCTGCCGGTCTCTCTGAGCTTCAACGAGGGCCAGAGGAAAGCCCGAGCATTTACCAAGAGATCTGGTGTACATGTCTGCATTCCCGCCATTTTCGGTGCGGGGATGGAGGTGGGCTGGGTAAAGATATGAAGAGAGGAGAGACATCAGAAGAGGTGCAGACATCTTCTGTAAACCCGGATAAACGCTCTGAAAAAGGGTTGGGGGGATTCCGAATCTGAAGGCGGGCAATATGTGGCTGTACAGAGTGAATGGCTGACATGCCCGCACTTAGCAATGCATCAGCGGACGCGGTCAGCTCCGCAAAGGCGCGCTGACTGCGGTCAAGACAGGACAAGAGGGGTTACACTGGCAGAGTAAGGGGCCAGCGCATGCACAGACTGACAGAAAGACAGACAGATAGACGCAGACCCATGAACAAAGGGAGGCAGAGGCGGGCGTGAAGATTACAGGCCGCCGGAGCTGGGCGGACTCACTTTCTGGCCCGGTTCTGGACGCCTTGCTGCTGCTGGACCTGCTGGGAGTTGGCAGGGCGTTTGCGGCTGGGCTCCATCACAGGGTTGGGCATGCCCGGCCGCACCGAAGGGCTCCCGCCATACGGGGGGCCAGGGGGGCCCATTGGAGCTCCCTGGTGGGGCATCCGTGCTCCGGAGGGCATCCCTGGACGCTGCGGAGGGGAAAGAAGCAGAGAGGAGTCTGGGTAAGAGGATGACATGCAGAGCCACAAAGCACCTAAATAGATATTTAAAAAGGCACTTATCCAAAATGCTTCACTGGGTCCAGGAAGAGACTTTTAGTGCTGTGTAGGAGTTGGGTAAATTCAGGTAAACTATAATTATAATTTTATTGGTAATAAGGTAACATGCAGTAATTATTTTCGAACAATTTTATAGTCCCTCATTTTAGTAACATATTTTCCTCCCAATTTTGAATGCCAAATCATGGTTGTGAGCCCATGCTTAAGTGTCCCCCGTCAGTTCTGGAGGGCGCACACTTGCACATTTTCCCATGTAGCATATGCAGCAAGCTGGCGCTTCTCTTCACTCTGCACACTATCCATTGAGCTGTGCAGTGGGGGCATACCCTGCTGCCTGACACACTACTTGACCAGTATTGAGGCCAATTAAACACTGTCACATGGGACCGCTGGCCACAGTTGGCATTGGCACCTCAATATTTCATTCGGAGGTAGTACTTTAGCTGGATACCCCACCAGTTCACCCCTGTGTACGGTAATTCTTTGTTATTCGTAAGGGATACATTCGAAAACATTAAGTACGAAAATCATTGAATATCATTAACATACTAATAAAAGTTCTCCTGTAATTACGATACAGTACCGCGTTAAATACATAATATTTTGCAGTATGCAGGATGTGGGATGCTGCTTGTGGTTCAATTGTGTGGCAGTAGAGGAGCAACTAAATGAGAGCATTGCTTTTTTTGCACTGTACTGCAGCCATGCTGTGGTCAGGAATAAGAAGTGCTACTGAATGCAAATACTCGTGTATACATCTCAAAGCTGGGATAACTGTATAGTGTTCACTAATCACCCTTTCTGCACTGGCAAATCACAGTGAATTTTGGTACATACCAGTTTACCAAAATATTTATTGGTAGCGCTGAATTGGATTTAAACTGGAGTCAAATGTCTGAGGGATGCAGGTGGGGGATGTCTGATAGGCTGTCTCCACCACATGAGAGAAATGTGACATTCTATCTGAAACCCCCGCTGCACTGCGCTGCCCCGGCTCCCCGCCCAGTGACGTCCGAGGAACAGCTGCCGTGGCTCACACCTGTGTCTGCCACTCCATTAGCAACAGCTGCCAAAGCGCCTGCTCCCGGGCAGGGACGGAGGGCAGGCGCACTGTGGGGGATGGGGGGATGACGGGGCCTTCTGCTCAGTCCTTGGTTCACTGGTATGATCGCACATGGCCATATGCACCAATGGGAAGGGCTGCGTTTCTCTACTGGGCCACCCTTGAATTTCTGGGCCAGGGGCCTAAAACAATCAGTCAAAAGCCATTCTGATGGTAAGTCTAACTACCCAGAATTGCTGAGGTGCCCGTCATTAACATTATTGTATTCAAATTGAACAATACACATTGGCATAACAAGGATTGTGGGAAAGGAGGGGTGGATGTCAGTCAGTGGAGACTTGAATAATCTCTGGGCCCTATCAAGTACAGCAGGCAAAAGCTAGCAGACAGCTCTGTTTCCCAAGGGCTACTCCCACGGTGAGCATTCCCTCCACAGGAGAAAGTTAGATGTAATGGAAAATGACTTCAGCAGAACTAGAACTTCAGTCTGAAATGCTTCTTTGTTAAATTTGCTACACTGAAAATCTGACAACAGGAAAATTATAATCAAGCGAATCAAAAATAACACATTTTACGCTATGTTTTCACAGCAGACTAACTTTTTTTCAAGGCCAACTCGCATCGCTTACTTTCTGAAATCAGCAACTCAATCAATAGTACAGCATTATCACCTCATTTCAACAACTTTTTTAAATCATTCTTCCAAATCCCAATGGTATTAATAAGCCTGTCCCATTGCTGCAACATCGTGTGTCAATTTGGGACAGCACGGCACAGTCTTTTTGCAGCCAGCCAGCACTTTGTTTCACCCTGCAACTCAACTGGCGGAGCTGCACGGTCATTGTGCAAGACTACAGTTCATGTGCAGCTGGCACAAGCAGACCACTGATGGCAAATCAACCAGAATAGGTGCTATTGAAATAAATAAGCCTACTGAGCAAGGTGGCAGGGAAAAACAGGGATTCAAACCCACAATCTAATAACTCTAGACCTGAAAGCCACACACTTCCAAGGTACATCCCAGTGCCCCCAATAAACACATGGCACCTTGCCACTATGAGAGATCTGCACAGTAATGTATAATAAGATGCAGTATAGACACAAGATGTATCATGTTTAATGGAGTTTTATAACTTGCAGTAGGTTCAGGACGGAGGATCACCTCTTCCCCACTACCAAGCAAACTAGCTGGCGCAGAAATGTAATTACTGATTTCATTTCCTTTATTTCCACAAATTGTGTACATTTACATTTGAAGCATTTAGCAGACGGTCTTATCCAGAGCGACTTACAAGATGTGCATTAATACATGGTAAGAAGAATCATAGTTCGCGCAAAAGATCAGTGTATTGTTAAGACATTTAATCAACTGATGTGTTCATCATTTTAGTTCTCAGAGAACACTTTGTGTTGGTGTGGTCGGTACCTCATTTAAGATACATAAGATAAAATGCATCAGACACGGAATCTAATTTCTAAATCAACCTATTACTGTTCCAGTACACTGGAATGGATGAAATTCAGGACTCTTCATGGCTAACTGGCAATTACTTACTAATAGCAGGCTTGGAATACTACTAGCAATTACATTCTATGGTGCGAATAAAAACAAACCATAAACCCCCATTTGCAAAGGCCTTTTGTTTTTAAGTGTGTGGGTGCAAGTGATGATTTCATCAGTCCTGATGGCAGCAAAATTTGCACTTTCACATGGCTAAAAGTACCATTGCTTTTGCCAGGCCCTGCTCCACATGCATTCATTCAGCCCGACATACAGGAAGTTCTCCTGTGGAGCCTAAATTGCTGTGAAATGTGCCCCCATGCTGGGCTGGAGACTGGAGTGAAAAGAGCTTCACATTAGTGGCCAGCTCCTGTGGAAGGTAACCAGGAAAAGAAAAGGTAGAATATCACCTTCTTGCCACAAAGCTGTGGGAAAGGACAGGGCCCCTTTCAATCAGCAGAGTGGATTAATATTTGGAAATGGCTGGGCCTTCCAAACGGACTCTCGACTGTTGAGAAATCTAAACAAACTGAGTCAAAAAACACAATGGGATATTGTGAAATTCCACCCTGCGAATGCAAACATACACACACAGACATAATGACCGGACCTTTTCGCTATCAGGGTGAAATAGTCTTATCTTCTTTAGTTAATTTACAAAGTGCGGTAGAATGAAGGCCCATAAAAGAGGTAATTGGACCACAAAAGTAAGCTACTGCAACTGTGTGTTTTTGACCCGAGAGACCAAGTAATTTTCCTGGGCAAAGCCACTCATGTCATTGAGTTCACGTAGCCCTAGCCAAACATGCTCTTTAGACCAACAGCAAGCAGGCCATCGTCCAATCAGTAGCTAAGAGTGGAAAGCAGGAAAATCCTAAATGGTTAAACCTACACTCGCTGCAGGAATACCTCAAAACCACAGGCATTGTTGGGATTAATGACCTACGGCGGGGGGTATTCAAATCCAGGCTTTGAGGTCCACAGTGTCTGCAGGTATTTGCTCCAACCACGCACCACACCACCTGATTTTGAATAATTAGTTTACCTCCTTGGTCCAGGAAGCGAGCTAACTCGTGAAATCAGGTGGTGTAGTGCATGGTTGGAGCAAATACCTACAGACACTGTGGACCTCAAAGCCGGGATTCGAATAACCCTGACCTACAGTCTACCCAGTTTTGAGTGATCTCAAACCAAGACCTGCAAAAGCCCATCAAGAACATAAAAGAGTGATGCATGCTGGATGAACCCAGAATTCAAGCGATTTACTATGTTCTCCATAAAGTCTTTTTGTCTCAAAGTACTCAAAAACACAAAACATTGCAATGGAGTGAATGAGTGTAACAAGCTATGCTTCGATCTATCTTGAAATAGGTCTAAAACTAAAATGGTGACTGTAACAATGGCCCTGTGTAGCTGGGGAGGGGGTGGGGACAGAGGGGCTGGACGCAGGCTGCGCTGTCACTCTGCAGGCTGGTGCCGGGCGGCAACAGCTGCACCGCTCCTGCTACAAAAGCTGGTCCGCTACCGCGCTGACAAGAGGCGCGGAAGTGGCGAAACTCTGGTTACCTTGAAAAGATCCTGGCTTTTACCCCAGTTTCGTCTCCCTATCAGTGTCGAAGAATTTACCCCGGCTGCGCGTTGGGCCAGGCTGTGTCCGCCAACCGAAAACTTGGTGATACCGATGGAAAAGCAGAGCAAAAGCCACTGCTGGGTACATAAGTAAGAGAGTGGAAATGTCAGTGTAACTGTTGTCTGTAACGGTACTTTATCAAAACAACCGCGTATCTTTGTCTTCAAAGCCGTATGAGTTCAATCTCCAATTATGTACATGAGTGCACTCATACAAGTGAATCCTTGGTTTAAAGTTCATTGAAGATGCTTAAGTCTGATAACCTAAGTAACTTCATCATACATACAAATACACAGTACCTCAATAAAATGATCCCCACCCAAGGTACAGTTTATTTAATTAACATGACCAGCTCCTGTTAAACATGACACATCTGTCTGCTCAGAAATAGTGCCACTTTCTCATATTTTGTGGAATCTAAATGGGTCACACAATGGGTAGATAGATGTGACATGGCATCAGTGTAATGGGGGTGGGGGGGGTGGGAAACCTTACGTGCTGGTGGAGGTCACTCCTCAGTCACCAGTACATCATTCTTTTTTTTTTTTTCAGATTTTATCCAGTTTTTCTCCCAATTTGGTAGCCAATTACACCCACTATTTTCAGGTCAATCCCTCCCACATAGTTCGCTGCCATAGCCCTGTGACCGGCGGCGATGAAGGCAAAGTATTATCTCCTCTGAGATGGCACTCGCCAAGAGCCACCCCTTTGCGCAGCGAATGTCTTGTCGGCTTCCCTCCACCCTCCCTGGGGCGGACAGCCAATTGCCGCCCCAGGTGGCACTCCCGGCCAGAGCTGACTCTGGCACGGCCGGTGGAATCGAATCCCGGTCGCCGTGGCCAGCATCGGACGTTGAAACCTCTAGACTACACGGGAGGCACCAGTACATCATTCTTCAGCATGGCCAGCAGGGGCCTCCCTCACAAGAGCTCCTGCTGTGGCATCCATGCCCACACTACCCCGACTCTGCCCTCATTTCCCCCTTCCCCAGTTCTTCAAGGCAGACTGACAATAAGTGAAGACTCATGATGTCATTCGCCAAGGGCTGTGATTGGTTCCTTGCTGAGCTTGCAGCTGAGCTTGGGATCACTAGTAGGTAATAGCTGTAGCTATTACTTAATCATAAAATCTGGAACAAATGCTTTTCATGGCAGCAGAAAGGCACTTCTAGCTGGTGAGATGTGACTCCGGGACTACTGCTTGCACAATGGAGAGAGAGGCAGCTGACGATGAAAAATACACCCCATTAACCCAATGTCATGTTAGGAATCTTACTAATTTACTTCAGTCCCAAAACATGATATATATCTTATCTTACCTTCATAGTATAGTACTACTTTTAGTAGTACACATTTTCTTATGTGATGTGACCCACACCCTCAATCGGCTTCAGCTGTTCCAGTCATCGCTGAAGAGACAAATCAAGGCCCTCAAACAAAATGGCAGTGGGGATCTCTCTGTATGGATTGTGGCTCGCAGTGAAAGGGCCTGGGTGCACTTGCACGTGTCTGTCTGCTGCACCCCTCCCACCCGCACGGGCTACACAAACATATATGGGTGGCCTGCATCTGACTCCACCACTCAACTGTCTACTCGCTGACAAAGGCCCTCTGTGATCTCAGCATCCAGACGTTTACACGAGGCAGGCACTCGGCGGGGGCAGCCTCCCACTGCACTCCTAAACGTCGGGTGATTAGAGATACTCCCTCCCATTACCCAGCACCCAGTGGCAGACTCAGATATCATTACAGCCTTGAAGTCTGCAAGCTCTCTGAACATGATATTAGGCCTGAATATCCGCGCTCCTAAATGAGAACGCTGCTCGTCTTTGCCGCGTGCTACCTTCTGTGGTTAATGGTGTCTCTGTGCCCCTCGGGGGAATACGATGAAGAACTGGTGTTGATCTGTTATTGCTTTGTGACATCTGCACTCCGCATGCTGGAATGAGAGCGCCGTACTTCATGATGAGAGAACAAGAAAGGATTTTTCAAATAAACAACAAAAAATGGTTCTTCTCTTTGACATGTGTGAAATAGCTCAAGCTTAAAATGCACCTCAGGTTGTTCTATGAGTAAATAAAACCTTGAAAAGGTGCTTGGTTGGATATTACATTATTCATAAGTAAATCAAGCACAACACGGACTATGGACCTTACATTCGCGTGGGTACATCCAACTATATATTTTACCACGGGTTCTCTTTCACATAAATAACAGAAAAAGTGTAAGTTGATTTGAAGTTCCAAGAGTTCGCTTAGTACTGATAACATTTTAGAGAACAACCCTATACACCCTTTAACACAGTCACCTATTTTGCAAACATGGCAGGGCCAGCAGTTTTGAATCTTTTAAAGCAAACAGCACATACTGGACTCAATGATCCTCTGTTTGGAGCAAGCATTGGTCTCTATTGGTCTACCCTAAGGTTAACTGTGACTTAAAAATGTATATCTAATGCTATTACACTAACATGGTAACATTAAAAGAGCATGAACATTATATGTGACATGGAACAGAAAGGGGGCAGGCAACAAAGTAAAGCACAAACCCCGGCAAAGTCATTGTGACACTGAAGAAGTGCAGCCGGACACTGTCAACATGTCACACCGCTAACCTGCCGCTACGTGACCCTGTAACCCCACAGAAGTAGGCCAGGCCTCGGGGTGCCTGGCACAGAGGCCAATCGCTGGCCCTGGAGGACAGCAGGTCCCAGCTCGGAACATGTGGACACGGCAGGCTCCGGCTGAGAGAGGCTATTCGTCTCCCAGCACCTCTCCGCACGGACCTCACTCTCACACAAGGTCACACAGGAGGAGGAGGCACAGAAAGCAGGCCAGGCAAGGCCAGCCAATGCTATATCCCTGTCTGAGTCACAAAGTCCTTATGGGGTATCAACATAACTCCCCCTTTGCACACCCACTCAAGCCAAGCCAAGTGTATGTTCTTTGTTTGCCAACAATTCTGATCCCTCCCCATGCAGACAGTGTATTGAAGTCTCCTTCCACACACAGATATATAGACACACTGGCAAATACACTCACACACAGGTGCAAGAGGTGCCACGGTTTAATACATAATGTATCTAGGCCTTGGCAGTGGGACTCAAGCAAGTGTTGAGGAATTGCTGTCAAAGCTAGTCTTTGAGAATGTATTGGCAGATAGCAGTTGTACACACAAGGCACCAGAGGACAGGAGAGCGAGCCATGTAGCATTACCTGTCTATTCTACTCAAAGGTCAGACGCTCCCCTCTTACATCTCTAAAAATTAAAGGAGACAGAGGAAAACTCCACCTGAGAGCCGTAGGTGAGATAAGCTGATGACACGTTGGGTCTTTTCATCCTTTCATCAGTCAATCAGCAGTCACCATTTCCAACAGTTACTGTATGGCTCGACATCAGCACCATCAACTCTACCCTTGAATAATCAACAGCATATAATATCTGCCATAACACTGATGTCTCACTGGCTCCAATTCTGGCACCACTTACTATCATGTCCATCTTCTCTGTGTGTGGTATTTATAGCTGGCTTAATTATACATCATATGAATAAGTGTGGTGTGTTTCAGACGTGCTCCTGTTTAACAGACACCAATATCCAAGGTGACTTAGCTCCATTTAATACAACTCTACTGCAGGAGGATATCTCCTTCCCACATCAGGACCGCAAGAGGTCAGGGGTCACCTTTATTTATCCCCTTCATTACACTGCAATAAAAGACAACATCGAGCATCCCATTAACTGATGCTTACCCTGCTCGTTGTTGGCATCTAATTTGCAATAAAAGAGGACAGGAGCCATTAGGCAGAGGCGAGAGAGCACCTCTCCCTGATTTACAGCCGCGGGGGGACGCCCTGCTCGGGGACACACCCTCACCAGCCCATTGTAAAGAACCCGTCCTTCGCCAACCTGCGGAGGACATCGCAGCGAGGTGCGGCCCCGTCCCACCGCTTCGCCGGAACGAGGCAGCGGTGGGCTCTCGATGGACGCCGCGCTCGTTCGCTTTTTGGAGCGGCACTGGCCAAGGGCCCGGCGGAGAGGGAGGACAGAGCCAAAATAACTTGTGGGAAAACATGAGGCTGGAAGTAACGAGAGCCCCGTCAAGGTTAATTGGTGCGTCGAGGCGGCGCATTTGTTCCAGCCATCAATCACGCGCGCTCATCGTTTCTAATAGACCCACTGTACTGTGTAACTAACACCTCACTCCCAATGTGAGTCCAGTATTTGGCACACTGATACGCGAAGCCTGATGCTGTTCCGGAGTTTATGGCGTTGCCTCAGAAAATTCTAATGTTCTCTTTAGATGGATCCGTGTGACACAACAGAGGAAATCTGTGCGTAGTATTTTGGCTTTCAATGGAATTTGGACGATGGGCATTGTAAGTGACTGATGTAAGTCCAGTGAAGTCATATCAGGCACACGCAAATTACCGTCTATAAGTGAACTTTTAGGCTCACTGTGTGTCTGTGTGCACGTAGGGAAGTTCTAAAGCCCCTTGGTGATAACGCCCCCCCGTCTCTGGAATGTGGGAAACCGTGTTTTATCAGGCCAACACTATGGATAAGGAGAAACCCTGGAGTGGTGAGTAGATAAAGCCAGAGGAGTCTAATGGGAATTTCCAATCTCTCCCTCACGGGTGCGTATGAGAGTACATTAGGTTGCAGAGACAGAGAACGACTGGATGCCACACAATCACAGACGTACGCTACGTCTGGCAAGGAAAAACAAAACATAAATGAAAAATGGAAAAAACATATACTGTATATACACATTCAAATGCATTTTTTCCATGGATAAGGAACCCCTCCAGAGCAGCCATATGCAAGTCCCAACCTACATAATCCTAAGTGTACTGTTCAAAAATGAGACCCATGCCAGGGGCGTGCGTGTCTTTGCATCCCATTGGTGGATGTAAACCACTCAGTCTATGGAAAGTTCTGTTTGATCTGCCAGGGACAGCCAAAAAACAGCCCCCTAATTGAACACTCAAGCATAGAGCAGCCACCAGATGCTTGGCGGTCACGACGCCTTTTGCGTACAATTTGAATTCAATTCAAATTACACGGCTCCTGCGTGCCTCAGAAAGCCGCCTTCAACGGGGGGCTGGAGCCATTCTAGTCATTCGGCTTCTATGGTTCTAGCACCCCCGCCCCCCACGCCGTTCTTCAACTTCACTGCACTGTGTCCGAGCATCGACAGGACGGCAAAGATTGCCACCACGGCTCTGAAATACCAGAACTTTCCCCGCAACTGATGACCATCGCAAAGCTGTGGAGGCACCTCTTCATTTCACAGGGTGTGTGCGGAGTTCTCCAGGTACACAACAATGCAGCGCTGGCGCGGCTACGCGCTCTGCTTATGGTTTCCAGCGCTCTCTCTCCAGTCTGCCTAGACAGTCGGGGAGCCGTTCCTTTCTTCGCTTTCTCCCTCTCTTTTATTTGTTATTACAAAGAGCCCACCTCCCCATGTCCTCTCTGCTCCCTCCCTCCCCTCCCCTCCCCTCTGCTGTCGCTCTCTTCTTTAAAAAGAAACGGTGTGGGATTCGGGGGGCTGGAAATAACCTTCACACAGCTTTCCCAGCTATCTTGCGCACACAGGCTGCCGCTGCGTTTGCTCTCACTCGCGCTCTCTCACACTCACATACACACACACACGCACACAAACACAGGAGCCCAGCTCTCCCCTTGACCGACAGCATCTACTCACCACTCCATGGACGAGGAACTCAAACAGTTTACTCTTGGTAGCCTTGCGGGCTCCCCCGGCTGTCTCCTCCGTAGCCATTGAGAAGCCCCCTCCCCCTTCTCCGTCTGGCTCTTTCTTTTGTTTTCTCTCTTTTCCCTGTCTTTCTTCCCCTCACCCTGCATTCAACTCCCCTCCCCTACTCCACTTTCCTTCTCTTTATGCCTGCCTTTCAGAGTGTTGTGCCTTACTCTCCCTCTCTTTCGGTTCCCCCCTCTCTCCCTCGCTCTCTCTTGCCCTCTCTCTCCCTCTCTCTCCTTCTCTAGTTTTCATGTGCAGCGCAGCCAAGTCCCTCTCTCTGGCTCTCACACTTTTTAGTTGAGCTGCCTTTCACAAGCCCCGTGGAGGGGAGGGCGGGGGTCTGACAGGGGGGTTCTGGCCGGCCCACCCTGGAGGCCCCCCACGCAGCTGTTGCATTCCATTGGTTGATAAGGGCAAGCAGTCTGACTGGCTGCTGCTCCCTGCTATTTGTGCGCCGGCTGGAGAAGTTTGCTTTATAGTTATCCATTCCCTCAGCAGTCATCGCTGACAAATGCGCTGAGGCTATAAGCCGGCCCAGCAGAGGCTGTTCATTCTCAAAAAGGGGCAGTGCGGCTTAAAGGGACCACACACTTTTCCCAGCACAGGGTTTTTGTGCATTGTTTTACAACCTCGAAACTGCTATCTAACTGCTCCCTTTCCCCTCCAACATTCTATCACAGGTTCAATAAAAAAAAAAGCAAATTTAGAATACAACTGGTGAGAGATTTTTTAACAGGTAATTGACATTCAGTGTAGGAATTCTGAAACCACAGGGCCAGTGACCCCTAGAAAACAATCATAAACATTGTTTATCAGAGTTTGGAACATTAACAAATGTGAGTCACAAATAAGATTGCACATTAAATGCATTAAGTGATGATGGTAGACTATAATGTGAAATCTGTATTGAAGGAGGGCATTGGCCATTTAACCAAGCAATTATGTTACACAGGCATACATTTAAAATAACAAAAGGGACTAGGCTGGGATAAAACATAAATAACAACATAAATTACAATAATAACCATCAGTGTCCTCTGATTTGACCTTCACTCTCTTCCCATATGTTGCATCCACATGTTTTTCAGACATTAACGTGACATTGCAGCGACATTGTGAAAACGTTTCAGAGAAATGTTGTGAGAATGTTACATGCTATCTGGCCTATCCTTCTCACAAACTAATTAACCGTGCCCTGTTTTACTAAAAGCCCAGGAAGTCCACACTTGAGTTCATTCTGAACATCCGACTCTTGGAGGGTTTTCCACACCCCTCCTCATGATGTGGGGGTCAGAAGAGTGGGGTGTGTGTGTGGGGGAGCCTCCTGGTGGGGGGAGTGTAGAGGGAGCCTCCCTGTGACACCCTCCACTTCCTCTATATACATTTCTGAGGTAGTGATGTCAGAACTCATCCATCAAGGCCAAAGGCTATGCTATGGCCAACGAGCACAATTCACAGTTTACTTACTGCCTAATCTGAGTGCTGCATTTTCCATGAGCATAAACCCTGATGCATCAACTTGACTGGCAGTCAGTGGGTGTGTCACAATGTGGTCATCTTGTCTCCCCAGTTCCATGGTTCTGATCCAAACCCCTGCACAGATATTGAAATCCCTCCCCACACCCCCGCCCCCTGCCCACAAACACACTCAGCTCTGACCCCATTCAGAAGAGCGGGATAAAGGGAGGGTGAAGCGCCTTCTCCCCCCAGCCAAGCTGAAAGCTGAAATATTAATGGCCACATTGATTTGAATGACAAAGGGCCCCCGAACTGACGTGAGATCAAAGACGACGGCCTTTTGACTGGCGCGTGGACAGGGGCCACTCCTCGCTTCGCGGCTGATCGATTTGCCATTGATCGCCGACGGCAGGTTCAATCTTAAACGGCAGAATTAACCGCAACAGACGAGTGGGCTCCTAGGTCATTCAGTTTAGAGTGTTTTATGACAACAGCACCGTAAAAGCCTTCAGCTGGGGCTATTCTGCACAGCAATTGCCCCAGGTGGGAACTTGCCTGCAGCATCTAATAGTGCCTACTCTCACACAGCTGGACTGTCACTTGAGTAATGACTGTGGGGTTTTTTCCGCTTCATTGTAACAACAGCGGTGTCCTCGTGAACGAGTAGGCTTTGTTCAGGAGTCCCGGACGCCGACCCCCCCCACACTGGACCGCCTGACCCTCAGCGAAGCAGTAATCTTAACACAAGTGCCATTATCCATCCATCCATCCAAGAGTCCCGCTACCTGAAGTGTATTTAAGCGCAAATAGGCTCAACTACAAACAAATGGAACCCTCAAATAAAACGCATGACCAAGAACCATTAGCATTTCATGTGATGGGCTATTTTCCTGGAAAAGAGGGTCGTACAAAGTTTGCGCACATAATGAAAACAGCTTTACCGTAGCAAAAAACTAATTTCGAATGGAAGGGAAAACTGTATACATACCAGCATTAACTATATTTCTAACTTATATCAGTGGAGCATATTGATTATGGCCTTTCTATAATTTTCCATCTTTTATGATTATTTTTGGGTTACTGTAACTCTGATTGCAGTTTATAAGAGAATTTTTGCCATATAACATAAATTGCAAAAACAACAACAAAATAATAATAACAATATTGTAACCATAATAGCACATCATACATTTTCTTTTAATCCTCAATACTTATTTTATTTATATTTTATCCCAGCCTAGTCCATTACATGTATGCAAAATGTAATAAAACGACTTGCTGAAATGCCTATACTGCTACAGGCTTTTAATACAGATGTCACATTATAGTCTACCGTCATCACCTTTTTTTACTCCCTAGTGAAAAGCATTTAATTTGCAGTTTATTTGTGAATCACATTTGTTAATCTGATCCAAACTTCTGACAACTCTGTTTATGATTGTTATCTTTGGTTAATGGTCCTGTAATTGCAGAATGCCTACAATGAATGCCAATTACCTGTTTAGAATCCTTTCACCACTTTCAGTTAAAAGCTTGCAGTTCAGGCCTCCCGCGTGGTCTAGTGGTTTCAATGTCCGACGCTGGCCACGGTGACCGGGGTGCAATTCCGGGAGTGCCACTGGGGCGACAATTGGCTGTCCACCCCAGGGAGGGAGGAGGGAAGCCGACAAGATGTTCGCTGCGCACAGGAGTGGCTCTGGGATGCCGGAGTTACTGTTGTCGGCTCGCCGAGTGCCCTCTCGGAGGAGAAAATACTTTGCCTTTGTTGCCGCTGGTCACAGGGCTATGGCAGCGAACTATGAGGGAGGGATTGACCTGAAAATAGCGGGTGTAATTGGCTACCAAATTAATTTAATTTAAAAAATTTTAAAGCTTGCAGTTCTATCCTTTGCTCTTAATGCAGAAATGGTTTAAAAGGGTGCTAGAGTTAAGATGAATACTCGGTGAACGCACCACCCCATCGCTTAGTATTGGGCAGTATTACTTAGATTAACTGGTCCATCCCTCATGTGAATGTGGACAGCGTATCTCCAGACAAAAACTACTTGGTATTGTACCAGGACCGTTTGCTGTACCTCTGCAAAGGCCTCCAATATGGGAAAGCTTGGAGCATTCTGTCATGGGATAGCTATGATGCAGAGCATTTCCAGAGTGATTTGGAAGGAAAAGAGGTTTCTCATTCGAAATGTTTCATATTTCACACACAAATAATACCTTGTATACACACATACTTTTGAGCAGGGTAGACAAGTCTCGCATAAAGCAGACTTTGGGCAGGGGTAAACACCGAAATAACAAAATGTACTGCACATTTGTGCACATTATGTGCCCGTGCACGTGATGCATGCGTGCGCACTCAAAAGGTTCTGCCGACTCACTGGGATTAAACGATGCTTGGGACATTTTTTTCAAGCTTTGTGGCCTTTGAGTTTCTTCCACTGTGAGTGCTAATCTAACTTAACATTAACATTACAGTGATGATGTGAGGTCCTGCTGTGCTAGCAGAGAAGGCCCCGTTGCAAATACAACCGATTCACTCTGATAACTCCGATAGCAGGCAACTGCACCCAAGCCTTCAGGAGCTCTATTGTCTTATGTGAGTGAAAAACTAAACTGTGCTGTCATCTTACAGGTGAGAGAAAACAGACACAATTGTGAAGTGCTTGGTGTCATTAATAAGGACACAAGATAAACTAATATCAAGATAACATGTTCTACATGACTGTTTCTAAAATGAATGCAATGGAATGCAATGTTGATTTATTTTGGATGTTGGCATTCACCCAACAAGTGATCACACAGGCCATTCGGAGCTAGTCCTGTTATGTCACCCTTTCAACTCACAAAGCATTTCTGACTAAATTGTGCCACCTGCTGGTGACACATGGGAATATCAACTTTGGGGACGTGGGCTCCGTCTGCACTTGCATTGAGTGACCACAAGAGGTCTTCAGTAGTCAACTGCCCAAACACAGCCACTTTTAAGGTCAAGGTCCGGCTGCAGACAGATGTAACATCCCTAAACCTACCATCAATCCTAAATCTCAATCACAATTTGTGGAGATTGTAAAATTGAACTATAAATATTTAATGTATTTAATCTGTATGGTTTAATTTATTAAGATAAACCTAACATAGCTGTTTTCTGTCTTCTAGAACAGTTTGCAACATACAAATACAGATACATGCAAGAGGGACATTTAATACTTATTCAAGGAAATACTTTCTTAGGCGAGGCAATCCTTTTGAACAGGTATGCCACTGGAGTCTGCAGCCGGCACCAGTTGTCTTTTAAACACAGACCTCTATTTCTAAATACTATGGCATAAAAGTGCAGAACCACACAAGACTTCATATAGATTTCAAGCATTTACACTTCATTCAACAATTGATTCCAACTCAGAGCTATTCAATTTGAATTCAATTTGTATATTTTATTCCCATACCGCCATGTTAAAAAAAATTAAATGGGATAATGAACCCAAACTTCAAACATTCAGCCATCAGCAAGAGTTACCGCACATCCCATAACCCAGCATTGTAATGCATGGTCTCAGTTAATATCACAATTTAAACAATAGTAGGGAAATCCTGGTCCTCAAGTGCTATTTTCAGGCATAACAAGTGTCTGAGGAAATTGAGCCCTTACTGTGTTTTTTCCAATGGGAAAATCACATTGGAGACAAACTATGTATGCAGTATATTTCTTCAGCCTCATCTATGTTGATGTGTGAGCCAGTCTGCACTTCATCACTAACACCACTCCTCACATCCGCACAGGTTACACTGTGACCATGGAGGGAGCAGGGCCTCGTTTAATCTCTCTCACATCCTGTTCTCCAGCCCCTCCATTTTGATCCAGGAAATAAAATAAAGCCATAATCCACATGCAAAATCATTTCCATCAGGACCTCGCATGCCCATACTCACTTCTTTTAACTGTACATGCATCTGTCCCAAAACTGTACCTTGGACTGAGATCTGGCAATTCAGGTGCTTGATGAAAATGGAAAAAGCAGTTAGCTAAGGTTTTTTTCCCCTTCTGATTTCTGTTATAACCAAAATTAAACATTTAACCTAATCTCCTTAGAATGAATGACATCACATCAGACACAATTAGATAAAATAATTATGCAGTTTTTTGGCAATTTATACTAAAATTGGGAAGCTTGTTAACCATGAAACAATAATACATAGTTTAAACACAATTCCAAATGTAAAGGTTAGGTTTCATCCTCTGATAATGAAGCCATTATACTTTATAAATGGAATGCATCCAACACAATGCTGCCACTTAAGGAGTTAGACAACTCTAGCTCCGACAGGGTAGAACATAGGTATGTGTGCAACGGAAGTGTTTAATCACAGTTTCATCATTGCCTGAGGCACACACCAAGACAATAGGAGACCCCAACTCTGAAGAGTGTGACTCATTCTTCCCTGATTATTGAAATAAACACTTGATAGTAGGGCTGACAGGCAGACTGTTGTGGTCTGACTATTAATAAAAATGATTTTTGTTTAAGGTGCCTGGAAGGTAAAATATATAATCTGGTAAAACATCATTTTAATTGTGGTAATTAAAAAGTTAAGAGGTTCGAAATAAACGTTGTTCCAGAAGTTTAGTACATCCAGCCCCAGGTCAAATACATTATCTTGGCAGTTACCTGAATATATATATACAGTAGACTCCATTTTTATTCACACCATTGATAAAGATGAACAAAAGAGATCGTATAAAATAATCTATATAAGTAATGAGGTATGTTTTATGGTTTATGTTTTATGCATTCAGAAAATGCCAAACCTACATTACTAATACAATTGTTCAGAAAAATTTATTTTGTTTTATTCATAATATTACTTTCCAGAAAACATCTGGATCACAATTATTCATACCCCTAACTGTTCTTTTAAATTTAATTAAACAAAAACAAATATTCATAAATATACAACTTATTTTAAGTTCTTTGGAAGGTTATGGAACTATACATTGGCCTACAATGGTTTCCTGTTTCCCTAGGGTATAAAAAGGAGGGAACACACGTTTGAAATACTGTGGTCAGCCATCATCATGGTGAAGGGCATATAACTCCCTGAAAGCATCAGACAAAAGGTTATTGACCTCTACAGATCAGGAGATGGCTACAAAAAACTAAAAAGTTAAAAGATACTGCTTTCCACTGTCAATTATTAGGAAGTTTAAGGCCACTGGAACAGCCTACCATAGTTGGCCATAGTTGGACTATTTTATGAACCTATGAACATTTTCTATAATTTCCACATTGAGATGGCCTCTTAGTGAATGTAAAATTAAATGGTTAAAAATCAGAATAGACCTTAAAGCAAGAGGATTTTACTTTCAGCTTTTCACAAGTTTTAGACTGAAGATGCTGTGATCCATTTTAACCCACTGACAAACTTCACCATTCAGCTTTACATGTAGTGCCTCAGAAATCAATCAGAGAATAAAAAGGAACGTCCCCATCTAACCGTCCCGACCCCACGTGGGAGATAAATGCCAACAAAAGGGTCTGACATTGCAACAAGGGGGAGTAGCACAGAGATTGTCGAAATCTCCCCTGCCGGACCCCCCTTTCTCCCTCTTTCTACAAAACCAACTATACCAAATGATAATGTCCCATTCAGCGGGAGGAGAGGGGGGAAAGCAGGACTTCAAAGGAACAAGCGGTCTAAGGCAGCAGTAATCAGCTCTCGGCCCTGTGGGGGAAGCAGAGCCTGGGCCTTGAGTATGCATTCCTGCCCAGCAGGAGAGTGTGTGTGTGTGTAAAGATCAGTGCAGGTATTGTGAACTGTATTGCGTGTCTGTATGTGTGTGTTAATTTGGAACATATCTGTTCTCTCAAGCAAATAATTAAAAAATATTATTAAGAATGATGTTAGCTACTCTGTGCAATCTGTCCCTAATGCACAGTAACACGATTCACCATTTGGCCCCATCCATCTTAGATTAGGATTAAGGCCGTTGTCATAGTTTTCCAGAAGGATAGTGGATACCACTGGATAGCATCAAGTAGTCTCTGCACATACTGGGCAGTAGAACTACCAACAAGATTTCAGCTTCACAATCTTGCACATTATTCAGTTCCATTGTGTGGCATTCATACTCTTCTGCAGTTAGTCCCTAATACGCACACTTCCCTTGTTAAGGCTGCAATGTAAAGTGAACTGACTTATTTCTCATTAATATATACACTACCGGTCAAAAGTTTGAGTACACCTTCCATCTGGACTATGGCTAATCGGGCACTCCTTCATTCTTCAGCAAGATAACAACCCGAAACACACCTTGAAGTTGTGCAAGAACTACCTGGTGAAGGAGGAACGTGAAGGATAACTCAAACTGATGACCTGGCCTGCCCAGTGTCCAGACCTCAATCCCATAGAAATTGTATGCGACAAACTGGACAGAAGAGTCAAAGCAAAGCAACCCACAAGTTTCTCTGGGAATTGCTGCAGGAGAGCTGGGAAGACATATCGGGTGATTTCCTGCTGAAACTTATTAACCGAATGGCCCGTGTTTGTGAGGCTGTTATCACGGCAAAGGGTGGCTATTTTGAGGAATCCAAGATTCAATTTTCAATATAATTTTCTTGAACATTTCTTTTATGTTCATTTTGTTCATTGTTACATGTGTTTTTTGTCATTTTAAAGTATTTACAGAAATGTATACGGTGTAAAACATTGTCAATTATGAGATAAACCTAGTTTCCAGCAGGTGTACTCAAACTTTTGACCGGTAGTGTACGAGCCACAAACAAACTAAATAGACAAGACTTTTCATGAGTAAAATAAGGTATATAGCCATATAATACGCATGGACAGTATAGCATGGGGCAGGGGGCTTTGCATCACACTAGCTGCACTAGTCTCACGATCAGACCCTTCACTCTTTCACTATATGCAATGGGAGTCCTCTTGATTCCATTAAAGCATGAGGCAGGGAGAAAGTGAGGACTTTTAAACACAGCAATACCACGGCACAGGGACACACCCATGCTTTATTTCAACCACAAAATACCACGTCAACTAACACAGATCCTGTGGACTATAAACAGAAGGGCACAAATCAGCTACAAGTACTGATATCACTCGAGAGTATGGAATTTGAGAATGACACAAAGCCTCCCCTCCTAACAACAATGAATCCATGTATATCATTTTATTAAAAATATCCAAGCGTGCCTCCCGCGTGGTCTAGTGGTTTCAATGTCCGACGCTGGCCATGGAAACCGGGGTTCGATTCCCTAGCTGCGCCAGAGTCGGCTCTGGTCGGGAGTGCCACCAGGGGCGGCAATTGGCTGTCCGCACAGGAGTGGCTCTGGGGTGCCGGAGTTACGGCAACCAATTTGGGAGAAAAACGGGATAAAATCAGAAACAAAATATATATATCCTTGTTGAGTACAAATACAGACTTTGCATAATATGCATATGAGTAATGTATGTGTGTGTGCGCGCATGTGTGTGTGTAAAAATATGGCATTATACAAATAAGAGATTTCATATTTAAAAAGAAACAAAAAAAGATTCACCTAGAGGAAATTTTGATTACTGAAATTAGGAATTTAGTCTACAGTATATGTCAGATTCTGACATATGCAAGTACAGAAATGTACAATATATAAGTAACTGCAATAGAGTCTTTGAAACCACAGAGGGCAACATTGAGGCAGATACTTTTAAAGGCAATCTTAACCTATTCTGCGTGTGCGGTCATGTGAGTGTGACGTAAACACAAATTACTGTCCGCCATGTTGGAGGAGTTCACATGCTTGATAAAGGACGTTGTGAGATGATTTGCTGACTAAACATGCAGCAACAATGCCGTCTTTTTGCCTTATTCTCAATTGTTCAAATGACAAAAATAAATGCCCGAATCTGTCCTTTTGCCGAGTGCCCAAAATTATAAAATATCAAGGGGAACAAACCGAAATTTTGACCACTGAATGGCGAAGGAGATGGTTGTCTGTCATAAGCCGAGACAAACTGACATATAAGATCTTGGAAAATTATCGAGTCTGTGAAGCATATTTTCAGTCAGGGAAAGCTGCCGCTTTGTGGGACAAATTCAATGCACGAGTGCAGAGGACCGTCAAAAGGAGGAAAACGCGAATAAGAACAACAAGCAGAAGTAAAGGGAAAGCTGCAGACACTGGATGAGCCTGGTGAATCTGTAACCCTGCGTTCTAACAGGGGGCGATTCGGCAACTAGTTGCCCAAAATGCATTGATTGTCTATGAGAGCGGGCGACTTCCGGTGATTGGCCAATTCGGCGATTTGTGGGCGTGGCGGCGACACAGAAAAGTTGAAAATCTTGAACTTTCGGGCGATATCGCCCGGTAAGAGCCAATCAAATTCATGTCTTGCTCTTTTTACCTTCCACGCGGAAACCAACACAACACCAAAATGTTGTTCCTAGTTCCGACACTTCAACATGAATGAGGAGAAACTGATAACAGCGGTCTGCAGTACCCCCATACTTTATTGAATTCTAAAAGCATAAATATTTATAGCTAGCTAAACTTATATGGCCTACATACATCTTATTTAATGTTTGTGTTGGTTAAAAGGCAATTTTTTATCGCATGGGTATGTTTGGAAAAACGTACCCGAGACAAATTGCGAGTCGTTTCCAGCACAAGTAAATGGCCGCAATTGTAAAAAGCCTTCTGAGTTTGAGTTTGCAGTTCATGATTGAAGGAAACAATACTGCTAGCCAACTAATATTTATAATAAAGATTCTCAAAATCTATGATGAACTATTCGTTTACCATGCAAAACTTTTGTAAGCACGTCGGAAGCACTTTTGAGGAGGCCATTCAAGCGTGGGGAACGCCCACTGGGCGATTTCTTCGCCTAGTATCGCCCCCTGTTAGAACGCGGGGTAAGGAACATTTATAGTGACATTTCTGAGAAGGTGATATTGAAGACATACCGAAGGAATTACAGGGAAAATTCAAGTCTGCACACAAACTGATGGCTTACATTTCTCACGACCTGTCAAAATTACACACGAATTACAGACGGACGAATGTGACTACATGTTTTGTGACTCAACACCATGGTGTTATATATAGACCGTATTATTGTTATATAAGAATATTTTGAAGGTGATGATAAGAAGGTACAATTTTATACAGGACCACACTCTCTTGAAATTCTAAAGAAGTTATTCCTCTTCATTGCACCTCACGTAAACAGACAAAGCTACGAAAGGATGTCGCACACCTCCATGGAAGGAAGGATTTCAGAATGTAATTTATCCTGAGGAATCATCAGTGGATGAAAATAACAGATATTTTCTCAACATATATTTTCTTAACCTTTCCTTCCAATAATTCTGTATATTTCGAAAGCAATAAAATTGCATATGGTATATGCATGTTTTATTCAAAGCTTAACATGGTATTCAATTGAAATACAGAAATCTGAAACAGAAATGGAACAACTGAAAATGTAACTTTGTAGTTTTTATTTCACCTGTCTTTTGGTTTGTTCATTGTAATTCTATCAATGGTGGTCATTTTCCGCCACGCGAGAAATAAAACAAAACATCACAGACTCCTCAGTAAGAACTTAAGGGAATCGTACAACTATTGAATTGAATTGAATTGAACACTGGATTTATATAGCGCTTTTCAAGGAACTCAAAGCGCTTTACAATTATGATAGGGGCAACTCACCTCAACCACCACCAATGTGCAGCACCCACCTGGGTGGATGCGACGGCAGCCATGGTGCGCCAGTACAAACTCACTACACATCAGATACACAGTGGAGAGGTGAGGAGGGGGGGGATGAATGAATGAATTCCATATACGTATATATATACAGTATATATATATATATATATACAATATATATATATATATATTGTGTTCGTTGGGAATTTGGCCAGGACACTGGGTTCAATACTCTTGAACACTGGTTCCTACTCTTGTGTTCAATTAATGTGCAGTGAGCCACAACTGAAGCGGCAGAGGAACAAATGCTGAGGCTGTAAAGGGATTTATACTGTAAGCCTGTTGATGTTGAGGTGGCCAGACTGAAAAAAGATAGTGAGTCACAGAGGGATTTTGGCTCTGGGGAATGTTGTAGCTTACACAGGAGACTATTCTGCATTAAAATGAACTTCTTGGCATCAATCTTTGTCGGAATTGATTGTGCTTCTCAGACCAAAAAGAAAGCCAAGGTTTTTGAGGGATAGAGTGGGTATACCTTAATGCAAGACTTGGTTTATGAGGTGTCATTCTTTAAATAGCTTTTCCATAATGTTACAAGCTCCCATACATTACACATTAATATGAAGCTGTGTTTCATTATATTGTATCTTTGCCAAATCATTTGTTGTGCGAATGAATTGTTCAGCAGTTGATTACAGTAAAGGATTTTTTAACCGAAACTGGCATATAGCTGACACAATCTTATTTAAATCACTTCATTTATTTAATTGGAATAAACTGGAAATTGGCTGTATCGGTGAGGTGATGGTGGAGTGATGAAATAGGCCTGTGACCCTCAGTGGACCTTTTACCTAGAGAGGAATACCATAATTTTGTTCTGACATAATGAGGTAATGCATGCACTCTCCATAATATTGTTTAGGGAGTATACATTAGCAAGGAAAATGCATATTGTCCACAAATGATTTGTTTGTTTGCTTCTGCTGTGTATTTCACAACTAGCCCAAAAAAACACCTTCTGTTTTTTCACCCATGTTTCATTATGTTGCATCTTTGCTAAGAATTGTGCAAGTTCTGAAAGGGTACGCATGAAAAGCGCTGAAATAAAATCGAATCATTCAAATATATAGCTTTGTGATCATTTCTACTCTTCGGCCAATGGCAATATAGAATTAATTAGTTGAAAAGAAAACTCATAATTCCATTTGTGGCCATATACATTTAATAATGAGACAACTTTATTGTTTAAATAAAATATTTTCACTATTGTACCATAAGAAAATGACCCTCCCGAAATATCTAAATTAGAATTAGAAGTATTACAAAAAATGAACAATGCATAAAGAGGATTCATAACTTTTAACTCATAACTCCTATTTCATGATCTAGTCATACCATACATATATTACATAGAATGGAAGTGGGGAATAAAAGATGACATGTACTAAGAGAACCTAAGTAAGATGTGCGTACAGATCCTAAAACTGAGCCATGGTGCACACCAGTATGAAATAAGGCCTGGGCTGAAAGAAGGTCTTCCAAGGTGATCTGACAAATGCAATATTTAGGTATAATGAATACCTTAGTGGGTATTCATTATACTTCTGTGCTACACTAAATGGACGGTCTATTTCAAAATATAAGACTTAAAGTAGCAAGTAGTATGTGCAAGAAAAACACAATTGAAGAGAGAAATCTGTGTAGACAGCAGTGTCTTAAATTTCCCACTGCAAATGTCAAACAGACAAAGGACCTGACATAGAGTGCCAAGAGCAAGCACCTTGGGTCAAATGTGTCTGTTATATGAGCAGCTGCTCCCTGTGTGACTCTGGCTGACTCTCCGGCAAATCTTGTGCCGCAGTTGGCTCCTGTGGCACACATTACATGTCTCCATGCTGTGATGGCAGCTACTGCTTGGGTTGAATGACTGGCTGCATTTTTTAGCATTTTGTAGCAACCAAATTTCCTTCAATTAGAATAAATTCTGTCTAATCTATTTGGCACTGATATTTTGCCACTATTTGGCACTCAATATTTAAGAGAAGCTCATTAAAACATGAATTAAGGTATGACATGATGTACTTCAGCAATGACAGCCAAGGCAGACAATGTTGTAACCATCCAAAAGCCTGATTGGAAGAAATGGGAGTTTGGTGATTTAATTGATTGCTTTACCATCTAACGTTCAATACAAACATGAAGAATAGGCTACAATTGCATATGGTATATGCATGTTTTATTCAAAGCTTAACATGGTATTCAATTGAAATACAGAAATCTGAAATAGAAATGGAACAACTGAAAATGTAACTTTGTACTTTTTATTTCACCTGTCTTTTGGTTTGTTCATTATAATTCTATTTTTTGTATGTACATTAGCTTGCTATTTTGTTAGCATATGCACAATATGAAAAAGGTTAAATATACTATATTTTTTATTCTGAAAATTATATTATTATTATATTTTATATTAAAATTAAAATTATATATGATGGGCTGTAAAACACGTGTGCAGGCACTTCCCGGGTTACGCAAGGGTTCCGTTCCTGAAGGCTTTACGTCAGTCTAATTTTCCGTAAGTCGGGATATACTGTATACTGTATTTAAAAGAGGTTTAAAATGACAAAAAGAACTCAAATTACAATTTTCATCAATTTGGTATTTTCCATCAAGTTCAATGACAGTCTGCCCACCCTCCCCGTAACAACGCAAACTTGGTGGGCAATTAAAAAACATATGTAGCAGGGCAATATAATGCAATGACTACGCCACCCACACATATAGGAGTGAGGGATCCTTTAAACACATTAACCATATACTGTATATAGATATATAGGACAATGCAACTGAATAAGGCAAGGTTCCCCAGATAGGTACGGGTTCAGAATGAGCAGAACCAGAGGCTGATGTATCAAATGTGTCAAGTTTATTCAACACGTTGGTATAAAAAGTAGTCAGGTTAAAATACAGAAGGGAAGAAAGCGGTTAATATTACTGGGAGTTCTGCAAAGGGACTAAACCCAAGAGACAAAGGAGCAATACGGGTAAGGGCTTCAGGGCCTCTAAACTAAATACACAAAGGTTAAACAAATCAAATTCAAATCATGCAAAACCAAAAGCAAATAAAGCAAATAAGCAAATCAAAACAGAATATAAATACGCAACACCAAAATCAAAATCATGCAATGCTAATGGCCCAGTATAGCTCTGTCCTCAGTCAACCCTATGAAACACAGTCTAATAGCAAGACCCAGTCTAAATCATCATATATATATATATATATAGCACGGTGGGAAAAACAGTAATGGTTGTGGTTAGTTCAGCTCCTACAATAAATCACAAATAATAAAGCATTAGACATCATCATCATCCCAGACATCAGACCCCCACTGACAAACGCAACATGACAAAATACAGAAAAATAACAAACATACCCCATGAGTCAACATATGCCCATGGCTCCCATTGGTATAGGCCTGCACAGCCACAGGGTACTGCTGCTTAAAGGACCTGGGGGCTTCTGGAAATACAGATATATATTAGTATAATTAACAGCAGGCCTAATATTGTCAGCCTATCTAAACTCTTATACAGATACTATAGCTACAATAAGTTATAAAAACCTTGTCATTCGTTTCAAATTGTCTTACCTAGAATTAGTCTGTACCCCTCATGCCTCCAGGTCTCTCTCACAAACACCCAAACCAGGCTTCTGGCCAGACAGGAGGCCACAAACCTGGCCACCCCTCTTTATGCACTTTCCTTAAAGGGCCAGTGCTACACATATATGACAGTAAAATTACATTTTATTCAATTGAAATGAAATTTTCCGTAAGCCAAGGCTTGTGTAACCCGAGGAGTGTCTGTACTGTAAATATAAATACATTAATGGATTCATTTTAATGGATTGATATCCAAATTGTAAAAATGCAAGAGAAGCACCTGCACATACTGCATACAGCACATCTTGGGCATACTACACAAGATCTATGGTAGAAAATCAATGATACCAAGGTATTAACTATACTACATCTTTAAAAGTGATATATCTATAAATATAAACCATTACAGTAAAGAGGCACATTTTAAACTCTGTCTAAGTAAAAATCAGCAGCAAACAATGGCTTCCTGTAACTTTAAGAGCAGGTACAGGGATTGGGAATGAAAACCGCAGAACCAGACCTGAGGCGATTTGGCAAGCTGAGTGAGAACAGTGAATAGGCCTCTTAGTATAAGCAGTCAAAATGGCTAAAAGGGCTGAACTGTGACAAGCCTAGCTAAACCTGCTGTATAGTGATGCAGACCTTCAGAGCTACAGACCAGTGAGAAAGAGATCGAGAGAGAGAGGGAGAGGTAGATATACAGACAGCGAGAAAAACAGCGAGAGAATGAAATAAAACATTCACAATATGCATCTGTAAGTTGGAGCCTGATGAGGGCTGGCTTTCAGACAGTGTTTCTTTGGTTACTTTCTGGTGTGAGAAGCCACTAACAGGAAACACACACATACACAGTTGTAAAAGGGGGCTGCGCAGGAAGAGGCACACAGAACTAAAGCCTGAACTCCCTCCTAGCACTGGGGCCCCTCTCTTTCTTTACTCGGATAGCTGCTAACAAATCTTGCTCCAAGTTTCCGACAGGGCTACTTCAGATCTGCAGCAGTTTCAGCATAGCAGCGTATGAAGCAAAATGGCTCTCAGAGAAAACCGTTTGCAAAGCAGGGTGCTTGCACATCCTGAGATATTTGTACACATTGTGTGGGAGGAACAGGAAAGACAAGGTGGACAGTTATCTGGAAATCAAATGAAGGCACACCTTATATTTTGCAACGCACCTGAACAACTGAATTGAAACACTTCCATATTTCAACACATCTGACTAATATACAGTAAAGTATCACAATGAGTTAAGTTTCCCACCAGCTCTACAGCTTTCGAGAGACAGGAATGTTTCAGGAGACAACCTAGAAGGCATTTCCTGTTTGCTGTAACCATAGCAACCAGTTATTTCATTTCCCATTCATGAAAGACAGTATGGTCGAAGGCTGTGAGAGTTTGTAAGGGAAGCAGGGAGGAAGTGTTATCCTGAATTTCAGACAAGCACGTATAAAATGGTGCCAAACAAGGTGACTAAATTAGTTAGAGCTTTGTTGTGTTTCAATGAATATAATCTCATGGCTTTCCATTGTAATCATTACAAATCCCAAACCAAACTGGACCGGGTTCAACAAGCGTATGTCAGATGTAATGGTTCATACCATGACCAATTTGTTGAATTGAGACCAAGCATTAATGCACAGGAGCAATTGATGTGCTGTCAATACAATGATTTTGGATCATATGCACCTGCATTAAGACCACCAAAAAGGGTGACAGTGGCCTTCAACAGCAACATTGAGCCCTACCTAGAGCACCAGGTATATACAGTAGGTCTGGTATCCAGCAGAACAATACAATTGTAGAAACCCCATTCTGAAGAATGATTGTCCTGCAAATGATCAACATCCCTTAGAATCAGCACTTAGCTTCAACTCAACTGAGCTAATTAAACGGCTGATAAACTTAAACTTCAATCTGGAAATTCAAACTATGATATTCCTACTTATATTACATATATTATATTCATACTATTGTTATTTTGCCATTTGTGGGAGTGAGCAGAAATCGGTACCTCTGACTAATATCACCATTTATTATGTGCATTTTCTGGATAAAGTCTAAAAACATTTTTCTTATACAGTCCACTCTCAGCTGTTTTTGTAGAGGGGGGAGTTGGGATGTGAGTTTTTACTTGACCACATGTTTGAATATTCTATGGAAGCCAAAATAATGTACCTGCTTCCTTTATCACCAAAGAACTGTATGAAACTCCCATTCTTTATGTGTAATATTGTTGGACTCAAGATTAATGTCTCAATGACTCCGCTCTTGCTGACACACAGCTTTGAAAATTGATAACATTAATAAAACACACTTTATCTCTTATACTCCCCAACGTGGATATTGATTAGACTGAATTAAACTGAAAAATATAACCTGGCTGGTACAACATGATGGACAGTAGAGTGGGGCCAGTCACACTCAATGCAACTGATTGTCAGCTATTGATTAACTTAGCAGGCTTCTACTGACCATTTCAGATGCCACTGCGAATGAAGCCACAAGCCGAATTAAATGTGCCATTTTTCAGCACTTCACTACCTCGGCCTTGGCATCCTGCACGTATGGCTGATGCATTTTTGAAGTTGATGATGAAGCTCATTACATTTCACCCACTGGCCTCATCTCCAAGGGAAATCCATACGGTGTGACCTAAAATCGCCTTGTGCTCCTTCGCTCTCCGACAGCCAGGGCATTGATTTTCTGTGACATACGTGTCCACAAAGTGCAGACTCAAGGAAGGGCCGTTGAGGTAAATGCACGGAAGCACTGGCACGTGTTCATTTAAAAAAACAGCACTGGCATTCCCGCCCGGCCCGCCCATCTGCATTCAGAACACGCCGGTGGAACGCTGAAACGAGCCTCCCGGCTCTTCACTGCACTACGGTGACTCAGCTGGGCCGATCAGCTGCAATCTCCGTCATCAGGGGATGAGGGGAAGAGAGGGCAGAGGATGGCCCCCCTGGAGAAAAAGGCTTTGCACCAGGGCTTGTCCTGTATGGTGATAGGGACAGACAGGAAAAATGAGGGACAGCAGATGCAGCCCTCCTCAAAAGATGCCAAAAAGGATCTTTGTGAAGGGTCAGTTTGTGACACCTGGGCCCAAGCAGCAGTGGTGAAGGACAATAAACTTGTGACCCCAATGACTATGTGTTTACATTTCAGGTGAGGTGTTGCAACTGAATATACAATGCATACTACCTAACCTCCATCCAGGGTTTATCCAGGGCATAAGCTATATTTTGAAATGAGCTTCAGAAAGAAAAAACAGTTAAGTGTAGGAGGTAAGTAAAAGGTTCCTGTAAGTTTTGACAAGAACATTTTGTCGGGAGATGTTTCTCTTGTTATTTTTGGTGTTCCTGGCACCTAATTGGTTACATCAATGAGCAGCCTTCCACTCAGGCAGTTTTTCCTGTCTCTAAGAGGAGACACTGTGATACATGCATCAGTAAGCTGGTGCTGTGCAAACAAATTAAAATGGATGCATTAATCTAATAATCACTGTCTAAAGCAGGGTCCTCAGTTGACCTGCGCTGCACCTGCTTTGATCAAATGACAATGATTGTTTGAATTGATTGAAATGTTCTGTTGAAAATGTTTGGAAGCCTACATTAACTATCTATTAAAAATGAGGAAGTAGCTAATGTACTAGTCCTTGATGCAGTGATGTGTGCCCTGGCCCGTAATCAAAGCCTGACTGTGCCAGTGCCTGGAGCCCCAAAGGGCGACACGCAGGCTATAGCATTGCTCAGGCAGCGAGGGTTTCACTCAGCATGGTTTCTCCTTAAACAGTGACACCTGTGGTCAATTGGACAACTGCAGTCTGCCTGCGTGACTGTGCTGCTCAGCTAGTCTGTTCTGCCTCGAATTGATGCAGGACATTGCAGTGATGGGACGGGCTTTGAACAACCTAAAGAATCACGTGATCTGTATGCCATTGTTCTGGAGAAACTGCAGGGTTAATACTGCAGCAGTAAATTAAATCCTGTTTAGAATTCGGCATACTGTAAGCGCTGTTAGAGATCTACATGTAAATCGTATAAGACAGAGACATTATGAAGTGACAGATTCATATGGAGCTGCATTTGAGGCATGATTCATACCACATTGGTACAGCTAGTGTCTACAAAGTATGATTTATACAAATGTTGTAAATTGTGTGTGTGTGTGTGTGTGTGTGTGTGTGTGTGTGTGTGTGTGTGTGTGTGTGTGTGTGTGAGAGTGTGTGGTGAATTACCACAGTTTTTTGATTGTGGGGAAACAGAGGTGATTGCTATCACAGATGGAATATTAGAATGGAAGAGATCTGAAATGTGGGTTTGAATTGTAACTAGAATTGACAGACAGAAGGAGTATGAGATGGCAAAGGTGGGTGCTGATATGTTATTTGTTGCGTTTGCAGTACATGAGCAAAGCAGACATATCTAACTGACAATGTTTGTTTGGGTATCCTTCGTTGGCCAGCGTAGCATTGCCAGCTCGATAAACAAATACAAATGCATTGAGGTTATCATTCAAAATAGTTTTCTGTAAAAAATGATATTAATATAAGTCATCATATAACCTTGTCATTTCTGGCCGCCTGGAGTCGATGGGCCATCGATATCACAGTGAAAATGAACTGCCGGCTGAAGCACAAACTCCCGGGAGCTGCTCGAGGGCTAGAGCTTGATACTGATTATTAGCCTTTAAATGGGTCAGTCGCGATGAATGCAGACAGTCTGCTTCTGTGGGGTGGGGGAGCACACATATCCCATGTTGTGAGCAAAGTGTAAATATGTTGAATCTTTCTGTAAATCACCCTTGCCACTTTTTGTAGAAAACATTATCCGGACAGAACAAGGCACTTTTTGTACAGTCTGAATATCTTGTGTCAAAAATCTCCATCCAAACCCAGTTCCTGCAAAATTGCTCACAGGTCATGAGACACAGTATGTTTCCTGAAAAGCAGTGAGGCCTTTCTCGTTTGCCACCAGCCTGGCACACCAAACGAAGAAGAGGTCCATTGTCTATATTTCCATGTACAGAATCCCAAATGCAAAGGCTGCAGATGGCCCAATAGTGTGATCTAATATTTTTTAAGACAATTATTTTTGGACATGTTTGACGACATATGGATGTACATACGGAATCTGCCTTTTCGTGGGAGGCATGCCATCTCATCAAAGAAGAAGGCAACTGTGAAAATCATTGGGTGTGATTTGCTAATCCTAGCTGCGCTATGTTCACCCTCATTTTCAAAAGCCCCAGCTGGCAAATTCGGGTGCACTCTGGAATACTGGTTAAGGCACTGGACTTCTGTGGGGTATTGAGTTGAATCCCAGGTGGAGGACTGCTGTTTAATCGCAAAAAAATGGAACTTCATTGTACAGTTTCCAGGAAAAGACAGCCTTAGAAATGGGATACAAAATATACTATATTGTGGGTTTTCTATATTTCTTTGGACAGATGTGTCTTTTTAGAAAAACAAATAATGGTAAATAATGGAAGAACATATCTGATGATCTACTGCCAGCAGGGCCACTCCAATATCTTGCACTATACAAATACCCATAAATTAATTATATTATTGCATTCAAATATTGCATTCACATATTTTTAGTTGGTGGAGTCTAGTGGAGGATCCGGAGCATAAAATAGTGTTGTTGTTTTTTTACAATTCCCCCCACCTTTTTTGGAAGTTTCAGTTTGTCTGTCAGTCTGTCAGTTCACTCTGGAGTCAGTGCTGTGCCACCTTCACACCATGCAAGAAGCATAAACCCTCCTCTGATAAAGTTGCTTACAAGACAATGAGTATTTCCCACAGTACAGGCCACACAATACAACAGGAGAGACCACATGGCAGGCCATACAGTGTAACATGAGAGACCACACAGTATAACAGAAGAGCTTGCACTCTTATGTACTGTGTAGCCTGGCCCTGTAATAAGAGAAATTATCAACTAGAGTAATTCTTGTGTTGAGGACAATTCTGCCAACTAAAATCCTCCTTTGCAGATTTGTGATCATAGACAGATTTATCTCCAGAGAGGACCAAAGTGCACAGGGCTCAGGAGGTCAAAGGGTCAGGCCAGCAAGTCAGTCAGGCAAATGATTTTTGTCATCATCATCATCATCATCATCATCATATGATAGGCCTACAAATTTAGAGCCTTTACATCATCCAACAATATATTTCCACTGCAGAATTTCTTTAAAGGGATTGTAAGACAATAAAAAAAACAAAAATCACAAACATAAACATTTTCAGCTAAACATTATTACAGGGCTCCAGATTAAATAATCAAGTGTTTTCTTATGATTTGACATATTTGTACTTACTGTACATAACATATTTTCCAATGTCAGTCAACTTTTTGTATCTTAAGGTAAAGACTTAAAGTAAGATTTAAGGTAAATGAATGAGAGAAACACAACAACAATGCAAATAATAAAACATGAGAGAACAGACACAAAGTCATCAAATTGAGGTGCAGTACAAAGAAGACAAAACAAAAGGATAAAAAGTGTGGAAAAGGGTGATTTTTTTATTGCTGGTGTGACGTGTGTCTGTGTCTGTGATTGCTAACTTGCTGGCGCTCTCTTGCTCAGCATTGGCTAGCTTGTCATGAAAGGGGCACACAGTCTCTCTCTACTGCCAAAACTCCTGCAAAACTCCCACAGAGCCAACACATGGACACTTGGAGCCCTGAGGTCTCGGGCAGATGTCCAAAGAAATTTGTAGGTTTGGCCCCAGGAGGTGCAATGCACCAGGCCCACTGGTGTGTGGACATATCCACACACCATCACAACCCCCTGTAGGCGGGTATGTGAATTAGATGTGAAGCGTGCCAGCCTACTGACACACACTAATCATGCCTCAGCTATCTGCTACAAAATGAGAGCAGGTGGATCCCTTCAGCCTTTAAGGACAATCCATCCAGAAGGAGGACGGTTTACAAAACCTACAGGAGAGGAGTGCTTTCTAGAGCTGACCTGTCACTACGCCACTTCACGTCACAGCCGAGCTCAAGACTTACAATTCCAGCGATCAATTCAATCTGCACTCCACTTTTAAATGTACTAGCATAGGGCAGGCAGGCTGGCATCACTCCATGCTGAACAGAGAAACAGAGCCTAGAACAGGGTGCCTATGCAAATGCTCAACTGTCCAACACCATGTACACAAACTGTGGTCAACTGTAGTCGAGGGCCTCCCAGGTGGTCTAGTGGTTACAATGTTTGATACTGGCCACTGTTAGCGGGGTTCGATTCCACCGGCCGCAACAGAGTTGGCTCTGGCTGGGAGTGCCATCGGGGGCAGCGATTGGCTGTCAGCCCCAGGGAGGGGGAGGGAAGCCAACAGGAAGTTTGCTGTGCACAGGAGTGGCCCTATAGAACCGGAGTTACGGTCGACAGCCTGGCGAGTGCCGTCTCGGAGGAGATAATAATTTGCCTTTATCACTGCTGGTCACAGGGCTACGGCAGCAAACTCACAATACGGATTGACATGAAAAATAGAGGGTGTAATTGGCTACTAAATTGGGAGAAAATGAGATTAAATCAGAAACAAATTCTTAAAAAGAAAAAAATGTAGTCGGACAGAAGCAGCTTTAAAAGAAGGATAAACAGTACCTTCTAATCCAAACTCCCGGGACAGACTTTATAGTGTTGTTGTGGGGGTGTCAGGCTGGTTGCAATGACATAAATCACCTCATTCTGATCCCGGTTGGGGTTAAAGAAATGAGTGAAGCTCATCAGTTTCATGGGGCAAGTATTGTAATTACCAGAGAAGTGCAGAGAAGAAAGCCGAATAGGTCTGGGACATCAGTATTGTGAGGAGTTCAGCCACAGCCAGATATTTAGGTCACAATTATTTAAGAGAAACCAGGTAAAAAAAAATATGACAGAATAATGCAAACATTATTTCCATTTGTAGTCATGCCAAGGACCACAGAGAAGCTACTTGGCCTTTCTACATGAAAACATAAATAGTGGAAAGAAAAGACAATGATACAGAGATGTTAACACAACATGTTTGCACACAGGGTCCAATGTTTACCACAGAATGTAAAGTAAGGAGTGAATAATGTTATCATACCAAAAAAAGTAAGCCAACCGTTTTAAGATACAAACCATAAAGGTTGTATATTTTGCCTGTGTATATGTGACAGTACATAAGCCAGCACATTTCCTTGCATGGAAATTAAATGTTTTTCTTTTGTCTGAACGGAAACTCAGAACTAGCAGCATTGGAATGGCATGCATATAGATTAAAAACCTCTACAGCATAGTCCTTTCCCTTCAATAAACTTTCAACCGTTTCTCTAGTCATTAGTCAATTTCAACTTTGTTAAGTTGCTGTTTCAGATTCCTGAATAATATGTAAAACAGTTTACAACTTACCAAAACTGAGAAGTACTACTACTAAAACTCTTAGTATTGAGAATATTACATTTTTACATTTTACATTTTAAGCATTTAGCAGACGCTCTTATCCAGAGCAACTTACAAGATGTGCATTAATACATGGTAGGAACAATCATAGTTAATGCACGAGATCAGTGCAGGAATCATTGCAGGCATCAGCATACCACACCTGTAACACCAGGAAGGAAAAGGTTAGTGGTTTTTTTTTTTTTTTTGGGGGAGTATAGTGTTGAACAAGTAAACAGTTGGTGAAGACAATTTAGCTAGATGGACAGAGTTCAGCGGTAGTGGAGTCTGAAGAGGTGGGTTTTGAGTCTCTTGCGGAAGATCGCAAGTGATTCCGCGGTCCTGACCGATTGCGGAAGGTCATTCCACCAGCAGGGGATCAGGACAGAGAAGAGGCGAGACCGCGAGGAGCGGCTGCCAGGCACCCGGAGGGAAGGGACAGTCAGTTTACCAGAGGAGGCGGAGCGGAGGGGTCTGGGAGGTGTGTAGGAAGTGATGAGGGACTGGAGGTATGGGGGAGCAGTACCTCTGGCCGCTTGAAAAGCAAGCACCAGTGACTTGAATCTGATGCGTGCTGCAATGGGGAGCCAGTGCAGAGAGGAGAGTAGAGGGGTGACGTGGGTGAACTTCGGCTGGTTGAACACCAGATGAGTGGCAGCGTTCTGGACTAGTTGCAGCGGCTTGATGGCGCAGGCCGGAAGGCCTGCCAGCAAGGAATTGCAGTAGTCCAGACGTGAGATCACCAGGGCCTGGACCAGGAGTTGAGTGGCCTCTTGGGTGAGGAACGGTCGGATCCTTCGGATGTTGTGGAGGGAGAAACGTCAGGTCCGAGTGATCGCTGCAATATGGCTCAAGAAGCACAGCTGGTTGTCCAGGGTTACACCAAGACTCCTGGCAGACTGGGACGGAGACACTATGGAGCCTTCCACGGTGATTGACGCATCAATCATCGGGGAGCCCTTCGCTGGGAGGAAGAGCAGCTCTGTCTTCCCCAGGTTCAGCTTCAGGTGGTGGGTGGACATCCATGCGGAGATGTCAGCCAGGCATGCAGAGATCCGTGCCAGGACCTGGGTATCAGATGGAGAGAAGGAGATTGAGTTGAGTGTCATCAGCATAACAGTGATAGGAAAAACCATGAGCAGAAATAACAGAGCCAAGTGACTTGGTGTACAGAGAAAATAGGACGGGGCCTAGCACCGAGCCCTGCGGGACTCCGGTAGAGAGGGTGTGGGGAGAGGAGAGGGACCCTCTCCAGGCCACCTGGTAGGACCGGTCAGCCAGGTAGGACTCGAACCATGTCAACGCAGATCCAGAGATTCCCATCTCAACGAGAGATGAGAGCAGGATCCGGTGGTCCACAGTGTCGAATGCCGCCGACAGGTCGAGGAGGAGGAGGGCGGAGCTAAGGGATTGGGACTTAGTCCCGTGAAGAGCCTCAGTGACAGCAAGGAGAGCAGTCTCTGTGGAGTGGCCTGCTCTGAACCCAGATTGGTTGGGATCAAGCAGGTCGTTCTGTAAGAGATGAGCAGACAGTTGGTTATAGACAGCCCGCTCTAACGTTTTGGAAAGGAATGGGAGGAGAGAGACAGGTCGGTAGTTTGAAATAACAGCAGGATTCAGAGAGGGTTTTTTGAGGAGGGGGACAACATGAGCACATTTGAGGGAAGAGGGGACAGAGCCAGAGGACAGAGAGGAGTTAATGACATTGGAGACAAAGGGGAGGATGTCCATAGCAATGGACTGGAAGAGGGGGGAAGGAATGGGATCAAGAGGGCAGGTGGTGGGACGGTGGGAGAGGACAAGTTGAAGGATGTCTGAGTCAGGGAGGGGCGAGAAGGAGGACAGAGAGGTGAGAGGTTTAGGTAGCAAGATGGGTGCGGGAGAGGTTGGGGGGAGGGAGTTGCGTATGTCATCGACCTTCTTGTGAAAGAAGGATGCGAAGTCATCCGTGGTTAGAGCGGACGGGGGTGGGGTAGGAGGAGCTACTGCAATGCCTTTGTTTGAAAACTGTTGTTTGAAAATGAGATGGTCTTCCTTGCCGGAATATGGGAAAAGTTTGATCTATCAAGTCTGGTTTAAGGTATGCAGTTTGTTGTAGAAGAATTATCTACAACAATAGTGAGAGAATGCTATCCTTTACTTACTATTACGGGGAACAGCATGTTTTAGTGTTTTAGTTTTTTAGTTTGTACAATATTTACCACCAGAAAATGTTCCAGCATGGAATTGTGGTGTCTAATTAGAGTCCCACCTGTACAAAATTGTAACTCGTCAGAAGTTGTAACAGAGCATTAATATTATTAGGATATTATCTGGATAAGAGCGTCTGCTAAATGCATAAAATGTAACTGTAAATGTAAAATGTATTAGCAAAGCACATCTCTGAAGTTGAAAAGAGTTCACACATTGGAGTGAGAAACTAGTCAGTCATAGTTATAAGCCTGACAAGTGAGGCAATAAAGTCATTGATTTGAATAAATACATTAAATAAAATGATTTGTTTTGGAGGAATTGTGCTTAATTCATAACATTCACGTTCACATTATTTTAGACAAGAAAGAGTACTACAAATTGCAGTGTTGGCAGAGCCTATTTTAATTCAGTTTGAATCTCCATACCAAAAGTAAGGTGTTAGCAGGGAGAGATCCTCAGTAAGAAGTTTGACCTGATCATTTAAGAACTGAATAACTGATAACACTGAAATTATCATATTATTTTGCTCCTTTTAATTTTATTTGCCAATAATCTGGGTGTAGTCCTTGATAACAAGTTGTCCTTCACTGCTAAAATAGCAACAGTTACCCGAAGCTGTCGATTCTTTCTTTACAATATCTGCACAATCCGTGTATTTCTCCCAAGATATCCTACCCAGCTCATAGTTCAGGCTCGAGTGTTGTCCTTACTGGACTCTCTCCCTGCAGGTGTCATCGGGCCCTTCAAGCTCATCCACAATGCTGCTGTTCGTCTTTTTCATAACCAGCCAATGTACCCACTCTTCTCCTTGTCTCTCCACAGCCTACCAGTCTTGGCTCAGGTAAAATACAAAGCTCTGGTCCTAAAATCTATTTTTCTTTTTTTTGTGTGCAATGTGTACAACACTATAACTCTGGAACAATTTAACCTTTCTATACATGGACAGCTAAAATCTGTATATAGCCAATCTATTTCAGCAACAACAAAAGAAAAACACTACAAATGTGATACTGATGTGCATGGTTTTTGGTTAGAGGTGGTAGACAGAGAGGTCTACACGGTCAATATTCTGAAATTTGACATTTTACATCAAGGGCCTGCAAGGCCTTCTCTGCTGGCCTAAAAAATATCAGAATCACAGACTGATGTTAATTATATTTTGTCCATGAATACTTATTAAACCCTGAGGTCGACGGGAGCGGCGCCGCTCCCAGCAGCAATACAAGTATATTACTATTTCTAACGTCGCAAGATTTTATCATACACACGCTGCAAAAACATTGACAGAAACCTTAGAATCGTGACTTTCAGATTTGAGCACTGGCAAATAATATTAGATTTTTTAAATTCGGTTAATTAGACCAAAAGTAAACCTTGCCTTTTACTCTGTTTTTACCTGTTAGTACCGTCCCCCTTCTATTGACATGGTAACTAGGTGCTATTCTCGGGAGGGGCGTGGAGCCATGTGTGAAATCGCAGCGTAAACAATGTCCCGAAATTATATCGCATCTTTGTCTGTGTTTACGGTTGCGATCTGCCAGCAACAGACGGTGTATGCTGATATTTATTTTATTTCCAAATATATGAATTCCGCGTCCTGTGACGCTATACGGAATCATTGCGAACTACTGCGAATAATTAACAGGAGGATATTTAACCCGCTGGCATTCTGGACATGATCTAGCTTAGCTTGATAGTACCTATTGTGATGAATGTTTCTTGCCTCTCGAGAACTTGTTTGTTCGTGTGCTTGTTGTTTAGATTCCCAGCGTTTAGTTTATACCACGTTTTTGGATACGTGGATTTACCTGTTTACTTTGATTTGTTTGTTCCTGTTCGTTGGTTTTGTTTTGTTTGTCTTTCCGTGTCTTCGCAGACACGGATTTTGCTTTCGTTTTCCGACAGACGTTTAACGATAAATATCTTAAACCCAGAAAACGGGCTACTTTTGATCATGTGCCTGTGTCCACTGCCAAACACTCTGGATGTTGGCAAACTGGCTTCTGTTGGTTGCAATAAATGTGTACTCTGCAAGATGTCGGGAAACAGCGGTTTGTGACGTTCCCTTGTGTCTACAGTTGACCAGAAACTGTTTTGAGAAGTGGCACCAAAGACTGTGAAAGAACAGATTGTCTCACCATGTTTTAATTTGGAATGTTTTGTATATAGTTTGTTTTCAATGAATCTTCCCAAATGAAAAAAACTTTCTGCATGGCTCACTGACTATTGCTTACTCTGATGGCTTTTCTCTTTGTCTGACGGCCTTTGAGAGAGATGGCCCATCTGACAGATTTTACAGGTGTGGACAAGCCTCAGGTGTGGATCATGAATATTCTTGAAATTAGCATATAGCCCTCCCACAGCCTGAAATAAATGTGACCAGTTCTGATAAAAACAGGTTTTTAGCTATTTAGATCTCAGATGTGCTAAACTATTTTCACACCCTTACATAAACAAGACCTTGATGAACAAACGCATATTGGCAAAACAATTCGTCACTATAGTTTAGTGTGTGCTTTCACAACTTTTGTGACGGCAGAAAAATTTACTCTTTATAACTTGTGTGTTTGTAGATCTATTTACAAGCTGCATATGATACTGACCAAACTATTGATGGCATATAAATGTAGCTGTGATTGTCCTTCAAATAAAATTAAATAATTCCAAATGGTCTGTTCGCTTCCTTTCATAGCTGTTCCCCTGGTTGCGCTGCATCCAGACGTGTATTTTCATATTAAAGCATTTAACCAATCACATTACATCATAGTCAGACACTCTCTGACTATCCAATCAAAGGGTGTGAATACGCTGACGTTACCTAGGCCTTCTAGAAGGCCTTCGTGTCCCCAACTCAAAATCTGATTGGTTGAAGCAACAGTTTGATCAACACTTATTTTATGCTACAGGGCCTTCAGAACGGATTGTGAAGGCCTCCAGGCAGATTTATTTGACCCTGGCAACAAATGATGGCTGAAATGTGATTGGTTAAATGCTTTAATATGAAAAAACACGTCTGGATGCAGCGCAACCAGGGGAACAGCTATGAAAGGAAGCGAACAGACCATTTGGAATTATTTAATAAGTATTCATGGACAAAATATAATTAACATCAGTCTGTGATTCAGATATTTTTTAGGCCAGCAGAGAAGGCCTTGCAGGCCCTGACGGCCCACCACTGCTGAAAACATATTGTACTTCTTTGCACACATCTTCCTTGAAAAGGAATATAACAGTGATGTTTTTTTGTTAAAAGGATAAATGACTTCCCAAGTAATTCACAGAGAGGCACATGAGACAAAAATTCTGACTATGCCAAACTTCAGTTTAATTTCAGAAATTAAGGGTACCCTGCTCTATTGGTTCCAGCAAAGCCATGCAAGTTATTCAGAATTTTAGGTTGAGCAGCACGAGCATGAAATCAAACGAAAAAGTCTGATGGACTGCAATAATGTCAAAGTATGTACTTAAGAAAATGGCCCATGCTCAATACTATATTAAATCAAAGCTGTTATATGTCACGTCTCGTGTTCGTGTTCCCCGTAATTAAGTGTTTCAGTTTATTCCATGTTTTCCTGGTTGTCCGGTCCGTGTTTCACTTACCTGTTTCCAGTCTTGTCATTGTATTATCGTTTTCACCTGTTTGTTTCACCTGCATTCCTGTTAATTCCTGATTGTTTCTTGTTATGTCTGATGTAGCCTGTTTAGCTGTGTGTTTTCCCATGTTCGTTACCAGATTGTCTCATCATTGTATTATCGTTTTCACCTGTTCCTCGTGTGTCTGATTGCAGTCTCCGGTGGCAGCTGCATTCATGTTAATTCCTGATTGTTTCTCGTTATGTCTAAATGTATATAAACTGTGCGTTTTCCCATGTTCGTTGTCAGATTGTCTTGTGCTTTGCTTATGCCTACACAACTTTCCAGTGGTCTCTTTGTTTACCCGTGTGTTTTTTCCTCGTGTTCGTGCTTCCGTGTTCAGTCCTGTCTCACCTGTTCGTGCTCCTCGTGGTTCTGCCCTGCTCCTCTCTGTGTTCCCCAGACTGATTCCCTGTTATCGACCTCCGACTGCCCATTGACCACTTCTTGCCTGCCTCTGACACACCTGAAGCCTGGAACGAACTTTGCCTGTCCCCGACCACTCTTTGGATTCCTGTATTGCCCTGATTGCTCCCATATGAACTTTGCCTGTCTTTGCAATAAAGAACATTATTGCATTCTTGGGTCCGTGCCTGGTTTTCCTACTCCGTTCCTGACAGTTATATTAAAGTATCACCCAAGCAAATGAAATATGTCACCAATCTGATATGAGTAGCCTACCTCTACTCTACTCTTCTAATCCATAATATGCTACCTACAAGCTAACCAGTATACCACATTATGCATTGGTAGAGAATTATCTTATGATGTCTGTGCTCGAGTCAAGCAAGAAACACAGCATGATAAACATGATTCAAGACAGTTTGATGTTTGGTTTTATTCTACCCATCTCTCCTGTGAAAATATGTTAAATGAATGTCATAACTGAAGGATTGCTCAGGAATCTTGCCTTCTCACCTGAATATTCCTTGATGGTCTTGCCAGCCGATGAAATTTCTCCGAAGACAGGGAAATAGAATTCCTTCTCGTCGGACTCCAAAGTCACAGTCACATACCTGCAGCGCCACTTTGTGAATCTACGAAGCAGAGTGGTCTCCCGTCGGATGTAGATTTCCGTCGGTTCTCCATCTAACTCAATTGTCTTGTGGGACAACAATTTAAGTTCGTTTTTACTATGCAACACCCCGCACGTGAAGGCATGCAGTGTAGAAAAGCGATGAAGTTTTATAATACATTAAACATACATTTATTTAAGCCTGCAGGCTATGTTAAGACATAATGAAATACATAGGGTTGTTTTCCATCAAATTATTTCCACATGCAATTATCAATTATGTATAACAATATACTTACAGTTTCATCTTGAATTTTACACTCAATTTTTTTCAGACCATCTGAAAATTGAATGTAAACTGTATCTGTTGGCTTTGGATCAACTTGAACAATATATTTTTTCATCTCCTTTGCAGTTTGCTCCTCAAATTAGAAACCTGGAACAACTCCCCTTTTATATTGTCTCAAGGAACCTGCCTACAAGGAAGTAAAATATATGTCATCATAAGATAAATATTGTGAACTGGGTTATAGCACAAAAGTTGATAGAATGCGGATATAATCTGCATTGTCGTTGGACATGTTTTTCAAGGTACAGAGTGTTCCAGTGTTTTGGAGACACGGGGGTTGATACAAGGAAACCCTTGAGTAAATTAAGTGTTCTAGTGGCTCTGTTATGCTGTGGGGTGCATTTTCCTGGCATGGTTAGTTCCACTCAACCCCCTTGGAGGGCAAGGTAAACATCAATAAATACAAAGCCATTCTGAGTGATTTTGGAGTGGTGCCTGAGAGCATTTTCCACCACCATCAACAAAACACCAAAGTATGGAATTTCTTGTGGAAGAATGATGCTGCATCCCTCCAATAGAGTTCCAGACACTTGTTAGAATCTATGCCAAGGCGCATTGAAGCTGTTCTGGCAGGCCATGGTGGCCCAACGCCCCAATAAGACACTTTATGTTGGTGTTTCCTTTATTTTGGAAACTGTGAGGGTGGATGGTGATAGGCGCCACTCGCAGAACCCCAGGGGATCAATAAATTAAACTGTACTGCCCTACAGTCTAACCACTAGCTCTGATAAACAGAGAAATAGGGAAGGGACAAACAAAAGGGAGGAACGGAAAATATCACCCAACGGGTGGCTAAGTGTCACACTGACACAAACGAAATAAATAAAGAACACTCTGCAGAGTTAATAAGGTGAGGGTAGCAAAACACCCGACAAACAAACTACCTTATACAATTTATTTTCAGAAAACAAAACACACGGTGGTGGAAATACGTCCACCGGATTACCAAATGGTAATAGAAATCAATCAACTAAACCAAAGACACCGAGTGTCCGAAAACGAGAAAAGGGCTAAGAGAGTCAAAAGAACAAGAATGTAACCCAAAACCAGTGGTGGGCCGTCAGGGCCTGCAAGGCCTTCTCTGCTGGCCTAAAAAATATCTGAATCACAGACTGATGTTAATTATATTTTGTCCATGAATACTTATTAAATAATTCCAAATGGTCTGTTCGCTTCCTTTCATAGCTGTTCCCCTGGTTGCGCTGCATCCAGACGTGTTTTTTCATATTAAAGCATTTAACCAATCACATTTCAGCCATCATTTGTTGCCAGGGTCAAATAAATCTGCCTGGAGGCCTTCACAATCCGTTCTGAAGGCCCTGTAGCATAAAATAAGTGTTGATCAAACTGTTGCTTCAACCAATCAGATTTTGAGTTGGGGACACGAAGGCCTTCTAGAAGGCCTAGGTAACGTCAGCGTATTCACACCCTTTGATTGGATAGTCAGAGAGTGTCTGACTATGATGTAATGTGATTGGTTAAATGCTTTAATATGAAAATACACGTCTGGATGCAGCGCAACCAGGGGAACAGCTATGAAAGGAAGCGAACAGACCATTTGGAATTATTTAATAAGTATTCATGGACAAAATATAATTAACATCAGTCTGTGATTCAGACATTTGAGCGGACATTTTCAGCCCTAAAGCGAATGAAAATTTATGCCAGAAATACGACAGGGCAGGCTCGACTTTCAGCATTAGCTTCGATGGCGATAGAAAAGGATGGAACTTCTTGATGGAACTGAAACACACGGATAATCTGTACGACAGAGTAATTGAACTCTTTTTGAGGAAAGAAAGGAGGATGGATTTTGTGTACAAATAATAAGGATTTTTGGTGAGTAAAATGTTGCTATTTTCCTAAATAATATTGCAATTTTATGAGGTTATTATTATTGATGCTTTTTTATGTGTGTCGCAGCTGTAGCACCTCGGGTTTGTTTCTTCAGTAAAGGCATTTATTCTGGATACACGAGTTATCTATCTGTGATGCAACGGCAACGGGTGCCTGTTCGGTTTGTTTTTGCACTTTGTTTATTTATCTTTCTTCAGTCATGTTTCATGAGAGAGAATGACAGCGATAGTTAGAAGCGTGAGATAATTAGTGATTAGTAGTGTTAGTAACTTAATCTAAATCCCTAATGTTAGTAGATTAGTTGGTTAGTACTATATACATCTAACTAATATATACAAAGTGTAATTAGAAAGTAAGAAGGAAGTAAAACGAGATTAGAAACGAAGACGGAAAAACCTAAACAGAATTTCCCGAAGTGCATGCCAGAACGAGAATGAAACATGACTGAAGAAAGATAAATAAACAAAGTGCAAAAACAAACCGAACAGACACCCGTTGCCGTTGCATCGCAGATAGATAACTCGTGTATCCAGAATAAATGCCTTTACTGAAGAAACAAACCCGGGGTGCTACAGCTGCGACACACATAAAAAAGCATAAATAATAATAAGCTCATAAAATTGCAATATTATTTAGGAAAATAGCAACATTTTACTCACCAAAAATCCTTATTATTTGTACACAAAATCCATCCTCCTTTCTTTCCTCAAAAAGAGTTCAATTACTCTGTCGTACAGATTATCCGTGTGCTTCAGTTCCATCAAGAAGTCCTTTTCTATCGCCATTCAAGCTAATGCTGAAAGTCGAGCCTGCCCTGTCGTATTTCTGGCATAAGTTTTAATTCGCTTTAGGGCTGAAAATGTCCGCTCAAATGTCTGAATCACAGACTGATGTTAATTATATTTGGTCCATGAATACTTATTAAATAATTCCAAATGGTCTGTCCGCTTCCTTTCATAGCTTTCCCCTGGTTGCGCTGCTTCCAGACGTGTATTTTCATATTAAAGCATTTAACCAATCACATTACATCATAGTCAGATACTCTCTGACTATCCAATCAAAGGGTGTGAATATGCTGACGTTACCTAGGCCTTCTAGAAGGCCTTCGTGTCCCCAACTCAAAATCTGATTGGTTGAAGCAACAGTTTGATCAACACTTATTTTATGCTACAGGGCCTGCAGAACTGATTGTGAAGGCCTCCAGGCAGATTTATTTGACCCTGGCAACAAATGATGGCTGAAATGTGATTGGTTAAATGCAACCAGGGGAAAGCTATGAAAGGAAGCGGACAGACCATTTGGAATTATTTAATAAGTATTCATGGAAAAAATATAATTAATATCTGTGATTCAGATATTTTTTAGGCCAGCAGAGAAGGCCTTGCAGGCCCTGACGGCCCACCACTGATATATATATATATATACATATACAGTATATATATACACACACTGTATATCTAGTGTATTTTGTTATGGAAAGAGCTAAAAAGGACAGAAACGAAAAACTGAATCCCTTTTCTCGTTCACAACACAAACATATTGTAGTCAAGGCAATCTGTCTGGTTTGTTATTCTCCCATTTTACACAATGATTTATGTAGCAGCCTTTGCAAGATCAAAATAATTTATTCACCCATTAATCAAAAGACATACACATGTCTCTCTCTCTCTCTCTCTCTCTTTCTCTCTCTCTTTCTTTCTTTCTCTCTGCCTCTCTCTCACACACACACACACACACACACACACACACACACACAGCCTCACAACAATGTTATATTGTCTGATACATATCCATTTTGTGGTATAAATGATCACAGTGACTGGACAAACAGTAATCATTGTGCTACACAATTATTTAATCTGTTCTCTGCACAGCCTAACGAAAAAGGAAGAAAACTAACAAAAATGGCTATTTTAATGTATAAAAATGAACAGACTGACCAGAAACGGCAGTAACGCTACTGTAAAAAAATAATAATACTTACGCAGCAAAGCCCAATAAAACCGTTACAAATAATATAATTTCCTCGTTTGTATTTTTACCCATTTAACATTCCGTATTTTTTATTTTTATTATGGAACACATTTTTAAAATGCACACAGTAAATTGGAAAGTGTCATAATTTCGCTCAAATATAACTTATCATTTGTTCTTTCGTTAAATACTCGTCACGGATAAACTAGAGCCAGTCGGAAAACTCCCCTGCCTACTATTCTGGCTGGCAGTCAGCCTAGCGGTGCCAAGGTGGGCTGGGCTGCGCAGCATGGACTTCTAATGGTGGACAGAAAATAATTTGCATTACAGAGACGAAAATTATATTAACGGGAACGCCGAGAATGTGGTGTCGCCGCTCAACTCCTACCTTTCTTTCCATGGCTGCAATGCAGTCTCTTGTCTCGAGGTACACGGGAGAAATTGTAGGGTACATTCACTGTTCACTACAAATCACGGTGAATTGTGGTGTAGGGAAATTTTGAGACATGTACCGCATTACATTTTAGTGAAATGGATTTTATTGAATTCTCGGCTCCATATTATGAGGTCAATCGTACCACGTTGAACCTCTGCTTTTCTCTGGAGCGATTTGGGGAACATATCCGGACAAACAATACAATACAATACATTACGTAAATACAGACACCATATGCCGCGGACGTTGCGTTTGCCCTACTTTGTTACAGCCATATAGGAGTCGAAGGGCTTAATCTCTAGAACTCACATCATAGACAACTAATTCCATGGCGAGCCTGGTACCCCGAGGTTTCAAGACTTGAAGCGTTCACTACCTGACTACAGTACAGCTACTGGGACATTCTACGTCTAAGCGAAGTTCAGTGGCATCAGAACTTAGAGCATCCGCTGCCGGCATGCAGCTACTCGACATTCTAAGTTCTACAGAGTAGTGTTATCGGGACTCGGCGCATTCGCTGTCTGTATGCAGAACAGCGAAATCAACATTCCAAGCCCGCTACCCTAGATCCGATGCAGGACTAACTCGTCAGCGCAGAGGGACAGAGCTGGACAGTCCGTGCGGCCTCGCTCCCGGCGTGTTTACAACCTTCCCTTTCTAGCGCTGAAAGGGGAGAAAGACATGTGTTGAAACAATGATTTGCACACTTATGTTCAAACCTAAGCAATAATGTCACAAAACCGACATTACACAATACATAACAGAAAACACACAAACAAGGCAGTATAACAAATTCCTTACACATAGAAAACTAGAACGCAGAGCGCCCGGAGCCTTCGTTAAGCGAATGAACTCCCCAAGCTGCATTCGGACAATGCCTTTATACACCTCTGACCAGCCTTCAAATGATACCCCAGCTGTTGGTTATTCTGACAAAAGAGTAATTGTGGGTTTTGCAAGGCTAGCAGAATGGCGAGTGCCCCCACCCTGCGGGAACGAGTACATCACGTGTTATATGACTGTCCCAATCTTCCTGTTGGTAGTCGTAAAGCTACTGTCGGTGGCCAGAAATCGTGTTATTCCAGCCAACCGTGGGGAAACTGGTTCCCAGGGTGTTACCAGATCCCTGGCTTCTCGGAGTGGGGGTTTATGGCATGTTACAAGGAAACACAAACAACTTCTAACCTCTGAACAGTTGCAAACCCTTAATGGACATGACATGACGCAGGGGAAAAGACACAGTAATTCTGCTCACTAGAACCTATTACATATGTACAGTGTACGACACATACAGTAGCCTAATTCTGCTCACATATTACTGTATGACACATACAGTAATTCTGCTCACTAAAACCTATTACATATGTATTGTGGATTAACACATACAGTCCCAAAGCAATTTCCCCTTTCAACCAATGGGTTCACCAGATGACAGAACTTAGTGCAGGGGGGGAGAGGGGCTGGCTAACTAACATCTTCGAGCCAGTCCATTCCAACCCTACAGTGGGTATTTTCTTGTTCACTATATAGTGAACAAAATTAACAGTTTAGAATTCGTCGCACACTACAAAATGGCGTACACACTATATAGTGCACTATATAGTGAATAGGGAGCGGTTTCGAACACAGCCAGGATCAAATGAAAAGAGGGTTTAGGAGGGAGCGTCGTCAAATTACCCTGTAGAAAGTCATCGCTTTGTAACAAAAAATACGAAAAGTAAGGTGTTGGCAGGGAGAAATCTTCGGTAAAGTTATTATATCGCCAATGAAAAGAAATCGAAGGGCAGTGGCACTCTCTTCGAAGGACAGCGCCTCTCGGTGAAAAATAAATAAAGAACAATTAGGGGTTGTGTAAAAAGTATCTTCAATTAACTTTTTTCACTAGGTCAGATTCAGATTCAGATTCAGATTCTTTAATCGCCATCATGTAAACATGTAGGAACTTAGTACGGTATTTAAAGTGCGTATGTCACATTCTTTCACAAATAACAGCAATAACAACAACCGAGACCAAGTGCAAAACATGACAAAACAGTGCAACAACAGAACAGTTCAAGTGCAATGGCTGGTAAACACAATAGACAGGGAGGTAGAGCAGTGCAAAAAATAAAAGAAAAAAAAATAAAGTTCAGTGGTCAGTCTCAGGGAGGGGGGGGGGGGCAGGGGAGACCAGACTTGTTGACCAGGCGTGCTGCTGAGGGGAAAAAGCTGTGTCTATGACGTTCTTTTCCCGTCTTAGGCAGCCGTAGCCTCCTTCCATGAGGCAGCAGGGTGAAGAGGTTGTGACCTGGGTGGGAGGGGTCCGCCATTATCTTCCTCGCCCTCCTCAGAGCCCTGGTGTTATGTAGGGACTCGAGGGGGGGGAGGGCGCAGCCAATCACCCGCTCCGCCGAGCGTATCACCCGCTGCAGCTTGGCCTTGTCCTTGACCGTAGCCGCAGGGAACCAGGTGAGGATGGAGAGGGTGAGGATGGAGAGGGTGAGGATGGACTCAATGATGACGGTGTAAAACTGGGTCATCATGGTCCTTGGCAGCCTGAACTTCCTCAGCTGCCACAGGAAGAACATCCTCTTCCGGGCCTTCTTTGTGAGGGCATCGATGTTCAGCCCCCACTTCAGGTCCCGGGAGATGGTTGTGCCAAGAAAGCGGCATGACTCCACCGAGGCCACCGGGGTGCCACCCAGGTTGATGGGAGGGGGACGGGCTGCTTTCCGTCTGAAATCCACTACCATCTCCACTGTTTTAAGAGCGTTTAGCTCCAAGTTGTTACAGCTGCACCAGCTCTGCAGTCGCTTGATCTCCCTCCTGTAGGCAGACTCATCCCCCTTGGAGATGAGACCCACCAAGGTGGTGTCGTCTGCAAACTTCAGGAGCTTGACCGACGGGTGGAGGGAGATGCAGCTGTTGGTATACAGGGAGAACAGTAGGGGGGACAGAACGCAGCCCTGCGGGGAGCCGGTGCTGATGGACTTTAGGCTGGAGATGTTCTTCCCCAGCTTCACCCGCTGCGACCTGTTGGACAGGAAGTCCGTAATCCACCTACAGGTAGAGTCCGGCACCCGCAGCAGGGACAGCTGGTGCTCCAGTATGTCCGGGAGGATGGTGTTGAAGGCCGAGCTGAAGTCCACAAACAGAATCCTGGCGTAGGTCCCTGCAGTGTCCAGGTGTTCCAGGACGTAGTGCAGAGCCATATTCACGGCGTCGTCCATGGATCTGTTGGCTCTGTACGCAAACTGCAGGGGGTCTAGCAGGGGATCTGTTATGGACTTCAGGTGGGCCAGGACAAGGCGCTCAAAGACCTTCATGACCACAGACGTCAGGGCGACAGGTCTGTAGTCGTTAAGGCCCGTGACCTTGGCCTTCTTGGGGATGGGGATGATGGTCGAGGCCTTGAAGCATGCTGGGACCCGACACAGCTCTCAGTCGCAGACACCCTGGCCTTTATTCAGCACCTGCGCTTTTCGATGCAGAGTGAAAGGACTTGATACTCGATCATCCGATCGGAGGAGTAGATATTGAAATGGGCCATATTATGATGACAGTGAAGACAGCTATTCAAGTATATTAGATATGTAGTTGACATAAAAATGTATGCTAACTCTTAATTATATTACTATGAACCAATTGTAATTTTATTTTTATTTTTTTCATATTTTTTCTCCCGTTTTTCTCCCAATTTGGTAGCCAATTACTCCCGCTAGTTTTAGTTTAATCCCATCCCTCGTAGTTCGCTGCCGTAGCCCTGTGACCGGCAGTGGCAATGGCGAAGCACCGCCTCCTCCGAGACGGCACTCGTCGAGCTGTTGACTGTAATTCCGGCACCCCAGAACCACTCCTGTGTCGGCTTCCCTCCCACCTCCCTGGGGCGGACAGCCAATTGCCGCCACGCCGGCACTCCCGGGCAGAGCCAACTCTGGCATGATGGGGAATCAAACCCCGGTCGCCGTGGCCAGTGTCAGACGTTGAAACCACTACAAGATTGATCTTCTAATATTAACAAACATTGCCAGTGCTGCTCAGAGTCCTACATGCTAGATTCACAAACCTACACCATTTTACAGCTTCAGACATTATTATATTACAAGAAGAACACTGTAGACTCCTGAAAAAGGGTTAAATCATATGCTGAAAATAGTTTTGAGCAATTCCCATATACTGCAGCATTTGCTGTGTCGTGTAAAGTCACATCAGTCAATGACTTCACAATAACAAGTGTCAGGATGGATACTTGAGTTTGTTGCCCCTTTGAAAGTGCAGCAGTGTGGCACAGTGGTTAGGGAACTGTAACTAGATATCTTTATACCTGAGACCTGGGTGAGACACTGCTGTTGTAATGTACTAGTAGCACAAATCGCCTCGGTAAATATCCAGCTGTTTAAATGAATTATATGCAGGTCACCGTGGTTAGGGGTGATTTGTTATGACTCCATTCTTTTAGATGTTATCTCTTGGATCACTAAATTCATCAAAAGTAATAGTGCAATTGAGAGAGAGAGAGAGAGAGCAAGAAATGTGGGGGCCTTGTTTCTGTTGCAGCAGAATTATTGTTTTCTTTAATTTGCCTTAAAGTGGGTCATTTTGGTGTGGTCCACCACCCCTTTGTAATGCGTAGCATGGCATTGTAAGATTTCTCGGATTTCTGAGGACCTTTTTGAAGACAATATCTACAACCTGGGTGCAATGGAAAACAGAACCAGAGGAAGTGCTATATTCACCTGAGGTGTGTACACCATGAGGTGCACAAATATAGCCATCTATAGGGGATATCAAATATGGTTTTACATTTAGTGTCGTTTTCACATGGTTTGTTTTGAAGTAACATTACCAATGTACGTATTTTAAACAGTAGACCAGTAAGTATTTCATTTTAGTATTTAATTGAGGCAAAACACATCCTCTGGCTTAATGATTATTCATAACATTGCATCCAACATTTAGAACACACATTTTGTACTTTAAGGCCACCTTGTACTCAAGACAGTCCTGCAACATTGCTCCTGGATGAAGACAAAGCACCTGATTTATTTATAACACTTTTTCATGAGGAAATGTAACACATTGGGGATGATGGCACATACAATCCAATGGAACACTGTAGCCATCTTAATGCCAAGAATGATTATTTTAAGAACTTGTAAGGGCTCTGAGTTACTTTGACGGTAATAATTTCAGTCAAAGTCCGTTTATTTGAACTTTGAAGATTTTCAGAGGTTTGCATTTTAGTATATGTATTAGGATGTCTGTATGATCCCAGAAATGGCCTGTGTTGTCACAGTTATGTTTGTTTTACATAAGCATTATTCTGAAAAAAATATATGCGCAAGCAAGCTGTCCTCTGGGTGCTGTTCCCTCTCTTCTTATTCCTTCCTTTTTAATACCTCTCTCACCTCTGATAGCTTTCTCCTGAATTCAAATGGGCATACATCACACCACCCCTGTTTTCATCCTTGATCCTACTGTTGTTGAAATCTATCACCATGTCTCACATCTGGAACAAAACACTGGAACATGTTATATCTTGAAAAAATTGCCCAACGACAATGCCAATGACAAAGGTGTATTATTAATTTCACATGTATATGGTGACATCCCGCCCACACACTGCTGATTGCTTTCATGAACTCCTCCGCTCCATCAAGCAACACCGTAACCCAATTCACAAGAATTGATGATAACATTGAAAAACATTTTACTTCCTTGTCGGCAAATTCCTTGAGACAATATAAAAGGGGAGATTGTTCCATGCTTCTGAATTGAGGAGCAAACTGCAAAGGGGATGGCAAAATATACTGTTCAAGTTGATCCAAAGCCAACAGATACAGTTTACGTTAAATGTTCAGCTGGTCTGAAAACAACTGAATGTAAAATTCAAGATGAAACTGTAAGTATATTGAAATACATAATTGATAATTGCATGTGGAAATGATTTTAATGGAAAACAATCCAATGTATTTCATTATGTTTAACATATCCTGCAGGCTTAAATAAATGTTTGTTTAATGTATTATAAAAATGTGTTGCTTTTCTACACTGCATGCTTTCACGTGCGGGGTGTTGCATAGTAAAAACGAACTTAAATTGTTGTCCCACAAGACAATCGAGTTAGATGGAGAACCGACGGAAATCTACATCAGACGGGAGACCACTTTGCTTCGTAGATTCACAAAGTGGCGCTGCAGGTATGTGACTGTGACTTTGGAGTCCGACGAGAAGGAATTCTACTTCCCTGTCTTCGGAGACATTTCATCGGCTGGCAAGACCATCAAGGAATATTCAGGTGAGAAGGCAAGATTCCTGAGCAATCCTTCAGTTATGACATTCATTTAACGTATTTTCACAGGAGAGATGGGTAGAATGAAACCAAACATCAAACTGTTTTGAATCATGTTTATCATGCTGTGTTTCTTGCTTGAAATAAGATAATTCTCTACCAATGGATAATGTGGTATACTGGTTAGCTTGTAGGTAGCATATTATGGATTAGAAGAGTAGAGTAGAGGTACACATATCAGATTGGTGACATATTTAATTTCCTTGGGTGAAACATCAAACTGTTTTGAATCATGTTTATCATGCTGTGTTTCTTGCTTGACTCGATCATAAGATAATTGGATAATGTTTACTGGTTAGCTTGTAGACACATATCAGATTGGTGACATATTTAATTTCCTTGGGTGATACTTTAATAAAACAGCTTTGATTTAATATAGTATTGAGCATTCTTTTCTTAAATGGATAATGTGGTATACTGGTTTAGCTTGTAGGTAGCATTTTTATGGATTAATGAGATAGAGCTGTGATTCGTACACATATCAGATTGGTGAAATTTAATTTCCTTGTGATACTTTAATAAAAACAGCTTTGATTTTTCCAAAAACCCTCAGGTTTTAAGATGTTGTGTAGAATAATTGCTTAGGTTTTAATAGGCGTTTTTAGCAGGCATTTTAGGTCTGAATGGGTTAAGTACATACTTTGACATTAATGCAGTCCGTCAGACTTTTTAGTTTTGATTTCATGCTTGTGCTGCTCGACCTAAAATTCTGAATAACTTGCATGACTTCACTGGAACCAAAAGACCAGAGTACCCTTCAGCTCTGAAATTAAACTGAAGTTTGGCATAGTCTGAATTTTTGTCTCATATGCCCTCTCTGTGAATTACTTGCGAAAGTCATTTATCCTTTTAACAAAAACACATCACTGTTATATTTCTTTTCAAGGAAGATGTGTGCAAAGAAGTAAAATCCTTCCTCTCTTATCATGTATTTTTTCAGTAATCATGTCATTTTTTGTGTATAATATACAACTATCTAGTGAAAAGTAATACATTCATGGTTTTGGATGCATCGTTAGATGTTACTGAAAGTTTGTAGAATTGTCTGATAGTTCAGTGGACATTTTTGACTTTCTGCCATCATTTTTTATTTCAATTTCAGCTAAGCTATCTCACCATGATTCCTCTGCGGAGAGAGAAGATTCGTTGTCTAAAAATCGTCAGTTCAAGGTAAATTCCAAATGCATGAATGCCCAGTACTCGTGTTACGACAGTGGATATGCCTGTGGGCCTTAAAAGTTACTGACCATTTCATTTAAGAGGCATGTGACCTGGGTTTCAGCCCTTCTCCTCAATGCATCACTGTAGGCATTCAATCTCACAGTTGATCTCAGATATCATTCAATAAACTGCACAGACAAGTGACTAATTATACCATCAAGGATTAATTAGAAAAACCTTTTTAGTATAAATCAACTCATCTCATTGTCTAAGCCGCTTATTCCTGGTCAGGGTCGCTGGAGCCTATCCCAGCATGCATAGGGGCGAGAGGCAGGAATAAACCCTGGACAGGTCGCCAATCCATCACAGGGCACACACACCATTCACTCACACACTCATACCTACGGGCAATTTAGACTCTCCAATTAGGCTAACGTGCATGTCTTTGGACTGTGGGAGGAAACCGGAGTACCCGGAGGAAACCCACGCGGACACGGGGAGAACATGCAAACTCCACACAGAAAGGCCCCCGGCCTGGATTTGAACCCGAGACCTTCTTGCTGTGAGGCGACAGTGCTATCCACTGCACCACCGTGCCGCCTTATTTGCTAAATATAATTGTATAATATGTACTCATTTTCTCTTGCTCATTAGAAATTATTTGATCAGTAAAACTGAATGGGAAATCTGAATGTGAATGTTTCCAGGGGTCATGATTTACAATTCCGTTTCCAAGGTACTGGCAAGGCAAGGCAAGTTTATTTATATAGCACATTTCATACAACAGTGGCAATACAAAGTGCTTTACACAGAGCATAAAAATACAGAATAAGGAGAATAAGTAAGAAAATACAAATAAATGTATATAGAATAAAAATGAGATATAAAAAGTAAAAGAGTAAAACAAAGTGCATTGCACATAAAAAGAATAGGTAAGAAAATACAAATAAGTGTATATATAATTAAGATATAAAGATAAAAGAGTAAATCAAAGTGCTAGAGTTTAATCGTAGATACTGCAAAACATGAAGGTTTTAAGCCTGGTTTTGAATATATTTAGAGTTTGGGCCTGTTTGAGTTCTTCAGGGAGTTTATTCCAGATGCATGAGGCAGAGTGACTAAAAGCTGCTTCACCATGTTTTGTTTTCACTCTTGGAGTGTTTAATAGACTGGTCTCAGATGACCTTAGGGGTCTAGCTGGAATGTAGGGTGAGAGGAGGTCTGATATGTATTTTGGCCCAAGACCATTTAGTGATTTATAGACAATTAGGAGTACTTTAAATTCAATTCTCTGACAGACTGGTAGCCAGTGTAGAGATCTGAGAATTGGTGTGATGTGTTCAAATTTTGTAGTTTTAGTTAAGACTCTAGCAGCGGCATTTTGGACAAGCTGCAATTTGCGAACATCCCCTTTAGATAGGCCTGTCAGAAGACCATTACAATAATCAAGCCTACTCGAAATAAATGCATGGATGAGCTTTTCAAGATCTTGTTTAGACATGAAACCTCTAATTCTTGCTATGTTTTTCAGGTGATAGTAGGCTGATTTAGTTATTGAGTTTATGTGGCTGTTAAAGTTTAGATCGGAGTCTAGAATTACACCAAGATTTCTGACCTGGTTTTTAGTCTGAAGAGAGAGAGAATCAAGGTGGGCACTGACTTTCAATCTTTTGTCATGTGAAGGCCAGATTAACTATAGAAATAGTCGCAGAGAAACAACAGTCGCTATAATGTGGCTCTTTTGTGGTCACAGATACCGACATGTTAAGAACTAATTTATTGGTTCTAATTACGCAGTCAATTAAATTAAATGCCCTCATTTGCAATTTTTTGGTAAGAGACATCCATAAAAAAACTGAAACAATACATGTCCAGATCACAATGCACCATGAAATGGATACCAGGTACAAAGCGGTACCGTCACAAAAAGAAGGTTGAAGAAATGAAGAAATTCATTAGGAATAACAAAATAAACTGTAGATGATGTAAAGAAAAGATAGCATGACATTAGACGGTGTCCAAAAGAAAAACTTTCCTACAATATCATTTGGGGAAAAAACACATGCAGTGGTCCAACTGAGGAAAGAATATTAACACTGATAGAACAGGTGGAACAATCCCTGCAAAATCAAGAGGTCGTGGTGGTGAAAGGAATAGACACTTGAGATGGGAGAAGGCCACAGAGCGCCTGAAGGTAAAACTGTATTCACGATTCATTCTATAGCCTACTGACCGCATACGCACAATGAGAAAATTGTTCAAATTCAGAACTGCCTTTTTATGCTGACTGGTAGCTGATGACAGATTAGTCAATAGAAATCCTCTGTCGTGACGTTTAGACTAGCAGCTGTTACAAAAATATGTTTTTTTCCACAGAAACATTAAAGCAACATGGAAAAGGTAATTAAAGAAATTATTTTTTATAAATTAATATTGGCACTGCAAAAAAAACATTTCTTTTTTCAAAACACCATTATTTTTAAATGTATGAGATTATTCCTCATATTATATAGCATATTTTCTGCTATGATACTGTAGATACAATGTCACATGTTATGGTTCTGCATATGTTTGCAAAATGAATATTCTCTGCAGTTTTCTGTGGATCAAACATATTGGAAATGTTAATGCAATGAAATGTATGATTTTATGAAACTGTACTGTATATGTTTGGAAGAGTGTCATTAATATTGTCTGCAGGTTTCTGCAAGAACTCCTCTCAGTCACACTAGATTTATAATGTGCCACATGTAGCGGATTGTTTTACAGGCATACATTTGTATGTCTGCAAACCTAACCACTATACTTTCTGCAATCACATGATTTTAGTGACTCATTTTCACACATGTTTTGTCACTTTCAGAGGCTCATTCCAATCCATTCTCTCTGGGAAATGAAGAACTATCGCTAACAGGAGAGATGAAAACAGATGGTTAGTGAAAACTTTGGCATTTTAGGGTGGTACAAGCAGCAAAACACTTTTTGACAAATCTGATTTTCTTAGGTGTTAAATTATCCTTTTATTTCTGGATTAGTTCATGTATATTACTATTCTTAGTGCTTTGTAAATACATTAGTTAATGCATTTGTGAGGGTCGACGGTGATAGGCGTCACTCGCAGTGCCCCGGGGGGATCAATAAGTTTAAACTGTAGAGACCTACAGTCTAACCACAAACTCTGATCAACAGAGAAATTTGGAAAGAGACGAACAAAAGGGGAGGAACGGAAAATAGCACCCAACGGGTGACCAAGTGTCGAACCGACACAAACAAAAAAGAAATAAAGAACTACGCAGAGTTCTTAAGGTGAGGTCAGCAAAACACCCGGTAAACAAAACACCTATAATATTTCTTTAGAGTAAACAAACGAACTGAAGAGAGCTCCGCAGAGCTGGCAAAATAAGGTAAGGGTGGCGAAAGCACCCGACAAACAGAATACCTTATAATGAAAATAGTAAACAAAAACACGCGGTGGTAAAATGCCTCCACCGGAATACCCAATGGTAAGGAAAAAACGAATAACAAAACACAGACAACCGTGTGTCCGAAACAAATGAGAAAAGGCTAGAAGAGCCAAAAAGAACGAAAATGAAAACCCAAAACACAGTCTTGTAAGACTGCTAGAAAGAACCCAAACTGAACTCAAAAGTAGAAGGGTTCCTAAATAGGTTTCATAAAGAGGTTCTACATTTGCTAAGGGATATGAATAGAGACGTTTTCTTGTTGCTATATAAAGATTCTTTGAGTTGTATCTTTAGAAAGACGCAACAGACCTTACCGGCTTGATCGTAAAAATGGCTTACGATTTCGCACTGAACGAAGTCAGGTGCGAGTATTTATAGGGAAGTGATTAATAATAACTTCCGGCTGTGCACCTTCAGAGGAAGGCGCAACACCGCCATCTGGTGGTGGTTCAGGGGAACAACCGTGACAGGACCCCCCCCTTAAGGGACGGCTCCTGACGACCCTTCAGACCCACGCCGGTGAAAATCCTGGATCAAGGATGGATCCAAGATGTGCCGGGACGAGACCCAACTGCGCTCCTCAGGGCCGTAACCCTCCCAGTCCACAAGGAACTGAGTACCCCTGCCTACTCGCCGCGAGGCCAAAATACTCCGCACCATGTAAGCGGAACGACCCCCAATGATACGAGGCGGCGGCTTCGGAACCTTGGGAGACGCCAGGTCGCTAATGAGTAGCGGTTTGATGCGGGACACGTGGAACGTGGGATGAATCCGCATGGATTGTGGGAGCTGTAAGCGAACGGTAACGGGGTTAATTTTTTGACTGATTTTAAAAGGTCCAATAAAGCGTGGCGCGGGTCTCAGGGAATCTTCCCGTAACGGCAAACCCTGTGTCGAAAGCCACACCCGTTGCCCCACCCGATACGATGGAGCAGCCCGTCGATGACGGTTGGTGAACCCCCTCCCAGTGGACTCCTCAAGCGGGACTTCCCCGTCACACTGCGAATCCCATTCGAGTTCTCTCTCCGTCTCATTGGAATGAACGGAGGACGGGACATGATTAGGCGAACAACACAATGATTCGTTTGTCTCACTGTTATTCGACCAACTGAGACCGGACGACGAAGGGATGGGAGGTAAGCAACCACGTGAGCACTGAGCCCCCCATTGTAAAATTGTGTTACTGTTACTGCCCCAGTTAACCTGTGGTTTATGTCTAAGCAACCAGGAGTGTCCCAGAACTAATGGATGCGTGGGGGAATCGACCAAAAAGAACTTTATTCGTTCGGTGTGTTCCCCGTAAGCGATACGCATAACCACAGTCTCGGTCGACTCCATAATGCTACCGGAACCAAGAGGGCGACCGTCAAGGGCTGCGACACCACAAGGCTGCGAAAGGACCCGAACCGGCAAATTAACTCTTCTGGCCCATTCGGAATCCACAAAACAATCTACCGCCCCGGAATCGAGAAAGGCGTTTATTTTTATGTTTTGTTCTTTCCAGGATAGCTCCACCGGAATAAAAGTTCGGACGACTGATGACGGATGTTTCGCTACCGGACTCCGACCTGCCGGCGAGACCAGTCGCTTCCTTTTAAGTTTAGGACAACTCTCCCTGGTGTGACCGTTCCGTCGGCAGTACCGACACCAGCTCATACGAGCATCCTCTCCGGCCTGGTACCGAAGGCTAGTACTGTCTACCTCCATGGGTTCGTCTGACTTACCCAAAACCTTAGAATAAGGAGGCGAAAACCCTTCTATCGAAACCAGGTGCTTTCTATCCTGTTTCTCATGCTCACGCTCTCTAATACGGTTATCGATCCGTATAGCAGTGGTCACTAACTCATCAAATGAGTCCGCATACCAATAGCTGCCAGAGCGTCTCACCGGATCGGATAGAGCGTTAGAAAACAACGTCATGATAGGGCTCTCGCCCAATTGGTAACCCCGCCAGAGTTCGGAAAGAAATTGAAAATTCGCAACACTTTGGTTACCTTGACGCATGCGCGTCAACCTAGTAGCAGACTCTCGGTCGTGAAGTTCATGGTCAAAAACCAACTCCATTCTTTCCATAAAACCCAGAGAATCTGTCAACACAGGGGCTTGGGAACGTATTAGTGGCACCGCCCACTCGAGGGCATCACCCGTCAATAGAGATAAAACGAGTGCTACTCGCGACTCCTCTGAGCCATATCTAGAGGGTTGTGTCTGAAACACAATTTGACATTGTGCTAAAAACCCCCTACACTTTCCAGACTCGCCGCTAAAACGAGGAGGAAGCTGAATCTTGGCTTCCCGTGATACGTCCCCACCCGGTGTGCCTAATCGAGGGATCACCGACGGATTCTGACCGGAGAATCCCGTCGCTGATTGGGAACGGCTGTCGACCATTCCCTTAACCATGCCCGCCAATTCTTGGAGGGACGAGATTATACAAGCCTGATTGTACTGCATGCTTTTTTGCTGTTCTACTATGTGATCCATGACAACTCTCTGTTTGTCAAGTTCGCTAGTTAGCAAACCGATGGCAGTCTGATTGTCCTGCGTGACACTTTGCTGCTGAACTAAGAGATCCATGGTCGCTTTCTGATTATCAAGTTCGCTAGCTAGCAAACCGATAGCAGTCTGATTGTCCTGCGTGACATTTTGCTGTTGAACTAATTGAACAATGGTCGCCTTCTGTTGATCAAGTTCGCTAGCTAGCAAACCTACTAGCTGTTCGATACCGCAGGGATCTGCTGACGCCGTGTTCATGGCGAAATCGTACTGTGAGGGTCGACGGTGATAGGCGTCACTCGCAGTGCCCCGGGGGGATCAATAAGTTTAAACTGTAGAGACCTACAGTCTAACCACAAACTCTGATCAACAGAGAAATTTGGAAAGAGACGAACAAAAGGGGAGGAACGGAAAATAGCACCCAACGGGTGACCAAGTGTCGAACCGACACAAACAAAAAAGAAATAAAGAACTACGCAGAGTTCTTAAGGTGAGGTCAGCAAAACACCCGGTAAACAAAACACCTATAATATTTCTTTAGAGTAAACAAACGAACTGAAGAGAGCTCCGCAGAGCTGGCAAAATAAGGTAAGGGTGGCGAAAGCACCCGACAAACAGAATACCTTATAATGAAAATAGTAAACAAAAACACGCGGTGGTAAAATGCCTCCACCGGAATACCCAATGGTAAGGAAAAAACGAATAACAAAACACAGACAACCGTGTGTCCGAAACAAATGAGAAAAGGCTAGAAGAGCCAAAAAGAACGAAAATGAAAACCCAAAACACAGTCTTGTAAGACTGCTAGAAAGAACCCAAACTGAACTCAAAAGTAGAAGGGTTCCTAAATAGGTTTCATAAAGAGGTTCTACATTTGCTAAGGGATATGAATAGAGACGTTTTCTTGTTGCTATATAAAGATTCTTTGAGTTGTATCTTTAGAAAGATGCAACAGACCTTACCGGCTTGATCGTAAAAATGGCTTACGATTTCGCACTGAACGAAGTCAGGTGCGAGTATTTATAGGGAAGTGATTAATAATAACTTCCGGCTGTGCACCTTCAGAGGAAGGCGCAACACCGCCATCTGGTGGTGGTTCAGGGGAACAACCGTGACAGCATTTGTTCATGTTCATGATTGCTTTATCTCATGTTAATTAATGTAAACCTATTGTAAAGATTTACCTAATTATTTTAATTTTAATGTGCATGGTCTCCAGAGACGTTTATGTGCACTGATTGACAATATTACCTTAGCAGTAATTATTATGGTATTATTATATATATATATATTATTATATTATATTATTGTTATAAATTAATTATTTCATTCATTTATTTTCAGAGATTCAAGGCTTTTCCGTTTTCAATAAAGTTGGCCCCAGGAGAAGAGCACAAACAGCAAGTAAGGGCCTTATTTTGGTGCAAACACATTTGGTTAGTGCAAATATTGGAGTTTAAGATGATGGCACAAATAGTAAAAAAAATATGGTTGCTCAGAAATCACAATTCTGGCTTAGGAACAAGATAAATCTCAATATGCGATACATTTCCTTAAATTTGTTCTGCAGTTTTGGAAGCAGACATTTGGTTTGATAATCATTGAATTGTGGCCAGAAACATTGTATACAAAAAGCATAGTTTGTAAAATAACATCAATGTAAAAACAAACATTTTATTTCCACCCTTGCTTGGTTAAGTAGCTCGCTAATGTTGTTGACATTTTATTAAAATTACTATCAGAAATTAGGTGCATGTTGCAGTGCAATAGCCTAGTCAGCAGGTGGAGTGACACACACTCATACATAAGCATACTTGTCAACCTTGAGACTTGAAAATAAGGGAGATTTTCTCTTTAATGAAGGAGGTCAGTTGGTACTCTCCCAGAACAAAAAGAGTTTCTGAGAGATCATTTTCTACATTTCTGTGACTTCTGAGAGTTCAAATATTTCCAAAATTGTATTCAAACTAAAATGTAGTTTTGGTATTTGGTATTAATATGAGCAAAATTCTATTAATTGGCTTTATGCAAGTCCTTGTTAATTAATATAGATTTCATTAAATTAGGGTTCAACTTTGGTTGTAAATCATGGGAATATACTAATCCTTCCTATGTGTTGAGCAGAATTAACTACTCTGGAAGGGTCATACCCCACTAAAGAAGAAGCAAGCTCTATACCATCTTCTTTCATTCTCAGGTTCTTCCTGTAAGTACAAACTTTGCATCAGGGTGTTTTTGAGAAATGACTAACTTTTTAATGAGATCAATATGACTGCTTTTCTGTCCGAATAGTATGAACCATAGATGCTGATTCTTTAGACTTTATGCCTGTTTGTTGAGACAATTCAATGTTTGTCTTTTTGTTGTCATTTCTTTGTGTATGTAATTGCAAAAAGGTTATTTTCAAATATATTCCATGCTTTATAGGCGATTCATCAGTATCTTTCCTGAGAAGTTGAAGTAAGTATAGAAATGTATAATACCCATTTAAATTAATAATGTGGAATGGTGCTGTGTAGATCAGATTTTTCTCAGGATTAAAGAGTAGAATAACATTATACTCACAGAATGGGTTTTAACTGTTTATCCGGCAATTGATGCAATACATTTTCAATTTAGTAAATTAGTTCAACAGTAATTTAAAATATCAGTGCTTGTATGTAATAGAAATACAGCTGTGTAACAAAGTGCGATTTTCTTTTTTTTCTATGACAATTTTTTGTAAAATGTTGCCTTTGGTCTCATTTATGCATAAGTGCTTTAATGCAGATCTGGTGAGTGCTCAGGGTGGGTGTTAAAAAAACCTAAATCAAGACGAGCGTGCAAATGAAAAATAATAATAGCTGATAGCTGTTTTCAAAAACAAAATGATTTAATAAACTATTGCACAAAATAAACATAAAATTTGGCTAATTATTGTAATAGCATCACAATTTTCATAAATCAAAATGTGCCCACTACTTTCCCAACATACAGTGTTCCCATTTAAAGTTTAACACAAACTAGATACCTTGGTCTCCCATAATCTTGTGTCATTCTAGTCTAAACTTGACCGGGAAATTATTTGTGAGGTCAGGAATGTTTATAGCATTCGCACAATGGCAAAACTACCAGGAATAAGAACTTCTCAGCTGCAAGTATGTTTAATCGGTTTAAACCAATGCAGTGAGTTTAGTCTTTTTTGCTACTGATACTACGTCATCCGCAGACGGGCTCTCCTGTTTTCCCCAGTCTGCCTGGTCCTCCATGCAGTTGGCGTGCTCGCTGGCAGTCTCCATTCCGGCATCTCTCTCTCCAATAGACTTATGAAGCTAGCCTTCTGATCACCTTGATTCCTGGTACCAGGGAAAAAATAATAATAATTGTTTCTTATTTTTCCCCATTTTATCCCCAATTTGGAAGCCAATTATACCCAATATTTATTTTGATTAATCCTCCCCCACGAACTCGCCACCCATCTCTACGGGGCAAGCTATTCTTTAAGGCCGGCGATGATCCTCCTCCTTCGAGACGGAACTCACCGACGCCCTTTCTGGAGACACCTGTACGTGCTTCACAGCAAGTTTGTGCCCTCCCCCAGGGGCCAAATGCCTGCCCTGATCGGGGCTAAAGGCCAGGGCTGGTCTGGCAGAGATGGGTTTCAAACTGCATCCCTGATAGGCAGCTCACACTCGTACAGGACCAGCCAAATATGGGTGCGTTAGACTGCTATGTTATCCACCCCAGGAAATAATTTTTAGTCATATCAGAATCATTTTACATTACAGTCTCAGTGAGCGTAATAATAATAATAATAATAATGATAATAGATTGCATTTGTATAGCGTTTTCATCTCATGATCTCACAGTGCTTCACAGTGAAGGGGGGAAACTCCCCTCAACCACCTTCAATGAGTTTGCTCCGTGCAAGCTCCTGTGTCAAAGTAACAGTTGAGGGCTGGATAAAGTTCTGAGGCGGTTTAGTTCATCATTGTCACTGCCGGTCCTGGAGTTGCAGCGGTGAACTCATAGAGGGAAAGGGATAGTGGGCATAGACAAGGGTATAAATGGCCACCAAATTGGGAAAAAACTGAAAAAACAATATGTATAATTGTGACACACGTGTTTTGGGGAATATTTTTTTAATTATTTATTTTTCTCTAAGTAAAGATCAAGCTGATGAACATTTTTTCAAAGCTTGTTTTGTTCATCTTTAACAAGGGTGCCAATAATTTTGGAGGGCACTGTATATACTGTCCTTCTTCTAGGTAGCAAGATACATTAAAATATGTAAATTAGATCACTGCTACTGTATCTAGCTAACTAAAATGTTAGCTATGAATACTACCTAGCTATTGATATGTCAGAATAGCCAGATATTGCGACTAAGACTCACTCACTGACAGGTGGAATATACTCCATAAAACTGAAAATAAATGAACAAACATGTCTTTTGGATGTTTTTTCCTCGGTTACCTTTTTTTGGAGCCTAAAGGCTAGCCAACTTCCTTTTAGCCAACATAGGCTAATCTTAGCTCCTTAACAAACACACCTCCAGTGTCCAGTCTTAACTTTCATGTTCAACAATCATCATCAGCATCATAGCGTGATAGTCACTCAACATGTTATGATTACATTGAAGTTGAGTCACTCGCAAGGGAGGGCCCTGTACATTGCAGTATCTTAATTGTGGCAGCTATTGGAGTAAAACAGTGATCCTACAATCTAGCCTAAATACATTTCTAATTTTAACTATTTGCAGTTTAACATGCTGAAAACCTTTCAAACAGAAAATGGTCATGAGTCATGTTTCAAGAAGAATCCACCTCATACCCTTGTCTCGTACCCCCAAAAAAACTGTCTGTTGTGTGCACCTCTTTTCAAACCAGAGTTAATCAACCTAGCTAGCCAGCACGCTACCTTATCTTTCTGTCACCACAAATTGTCTTTTAGTAACAATTTTGTCCAAAATTGCTTCAAGTTCAACAAAAACACACAAAAAATTTACCTTTTCTATGTCCATTGACAAATAATTTGTCTGTAAATTCTGCATCTGCCCCTGCTTTAATGGCTATATGCTATATTCTGTCAATGGCATATGATATAGAACTTATTACATTGGGTATTGTGAAATTGTCCCCTACTGATGTATTCATCTGACTGCTGTTGTTCTCACTTATGGCATGTGTGTTAACTACCATCGCATGATACTTGTGGTCAAAGATGGAAAGACACTTCTCTTTTTGTTTTGGCCTCAAAGCTTTACTGGTAGAGTAGGGGGAACTGCACAATTCTGCACAAGTCAATCTGATTTCAATAAAACAAATCTTTCAGGAGATTTAAATACAACAGAGCTGTTATTTGGGAGATTTTACATCATTTGCAAGCATATAGGAGCTGAGGCTTAAATTCGGGAAACTCCTGTAAATTACCGCAGACTTGGGATGTCTGCAAATACTAATATTAATATGATATAAGCAACTAGGTACTTACAGAGCTTCAGACTAACATTTTCTACCAGTTTTTCAGTTGGTGGGGATTTCCTCTTTTCTGTGGCCTTCCAGGATGCTCAATACAGATGTTTTATTTTATTTGCCTAATGGAGAAAAACAATCAAGTGTTTCTGCCTGCTCTGTTAAAAATGTATGCCCTGTCTTTACAGTTTCACTCACAAACCTGGCTTACCAGGTTTTGTGAAAGGAGGGAACCCCTTTGACTTGCCAAAGGAGCTGTGGTTTGAGACTCTGAAGTTGATTACATTGGTTAAGAATGCTTTCAAGATGTAAGTGGAAATTCCACCCTCTTCACATTGGCACACTTATCCTTCTATGTCATTGATGCAATTCACAGAAATGTTAAGCATTGACAAACCTGAAAAAGCCTGGTAATTCAAGAGCATCATAATAAGGCACTCGTCCTTCACCTATGCCATGACGGTGATTTCCAGCACACTGCTTTTCAAAATGGCTTCGTACCGTACCGTACATGGCTTCATTTCAGACAAAACGGGCTCCTCACTCAGCAGGTCAGTGGGTCGGTTTGATGAGGATTCAAAGTTGTATATATTACTTTCCACATTAAATTTGTGAATGAATATCAAACTTGAGGAAATAATTGTCCATGACAAGTAGACAAGACACTTGATTCTCAAACCATGGAGAAATACATAGGACTACATTGCTGTTATGAGCTTGTTATGCATGGATATCCTTCCTAGTGTCTAATCTTCTTTGGCAGGAATTTGGGTAATTTTGAAAACAGGGTTAAATGTATAAGTGGTGTGATTATGAGGGTCCCCAAGTTCCACTTTCCATAGGACAAATCATTTTGACCATACTTTTTATACCTTCTGAAATTGAAGGTAATATGCCTCGACTATTTTACCCTGTAAAGTAAATCATTTAAATTAATTGTAAAACAAAATGCAGAGTACATTAAATTCAGTAATGAATTGAGGTATTACACTGGTCTTCACCATATCTTAAGTCTGAAGACCAGTGTAATACCTCAATTCTTAAGTTATTTTAATATGGCCAACATTTAATTTCAGATTGAGTGTGACTGAGATTTAATCATACATTCAGTATTTTGTCATTTAAATGTGACTGTCTATCTTTTGATCAGTTTGGCACAAACCCTTTTCCGGAGACTGTGGAACACTGGCCGCAAGTGGGTCAAAATTGAAGATATCAGAAGGGTGTTTTGGTTTCCAAGCAAAAAAGCAGGTTAGTCCATTTCAACTGCAGGTTGATGAACTATGTTTAGTATGAAGACTGTGTCTAAGCCTTGAATGATTTTAGCATTTCTGTTCAATGTTGGGGCTGGAATTATACAGTGGGTATGAAAATGACTCACCATCTTTGGCATTTTTCACATTTTATTTTCTTACTTCATGGAATGGGTGGCACGGTGATGCAGTGGATAGCACTGTCACCACACAGCAAGAAGGTCCAGGGTTCAAAATCGTGGCTGGGGCCTTTCTGTGTGGAGTTTGCATTTTCACCCCGTGTTTGCGTGGGTTTCTTCCAGGTACTCCAGTTGCCATAGACCTCTTGGTGGTCTCCCTAACAAGTGCCTTGTTCAAAAAGATGCTCAGTTTTGGAGGACGGCCAAATTAACAGTTGTGCCATAATCTCTCCTAATTTCTTTATGATGGACTTAATGGTGCTCCAGGAGATATTCAGTCTTTGAAATCTTTTTATATCCTTCCCCTGATTGGTGCTTTTGAATAACCTTTTCTCAGATTTACTTTGAATGTTATTTGATTCTTTGGTCTTCATGATGAAGCTCTTGTTTGTAAATGCACTAACAAACTGTGGGACCTCTCAAACTGGTGTATTTAATTTGAAACACCTTAATTGTACATAGGTGGACTCCAATCAAATAATTATGTGACCTCTGAAGACAATTGAGTGCACCACAGTATATTTAGGTGTGTCTTAGAAAAAGGGGTGAATACTTATGGAATCATTTATTGTCTGTTTTTTATTTGTAATTAATTAAGAAAAATAGTTGTCTTTTTTATTTGACATTATAGAGTATTTTCTGTTGATCAGTGGCAAGAAATCCCAATTAAATCCATTTTTATTCCATGAAGTAAAAAAATAAAATGGAAAATGCCAAAGGGGTCAGTACATTTTATATGCACTGTATATCTGTATATAAATATATATATATATATATATATATACACACACAGTGGAGTCCACTACACACACAGTGGGGTCCAGAGTCCACTACCAAGATCTGTTTGTTTTCATTGTTCATTGAAAACGCATGTGGTATTTGTTATTCAATAATGTAAAAAACACTGATACAAATAAAACAAAATGTTTGCTTGAGAAAGGATAAATATTTTCATTGCACACCATTGCCTTTCATTTCCTCAAAATATTGTGACACCTTATTTTTTTACATTTTAATACATGGACACTCCTAATGCACAGTGTGAGTTGTTTTGGTCTTGTAACCATTAATACCAGCTATTGATGTAATTATTATGGTCCTCTATGCTACTACAGCGTCTTTCATATTAAAAAGGACACTTTCTTTGCAAAATAACGTTTTTCAGCTGTTTGTAATTATGTCAGCAGAGCTTAGTGAAGTAGTCAAATTGTTCTCCTGAGTAAAACTTTTGTTTTAGTTTTTGATGAATGATGAAAACAAACAGATCTTGCTAGTGGACTATAATATAATATAATATAATATATAAAACATATAAGTTCTCAGCTAATTTAATTGAATGAATGTGCTTATATTCAATAATTAACCAAGAAGCAAGGATCTTTTATTAAATAGATAGCTTCAACCTTTATCAAGTTGGCCATAGTTGAGATTTTCCTGTTATCTGAAATGTCAGAATGATATGTTTAAATAAAGCATATGATTGCATGCAATATGAGTGCATGGTCTGGGTTACATTATGTCTAGGTCATGTTCACCATCTGGGTGAATCTCTTCAGAGAAAATTAGGATTATTAGAGTGTTACGATGCCCTCTTAACTCATTTACAGACCATGGTATTCACAATAAATCTGGGGAGTATGTGGAGAGTGTAGTAGTATTCAATTTCAAAAGTGACACTTTTTTTTTTTCTTTAGTGTACATCTCATGCAACTGGAAGAATGATGCCTTTTTTGGCAGCCTGTTCCTCAATGGTTGTAACCCAATAATGATCAAGAAATACACTGAAGATCAAGATCAGCAGAAAATTCCAATGGAGACCCTGGAAAAGCTCTACCCTGATATAAAGGAAAGCATCCGCGTGAGTCACTGTTGAAATACTTGGTAACACTATAGCATATTAATAGACACTGTAATGTCTATTAATAGATCATCAGGAAGGAATTTGTTAAAAGCATACTTACTATTTAATCATTAATACCACGTTAAAATATGTTAATGGAACAACATTAGTTAATGGATTTATTAACAGTTGCAAACAATTTCATACATAGATCATTGCAATTATTAAGTCTCTACTATGTATAAAGTATTAGTACAACATTTACAAACAGTAATAAATGATTAACACAAGAACAGTTAATCAAATATGAAGGTTTTACTAATAATGTATGAACCCTTGATAGATCATCACTAAAACACATTTGTACATTTGTAAATCTGTGTACAAATGTACAGTCCAGAATCATTGGCCCCCTTGATGAAAATGAGCAAAAAGGCTGTATAAAATAAACAATACTCGGAAAATTGTATGCTCGGAAAATTGTAAAACTATATTATTTTATACTAATACAATTGTGCAGAGAAAAATATTTTCTTTAATAAGTAATATACATTTTGTAAAGATATGTGTCACAATTATTGGCATCCCTAATAATTATTTTAAATAAAATCCAAGAAAAATAAATAACATGTTATCTTCTATAGTTTCTTATGAGATTGGTGAACATATTGTGGGGATATTTGACCACATCCCCACCATGGATTTTTATCTTTCAAGATCTTTTAGATCCTTCGGTCTGTGCTTGTGTACTACCCTCTTCACTTCAAACCACAATTGTTTTGAGTGGGTTAAAGTCTGAAGACTAAGATGGCCATTGCAAAACAGTCATTTTGTGGTCTGTTAACCATTTCTTGGTTGATTTTGAGATATGCTTGGGATAATTGTCTTCCTGAAAAATACATTTTCAGCTACGTTTCAGCTGCCTGGTAGGGTGGAACTAGGTTTTTGCTCAAAATGTATAGGTACTTGCTGAATTTCATGCCAATGCCAATCTCCGATTGGTACCGGCTATTTCAGATCAGATGAGACTAAAATTGAGCTTTTTGGCCATGCACACCAGTGGTGGGTTTTTGTGTCGGAAGAAGGACACTTATGTTAAAAAGGCCGTCTACCTGTGGTGAAGTATGGTAGTGGATCTTTGATGTTATGGCATTGTTTTGCATCTACTGGTCCTGGAGCTCTTGTTAAGGTCAATGGAATCATGAAATCCGGCAAGTGCATTTTATGCCTATTGAATCCACCCCTGTTCCATCAGAATGGAAGCATCTATGTGGTGGACTATGCGATACTGGATGACTTACCAGAAGGTGAGGTCAACGGTTATCCACAGTTCCTGGCTGCACCTATTGTCCTGCTTCAAGAGACCAAGGAGGAGTTGATACCAATCGCCATACAGGTAAATCTACAGCTACATGTTATAAGACATATTGAACAAACATTGTAAATATAATGTAAACATTGTTTTGTGCTGTTTGGGCATGTGCAGTGATAACATGAAAGAAGATCAGATGTTTATATGCTGTTGGTAATTACATTTTATAACCTGTTCTTCATTTATACATGTTTGTTGAACATTCGAAATGCTGAAAATGTGTTTGATAAATACAAAATTCCCATTCTTTAAGATGAAACAGAGATCAGGAGTGGATAACCCAGTTTTCACCCCAAAAGACAAGCCAGAGGCCTGGCTCTTAGCTAAGATCTGGGTCCGGAACTCTGACTTCTACATCCATGAACTGGTCTCCCATCTTCTCAGGACACATCTGATGGGGGAAATATTCTTCATTGCCAACTACTCGATGGCTGATCAACATCCAATATCAAGGGTATGAAATATATCAAAAGCTTGTGGTGAAGTGTGGCACGTGCACAACAAACTATGGGGTGGGGCGAGTAAGAACACTGTCCAGAGTCAATGTACAGGCATACGCCTGAGTGCTGCTTTTGTTTGGCTTGGGAGGGCTGCAAAAGGGGAAAAGATGTGTAGGGTATAGTGGGAAACAGGAAAACTTAAAAAATGTAATGGGGAAAACCTTTACCTTGTCCTGGGGCCTTCAATTAGGTGGCCATGTGATTGTGCTTTTTGCTTTTCTGCCTTCATATTTGGGGGAAGATCTCCAGGGCTAGATTTCCAAACTCTGTTGATTGTCCTGATCCTTCACTGGGCCAAGGAAGATAAGGGTGGGGTTATTGTTGCTACAGCATTCTTAAGCCAAAGGGCAGTGGCTATTTTCTCAACATTTGAGCAGAGAGTGAATTTGGTTTGTCAAAAATGGCAGTGGAATCAAACACCGAGTGTCAGCAACAGATTCAAGGGAAACTGTTCCTTCGGCAGATACTTGATCATAGAATAGTGTAGCCACACAACTGTACAAAAAAAATTAAGAAAGTTGAACAAATAATAGGAGCTGCTGGGTTGCTCATCCTGTTAAGGTACTGTTCTAGTGTGTGGATGGGCCCCATGGCTTGTTATCTAATCCGTGCCAGTGCCAGCTATGGTCAGCAGCCCTACAGGACAGCGCATAATTGGTCCTAGCATTGTTGCCTGGGGAGGGACAAACTTCAGCGGGAGGCACATCTGTGTCTCATAGTGCACTAGCGACTCCCTCTGCATAGTCTGGTGCCCACAGACTACCTAAGCTACAAATGTAGTTTCCTCCTTTGACTCAGCGTGTGTACTAGCTTAACTGGTGGACTGTGGAGTGGAAAGACGCAGTGCCTTTACTTCATGTGTTTTGGGGTAGAGCGTTTGCTTGTCTGCCCTCTCCCAAATTGACAGAGGTTGCAGTGATGAGCACGAACATGCACCAAAACTGGCCATTCCAAATTTGGAGAACATAGGGATAAAATGTGTTTATAATCAATTTATTTGCACTCCCAAGAGCACATGTATCAAAACAGAGCTAACCACCTAGGTAGCTAGTCAACTAGCTCTACTTTATTAGTGATTGTCATGCATTGAGCTTTGTCTGGCATTGACAAAAATATTTTGTTGGCTAACTGGTGTTAGGTTCACAAATTCAGAATACCTTAAAAGAGGATAGAGAATACTTGCACCAAATGAGAAACAGAACAATCAATCAAAATCAAGCAGAGTTTATTCAACCCAATGCATTCGGGGTTCAATGCCTCCCTGTCAGACAAAGAACAACTCTTTTCCTGCAGATTTCTCTCTTATACACAATAATTAGACAAATGCTATAGCCTAATACCCATATATCAAACAAGACAGTTATTTTCCCCATCTCTGAGAGAACCTCGTCAACTAGCTCTAATCTTTCTTGGCAGGCATGCTCTGACCTTGAGACTGTGGCGGTTCAAAAACAATTCTTAAACACAGAATTTCTCTATCACTGGCAAGTGAGATATCAAGCAGTCAGCAGCCAATATTATAGCGAGCTGACTAATAAAAAGGGTTTGACAGTACCAAGAAGGTCAATGCCATTATGTTTCTTCCACTGGCATTTGTAAATCTCCAGATAAGGTATAATTCAGCAAAAGTACAGTGGGTTCGGAAAGTATTCAGACCCCCTTAAATTTTTCACTCTTTGTCATATTGCAGCCATTTGCTAAAATCAATTAATTTCATTTTTTTCCTCGTTCATGCACACACAGCACCCAATATTGTCAGAAAAACACAGACTTGTAGAAATTTTTGCAGATTTATTACAAAATAAACACTGAAATATCACATGGCCATAAGTATTCAGACCCTTTGCTGTGACACTTGTATATTTAACTCAGGTGCTGTCCAATTCTTCTGATCATCCTTGAGATGGGCCTACACCTTCATTGGAGTCCAGCTGTGCTTAATTATATTGATTGGACTTGATTTGGAAAGGCACACACCTGTCTATGTAAGGTCCCACAGTTGACAGTGCATGTCAGAGTAAAAACCAAGCCATGAAGTCCTAGGAACTCTCCATAGACCTCCGAGATAGAATTGTGTTGAGGCATAGATCTGGGGAAGGGTATAAAAACATTGCTAAAGCATTGAAAGCACCCAGGAGAACAGTGGGCTCCATCATTGTGAAATGGAATAAGTTTGAAACCACCACAACTCTTCTTAGAGCTGGCCGTCTGGCCAAACTAAGTAACCGGGCAAGAAGGGACATGGTCAGGAGGTGACCAAGAACCAATGAACCCTAAGAGAGCTTCAGAGTTCCTCTGCAGCGATGGGAGAACCTGGTAGAAGGACAAACATCTCTGCAGCACTCCATCAATCAGACCTTTATGAAGCACTTGGCATTCAGGCCCAAAATTTCAATTTGTGTCTCATCAGACCGGATAATCTTTTTCCTGATGCAATCCTTTAGACCATTTGGCAAACTCCAGGTGGGCTGTCATATGCCTTTCACTCAGGCATTCAGGCTAGCCACTACAAAATTCTGATTGATGGGAGTGCTTGTTTGTCCTTCATCTCCCATCGCTGCAGAGGAACTAAGCTCTTTAGAGTGGCCATTGGGTTCTTGGTCACCTCCTGACCATGTCCTTCTTGCCCGGTTACCAGTTTGGCAAACGGCCAGCTCTAAGAAGTTGTGGTGGTTTCAAACTTATTCCATTTCACAATGATGGAGCCCACTGTTCTCCTGGGTGCTTTCAATGCTTTAGCAATGTTTTTATACCCTTCCCCAGATCTATGCCTCAACACACTTCTATCTCATCTAAAGGTCTGGACTTCATGGCTTGGTTTTTACTCTGACATGCACTGTCAACTGTGGGACCTACAAGTCTGTGTTTTTCTCAAGTCCAATCAATATTGGGTGCTGTGAAGGTGTCTCAAGGATGATGAACGAGGAAAAAATGAAATTAATTGATTTTCAGTGTTTATTTTGTAAATGGCTGACAATATTGGGTGCTGTATGACAAAGATTTTAGCAAATGAAAAAAAGTATGTTCTTAAAACTTTCTGAGAACATCCTGTGTCAGCTGGGTCTGTTCCAAGAAGGATGTGTTGTTCATTAGGTTGTGTACACATTTTAATTACCCATTCATTTTGGGGGATTATGCTTCTTGTAATTGACAGAAAATCATTCAATACCACAGAATGATCCTCTGCCACCAGTATAAGAACTATTTTTATTTGTTAACAGCTTCTCCGTACAACAGGAAGGTACACATTACCTATCAACATTACTGCCAGAAACACACTCATCAATGAAGGTGGATTCTTCACAGAGGTCAGTATGGACTGTTGCCAATTACCTGTCAAAGATCATTGGCTGTATTTGCTCTAACACATCAAATGTGGCTATGATGCTGAATTTCATGAGCTACATATTTTTCCTTGTGTATTTGTATGTTTTAAACTGAGATATAACTGTTCATTTTCAGTAAGGATAGATCCTGTGTGAATTAATATTTTGCTTGGAGAGATTGGGCTACCCAGAAAACATCATAATTTATATTATGTTTTCCCAACACAGTACACAGCCTTTAAAAAAGGTGCTCAGTGGGAGGTCTTAAAGAGGGCAACTGAGGAGATTACCTACCAGAGCCTCTGCCTACCTGACAACTTGAAGTACCGCGGGGTCGAAGACTTGAAGAACTATGCCTACAGAGACGACGGCATGGCCATCTGGGATGCAATAAAAGAGTAAAGAGCGTTATCACATGGGGGATATTTATCTTTTGGCTTTTCTGTGTTGCTCTTTGAAGATTCACAATTCACAATTATTGAATGCATACTTTTTCATTTCATTTAACTTAATTAGGTCCATTATGTACTGTATCTAGGTTTGTTGAAGACGTGGTGAATGGATGTTACAAAAGTGATGAAGATGTATGGAAAGACACAGAACTCCAACAAATGGTCATGTATATATACAACTTTGGATTTCTGCAGAAGAAAGGTAACCTAATTTATCATAACTTGAAAGCTCAGTCCACACTGACAAATGGATGTTTTTATTCAACAAACTACTTGTTTACACTTTATGGTAATGTGGATGAAGTAATAGAATTACTAGCACATTATAACAAATCGATCAATAATTGTAATATCTTAACCCATGTTCAATTTTTTTGTTGTGATCTTTCCTTGTTCACTGTGGATACATGTATGCTCATTTCATACGATTTCAGCTGCTTTGTTAAAACAAGGCCCATCTATCCTCCAGTTTTCATTGTTCTCTACAGAGATCTGTATCTACAGAGTTGCCCTGTTTTCTACAGAGTTCAGTGGCACACACCATGGTATTTTCAATAGCAACTGTGAAAGCAGAACAAAGGTGTCTAGAAACAGACAATGGTGAGGAATTTAATCTTGGATTTGTGCCGATCACTAGATTGCCCCTCAAGCCTGCAGACAAGAGAAGAAGCCATTAAATACATCACCATGATCATGTTCACCTGTTCAGCCCAACATGCCTCAGTGAACAATGGGCAGGTACAGTATTCTACAAATAGAGTTACAATGAGTACAACCATTGAAATTACAATGGGTAGGAACTGTGCTTGTAACTCAGAGGCTACAGAATCAATTCCCATTTGAGGCACTGCTGTTGTACCCTAGAGAAAGGTATTCAAACCAAATTTCTTCAGTAAATATCAAGCTGAATAAATGGATATTTGTGAGGGTGGATGGTGATAGGCGCCACTCGCAGAAACCCCAGGGGATCAAAAAGTAAAACTGAAACAGTCTGACCACTAGCTCTGATAACAGAGAAATTTGGGAAGACGATAACAAGGGAGGAAAGGAAAATCACACCCAACGGGTGGCTACTCCGAGTGTCTGAAAACGCAAAGGCTATGAGAGCCAAACCAACAAGTTTGTAACCTGAACCAGTCGAAACGACTGAACAAAAGCAACCTGAGTCAAAGCTCCGACTAGCGGGCAAGGTTCTTTTTTATAGGTACAAGTAAATAAGTTCGTATGTTAAGACACGAGTTTCCCCAAACAATAAAGGCTAGGAGAGCCGAGAGAACATGATTGTAACCCGGAAACAGTCGAACAGACTGAACAACAGGAACCCGAACGAAAAGCGCTTAATAGCGAGCAGGGTTCTTATTGTAGGTACAATTACATATGTTCTTTTGTTTACATAACACCCAAAAGTTCCGAGCGTCCGAAAACGCAAAAAGCTAGGAGAGCCACAGAACCATATTGTAACCCGAAACAGTCGAAGCGACTGAACAAACAAAACCTAACTAAAAGCTCATAAGTAACGAGCAAGGTTTCTAATGAAGGTACAATTTCAATAAGTATTATGTAAATACCTGAACCAAAAGTTCTGAGCGTCCAAAAACGTGAAAGGCTAGGAGAGCCAACAGAACAAGGTTGTCACCCGAAAACAGTCGAACCGAATGTTAAGACCTGATCCAAAAGTTCTGAACGTCCGAAAACACGAAAAGGCTAGGAGAGCCAACAGAACAATCTGGTAACCCAAAACAGTCGAACTGACTGAACAAAACGAAACCAAATGAAAAGCGCTTAATAGCGAGCAAGGTTTCTATTTGTAGGTGACAAGTAAATAATTTATTCTGACCAGACATAACCAGAAGTTCTGAGCGTCCGAAAACGTGAAAGGCTAGGAGAGCCAACAGAACAAGGTTGTCACCCGAAAACAGTCGAACCGAATGTTAAGACCTGACCCAAAAGTTCTGAACGTCCGAAAACGCGAAAAGGCTAGGAGAGCCAACAGAACAATCTGGTAACCAAAAACAGTCGAACTGGCTGAACAAAACGAAACCAAATGAAAAGCGCTTAATAGCGAGCAAGGTTTCTATTTGTAAGTGACAAGTAAATAATTTATTATGACCAGACATAACCAAAAGTTCTGTGCGTCCGAAAACGTGAAAGGCTAGGAGAGCCAACAGAACAAGGTTGTCACCCGAAAACAGTCTAAACAACTGAACAAACGAAACCAAATGAAAAGCGCTTAATAGCGAGCAAAGGTTTTTTATTTGTAGGTGACAAGGAAATAATTTATTATGACCAGACATAACCAAAAGTTCTGTGCGTCCGAAAACGTGAAAAGGCTAGGAGAGCCAACAGAACAAGTTGATAACATGGTAAGACCTGACCCACAAGTTCTGAAAGTCCGAAAACTCGAAACGGTTAAGGGGGACCGACAGAACAACAGGGCACAACTTGACCCACATCTGACGTCCGAAACTCGAAACGGTTAAGGGGGACTGACAGAACAACAGGGTTCTACTTGACCCACATCTGACATCCCAAAACTCGAAACGGTTTAAGGGGAACCGACAGAACAACAGGGCACAACTTGACCCACATCTGAACGTCCAACAAACTCGAAACGATTAAGGGGAACCGACAGGACAACAGGGTAAGACCTATACCAAAAGTTCTGAGTGTCCGAAAACGCGGAGGGGCTAGGAGAGCCGCCAGAACCACATTGTAACCCGAAAACAGTCGAAGCGACTGAACAAAAGAAACCTAACGAAAAGCTCCTAACCACGAGCAAGGTTTCTAATGTAGGTCCAATTAAACAGTTATGAAATGTTCTGAGCGTCCTAAAACGCGGAGGGGCTAGGAGAGCCGCCAGAACCATAATGTTACCCGAAAACAGTCGAAGCGACTGAACAAAAGAAACCTAAGGAAAAGCTCCTAACCACGAGCAAAGTTTCTAATGTAGGTACAATTAAATAGTTCTGAAAAGTTCTGAGCGTCCTAAAACACGGAGGGGCTAGGAGAGCAGCCAGAACCATATTGTTACCCGAAAACAGTCGAAGCGACTGAACAAAAGAAACCTAACGAAAAGCTCCTAACCACGAGCAAGGTTTCTAATGTAGGTCCAATTAAACAGTTATGAAATGTTCTGAGCGTCCTAAAACGCGGAGGGGCTAGGAGAGCCGCCAGAACCATAATGTTACCCGAAAACAGTCGAAGCGACTGAACAAAAGAAACCTAACGAAAAGCTCCTAACCACGAGCAAAGTTTCTAATGTAGGTACAATTAAATAGTTCTGAAAAGTTCTGAGCGTCCTAAAACGCGGAGGGGCTAGGAGAGCCGCCAGAACCATATTGTTACCCGAAAACAGTCGAAGCGACTGAACAAAAGAAACCTAACGAAAAGCTCCTAACCACGAGCAAAGTTTCTAATGTAGGTACAATAAAATAGTTATGAGAAGACCTTAAACCAAAACTCTGACTGTCCAAAACGTGAAAGGCAGTTAGCCAAAAGAACCAGTTAGTAACCCGAAACAGTCGAACCGACAGAACAAAAGAAACCCAACTAAAAGCTTTCGTAACGAGCAAGGGTCCTAATGAAGGTAAACTGAATAAGTTATTTCGTTAGACAGAGTTTTCCCCAAAACGTAAACGGCTAGGAGAGCCAAAAGAACAAGATTGTAACCTGAAAACAGTCGAACCGACTGACAAACGAAAACCAAACGAAAACTCCCATTAGAGAGAATGGTTTCCATAAAAGGTACAACTAAATAAGTTCTTTCGTTTTAAAAGGGATTGAATGGAGAAGGTCATTTCTAAAGGAAGTCTTTGTGTGCGTCTTGAAAAAGACACACTACCTTACCGGCTAAAAATCGTAAAGATGGCTTACGATTTCGCCCCGATCAGAAACCCAGGTGTGGTTTAAATAGGGAGATAATTGAAAACTCGTTCTAGCTGTGCGCCTCCCACAGGGAAGGCGCAACACCGCCATCTGGCGGTGAATCTGGGGAACAACCGTGACAGATATTAAGTAAAATAAATGTAAACTATGTCATTCTGGATAAGAGTGTCTGTTAAATGTAGCACCTCTCACCTTTTAATTCTACAGCTATGAATGCAAGTTGTCGAGAGCACAATAAATATTCCATACAAATATAATAAACAAAAATGGACCTAGGTTCTTTGCACAAATATGTTTGCGATAGATCTAATTGGTGTGATGAACCAGCTACATTAATTCATTCCACAGACTTTGTTCAGATAGTCCTGTGCCATTAATACATGTGTTGTGATGCGATTTGCAGCACAGTGTTGCATGGAATTACAGTAGTGCAAAGACTGCTTTTCTCAGGTCAGTGAGAAGTTTAATGGCCTAACCCTGTGTCACTGAACAGTACGATATCTATGCATGGATGCCAAATGGCCCAACAACAATGAGGAAGCCTCCACCCAAGGACAAGGAAGTGACTGAGCATGACATCATGAGCACTCTGCCTGAAATTGACACCACCCTTGAGGGTATGAAAGTGGCCCGCTTCCTCAGTCAGGAGCCACAAGACTTTGTAAGTATTTGGAGGGCAGGTAAGCCAGCCAACTACGTTATTGGTTGGCACAATACCACCAATAATTCATCAACTAATTTAATTGCTTTAATATGATGGCAGTGTAGTATAATGGCTAGGGAACTGGGTTTGTAACACAAAGGTTACAGGTTCAATTCCTTTGTGGGGCACTGCCGTTGTACCCTAGAGCAAGGTACCTAACCAGAATTGCTTCAGTAAATATCCAGCTGTATAAATAGGTTGTATGTAAACCATGTACGTTCCTCTGGATAAGTGTCTGCTAAATGCTGGCAATATAATTCATGTATTTATTCATTTCATTTGAGTAAAGTGTCCTCCATGTAAACATGCTAACTAATGTTATTTGACATAAGAACTGCACATCCACCAGATTGTGTGATTACAGCTTATTTTTACTCTGCAATCCATTAGCTGAGCTGTGTACTTACTGTGGCAAGGGCCTGCAGAACTTGCACACATGCTGCTGGCAGATCGTAGACAATTGTACTGAAGGACATAATTGTACTGATTGCATTATCAACACAGCTTTGTTGAACAACAATGCTTACAACAAAGCTATGGGTGACAGGGAAGCTAGCTAGATGGAGAAGTAGACTTCACTTCTCAACATGAATCTTAGTTACAACTATATTGTTTTCCCAATGTACTTTTTATATTTTTAATATAGCTCAAAAATATGTGCTTCTACATACCGGGAGAAAGCCAGGACGATTTAATTGAATTGAATTGAATTCTTTATACTTTTTGTGAATGAAAACAAAATATATCTGTGAAACAAAATGGATCTGGAATGTTGGAATTGGAATGTTGAAAATGCTTTCCTGTTCAAAACTCAGCCCTCAGTCATGATTACCTCCCTCGCAGGTGCCACTTGGAAAGTACCCTGAAGAAGTTGCCTTTGAAAGACATATGAGAGATCCCATCCCTAAGTTCCAAAAAAAGCTGAAGGAAATTGGGGAGAAGATTGACAAGAGATGTCACCTCCAAGAATTCCCTTATGACTACATGCACCCTGGAAAAATGGAAAACAGCATCACCATCTAACGTATGTCAGCAAGAGAAAAATTGATATTTTCCAATGGATTACACATTTTCCCACTTTCAGACTGTACCTCACTGTTTTGTCAAAACAAAATTACTTTTCTGCACAGGCATGCAATTTCAGTTACCTGTAATTTTCAAATTGTGGTATGATAATACAGTTGCTTATAACTTGCAAGAGAGCTTCCCGAAAAGGAAGATTGATGTATAAAAGCATGCTTCAGGAATTTAGATTAGGGGTCCTCAACAACTTCTCATCAGAGAAGAGAGAGTAGGTTTAAGTTGGACTCTTTTATGCATTTACAGTAGTTAAATAATAGTGTAAAGAATATGTTTTACCCTGGTGAAGGCATAATATAACTGATAGGATGTTTATGATATTACTGATTAAGGTTTCGATTGAAATATAAAAATCTGCAAATGTTTATAACAATGGCATCCTGGTTCTGTGTGGTTGTTGTTGGAAATCAGATTTCCTCCACAGATAAAACTGAGTCTGACTATGATGGGCCAGGGCCTAGTAGTAGGCCTGAAACTCAGGGGTCATCCCCTGGGCTGGTCATGACCCTTTATGAAACAGTGGAGACAGCGGGGTGTAATGATCCAGCCTGTAGAAGGTGGACTGCACATGCCCAGGCCTCATGTAAGGAGTGCGATTATTAATAGGCCAAACTGATTGATGAAACTGATGCAACTGTAATCAATTTCCTATAACTGTGTGCAATGTATACTCTACTGATGTGATTGATGTAGTTTCATGGAAAGCACCTAGAAAACCTATAATCAAGCATAGCCATATTAAATGTGAATATGTGTATCAAACCGTATCGAACCAATAGAAGCTGCTGTTCTGCACTCTGAGCCAAGCCCAGGATGGATGGGTTCCCCGTCGAGTCTGGACTCCATTCAAGGTTTCTGCAAGGCCCAAGGGAGTTTCCCCTGGATAAGAAGGGAGGGGTTTTTGCCTTGGGAGCAGTTTTTCCTCACCACTGTTGCTTTTGAAGCTTGTTCGTATGGGGGCTGGGGCCAGAGATGATTAGAACCGGTTATGTGTATCATATAATCCATATATCTGTATAATCAAGTCTATGTTAAAGGAGCACTTAAATGATGTGTCTGCACTGGTGTATAGCATATCTGTAATCTGTTACACATCTGTAATCTGTTGAACCATATGAAGTCTGAAACTAGGTAAAGAATGTAGTCTCACACTCACTCACACACATACACTGGAAAGTGATGTCTGTAAAATCACACGCAAAGCGGTCACAGAATATATCACAGAATGTGTTATTTTGTATCCCTGTAATATGTTTAATTAGCTTAGCATATAGTAATGTAATAACATGTAATAAACTATTATTTTTAAGGTGAATAGCTTAGCAAAACCACCATTGTATAATGGTGAGATAAGGGACTTAGTAAAAACCACTATGGTTTAATAACCAGCCGGGGGGTGAAATAGGAACCACTATGGTTTAAGGATGGGAGTGGCCATTTAAGGGTAACCACCATTATTTCCGAGTGGCTAAGGTTGAGTCAGCACAAATGTAAACCAATTAAAGCTGACCAGAGGAATAAACCAATGAAATGTAACTGTTGAAAAGGTATAAAGAGATGTTGTAAACCATAAGAACATTGGAACAACTTGCAAGATGCTCTCGGCTTTGTGAATTCGTTTGGAATAAAAGTCTGACACGAAGATCTTCTGCCTCAGCCTCTTCTCTGAATTACTGAATAATTGAACAAAAAGGACTTAGAAAATATTTTTAAAAGATTCTGAAAACCGGGTAAGACTCCACAACATTGTAAACATCTGATTTTGTAAAGGGTACACTGGTGATGATTCAAGGTTAATGTTGCTTCTGATTGCAGGAGAAATTCAATTCCTTATAGCGTTGGACAGGGGTATGTACATGAGGTATTAATACTTTTCCTGCCATTTTAAGCTTAGTTTGTAAGGCAGATGTCATACATACTTTAAAGTGGATCATTTGAAAGCTCTCATTGTTGGCATCTAAAAACCACAGATAAGAGCAAATGAAAGTATGATAGACAATTGATTAATTAGTTGCCAGAACTAAACGTATTCCATTTGGGTTTTGCCGGTAGGTTTTGAGAACGGCTCCCATTCAAAACCACAAAATTCCACTGTCAAAAGGAGTTGTTTGCTAGGTAACCGTCAACTACTACTGAAGGAGATGGACAGACAACAAGCTAGAATTAGTTGCCCTACATTTATAAAACCACATATATGACACTGTACAGGATAAATGAATTCATTGAATGAAAAAAGTAACCAGGTGCCAGCTGACCCAGTTTTGCTGTTCTTGGACATTAAGAGCAGGTTTGAATCCTAAACAACCTGCCCGTTCCCAGTGGTGAGTAGCCTACATGTTGTTTGAAGTACAGTAGACCAACATGGCTACAGTACATTAGCAGGTGTCAAAGCTGTGTGCAGGAAAACCTTGTTAGTGCATATGCGAAATTAAAGGTTTTGATGCTCATTTGAATTTCTTGTCTTTTTCGGCTTTAACGAAAACCTTTAAACCTTTAACTTCTAACTTAAAACATTGTTTTGGGGATTTAATATAAACACAAAAAATCAAACAGCCTACTCTTAATATTGTTGTTAGGCTATAAGAAAATCCAAAAGGATTTTGTTTAGCATTGATTAACTGTGCAAGCTATTGTGTGATTAACAGACGTTAAAATATGTGCCGATTTTAAATAAAGGCCTATTTATAAAATGACAGGATCAACACCCAATGACCAATAAAAAATGTTTACATTTCAACCAATAACAGAAAGCGTTAAATTGTATCATCTGTGCCTATGTAGGAATGTTGGAGTTAGTTTAATTTGTCCTTATCCTCCCATCAATATTTATGGCCCTATTTCATCTAAAAAAGTTGGTGTTCTGACAAATGTACCTCAATACTGTAAATAAATACTGATATACTCTATTACTATATAATATGAAGGTCAATTGAATTGCAATCATGTCTGCAATCAGAGTAAAATCTTTTTCTCAAAAAGTTAAACTTGTTTCCCAAGTGAAAGAAGAATGTATCTATCTCCAGAAAAATCATACAGTGGGGAAAATAAGTATTTCACCCCCTGCTGATTTTGTGAGTTTGCCCCCTTACAAAGAAAGGAACGGTCTATAATTTTCATGGTAGGTTCATCTTAACAGTGAGAGACAGAATATTAAAAAATCCCAGAAAATCACATTATATGAATTTTAAACATTTATTTGTGTTTTATTGAGGAAAATAAGTATTTCACCCCCTACCAACCAGCAAGAATTCTGGCTCCCACAGACCGGTTATGTGACCAGGAGGCACACAGATTAGTCCTCTTACTTAATTAGTACTCCTAATTAAGTACTCGTTACCTGTATAAAAGACACCTGTCCACAGAATCAATCAATGAATCAGATTCCAACCTCTCCACAATGGGCAAGACCAAAGAATTGTCTAAGGACATCAGGGACAAAATTGTAGACCTGCACAAGACTGGAATGGGCTACAAGACCATTGGCAAGCAGCTTGGTGAGAAGGAGTCAACTGTTGGTGCGATAATTAGAAAATGGAAGAAACACCAATTGACCATCAATCTCCCTCGGACTGGGGCTCCACGCAAGATCTCACCTCGTGGAGTGAACCTGATCATGAGAAAGGTGAGGGAACAACCCAGAACTACACGGCTGGAGCTTGTTGATGATCTCAAGGCAGCTGGGACCACAGTCACCAAGATGACCATTGGTAACACACTACGCCGTAATGGATTGAAATCCTGTAGTGCCCGCAAGGTCCCCCTGCTCAAGAAGGCACATGTACAGGCCCGTCTGAAGTTTGCCAATGAGCACCTGGATGATTCAGAGGAGGCTTGGGAGAAAGTGCTGTGGTCAGATGAGACTAAAATCGAGCTCTTTGGCATCAACTCGACTCGCTGTGTTTGGAGGAAGAAAAAAGCTGCCTTGGACCCCAAGAACACCATCCCCACCGTCAAGCATGGCGGTGGAAACATTATGCTTTGGGGCTGTTTCTCTGCTAAGGGGACAGGACGACTTCACCGGATCGAGGGGAGGATGAATGGGGCCATGTACCGGGAAATCTTGGGTGAGAACCTCCTTCCCTCAGCCAGGACATGGGTCGTGGATGGGTGTTCCAGCATGACAATGACCCAAAGCATACGGCTAAGGCAACAAAGGAGTGGCTCAAGAAGAAGCACATTAAGGTCATGGAGTGGCCTAGTCAGTCTACGGGCCTTAATCCTATAGAGAATCTGTGGAGGGAGCTGAAGCTTCGAGTTGCCAAGCGACAACCTACAAACCCTAACCCCGCATTCTAACAGGGGGCGATACTAGGCGAATAAATCGCCCAGTGGGCGTTCACCACGCTTGACTGGCTTCCTCAAAAATGCTTCCGACGTGCTTACAAAATTTGTGCATGGTAAACGAATAGTTCATCATAGATTTTGAGAATCTTTATTATAAATATTAGTTGGCTAGCAGTATTGTTTCCTTCAATCATGAACCGCAAACTCAAACTCAGAAGGCTTTTTACAATTGCAGCCATTTACTTGCGCTGGAAACGACTGCAATTTGTCTCCTGTACCGACGTGCTTACAAAATCTTTGCATGGTAAACGAATAGTTCATCATAGATTTTGAGAATCTTTATTATAAATATTAGTTGGCTAGCAGTATTGTTTCCTTCAATCATGAACCGCAAACTCAAACTCAGAAGGCTTTTTACAATTGCGGCCATTTACTTGTCTCCGGTACGTTTTTCCAAACGTACCCATGCGATACAAAATTGCCTTTTAACCAACACAAACATTAAATAAGATGTATGTAGGCCATATAAGTTTAGCTAGCTATAAATATTTATGCTTTTAGGATTAAATAACGTATGGCGGTACTGCAGACCGCTGTTATCAGTTTCTCCTCATTCATGTTGAAGTGTTGGAACTAGGAACAAAATTTCGGTGTTGTGTTGGTTTCCGCGTGGGAGGTAAAAAGAGCAAGACATGAATTTGATTGGCTCTTACCGGGCAACATTGCCCGAAAGTTCAGAATTTTCAACTTTTCTAGGCCACCGCCACGCCCATAAATCAGACAATCGGTCAGTCACCGGAAGTCGCTCACTCTCATAGAGAATCAATGCATTTCCGGCAGCTCGTCGCCGAATCGCCCCCTGTTAGAATGCGGGGTAAGGATTTGGAGAGGATCTGCAAAGAGGAGTGGGCAAAAATCCCTCCTGTGATCTGCGCAAACTTGGTGACCAACTACAAGAAACGTCTGACCGCTGTGCTTGCCAACAAGGGTTTCTCCACCAAGTACTGAGTCATGTTTTGCTAGGGGGTGAAATACTTATTTTCCTCAATAAAACACAAATAAATGTTTAAAATTCATATAATGTGATTTTCTGGGATTTTTTATATATTCTGTCTCTCACTGTTAAGATGAACCTACCATGAAAATTATAGACCGTTCCTTTCTTTGTAAGGGGGCAAACTCACAAATCAGCAGGGGGTGAAATACTTATTTTCCCCACTGTATTTTCTTATTTATATTGTCATGCCTGATTAGAAATACAGTCAGTGATACACAATGGGAATATGTCTAAATATAACCAAAACATATAAAAATAAAGAAACAGGCTGCACACTAGAATTCTCTATGGTTAGAAACAAATTCTCCATTAATTTCTTTACCTCAGAAACAGTCAATTCTGAATGTGGAATATCAACAATTAAAAGTAGAATACACATTTTCCAATTAGAAAAAACACATTTGGAATGAGAATATATACAATTAATTACAATATATACAACATCCCATCAGATTAGTTATGATGCATTGATTCTTATAAAAACATAAGTTAGTACAATATACATCTCAGGAAAAATGTGAAGGCAATTGCATTTTCAAAGTTATGATTTACACAAGAGGTACTAGTTGTGTCACAAGGTTGTATTTTATATGTTTCCCTTTATCTGGTCACAATCCATTGTTGTTTGTTACAAATAGGTGTGAGCGACACAGAAAAGTATTAAAATATTCTAACTAAACTATAAGGGCCATGACCAAAACACATGCCATAAAGTCCAACAACTTTATTTCACACCAGATATTTCAAAGTGACTGTAATACCATCCAGAGCAACCACTGCACTTTCCTGCACGTAATGTTCATCACTCTCTTTTACTATGGCTGTTATGATTTCCATCTAGTGGTCACTTTTCAGCAAAACACAATAGTGATCCAGTATTCTGGGACATAAACTCTATAACCATTACTGTACCAGCAAGAACCAAACTTCTTTTAAAAATATACTTCTATACATTAATCTTCAAGGTGTTGTAGACTATTTCATGAGGAATTGATACCGTTCTTTTAATCAACCTCTCACTCTCTGCCTCACACTGCAATGTAATACATGGATGGCGATGCTACAGCATTTTGCAGTTGGCAGTTAACTTCGGGCACTTCCACACCAAGTTAACTTGAAATTATTTTTACCCTGGTACGTTTTCAAATTATACTTATTAGGTTTACTTTGTTTCACACCAGGAAAATTCTATCTGAACTTGAATTAATTTGCTTGTTACGTTTGGTGATGAATTGGAATGATGTGTGCAACGGTAAAAAGGGATACAATGTTAAGTCCAAGGAAAGTTAAATACTGAAACAAAGCCCAAGGCAGCTGTGCGTCAAGTTGTACAAAACACTTCTAGAGAATGTGGGACCCTGAAAAAGAAAATTACATAAATGTTAATACAACATTAGAACATTAATGTAGACAAACATTATTTACCCAGAGCCCATAATTGTTAGGCTTACATTACTTTTCAAATGAACCAGCTATATATAAGTAGCTGTATAAAATCACTGTTTTCAAAATAAAGGAAACACCAACATAAGGTGTCTTAATAGGGTGTTAGGCTACCACAAGCTGCCAGAACAGCTTCAATGCACCTTGGCATAGATTCTAACAAGTGTCTGGAACTCTACTGGGGGGATGCAACATCATACTTCCACAAGAAATTACATAGTTGTGTTTTGTTGATGATGGTGGAAAACGCTCTCAGGCACCGCTCCAAAATAAATAAACCCATAAATGTTCATTTGGGTTGAGATCTTGTGACTGAGATGGCCATGGCATATGGTTTACATCGTTGTCATGCTCATCAAACTATTTGGTGGCGACTTGTGCCCTGTGGATGGGGCATTGCCTGGAAGAGACCACTCCCAACAGGATAGAAATGCTTCACCATAGCATGAAGGTGTTCACTCAGAATGGCTTTGTATTTATTGGTGTTTACCTTGCCCTCTAAGAGGGTTGAGTGGAACTAACCATGCCAGGAAAATTCACCCCACACCATAACAGGGCCACTAGAACCCTTAATTTACTGAAGTGTTTCCTTTATTTTGGCAATTACCTGTATGATAACAAATCATTCGAGGTACCTCTTCCTTTGCAGGTGAATTTCCCTATAGTGTGGAAGGCCATTTCCAGTGGGATGTCCTTAGTGTCACCAAAATACACAGCTCTCACTGGCAGGGCACTCTTGTCTGTGAGGAAGCCCTCATCACTCCTCCAGATGTGATCATTGCTGTCACAGTTGCACAGAAGGCCTGGTCTGTTGCATGTATCTGTCAACAACACAGAAAACCTTACGCATTCATGCACATTGTATTTTTGCAGCATTCTGTCCCAGTTTCTCCTGTTTCTCCGGTGCAAAGACAGTGCATTTAGGATGAGTTAACATTGTCAGAATTAGGGCCGTAGTACACACAGGACCCGGCATGGCTAGTCATATACACACCTGTCATTCCACAAGCACAGCTCCCACTGTTGTTTGTTGCTCCGCCCCAGTCCAGCCTCTTCTGCCCCACCCAGGACACCCACCAGCCCCAGCCCGACTCCACAAAGCGGGTGTGTCGACAGTCAAGCTGCGTGACAAACCTCTCTGTGATCAATTACTACATCATACTTATTTCAGGACAACTTGAAGCAAAGCAATTTAACATACACAATGTGAAACAGAATTAAAAGCTATAACACAAATATTTAAACGATCAATAGAATTTCAGGTCCTCGGTTGGTGCAATGGCAATGATTCACTTCAGAGCCTTTAAATAGGCACTATTATTTAGATGTGTGGTAGAGAAAATAGACTATTGTGGCATCCCAAGAGGCATCCCACAGGGGGAAATGACTGCCTGGCCCTTTAACTCTTGTGAGCCACTAGAGCCATCAGGACTACAGTTCCCAGCAGCCTGCAGTCCCACACCTGACTACCAGCTGAAGCAAGTAAATAAATTGATACTACTGGCAGCTGAAGCCAATTTGGGGAGGAAATAAAAGACGCAAAGAAACAGTGTATCGACTGTGGATTATATGAGGACCTGGGTTGGATTAATGACCTTGGATTACGGACAAGGACAATGAGAGAAGGATTGTGGACTATATGTATTTTGGTTTCCCTGATTACCCCATCCTTTTTTGTGTTTTTGTAAAGAACTCAGTATAATAAAATTATCGTTCTGTTTGGAATACTGCCTCCTCTGGATTCTTCAAGTGCCTACACCCTCTGAAAAGGTCCTTGAGTGTCACCCCACCCCAAGTGGCACTACACTATGTTGGATCATAACTTGGCATAGAATATTTTAATGGTTATTTTTTTAATTTGCATCTTTTAATATGTCAAACAAATATAAATTGATCTATTCAGATAGTAAACCAGCAAGTAAACCAGTAAGAAATACCCTAGCAGAGAATAAGAATAAGAATATCTTCTCACTCAATAAATGTAATGATGGTGCAGTACAATTGCTTGTTTGTATAAAGGCTCAAATGAAAGCCCAGTTCGGTCTTTTTCCCAGCATGTCCTTCTAAATGTGTCATTTGTGTGGCCTTTTGTTTATTCATTAATTTGGCCTTCCCCTCCATTTTCTCCTCAATTTGGCAAAACCCAATCACATATTTGATTGCTACAACACCCTCTGTCAATTAGAGAGGCTTTAGTAAGCTAACAACTCCTTGCCAAATACTGCAATCTGCCAGCCAAATTGCCCCACTTACAGTACATCACTGGAGGACTGCACAGCTGGAAAATAATGATTGCATGCCATCGATTGACTAATAGTGTCGCTGTTTAAATATGAGGCAGAGGATATCCTGCCAATCAAAACCCTCCCTCCCTGGGCAGTGCTATGGCCAATTGTAGAGTGTTTTTCCAAGAATCACTCAGTCCACTTTTGGTCAAGGGATCTGAGTGGGAGTGAGTTTTGGAGAAAAAAACTCTTCAATTGTGCATCGCCCTGTGGGTCTCTCCGTGACAGTCAGAACCACTGTAAGTATAAGTAAGTCTGAGTGCCTTAATGAAATGTGCCACTGGTGAGCACCCTTGGATGTCCTTTAAAAAGAACAAAGGCATGGTCAACAGGTTCAATTTCCACTGAAATAAGTCAGGTCTTTCAGAGGAGCAAAGACCCTCCCAGTTGTCTGAGTCCAGTTCCTGAAGTCCCCCATGTAAAAAGGTCAGCTCACCTTGACATGCTGTTGGCAGGAAGCAGAGGTTTGGACCAGGGCACGGAGCTGTGGCATGTCTGCCTCATAATGCAGCTCCCTGCTGTAGCAGCCAGGCTCCTCGCATGGGGAAACACGGGCCCGCCCCTCCCCGTCGTGACCCACCACCGTGACACCTGTGTAAAAGTGATGCATGCTCTCAGCCCTTCTGGAAATATCACCATAGTGCCAATGTGGCCTCCACCACTCTGTGCGGGGTGATTACTTTCATAAAGGGTTGTGCTTTTTCAGTTCAGGTGTCATGGCTGATGAGTTTTTGTACATATTGTCGGCAACAGGCTTTAGGCCATGTGTCCTGAAATGGGAAACTGTAAAGAGGCTTTAGTTTTGGTTCTGGTGCCTCCGGACACTTGTAAATGTTGGTAACTTTGTTTCTTGGGACAGCAAATCTACATAGAACTGAGAACAAAGCAGAACAAAGAAATGTTCTGTACAGTAAACTTTACAGAGGAAAACGCTTCCATTTTCCACAAGCACAATGATGATCTGGAGTTTACCATGATGTGGCCTTACCTGTCAAAGGGTCAGAGGTCATGTCACAGTACACCTCAAACTGGGAGACTCCGTGTCCCATCCCGTCTGGATCAATGTGGTACTGGCCTGATTTGGTAATGCCAGCCTCTTTCAGAGCGGCACAGGACACCAGAACTGTTTCTCTGGACTCTGTAGTAACCAGATACAAACCATACTGATTGAAATTACACTGAGCAATTCAGGGCTTACATATGGATTCAATTTGAACTGCTTGCTGCTTGAACTATTAAAAGAATATGCACTGTATTTTTTATCATAGCTGTGGAGGTAAAAGCAAATTGTCTTATAATGATAATTATGGAACTATAACAAGGGTGTAACCACATATTAAATATTGGGGGGGTACATAATGAAAGGGAATGTATAAATTGTAAAATGTATGTAAAATTATTGTGGAGACAGGTATGAGTGTTTTGACTTCCTTATCATTATGCTTATGAACTACAATAAATACCTTGGGCCATTCCATGGTTGCACTAAAATGTACTATGGTCATAAAACTGCTTATTATAGGCAGACTTGTAATTTGAATAATGCACCAGCTTAGATTGATACACAATGTCAACTCAAATAAATATGTCAGCATCACCAGTGTTTCCAGTCATAGATTATTTCTGCAAAAAACTTTATTCCTTTGCATCTTTCTTTTTCTGATTTAATTTACTGTGCCTGGAGTCATCATTATTTTGCTCTTTGATCTTACTGTGCCCCCTGCATTGCAGTGGTCCGATTGTGTGGAACGCCATCTCCATGGGAACGTCTCTGGTGTCTCCAAACCTCACCTCCCTTATAGGAAGTAAGACCATGTCTGACAAGAAGCCGTCATCGAACCGCCACACCGCATCGTTGGCGTCACAGTTGCACGTTGACAATCCAAGGTCACAGTCGCCTTCAAAGGCACAGATTCAAGATTCAAGTTCTTTCAAGTTCACAGTGAGAAATGGCTAATGCTGGCTCACCAGGCCAAACATTATATAAGTGTTTCAAAGTGGCATTACATACATTAAATAATCACAATAAATGCAATAATGCGATAATCTTGATAAAAACGTGAAGTACTGTATTTTCTGCTCCATCATTTAGACATTAATAGAAAGGTATTCTTGTCCATAAATAATATGACTGTGGCTCTGACTGGGATGCCGTCTCCCACTTCATGAACAAGACTGATGGGGAAAGTATTGGTTAAAAGGAGTACATTCACCTCTTTCTCCACAAGCACATCTTCTGCTCCCCGTAGTGGCTCCACCCCAGGAGTCCACCCGGCGCCCGTCCCAGGAAGTCCACCAACCCCACTGTGCCCCCAGGAAGCGAATGTGTCGACATTCCAGCTGCATAAGGAACAGTAAGCAGGGGACTTTTCCCTCAGAATACTCTCAGGAGAGCAGGTAGAGGACTTAATTACAGTGCAGTGTTTTTCTTACTACTTACAGACCCAACAGTGCATAATCTGCATGCCTTGACTTTGGTTCAGGCAGTTCAGGATCATTAAATGTACATTTGCTCTGTAATCATGCACTGTAAAATGAGACCATATGTACACATGTACAGTAGCTACTTACTTTAACTCTCTGAGAGCAGGACAGTGAGGTGTGTATCAGTGCTCTGAGCTGAAGCAGTGATGCATGCCGGTACACAACCTCCCTGGAGTAGCAGCCCGCCTCCTCACATGGCTCTGCTCGAACCCGTGATTCTGAGTTGTGGCTCACCACTGTCACACCTTGAAATATAGGGCAATAATAATGTCACACCAAACGCCAGCGATGGACAGAACTTTATGAAAAGAATATGTCCTTTGGGTTTTTAGGACAACATAATAATTATAATAAGGATGTTTGATATAATGATGAAATATTAAACTAGCACAATAATTTGTGCAAATGTGCAGCATGACCAATCAGAGACAAGAGACTGGGCTTTCTATATGCCATTGACTATAAGCAATAGTCATTAGCTATTTCATGAGCTAGCTACAGGTAAATCTCAAGTATATGATAGCAAGATAAATCCCTGCAAATAAATCCCTTTTTCCTTAAAATCGAAGCAGCCTGTGTTTAAGGGAATGAAAAATTGCAACAGGTATTCTCTGAATGGTCACATTGTACTTTTAAACAGATATTAGCATACAGCGTACTCACACTATGTTGGTTTTCAAACTGAAATGATGATACTAAACACACAACAGACCTCTAACACAAGGTCACAGTAAACCAAGCAAGCCAGATGACACAGGTAACTCCCACAGGTAAATAAATTCACAATTGCCAGCAAGTTATATGGCTCACACACAACAGAGTACAAAGTCAGGGAAGAGGAAGAATAGTAATGACATATTAATATGACGGTATTAATGGGAGCATAAGTGGAATGGCACACCATACTAGAACTACTCTGATACTAATGCCTTGCACTAACAGAGTATATCCACTGATGGCATTGAAATTAGGGGTGTGACGGTATACCGGTATGAAGGTATACCACAATATTAAAATATGAAATAGTACTATCATAAACAACGTAATACCATGATAGTAAATCATTTCTATTTTCAAGCAGGAAAAAAATTCAACAGTTACCCTGCTAAAATGTCTAAATAACCCATGTTACATAATATAATACTGGACCTGGGGTGTCTGCTAATGTAATTTAATCCCAGCAGCACTTTGGCTGTTCTTGCATTTTGTTTTGTTTACAACGCGATTGCGCACGTGCAGACAGCTCTCTCGTATTTCCCAACCCTGGTAACTGCCTGCCCAGGGATTACAGATGAAAATTTGCCTCCAATTAAATGGTAGGTAGTTGTTATTAGCTAGCTAGCTACACGGGCTAAATCTCCATTTGCAGTCCTTTATAAAACTTGTAATGTCCGACACTGATTCCAATGCCAAGGCGGTCTGTAATGACAAATTATATCCCCCCAAAAAGCAAACTCATTCATCTGTGAACATCATCCTTAACATTATTCCACAATGGAAAAAGTGAGTAGCTAAATATAGTAATAGATCCCATAAGCTGATAACGCGATAAAGCAAAATGTTTCTTAATTCGCAAAGTGAATGATTTAAATTGATTTAAACATACAATTACAGGAGTGAACTATATTCAGTTGCATTTTTGTTTTATTTTTAAATTAAAATGGTATATAAATCTGCAAAGAGCCATACAACAAACAGATCATGTTTTAAACTTTGTGACTTTAAAAAAACTGATACCGTGATATACGCAAAACCGAATATTTAGTAGTACAATTATCATACCGTGGAAATTTCATACCGTCACAGCCCTAATTGAAATATACACTAGTTGACTAGTGCAGTCCAGCTAGCACTATAGCACTGGAGTAAGCATTCTAAATTCTGTTGTCTGCTATTACATGACAATACATCAATTAGTAAATGTAGGAGACTTACCAGCTCCTGGTTGAGAGTCCATGTCACAGTAGACAGGGAATGGGTTCTGTCCCTGTCCGGGTCCATCAGGGTCAATAATGTATGTTCCAGACTCAAGCGTGCCAGCGTCTCTCAGCACTGAGCATGACTCCACAACTGAATAACACGTGTGTGCACACACACACACACACATACCTATGTCAGTTCACAGGCAAACACGGGTTCAGAAAACAGATCGAGTCCACGTGACCTTTGGGGCCACCGATGTAGTGAAGTTCCATTATTAGAGACACTACTTAGTAGGAGTGGGCGCTATACCGGTATGAAAGTGACTACCGGTATTATGCTGCGCCACGATATGGATTTTGCTATACCGTGGATACCGTTATATATTCATAAATTCTAATTTGGCATTCATATTGTTTTGTTCAAAATTTCAATTGAGTGATAGTAGTTAGTAGCTACATCTATTTTTTATTTTACTCTAACCTCCAGGTTCCTACAAAAAAAAGAAGCATGTTAATATGTTGACCTATTTTTTTGAGCGGACGTTTTATGCATTTGTTGCGCGCATGTAGCAACAAACAAGTGTGCAGGCAGCTGCAGTTAGCAGGCAGACTACGTACTAATATTTATAGCCTATTTATAGCCTATAGCCTAAGTGCAAAAGTGAAGAATCGAAAATGAGCGAACACGCAGAAAGTGATGTTGCTCAAGAGCAGGATGATGACGAATTGGTTAAAAAGAAAGGAGGCTCCTCTGTCGTTTGGAACTGGTTTGGGTTCAAAATCTCCGACCTCGACCAACAAACAATACGATGCAAGTTGTGTCGCCGTGTTGTTTTAGTCAAAAGTGGAAACACCAGCAACCTGTTTACCCACCTGAAAACCATGCATGTCCGTGAATATGAGGAATGTACCCGAATGCGTGAAACAGTTAGCACAGGAGTTCGCCCGAAGACAAGCCAGACTCCCACTCAGCAATCAATCAAGTCATCATTCGCTGCCGGTACACGCTATAACTCTTTCTGGTTATATAAGGTTAAAATACATATTCTGCCTTAACTAATGTCATTTAACTAAGAAGGGCTATTAAAATGTGATTCAGATTTTTTTTCTCATATATCGTGATATCATATCGATGTCGTCTGGACAGTGGAAAATATCGTGATATGAATTTTAGCTCATATCGCCCACCCCTACTGCTTAGCATTTTCTATTACTGCTGATGCTTACATCTTACACATCTCAAAACACAATTATGCCTTACACTACAATACAAATGTGCTCTAAATGAGCTTTTCAAAGTTTTTCTCCTGGGTCCCCAGCTCTTACCTTGGCAGTGGACAGCAGCTCGGTCAGCTGTGGTGCAGCCCCCTCCCCTCTTCATTTCACACTGGGCCAGCGAGCGCTCCTGCCCCTGACACTTCATAAATGACACGGCCACCGGAAGGTCATCCATACTCCCCGGCGTCCTGAAAATCCCAGCAGGAATCCACAATAAAGATAACCAGCCGTGAGGTGAGTGAGGCCCTTGAGAGATGGTTACCTCACAACATTTTACATTTTTAGGCATTTTAGCAGACGCTCTTATCCAGAGCGACTAACACAATTTACATTTCATTACATACAATCCATTTATTCAGCTGGATATTTTACTGAAGCAATTCAGGTTAAATACCTTGCCCAAGGGTACAATGGCAGTGCTCCACCTGGGAATTGAACCAGCAATCTCTGAGTTACAAGTCCAGTTCCCTAACCATTACACTACACTGCCGCCTTTTACACTAAACTGCAGCCACAAAAACTCAAAGGCAACCTTTCTTGTTGCGTGGTGTACATTCTCAGTGATTCGTATGAGTAAAATGAGGGCAATGTAATCGCAACTGACTGAAAGGGGTAGCATTTCTTTAATATGAACAATTCAAGACGTCAGAGTGTAGTGTGGATCGAAGGTGGAAGAGCCACACGCAGATTTCACAAATATCTAAAAGCTGAACACGAGTGATCAGCCAATAAGTCTGCGAACAGATTAGGAGTGGGGAGAAAATGGAAGAACAAAGAAAAGAAAACTCCGGGCACAAAAAGTCCACGGAAAATAAATCAACAGAAAACAACCCAATAAGGGCGAGAACTCTTCACCGAAGAGATAAGAAAATAAAATGGCTTTAGAGACTTTAGCTCTGGGGAACTTTAGCCCAATAAACAAAGAATAATCTCGAAAGGAAAGCCACCAAAGTGGTTAGCTTAAAACCTTTAGGCAGGATAAGATAATTCCTCCTAAAAGGTTACCACAGAGTGGTGACGCTAAACCTTTAAGTAGAGATAACAAGAAGTACCTTCTCTCTTTAACTGGGAGGACCACAGAGTGGTGAAACTAAACCTTAGTTCAGAGTACGGGCTAGAGTGTAACAATAGTTTACACAGAAGCGTTTGTATGAGGGAAACAGAGACCTTAAATAAGAGGTGGAATTAACACTGATAACCCTCAGCTAAAAGTGATTGGAAAACTCACCGACAAAAGACCATATAAGGATGGCGGAAATGACAATGATTCCTCAAAAAAAACAAGAGAAAACAGACCATCACATGATCACGCATGAAGTTACCTTGTGGCCACAGCATTTCCCTTGAACCCAAGCTGGCGACAGACAACTGCAGCTTCACTGTTTCCCCATTGCTTAGCACAAACGCTGCCTCGGACCCCATCAACATCCACTTCAACACGCCCTTCAAACTGGTTCATGCCACCTCTCAGTCGCACATGCCCTGTGAGCATTGAGGAGGGAGAGTCAAGAAATTAGAAAATACAATAAATTCTGGTTAACCATTATATACTAACGTTGACTCATAGCCAGAGAGTCATGGGATCCCATCCTTGAAAGAGACATTACTGCATTGCAGCTGTTCCCTTCAGCAAAATTATGTACCTGCACTGGCCAGTTATATATCACTTTCCAGACAAGCAACGGGCAACAATTCATAGAACAGAGGCAAGCAACTGAAGGTGGAAAGTACTGAAATACAACAAGCAAAACTAATACACTATTTTAAAGAGAAATATTAATAATTATTATTTCAAAATGATTCAAACATTTTCATATTTCATTATTAGAGTTGTATTTAAAAAATAAAATGTTTTTAAACTCTCAGACTGTAGTGTTTAGAGGTTTTTGATTATTAGATTAGAGGTTTCTCCTCTACCACCTCATCAAATAACTTCTGCCTCGATTTAAACAATGTCGCATTCCTCTAAGGTTCAGAGTGTCAGAGGCATAAAGAGAACAACTAAGGCCTCTACATGCTTCTGCATAATCAACGCAACTGCAACGCGACTGCAATGCCACATTCCTCTGCAACATGTTGCAGAGCACTTGGCAATACATACTTCTGCGCAACCTACACAACATGGTGTCCTTACACTTCCTGAAGCTGGTTCATTTTATACCGTGTTGAACAAATTATGCTAGCTATCTATATCATTAGCTACTGTTAGCGAACTTTATTTGGCCGTGATACCAGGTTGCTAGCTAGCTAGCTAGCTAGCTAGATATCTAACGTTTTGCTTAGCTAACGTTGACATAGATATACTGAATACAGTTGTTGTTGTATATATCATTGTATGCAGCTGCCAACAACGATGTCTATCGCTGTATTACTTCACTGATCTCTTGTGTCAAACTGTGATTGTTCTTACCATGTTCCTATTAGCATAATTTGAACAAATTATGCTAGTTATCTATATCGTTAGCTACTGTTAGCGAGCTTTATTTGGCTATGATACCAGGTTGCTAGCTAGCTAGCTGGCTAGATATCAATAGTTTTGCTTAGCTAACATTGACATAGATATATACAGTTGTTGTTGTATATATCGTTGTATGCAGCTGCCAACAACAATGTCTATCGCTGTATTACTTCATTGATCTCTTGTGCAAACCATGATTGTTCTTACCATGTATTAATGCACATCTTGTAAGTCGCTCTGGATAAGAGCGTCTGCTATATGCTTAAAAAAATGTATATGCACCCTGCTCTTTCTTTGTTTTGTTAGTTGAATATTCTGTGCATTAAGGTGTTGTAGTGACACGTTACATTTATATGTAATCTAAAGCACAACACAAAACATCTGGATATTTGCAACCTTAAATATATAATTTAGAATGGCGTGAAGACCACAGTCGATCATTCGTTGATTGCAGAATCTCTGAGTTTAATGTACTGTCAGTACAATAGATTTTAAAACCATGAAAGCAGCTTGTGTGTGAGCAACTCACCTTTATAGTATTAAAATAATAGAGTAAATTCATGTGGAACAAAGGAACCAGCAGACGACTCTTGAAAATAATGTTAATGTATTAAGGAAATGATGGATGGCCTTTTCACAGAATTAAAAAAATTGCTGCTTTTATCTTTCTCCCCTAATCTGGATGTTGCTCTGGATAAAAGCGTCTGCTAAATGCTTAAAATGTAAAATGTAAAAAAATGATGTACTAGCTTGATGAAGTATGGCCATGACAGCTCTGCCTCCATTCGCTAAACAACCAATCAATGCTGTGCAACATCTAAGGGACATGTCACGAGTTAGATTTTTGTGCTAGGTACGCAACATCCTCTGCAACACCCTTTGCAACATCAATGCAACCTCTGCAGCAGAGGACGTCGCGCTGCAGTCGCTCGAGCATGTAGAGGCCTCTGCATCTTGTAATTGTTAAGGACCAGGGCTGAGGAATCCAGATTTCTAAATGAATTACAATCTCAGTCCATGAATCCTCATGAGATAATCTCTGAGGAGTAACTGTACCTGGAGATTTAACAGTGTGAAAGTGAACAGAAAACCCATCCAGCTCCACTGAGGAGTCCGACCTCATCTGAACAGTCATAGTGTTGGATGAAGACATGAGTGGTGGTGGCAACTCTGAGCCACAAAACCTGCCCGGGAGGAAACAAAACAGACTGTGTCAGAAAAAACGGAATGTATTTACTGATGCATTAATGTATCCATTAATTAATTTAATGTTTTAAATTATTCAGTCCTATAACATAATATCCAGTGATTTTGATATGCCCAGTTTAATTAGTGGTTGCAACCGTGTGGAGCAATTTAACATTTGTATGTGTATGCTGCTTACCTGCCCAACTCCTGTTTCTCTGATGCTCTGCCATCAAACACGGTGACATAGTCGTACTGGCAGCCCCTATGCTCCTCCAGAACCATGGAGTGAAAGTTAAGCTGGACAAGATGGCCTTCCTGGACGGAGATCACCCAGGTGCAATCCATGTTACTGTGGTAGGCATATGGAAACCCTGGGCTCTGGAAATGCCCATCTTCTTCATTCAGCCAACCTCCACAGCTCACTGGATCAATATACAAGTCATCAGTCATCTCCCTCTCTCTAAGTGAAATAAGCAGGAATTAAAAAAGACATCTCAGACTACTTAAAATGATCTTAAAGGTAGAATACAAAAAAATTATAAGAGGGAGGGAGGCTAAGAGGGATCATTTCTGAACATGGTTCTATGGGAAACAGAGTGCCCCAGGGATCAGGTTGCTTCTCTTTGCATACATAAATGACAATGAAGATGACAATGGAGGTTAAATGCAGTTAAATGTGCTGGTGGCACTGTACTCACAGGTGGAGGAAATAGTTTGGAACTTACTAAAACAATTCAAGAATTCCAAATCAACAAGACATACCCTTTTTCACGTTGATTAATAAACTAGTGGTAATATCCCACCTAATTTAGATGACTGAGTAACATGTGATATCTTAACTTCTGTGTTTTTACATCACAAATTACTGTAATGACATGCAAATGTGAAAGGGAGGTGGTTCTCACCGAATACAAGTGGCCACTGTAATGCTAAAAAAAAGCCCCAATAACCAATGCTTATGAATGGACAGTGTCAGCCCCTATCACTATAGAAACACTGATAGCGATGAATCAGCCCTCTAATCTCTTCAGACTCAGCAAAGGTAAACCCAGGGGGGATTTGATTCAGTTTTCAACATTTTAAAACTAGTTTGTAAAGTGAATTACAGAAAATATTTCATCTCTTTCAGCAGAACAAGACCTCAAAGCTAGAAATTAATTAGACACATTTCACAATAATACTGTATTTTCACATACACAGTTACTAATCCATGCTTACTAGAACTCATGGTGTGAGCCAAGACTCTTTGAGTGTTCAAGATCAGGCATGACAGTGTTAGATCCTTTCTAGACTAGACTGTAACCAAAATCACAAGTCTCAAAATCATTAAATGTCTTTATGGTCTTTTTATGTTCTATAAGACACAGAGCTGTGGATTTAGGATTTATGATGACTTCAAAATATAGCTGTGCATATGGAATCTATACAAATAATTAAAAAGGCAATATATTTTGTATCTTCCCCAAGTGCTTTATCCACATTTCAAGCCCTTTAGCTAAATCTAACATAATGTGTACAAATAATATATGGATTAGCATTTCATGAAAAGATAATAATATACAGGGAATGGTCTCAAAAACCATTTGAATGTATAACAAACCCTGGCTGTGCAACAGACAAACAGCACCAGGAAATCAGAATGGGGAATGGGGAATATTCCATTATATTCAATCATTACACTCCGCCAATTCATTATTTTTCTTGGCCCTGACCTCTCAAACATTTCACATGTGGAAAATAAAACTGCTTACTTGTGGTTGTTGTTTCAGGTGTTTCACCAGTAATTCCAATGATAAAATCCAGATGAGGTGATGTCACTGTGGTGGCCATTATAACATCAGTGGTCTTCAATGATTCCTTGAGGTGAAACTGTGCCGTTGTTGTTGTTTTCACCGTGAAGTGGCTCGATATCCAGTTAGTAGTTTCAGTATTGTGCAATGCTCCCTGAGAATTTGTGTCTGTTGCATGTGTTCTCAGTGCTGGGGTATGTGTCCTTCCTTCCTGCACAGTGGAAACAGCTGAGGGAGCAAAACCCTCATTAATAAGGGTTGCATGGTGAGGGATTGAGGTTGCTTCCTGTGTTCGATCGAGCTGTACAGGTATGTGTGTGACGTTGGAGGTTGAAGTCTGGGTGTGATGTGAAGAGGTCGCCTTGGGTCGTATGTCCTCCTGCAACAACTGGAGTACAGCCAAACATGAAGCATTCCGTGTTGGATTTCCATCAGCACAAGACTGGTTTACAGACTCAGCAGCTGCATTCGAGACGTTTACAGTTTTGTCATCAAGGCCTTCGATAGTAATGACCAATTGAGGTTCATTCAGAGTTTCAAAAGAGTTACTTGTTTGGTTTTTGTCAATGTTTTCATTGAAGGTGGTGTGTACCAGCGGCAGCCCCTCCTGAGCAGGTGTGATACTCACATTGGCCTCATACCCCATTCTATTAACCTCTCTGTGGATGTCAGTACTCACCTCATCCACAGTCTTCTGCTGATGGTTGGGGCTCTGCCCCTCTATTTGGGAAACAAATGAAACTGCTTCATCAGACTCATTCACAGGTGATGCCAAGGAGACATGTCCATTTTGATATGTGGTAATCAATGATGGAGTAGAGTTAATTTCCATGGAGGCAGTTGTAGCAGGGCCAAAGTTTCTTCCCACTGTGATGGTCCCTGAAGAGTTAATGAGTGGAGAGGTATTTGTGGAATGTAATTCATCAGTGTTGTTTAGATTATTCCCAATGCTTTCAGATTTAACAATGCTTTTAGAATCACCAAGGTTGTCCATGCTTTCAGATTGGTGTGACTCTAATTCAAGTTCTTCTGCTATGTGACCACTGGGGATATTGGATGTTTTTCTCAAATTAAATGATGCAGTAGCAATACTACTTGTGGGGTCAAGGTTCTCAACTAATCCTTTTTCAGAGAATGTTTCAAATGTGCCAGCAGCTGGTGTGTGTTTTACATCAGGAGCAATAGTAAATGTCTGAGAGGTAGGCACTGGAATAGTTTCAAAGGACTTTGATGGCTGATATGTTGTGACGGGTGGGCTTAGTTTGAAAAAGAAAGTCTTTACCTTTGTGGTGCTCTGGTTATTTTCCTTGCTTGGTGTGGGATATTCAATGCCTCTTTCTCCTGTTTGCTTTGGTTGGATGTCACTGTCTCTCTCTGATGAATTAGTACTCAATGGATGAGTGGAAACTAGTAGAGGATCAGATGTCTCAAAGGACCCAGTTTTGTTACCTGATATATTTGTTGAAGGGACTGCAATCTGGGATTTTGTGCTTTGCATCTGCCATGTTGTTGAATCCAAACTCGTATTATTTCCACTGGAAGTTTGGTATTTGTCCTTGGCTCTGTCTGCCTGTAAAACTGCTGAGAGAGAAATACTGAGCGTTTCTGATTCATGGCCTGGATCACTGTTGATGTTTGAGGGTTCCCCGTTCCCTCTGGTTAATTCATTAGATAATGAAAGACTCCCAGTTCCAAGACCAGATGTATATGCCATATAATCTTTCTTGTCACTCACATGTGCTGTAACGGGATTGCTGTATTCAGCATGTCCCAGGCTTTGCCCTTCCTGAACTATCTGAGTTGTCTTGCTGTGCTCTGGGCTGCCCCCATAAAAATGACCCCTGACATTCTCAGAAAATCCATTCCCTCTTAGCTCAAGACTGGGCAGACCTGAAGACTCTGCTTCCTGAAGCTTTGCACAATCACCATCCATTTTGTAACAGAAGACATCCCACTTCTCCAATAGGTCCTTCCTGACCCCATAGGAGATGATTCCAGTCTGGTTCTGCCCACAATTCCAACTCAGGTGCAGTCTGGGATAGGCGACCTCTGCTTCTGAGATCCAGCCAGCCCGGCACTCTTCCAACCCGCCCTCATTTGCTGCCTGTAGCTGCTTCCTGTCCGCTATAGTGGCACCAAAATCTCTCTCACAGGCCAGCCTTGCCTCCATGAAGGTAAGGCTGTATCTATTGTTACGGTCATAATGAAACACGCCAACCACACGTCCTGCCAAGAAACAGAGAGAGAATGTCTGTCTTTGGTTTTACATATTACTTGTCATAATTATAAGGTTTCCCCATTATACTCACTATCAATATGAGTATACTTGCATCTCAATCCAGGAATTGTATGGCTCTTCTTGTCCAATGTATTTATTTCAAAAAATATTTTATATTGAATATATTGTCAAAATATCAGAGTGTTAAAGACATGTATTACCTTTTCGTTCTATCCAAATCCTTTAGTTCAAATTTCAAATTTAATTTTTCATTGTTTCATTTAAATAAAATTAACAATAGGTTTATTATTTGTTTCAATTTAAACCTCAAATGTATCCATTCCCCTTTCAAATTTCATTCCAATTGCAATTCCATCTCCACCCATGCCACTATATTTTGTATTACAGTTTTTTAATTAATGGAACATTTGTCAAAACTTCTACCACAAAAAATAAAAGTAAGTAACAAAAGGAAGATAAAATTACTACATAATTATAAAATCATATGAACAATATATACCCTCACCCCTGAATTCAACATTGTCTTTAATTTTGATTTGCAAACAAATGAAAAAGTATTACCTTTTCAATAAAAACTCAACTGCTTTCATTAATTATTTTGATCACTAAACTTGCCAAACTAAATTTGTAAGACAAAAATTCTCTTTTCCATTTAATTTTAGTCACAGTCAAAGTTAATGACCAATGTTGAATCCATGAGTATATAATAAAACAATCAAAGTATATAATTCATTTTAAATGAATAAAGGGCTTGAGATTTAATTGAATTACAAATTTGAATAGAGCACTAAACTTACATTCAAAAAGTATATGTACATAAAGGTTACCATTTTTGTCATACACATGAGAGCAAATGCCTACCTTGATATGATAAACCATTCCTAGTATTGCCCTCATGTAATGTCACTGCAAGGATCATGCATTGCTTAGAGAAGAATGGCTGGCATATGAAGTTGCCTTGACATTTCCTCAATTCAAATTCATTATCAACGCTACAGTTTCAAAAATCTTTCGCCTTTGCTACCGATGGTAAATCCATACACAACAACAATCCGAGGTCTTGCCACATGTGCAGGTTGCATGTATTAACACTTCTGTTTATCTGTTTCAATGTCAGTCATTGACACATTTCCCCATTCATTTTTATGGCCGTGATAATTATTTTCCTCCAATCCCATAACGAGTGAGATTCTATACTACACAATACGCAATCGGAAAACCGCAATTTCGGATTTAATGCAGCTGACTGCAAAGAGACATTATTTATTTGTAATCAATCTCTGACGTGTTTGAAAGAGTATCGTTCTACCGCGATATTACCATTACAGTAAGAGCACATTACAACTGCAACAGCATACTTTAAAACATTATATCACATTATATAGCCCACAGATCCGAAAATGAAGCGCAGAAGTATTAAATTACAAATGTTTAAACTGTTAGAATAGTACAAGTACAAGTGAAATGTAGCCTAGTTGTTAAAACAATAAGACATACTTACGACTGAGGTAATGCTCACAGCTGAACATTTCACAAAAGGTTGTACGTAACAAACTGATGGTTATTAGAAAAGCCAGCAACATTTCTTCCCTATCAATTCCCTTTATCTTATTTTCTGCGTAAAAAAGTCGTTACTTTGAACTTACACCGTGATTTTATGGTTAGGGTCGGCTAATAATGATAGTAAAATGAAAGAGTGGATCCTTTGGTACAAGAAAACTTTAACGTCCGGTCACCTCCCCATACACTAAACTTTTAGGGCATGAAAATCCCGCTACAGACCACCGTAGTCTGAATCACCTTCCTTGTAAGAAAAAACATGTTCATGTGGTTACTAATGGGAGGAAAGGAGTTCCAGATGATTGGTTTCTTAAGTAATACGATTACTCAAACATATACAATGGTTCCAATATTGATCACTCATCTCCTGTTTCTAGGGTAGTTATTTATATTGCAATGGTGGATGTGTAGTTCACACCCTATGCACTACTAGGCTACTTCGAATTTCCAGTCTAACGTTGACCGAATTGGTACATTGTACCATTAGGAGCACGGACCAACTTACTCCATTGATGATGCCATTACTTGTGATTCCACTTAATGTCATTTACACGATTCGATGCCTTTGTGGAAAGCCTATATTGGAAAAACTACGAGAGCCTTAAAACAACGCATTAACGATCGCAAGAGCAACCCTGTTGAAACTACCCTGTGGTATACAAAATCGTACATTTCCAAGCAGAGGTGGAGATCTTGACTTATTATTAAAAAAGCGTTAAGTCTATTCGAAAGTTCTTAATGATGATTTATTGTTAAATGTCATGCTATAAAACCTTGGAGGCTTTGTGATGTTGGAATGGAGTCCCGTATGGTTATTTATGACGTATGAATACTATCATGCGATGGTCGATATTTTGGTCATTGAAACGTGTCTCGCGTTTCGCAGATATAGGCTACTGTAAATATTTGTGTCATTTTCTATGTATGTTACCTATAAGGGTGAACTTGGCTGATCACTAATCATGGGACCAACTGAGGTCTATATAATGCGTGTTTTTCACCATTTATTTGAAGACTGAGGAAGGACAGATGTGTCCGAAACGCCATTCCCTAGTCAATAGTTGCAAACTTAAAATTCACAATACTCCTAGGCCACGTGATTAGACATCTCCACAATCAGTGTGATTCCTCACCCTAAATCCAAATTCAATAGTAACAGAATTTGACTGCCCTCAAAGGGAAATTGCCTAATGTTGCCATTACCTTAGTTTAGGGGGCAAGCACCACAAGCTTGCTTGCAAGATGCCTTCATGTACTTTCACAAGTTCCAATGTGATATCTTACAAATTTGGAGGAGAATATGCATGTGAATGCTGAAGAATTAGGCTAACTCATCTGATTAATCAAGGCTAGGGAAAAATGCAGGACTGATGAATGCATGTTGTTGTTTTTTACAGCGTAAGTAAGCAGGTCATCTTTGCAATGGACATAACAGCACTGACCATAGCAGAGCAAGTGAAAATCAGAACAAAAATCGTCAGGGAAATAGTACATCCTCAAAGTGTAGTTTTTACACCTTAATCTGCAGTTCCGTTAAAGAGGTCCAAAATCATTAGTGTAGTTTCAAATTATCTTATACGCACATACTTTAACCTAAAAAAACATGGCTGGTACACACAATGTTGTCAGGTCTGATTGCTACTTTGCTTGTTTTTTTGTCTTTAAGACTGAAAATCTGTAGACTATGATTAAATCAACACAGGACTCAATATGTTGCAAACCACATCACCTTTTATAAAACGAGACACTGTTGATTGATTAGTGATTTGGACTTACAAGGACCCTGGTATCTTCTTGTAAAATTGAAACATTTATTATTTTGAGAAATATAATTGAATAATATAGTAAAGATTGACATGGGAAAAGGTTTGCGAACAGGTTTATTTTGATGTTGATGCATTGGATTTATATCTTTCACGTATGTGGCTTAGGTCAGTCCTGGACATCAAAGTAGTCAATGGCAGGCTCCTCTTTGACTGCCTTCAGCCAGTTGCTCCCGCTGCTGTTTCTGGTGACAAGAGCAGAAAATATACGAATCTTGAGTTACTGCTTGAATAGAAATTTGCCTGGAATAAGTACAAATTAGCCATATACCAAAATATTACCCAACTAGTAATACCACCTCTAGATATGAAAACACTCAAAAACATTTTAAGCGAAGGGCAGCGGGGAGGCAAAAGGAACCAGGACAAGAATACTCACTTGCTGCTGTGTTGTTTGATGTGGGCAATAGGTGGTGGAGCTCTCCCTGCAGTCTCCCTCTCAATCAGAGCCGTCAGAGTTGAGTTGGGACAGACCGACTTCCCTCTGTTAGTGCACAAGTGGAAGAGGTAGGAAGCCTGTTTACAATCATTACTACATGAGGCTGACCAAAAGCTGTCTCCTTTCAGCTTCAATGCCTGCCTATGAATGGGGAAATATCAGAATTTATTTTGGTAGTACTGGCGTTCAGGACTGGTCAAAATACTGCACTACTCTACACCAGTAAGGCACCTCACATGGTAAAAGAGGTCTCTGTAGTATTCTGTAGTACTCCTTTTTGCTAGCTTTAACATTGTTGATAGCCACATCCTCCCGTCTACCTTGGCAGCAATGGGAATCTCCTGCCTGGCCTTTAAAGACCCCATCCAGTGAATATTGCGGGGTTTTACGGATGAAAAGTGACGTAGGTCACATTTACCGATAAGTACACACATTTGAAGCTTAACCAGTTTTAAGGAAACATATTTTTGCGGTTTAACATTTTGTAGTGCGGGTCCTGAAAATAATAATGGTACATGAGTGAGGTTTTTGTTTAAAGACGTGCTTAAAGGGAGTGGCTTATTAAAACCGACAATTTTCAGTTATTATGTTCAACCAAAACACATGGAAAACTGAAGAATAATGAGCTATTGTATATAAATTTCACGAGAGAGGAAATGCTTAAATGATCTGGAAAAAATGGTTTTAAACATCCTAATCTTTTCCTGTGTTTACTTGCATCATTACACACACAATTTGAATAGACAACTGTTGTTTGCCCTCTGCTACAGACTCACTGCCGTAACACAACTACACAGCGTGCTGTTGTTTCCCACATGCTGGTAGCTGTTTTATGAAGATCTTACAATGCTTTGGAAATGTGCTATAAATGGTTGCAATAACGGTCTTTGCACCGCTTACACTGTATAGTATACATGGTAATTGTATGTAATATTTTTGAGGTACTGTAAATGTTTTCTTATTGCAAGAAAACTACACTTTGTACATCTGTTCCTAATGAGTTGTGTATGGCATTACTGCTGCACTTTATTTTAAAAAGGTGTCAGTGTTACTTGAGCAGCTTACTGTCTCTGGAGGTAGATATGCAATGTCCACTTTTGTACACAGCATCTCTTCTGTGTCGAGTGATAGCTATCTAGCTAACTTGTGAGCGAACATTAGCAATGACTGTCACGTCATCATTCAACACGTTCAGTTATGGATATTCCAAACGCACACGTGTCTGTACTCCCACCAAAGGGTTTCTAGGATTTCTTAGCACATCTGAAAAGGGAAAACTAGTTTTCCAACTTGGTTTTATAGTCTACAAAAGTGACATTACTTCTACCCATTCTTGTGTCAAATTGCTGTCCACAATGCCTTTAGTGATTCTGTAAATCTTGTTGCCTTTGGTTGCTACATTTAGAATACAGTGCCATTATGAAGGTCAGGGGTCAGAGCTCACCTCACAGCAGTGATCACCACGTTGCGCTTGGGCTCGCTGTCATAGCTGACGCTCTCGATGCCGTACACCTCTGCCAGCTCGTGGATGATCTTACGGTGCTCTCTATTCATAGGTGGGAAACAGTGGCTCCTCTTTGACTGTTTGCCCTGGAAACAAAGTTCAGAATTCATCGTAGTAATAAGTAAAAATCTGATTGATGAGCGGCGTGTCCTGCTAAAGCGCTTCTCAACTTCTGACCATGCCAGTGCCGACTATGGCCAGCAACCCCCGAATAACAGCACGTAATTGGCCATAGTGTAGTGGAGGGAGAGAGGGTTTCAGTTAGCGGGGTTGTCCCAGACTCATCACGCAGTAGTGACCCCTCTAGTCGATCTGGGCATCTGCGCTCTGGCTGCGCCAGTAGTGCGTGAAGTGTGTTCCTCCTCAGTAATGACTGTGCAGCTTAGCAGGTGGACTACAGAGTGAAAAGAAACTGTGTGTGTCTGCACTTTGGAGGAGACACATGCACTCTACCAAACTGAGAGGGTGATGCAGTGATGAGACTGCCAGTGATTGGGCATTCCAAATGAAGAGAAACAAATTATACAAAACATATAACACAGAGGTGAATGAGCAGCAATGAAAAGAAGACATATTGCAATGGTGAATCCCAGTAAAATGCTTGACTAATCAATGCACAGTTGGAATATTTTCGTGACTGGATGATTCTGAGTTAAAATAATAATTTTAAGTATCCTTCAAACTTTAAATGATCGATTTGTAATTATTAAAATCCATATGAAACACTGGTACTTGGTACTGTGGTTTTAATGCACAATATGACCGCTACCTATGTAATGTGCTGTTGCTCAAGACAACTGTTGTTTTCTCGTGTAGTTTGTGCTAGAAAGGATCCTAGTCCTTGGTGCAGTGATGCACCCCAGTGCTGACTGAGACCAGGAGTCCCACGGGGGTCATGCATAATTGGCCTTAGCATTGCCAATGAGGGTGGTTTCAATCAACAGGGAATTTCACACCTCATTACGCATTATTCAACTCCTCTGCTTGATTGGGCACCTGAGCCAGCTGCCCAAAAACTATAGTTCTTCAGCACAATGACTGGGTGAAAAGTGGACACATTTCAGAGGACACTCATGCTAGTCTGAGTCTCCAAAATTGAGTCTCCAAGATATTGCAGAAATGTGTGGGCTTACAATTGTGATAGGGCATTCCGAATTATTCCAACATTTACACGGAAAAAGCTTGTGTTTTTAACTTGTAAAGTCAATTTAGCATTTTGAGTTTTCCCAAACGGTGAACTCCCCTTTAAAGTGGACAGAAATTAAAGAGGACGCTTACAGAGGGTTTGCCATGTTTAAAATGTTAAAATGTTTATGACGAACATAAACCAGTTCATAAATTCTTATTCCTCAACAATGAAACGGTTGACTTTCTTAGTTCGTGTTGATGGAGAACGCAGGGTGAACACTAAAAAGCCATCTTCTCTCAGAAACATAAAATCAACGATCATACAGAAAATATAAATCAAGGGCATATCTTCCATCAATGTTTCTTACCTTGCCTACAAGCTCCACTAAGTTCTTCATCTCCTCTTCCACCTCGCTTACAAACTTGAACTCTTTTCTGCATTGAATAAGACCACACAGTATCAAAAGTCAATTACATCATCCTGGCAGCTTAACCCTTCCCACAATTCTATTTTCTTTTGTTATTTGCAGTCACTTGATGTTTGCAATACAGGCAGTTACATTAATGTCATTTTCTGTTTATGTAAACATTTTATATTGCCAGGGACGAGGCAAGCTCTTTGTAAGACTAGTTATTCCTTATTGTGATCCATGGTTGCTGAACTGGGAGAGTATTTGAAAAAGAACCCTTGCCACATGTGCCACCACGTGAAAAGGTTTCCATCTGCACTTTCCATAGCAAAAATACAGATGTTTATGATTCCTGCGATGATTCCTGTAATTCCATAAGCAAACATATAGCCCATATCACAGACTGGAGCAACGGTTGCCTTCAAAGCCGACGGGAGCAAAATTCTTTTTCCAAGTGAAGCGGAAACTGAGGGTGGCGGAAACCGACCTGGCGTCTTCCTTGAGGCTGTCGCTGTACTTGGAGGAGGAGGCGCGGACATTGAAGGGGTCCGCAGATTGGTCAATTTGCAGGGCCTCTGCCAATTGCCTAGACGTACACAAACATAACGAGAGGGTCAGAGGGTAATATCACAGCCAGAGAAGACAGAGGCCAGCCTTGCAGAGAGGACACGAGCGCTCATCTGTGCACAGAGGAGCATACGTGAAACACCAGGTGTGCCTGGACCGACTGGCCTCTCGAATTTGATGCTCGTTTATTCAACGCGTGCACGTGCTCTACGGTAGCTGGGCCATTCGAGTAGATATTTCCTGCTACACTGGGAAGCTCTCGGTTTGTGTGGTAGAAGGAAGAACATTTGGTGCAAACGGCAATTTTGAAAAAAGGCTGCGCCAGTCAGAGCAGGGATTCGGTTGCCTCACCTGTTCCTTTCCAGAGCTGCACACTCCTGATCGCACTCCAACCTACAAGAGTGCATTGAAACGCAAGTGGAGACAATTACTGCGGGTGATTAAATGCATTGAACAGTTATCCACACCTATGCCTCCTGAAATGTTCCATCAAAAGTTTGGCGCCCTGGTTACCTGGAGTGTTTCAACTCCTTCTTGGTAATGAGCTGGCCAATGTCCACTGAATCACACAGCTGCAGATCCGACAGCTTGCTTGCCATGGCGATGGCCGCGATCCTGAAGTGTGCACACAGATTCCCAATGGAAAGATGGGCAGTAATCGATTGTTAATCATTGTCCCGTTATTAACACAAACATCATTTCACTCTGTGGAATGTGAAGTCATTTCAATATTGTCACATAAGGAAAAAATATCTTAAAATAGTTTCCCCACAAGGTATTTGAATGTGGGTGTGTACAAAGTATGTGCATTTGAATAACTATTTTGAATTTGTGAAGCACTTTGGTCATAAAAAAGAAAAGAAATCGACAGCAACCTCAGGACCAAGTACAACAAACCATTGATACCCTGCCTCTGAATGGGTTCTGTGTATACATCGAACTCCGAATATGCCCTATGAAGCTCATTTGAGGGAAGAAACTTAATACCAAATGTGACTCAGGACATGTGCTCTGTTCCTTCCATTCTATAGGCCTACTCAAAATCTGGTTTATCCTAATGGCAGCCTGTGAAAGCCGGTGGAAGCAAAAGAGGGGTGCCGACCTCTGGTAGGAGCGGGCGGCATCAGTGCAGGAGACAGTCTCCTTCCTACGGCCACAGTCACACTGCAGAGCCACCTGTACAGACGCAGACACAGACACAGACACACATGTCAAACACTATCAAAACACCTTCTACCTCTCCACCAGCCTTCGGTCTACTAACTGAACCAATGCATCCAAAACAACAGCTATGCCATTCCCTTCTGCATTAAAAGATTGTTGGAATCCATTGGAATCCATCCATGGATGGATTTTATGTTTGAGTGCAGACATAAAAAAAACCCTGGCAGGGGCCCCCAGGGTGGCGTGACCGATAAAAGCACTTGCCGGCAGTGCATGTTGCTGTCTGCAGCTGGGGTTCAATTCCCCTGCTGCGCCAGCCCGGGTGCCTGCTGCGCTTAGCCGGGTGCCGTCTCGAAGGAGGCAGTTTGCCGTCCCTGCCACCGCCGGTAGCGGCTGGTCCTGTAGTACTGCATATCGATTGAATACCTTGGGCCTTTCCCTCAGGTTTTACAGACGATAAAGGTGAATTACATACCAATATGCATGTTTTGAACAGAAAGTAACTTGCTGAAGTGTACGCCTACGAATGTAGACACCGCCCACATTTCTTTACAAATCTCTCCCATTCGTGCCCTATATCAGCTGCACAAGTCTCTCTCCAATCCTCGAGAGTGCCTTCTCTCACCTTGGCACTGCAGGTGTTGCGTGGGCAAGGAGAGCCCTGGTGACAAGGAGCGGCGCAGGGGTGCCCGCACTCCTGGCGGGGCGCGACGCACTGCTGCCTGCAGTTGGCCTCGGCGACACAGTCGCCACGGTGACAGATACGAGGGCAGCGGTGCATGCCGCAGGGGAGCAGCTTGCTGCAGGGCAGGCCGCAGGAGATGTCCGTCAGGTGGCAGGGGATGTTGCTCCTTTGCTGGGGGGGGGGGGAGGGGGAGGGGGAGGAGAAGGGGTTGCTTTAGCCACACAGAGATCACAATCACAGCATGGTTTTCAAAAACTGCAGGCAATGCAAGCGTTTCCCCCATATACAATAATAAGCAATTCCGCATATCATAGTATGTGAGTGTTAGGACGCCAAAATGTTGTGATCTATAAACGTGCACCTTTTTCACACTGAAACCAAGGGCAAGGTAAAATGTATGGATTGTTTTTTTAATTTTTATTCACCTCATGGTTCCCCATGCACCACTTCTGGGTGAGGTAAGTACATGGAGGGCATTTCTCATCACTGTGGCAGTTGTGAAACACTGAAATGCAGAGGACAAAGGCTCATAAACAAAGGAGATATGACTGATTCATCTGCACCATTACAATACACCAGTGAAAAAATGATTGATTCTCCCTCCTGATCATCCAGACTGAACAATGTTACCTGGAAATAATCCAACATTTAATCAAGCATCATCGCGCTGCATCCTCAAGCCTCATCATTTTCGGTTTTTAACTATTTTCACCTAAAAATACCCAGTTTTTCTATTTATTAACAATTAAACAATTTTAACACAATTTCTTTGTTTTTCACGCATCAAAAATATTTACAGTTGGTGTGAGGTTACTGTTATTTTGCTAAACAGTGTCCTCTTGTGGTAAAATTAGGCACGCAGGTTGCAAGATTTAACGGTGGAAACATGCTCCTGCCATTTGAGTACGTACTAAGTGGATAACAAAATGGGGGGGGACATGAATCTGCTGCCAATTATGCAATCAAATTAACTTGAGGTTTGCATTGATATATTTATTTGAAAAAATGTCACCCATATTTCTGCATTATACATTTTTGATCTGATCCCCCGGTTTAAAAAAAAATACCAACAACGATAAAAAACCCATTTAGATAAAATGCCTGCTAAAAACGCAAAAACCTAAGCAATTATTCTACACAACCTCTTAAAACCTGAGGGTTTTCTGGAAATTTAAAAAAAAAAAAAGCCACCAACGTGTATTTCCCCCATCTATTTCAGCGAATCACAGCGCATTTCAAATAAAATCCATATTCCAGGTCTTAATGGGTTAAATAACCATATTAAGCAACTGTAAAATGTTTGTGTTTTTGTTCATTTGAGTAAATGCCAAACCCCTAGTGTCGTACTTTGTCCTTTGGCCTTTCCCTTCATTAAGGAATGTGACCTTTGACCTTTGAAGTGCAAGGGTGAGCAGGAATGTGCTGGATTTTGGCCCTGGGCTCACTGCCCAGATGAGGGTGGGGGTGGGTTCTCTCCTACCTGGATGGTCACACTCGTGCCTCCGGGTGCAGAGGCTCTTGCACTCGGGCGGTTTCGTTCCACAGGCGATGGGCGGGTACATGACCGTCTCGCCACAGTGGCACGTCAGTTCATCAAAGCCTACGTGCAAGAATTGGATAAACATTTTAAAATGCTTGATGATAATATACAATATTTTGAAATTCATTCTTGAGCACATTTTTCATACTTATACTCATATTGATCCCCCCTCAAGTGCAACATTAAAGGCATTTTCAGACTTGGTTTGAATGAAATGGGGTTGGTTTTTATATAAAATTGTATGTTATTCTTTGGTTCCACTTTGAGGTTCACTTCCACATTGTTTTGTAGCTTGGCTCATGTATGCTTACAATGAAATGAGGGCCGTTTTCTTCTGATTTGCTACAGGCATAAAATACAGGTCAGCAATTGGGATTGATTGGCCAGTGGTCAACAGTGATGAATTTGTGGATAGTAGACCACACCAAATAACCTAATTTAACAGGTTCTATAGGAGTTATATTGTGGCAGGAAAATTCTCTTTGCCATTGACAGAGTATTGCTGAGTTAACAGCGTACTGCAGTTTATCAAAAGAACACAAATATGACTGGCTAACAAAGGAAATCTCTTAACTAAGGCACAGCAGAGCCCCCTTTGTTTTCAAATGATGATGTAATTTCCACCACCTTGTATTTTGTATCTCCAGTTGTATAACAGAATCTTGTGTTTACATGGCTACATGTATTTCAATGGCATATGTCTGTGAGACCTGCTTTACGTGAGTTGAAAACATCGAAATGGCTACTGTGGGATTCTCCAGAAATTCTCCAGGCATTCACAAATAGCATGGTTTCTAGAAGGGTCATTTATTCTAGCTCATTCCTGAATTAAATAGAGGTTTTAAGGTTTTTAACCTGTCTATGCTATGAGATAACAGGGTGTCTACATTAGTCATGAAGCCAGAACTACTGGTGAGTGCATTGGCACTCACTCGTTTGCCAGCAAGGTTGGCAGTTGCCACGGTGGCAGGGGTCCTGGCAGCGGTGGAGGCCACAGTTGAGCTTGTACCCACAGACAAGGGAGCAGCGGTGCTCTTTATCCTGAGAGAAAAACCAAGACAAACTCATTCAACACAGCAGGAAGTGAAGGACAGACATACTTCACAAAGGGTTGCCAATATTTCAGAAGCTTGGGGCAAATCCATGTTTATTTATTTACAACTGAATTTATGACAGCTGGGAGCTGAAAGGGTTACACCTGGGCTCCATGTCTCTAAGCATACATTATTTCATGTATCACCACATAACTCCTGAGGGCTCAATGTGCATAGGGAAATTCGCCATCTATTTTTTGTAACCGTAAAGGAGAAATAGATGCAGTGTCATTAATTCCACTGGGTGGCAGTAGTTAAAAACATGTGGTGATTTGTTCTAAGAGAAACGTCTTGCTTAGAAGGAGTTGCTTGTTGATTATTTCAACAAGAAACATGGGAAAACAGTGCAATCTTAGTACTTCAGGGCCATTCTGTACTCACCACACAGCAGAGCTCGTTACACTTGTGTCGGCCACAAGAACGCTTCTTGTTGCAGCGCCTCTCACAGGTAAACACAAGTTCGCCTGAGAGAGAGGGGGACGGAGAAAGAGAGAAGAAAATTAAGATGTGCAAGTAAAACAAAGGGCTCGCAAATAAAAAAACGTCAGGGAGTGTACTACTACATGATCCGCCCTGAAAGCTTACCTTCATTCTGAATCGCTGTACAGGGAACTTCCTGCAAGTGAAAGGAAGTCAGGCTTAAGTACTGATGGACTTTGCGTGACCTGAGCTTAGCACGACCGCACAAAATGCATCCTGGGGCACCAAATCAATGAAATAAGCTTACAGATTAAACAACGCCGATTTAAGGTCCACTGTCATCCTCCCTAACATATAGAAAATCTAAACGAAACAAGCATCTAAACATCGAACAAAAAGTTTGGAAATTTGTGTTTGGTAGATTATTTCTCTGTTGTAACAATGCTTCTTGGCAATAAATTGAATACCGTTGGAAAGCCAGTTTTTTCCCTTTTTAAATGGTGCCCCATTTGTAAGGAACATGCATTTTTGGGATGAGCAGCACAGCTGAGTATGTGGGTTGCGCCCATGAAAAATTAGCCAAATCTTCTCTGCCAATTCCAAACACCTTATTCTGCTGTTGCTATTGACTCTTGTTTTGTGCCTGATTGTCAGCACGACACCCCAAGAAGACCGGTTCCTCACCCTTTCAGCACTTAGGAACCGTAGGCTGTCTTCTACAGATTTGCAGTCAAGGTTTGCAGGACGATATGGCACACGGCTCTTGGCCCAGACAATCCGGAACAGACTGCACGCAGCCGATCTCCGGGCTCATAGGGCTGCCAGGAGGCCTGCCATGACTGCCCTTCGCCATCAGGCCCGTTTGCGCTGGTGTCGGCAACACCTGCACCGGAACCTGAACATGTGGAGGAACGTTATGTTCAGCGATGAGTCCAGATTCTGCCTACAGAAGTTGGATCGTAGGGTCAAAGTGTGGAGAACGCTATGCTGATTGCTGCACCGATAGAGTAACACCTTTTGGTGGAGGCAGTGTGATGGTGTGGGGCGGCATCTCAATCACTGGAAAAATTAGGCTTGTCATCATTGGAGGCAATCTCAATGCAGAGAGATATCGAGATGAGATTCTGCAACCAGTGGCAATCCCATATCTGCACAGTCTGGGACCGAACTCCATCCTCAAAGATGACAACGCTCACCCCCACAGAGCGGGGTTTATCAGAGACTACCTCCAGAATTTGGGAGTAGAGAGAACGGAATGGCCTGCCAACAGTCCTGACCTCAACCCAATTGAACACTTGTGGGATTAGCTTTGGCGTGCTGTTCGTGCTAGAGTGACCAACACAACCACGTTGACTTGCGGCAAATCCTGGTTGAGGAGTGGAATGCCATCCCACAGCAGTGTGTGACCACGCTGGTGACCAGCATGAGGAGGTGCCAGGCTGTTGTGAGTGTGTATGGTTCTTCCACATGCTACTGAGGCTCCTGACTGTTTGTTAAATGAATAAATTGTAAAATTGCCAATATGTCTTGTTTCTTCCTTGTTACTGATAGACTTCAATCATCCAATCCACCAAACAAGAGTCAATAGCAACAGCAGAATAAGCTGCTTGGCATTAGCAGAGAAGATTTGGCAAATTTTTCATGGGCGCAACCCACATACTCAGCTGTGCTGCTCATCCCACAAATGCATGTTCCTTACAAATGAATTGCCAAGAAGCATTGTTACAACAGAGAAATAATCTACCAAACACAAATTTCCAAACTTTTTGTTCAATGTTTATAATTGTAGCATGCTTAATCTAAAAAGAAGTCACTGGATTCAAAGGAAATGTTGCTGCCGTAGCGTCGATGAGACTCACTTTCGTTTTGAGGCCACACCTGCACTTGACAGTGGAGGTGAGAGAGCAGGGTCCACAGCTGTCTTCGTGGCACATGTTCTCACACATGTGGATAGTGTCTGCGATTGGAAAAGCAGACTGAGGTTAGAAAATTCACTACATCCGTCAGCTCGGCGTTCGCCTGAACAAATGCGACGCAAGTGGAACTGGTACTGGTCAAAACCATACAACTGTTACATTGTCATAAATGCAAAGGTTTTCATTACAGTATAGTCCCACAGAACCGACTCCCGCACGTGAGATTTACCCGATTATCCACTGGCCCCATTTACAGGTGAGGTGCCAACTGTTATGCTCGTGCTGTACATTTACTCGTTAGCTACCCAATTTTACCAAAAGTAGATCAAAGCAGAGTAAATAAATGGAATCATCTATTATAAATATAAGTAAATCAGTAAGCAAGCAAATAATCATGGAATGATTTATTTACATATATTTTAGGACCTATTCAAATAGCAATTCACACAAAATAGACACAAGTGAGAGTTGCACATCCAACGTCTGGGCCTGTGGCCTTCCAGTCCCCTGTAAAGTCAGAGCCCAAACCATGATAACCGAGCCACCTTCATCATAACATTCTAAGAGTATTGTAACATCGAGGGTCTAGCCTCACTTGTGATACTATGAGTCTGTGCAGGTTGACATGCATGTGATTTGCTAACAAACAATGGCCAATTTCTTCTTCGGACGAATCACAACCTTGTGTAGTTGGGGTTTCCGACTGGAGGCGGCGATGCCAACTCAAACACTGGCCTATAACACAAGGCTGGTTAAATCTTGCGAGAACCAATCAGATTCCCGGAAAGCAATCTCGTGGAAAGTGTAACGTCCCTTTGCAGAGGCTCTTTTGAGGAGCATGCTATGACAGCGCTACGGCTGGGTTGTGAACTGGCTGCTGGTGTTGCACAGCGGTCTCTCTTCCCTCACCAGTGGAGCCGCAGGGCAGGGGCCTGCCGCAGGTCTTCCCGCAGGAGGGGATGGGGTCGGTGCAGATGCGGCGCTCCGCGTAGCCCAGCTCCAGCAGCTTGGAGAGGGGGGTCTGGCCACAGGGGCAGCTGCGCACCAGCCGGGGCAGCCGGGGGCAGGACGGGCACGGCCCGGGGTGGCAGGCCTGCTGGCAGTGGTGATTCCCGCAGTCCAGCTGTCTGAGGGGAGGAAGAAGCAGTACTGTACACCACCACCGTTACAGATATCCGGTTAGTCGGGTGCCCCGGTTTCCATCCACTGCTCTGTTCAGTTCTATGAAAATAATTTTACTGTTCTACACAACTGTGCCATGTACCTTATGCACAAGAGAATGAGTGCATAAACAACGTTTCATTTCAAATGACCAGTTGATACGAGGTCAATTCCGATGCATGAAGCTCGAACTGCCGAGGCAATGCCGCAGTCCACCGATGACTGAGCGGCTGCCTCAGGATAGAAACGGCACAGCATAGATCAGCTGAATAGAACTTATCTATGCTCTATGAACAGCTGATCAATCAGTGGCGAGTTAAACGTAACTGGGTTTGAACTCTTGAGTCTCCGCGGAGAGGCACGCAGTTCGGGGTGTTCCTTACTTTCCACACAGCCTCTGACAGGAGAAGTGCCCAAATCCGTCAAAGCTATCCCGGTCCGTTCCACATGGCACCTCCCGTGACTGCACTCCGCAGTAACAAACTGGAGTTGGGAGACGGAGAGGTAGTGAGTGCAAGTTACCGAAGAAACAGAACCAAGGCAGCACACGCACAAGGATACACTCTGATAGACCTAAAGACGTATGCAAGGCCAACATTGACAACTGCAATACGGTTTGCCAGTAAACTTGCATGTCATGTTTACAACATGCAAGATGAACGCTTTCACTGACATGCCACTGTGAACAGTGAAATGTCATCTTTGGCAATGACCAGGCAATGAAAAGGCTCTTCTCTCACCTTGTTGAGTGAGCAGCGGGCAAGGCTGGCACTTGGCACCATGACAGACCTGGGCACAGCGGTGCTCCCCACAGTTGAGCGTAGCGCCGCATACCGTGCCACAGTGGATGGTGGCCGACTGGCCAGAGCGCACTGGTTGACTGGAACAGAAGGATTAGGGTGGTCAAGGCATCAAGGGAAAAAATAAACGGTGACGTGTAACACCATGGATGGTAGTAGGATCCTGTTTGTCTCTGATAGTCATCTCGAACCCTTTTCCCAATATGCATACAATAAATGACATGGAATATTCCTTATAGTGTAATTTGATCCTTATTTATTGACAGGGAAATAAGCGAATCTGGAACGCACAACGCTTTTCAGCATCAGGACTTACTTTGTTTTCCCACAGATGCAGGCTTTGGTGACAAAGGCGGGACACTGCGGACAAGGTCCAGGATGGCACAGGCTGGAGTGGGAGAGCAGACCAAATCAAACAAGTGAAACGCACCGTACCCAAGACACGGCGCTCTCAACGATTGACTCGCTAACCGCACACGCCAATGGGGAAATACGTCGTAATATTGTGCTGAGGATTATGAAGCTTTCCACACCGACAAAAACTCATTACAGTAATATTATCATTTTGATGTCGTTTCTCTCCATGTCTGTGTTTGAAGCTCTGTGTACTGTGTACACAGGAACTCCCAGGTGCGTGCGGCAGGCTCACATGTTGCAGGGGTGGTTGCAGTCGACTCCACTCCTCTTCTTCCCGCACATCTCTCCGCAGCTGTGCGGGATCTCGCTTCGCTGCCACTCTGGGTTTGTCACCTTCCCTGAGTTCCAACGAGACACCAAAGAGACCAAGCTTGTAACCCAATGGGAGCAATGCCAACGGGATATGGGGCCTAGATGTTGGCCATCTACCATTCAGGGTTGAATGAGTTGTGTGGGTTGGACGAGATATAATACAAATTTGCCATAATACGTAAAATAATCGTGCATCTATCAACTGAGATCACAAAGCTCTATACATATGTCTATTATGCTAATAATAGTTTCTAGCAAAATTAAGTTTTAAGAAAGGTCTTGAATATGTTGATTCCTTAAATAAACAACGACAAAGCAGAAGACCTTTATCTGGAGTTGTACTGTACAGGAAAGTACTTTTATGAGCATATTACTCAAATATACAAATATACAAATCTGGGGTAATGTACTTTGCTATGTACTATATACATTTTGCGTTTTATGTAGAAAGTTACTTTTAACGTATGAGGTGATCAATTACAGTGAGTTACCTCCCACAATAGAAAAATGTTTTAAAAAAGCAATGCAATGTTTAATACTCAATTTTTTTGCTAAATGTGGCCAATGTTTTCAGCACAAACAGGGTTGCAAAGGGGAAATGTTGCAAGCAGTTGACGTTATTAAGCCAGCTGGTATCATCTGACACTGCAGAGGGCATAATGGGTATCAGTATCGGCAAGGAAATCGTAATCAGTGCACCTCGAAGGTTGGCGTAATTTTCGAGCTGGTCGCAAACACAGGAACACGGTTTGTAATCAAGAGGTTAAAGGTGGCCATATTATCATGTGCCTTGTAGTTTATTATGCAACTGTAAAACTGTCATCCTGAGTCATCCTGAGTCATCCTGAATGCTAACTTCTGCCAAGAAAGTACTGGGAAAAAAGGAGTGGTTTATAACTGAACCTCTTGGGCCAATTATAGAAGAGCTACATTGGGAAACCTGCACCGACCTACCACAGAAGCACATGTAGGAATTCGGGGGACGAGAGGCAACATTCTGACAGGCAGGACATCTCCATCCCTCATTTCCATCTGAGAATATAAGCATTTCACAAGAGTTTATTTCATCCCTTCTCATCAGCACCAGTACAAAGGCCATGCTTAAACTGTACTGCACATGCAGTGTTTATCAAAGTGTAGTGTAGTGTTTATTTAATCAGTATGCAACGGTTACAAATCCTAGTGATCAGGTGTAGGACAGACTGAACAGAGGTCACCGTTGGTGACGTGCATTTCTGAGTATCTGTATTCTGTCAAGGGAGCATAGATGAGTAAAACAACATCAAGTAAAATAACTGGAATTAAATGAGAGCATTATTGATGGTCTGTTGAAGCAGTACTCAGCCCGAGACAGCGGTGTCACCACGACGCTGGTCATCGGCGGGGTTGGGTGCGTACCCTCTGCCTGCGAGGCCGGGGAGCGGGCCCACTTCTTGATGCAGTTGAGGTGGAAGACGTGGAAACAGCTCAGGCAGCTCCAGACTGGGGCCATGACCCGAATGACTTCACAGCACACCATGCACTCGTACTTCTCCTCCGACAGCTGCTCGATCAGGCACCCTGCAGGAGGTGTTACGTGATTCCCAAAACACTTTGTCACAGAAGAAACCAAAATATTTGTATTGAATTTCTACAGTTTCAAATTTTAGTATTTCATGCCTTATCACTGCGAGACAAAAATATATCCAACATACATATATATGGGCCATTCCATGCCAACTCCCAGAACTGGGACATTTTGTCACCCAATCCCCTCAAATTTTTTTATCCCCCGTTTCACCTGTGAAGTGGCAGCTGAAAAGTGCCAGGTCGAACATCAGCTGAATGGGACCCTACATTAAAATCATCCTGTGCTCAGGTGAGATGCTACAATCAGCATCTCATTTGACTTGTAATGAATAGCACTTAAGACAAAAACAGAGGAGGGGGGGTCATTTATCCTAAAATATTTATTACAACAAAATTTTGAGTGTTCGTACGCACAAGAAAAGTGTGATTCATCAAACTATCATAGCAGTGACACACACATCTGCAAGAGATCAACATTGACAAGTGCCAATTGTTCTCAAGCCAAGTGCTCCTGCACAGCTGTGCAAGTGTGCACTTAAGAAACTTAGAAACTTTTAACTTCACTTCTACTTAGAAACGCCCCCAATTGACCATAGATGGTGAAATCATCCCTTTAAAAGCCTCACCGGAAACGTCAAAAAGAGCAAAGAAACTAAACTTTTATGATACTAAATTTGAACCAATAGTGTCAGAAGGGGGATCCAGAAAAGTATTTAGTTCCCTCAGTGCTGGAGTTGCGGTTAGCTGCAGCATGGCAACAAATAACCCAAGCAGTTAATTCTGCTTTTCAGAAAAAAGGTCAGAACTCGGTGGACCCAAAACCCATTCACGGAGGTGAATTTGTCAAGCAAAATCATCTTAGGCAATGGCCCTGGTTGAATTGGCCTTGAATGACCCGTATACACTTTCTTCTGTATGTTATATAAAGACAAAAATGCCTATGGTTTTCAGAACACAACACACGGCAAGAGTCCTCCACTCACCTGTCTGTGTCTCCTTGCTCTTTGGCACCTCCACCTGCTTCCTCTGACCCCGCCTTGGGTCTGAATTGGACGGCCTCCTCTGCCCTCGGTCCGGCTGCGGTGTTCGCCTGCCCTGGCCCCTTGCACTCCGCCAGCTGGGCTCCTGCCCCGCACTGAAGCCCGCCACGTCACATGGAGTGGGGAGTGCAGAGCTGTGGGCATTGGCTTCTGCATCCGCCTCAGCTCCCTCCTGAGGGGAATCGTCCCTACTCCCCTGCCACTTCCTGGAGGGTGGGGCCTTCTTCCTGGGGTCAAAGTGGGGGTTCTTGCCCCCTTCCTTCAAGGCCCTTCTGTTTCTTACTCCTGGTTCTGCCTGACCTGTTGTCTCAGTGGGCCTGGGATCGTCCCGGTCTCCCTCAGTGGCGTGGCTCTCCTGGGGCTCCTTGTGGGCTGGCCCTCTTGCAGCCCTCTCGCCACCACCTCTCCTGGGCTCCTGGGTGAACTTCCTGGGCTTCTTGGGGGGCTCCTCTCGGTGGTCCTCCCGAATGGGCCCCCTGTCACTCTCCCTCCTGCTCTCTCTCCGCCAGCTCGGCCCATCTATGTCAGGTCTCTCTGTCGGAGGGGTCTCCGCCCGGTAGCTGCCTACAGGGGTACTGGAATTTTCTGCAGGGAAACCCCTACCATTACCTGGCCTCTGCCATCTTTGGTTTTGGATGCCACCTCCTCCTCTTCCCCTTCCCTTTCCCCTTCCTCCATCTTCTTGGTTATAGAAGGAACGATGGTTTCTCGGGCCACCATGGTGTTCCTGATAGTGGGGTGACTCGTTGTTGTAAAAGGGTCGTTGCTGTTGAAGGGAAGCATGGTCACTCCAGTTCCGGCTGTGGTCTGACCTGGGCCGACCCCTCCTGGGGTGCTGCTGGCCGTGCCTCTCGCGCGGCACAAACTCTGTGGAATCTGGATTCAGTTCCAACACACCTGCACAAACGTCCACTGACAAATTAACTCCATTAATTGTTTCCATTAGAACAAAACATTCAGCACAAAATGTCATTTATAGTCTCATTTGGGCATAACATGTATACAATTTTAAGTAGTACTATGGTTTAAAGTCTCACATGGAAAGGTGTTTTTTATAAATATTCCGGTTGCTGAATATTGCTGAATATTTACTCTGCAATCTTTAAGTTAGTGTCCAGTCTGAGTAATGTTACAGGGGAACGTAAAGCCTGCGTTTCAGGCTTTGCGATTCTTTGCTGGGGTTAAAGACTGTACTATATAACGAATCACATGAGTATCTCGAAAGCCCTTGATAAGTATACTTTGCATGCGGAATTGTATATTTGAAAGAATACGTGTTAGCTACTGTGGACACAAAGCTAGAAGCAATAAAACAGAAGGCATTTCGTCATTTTGGAATTTGATTCAGCATGCCATTAGCTGGAAGATATCCCCCAGGTGTTGAAATAAAAAATGAGCAGTTGTTTACATTTTGGATTGGTGCTACTTAGATCATAATTACAAATATGAATAATAACATTTAATTAACAATGTATTAATACAGAAACTTGTAGCAAGTCACATGGACAGACCAATGTGTTGACTGAATTTTGTTACGTTCGTTTTGTCTCGCGATGCTTTGCTAGCCAGCTTCATGTAGGCTAGCACAGCATACGCTTTTTGCACATTATAAAAACGATTTTTCATATTGGCCAGAATGTGAATAGCTAATAAACAAATTATCTGGGGTAACGTTATGAGTTTGATGCAAATTATTTAGCTATAACGGAACTTGCTAGCTTGTTTCTACCTGTAATTGAGGCTTCGGCCATTCAGCTAACTAGCTAGCTGGTAAGCTAGCTAGCTAGCTACACAGACGTGTGATGCTGGTCTCTAGTCTTCCAAGCAGGGTTTTCTTAAAATATCATTTTCATACAAAAGCTTCCTTCGGTATTAATTAACACCTAGTGCTAGTACTAACTGTCCCAACTATTAACTTCCTGTTTTGTATCCCCAACCCCTCCCCACCAGTCTAATTCCAATCTTTAGTGTGGTTGATCCCTTACGTCACAAAACTTTATTGACACTCGAGTTGAAGAGGACGCGCATTTTCTACCGTAGCATCTGAAATATAAACGCATACCTGTAGTTCATACAGATATGGTGGAAATCTGCATGTGATAACAATATGCATTGATTTACGAAAAAAACAGTTGTGCACGTGTATCCAATTCAAATTCAGCATTGACACTCTCATTACCTTCAAATCTGGGTGGGCTAATCATGCTCATAAATATCAAAATACAATTTGGCTAAAAACGTCACTATACAAGCTCCTCCAGACTCTTTCAACTGTTTGCATTTTAGAATGAACTGTGCTGTAGGACCACCATCTACAAAAACTGCAGCTTTAAAAATGAGTAATTGTGACAACCAAAATAAAGAAAAAAATATTCATTCCGGATGTCAGTAATGTATTTTAAATAAATAAATAACCATAAATTCTTAGCACATATATTTGTTCTCCAGTTGTGCTTCACGTGACAATTGTGAGACCAGACTGCACTATATGGGAAGGCTATGCTATTGCCTGCCCAGCCACACAGACAGCAACTGCTGCTATATTTAAGTACACCTGTAATGGACCAGACAACAGCCTCCATCTGAGTCACTGCTCTGCTGTATGGACAATACTAAAGTCCCTTCTCTCTGTGGTTACTACAAACACAGACACATGATTTACGCTAGTACCATGAGCAGAGAAGAACCCAGGTCATTAGGAAACTCTGTTTGGGAATATACTTGGATAAATGCACACAGAATTTGCTCTTTATTGTCAATCCACTGGAGCATACTGTAGAAGAATGGTGAACTGTGATAATTCTGTTCAAGAACTGCATTTAACTTTTACAAAGCAATGTGTGTGCAATTTAAGCTCACTCGTCACATTTACCATGACGTTCTCCTGTAATGGAACACCAACAAATAATATCACTGTACTATTGCAATACAGAGATAATGATCTCAAATACATATGTAATAATCCCCAGATTAATCCAAACAAGATGGGTTTGAATGTTGGTGACTGCCAGGTTTCTTCTGAAGGAGCAACAGAGTTACCCTTTGCAGAAGACAATTTCTGCAGCTTGAAAATTATATGATATGTCACTTGCGGGGAAGTTTGTGAGTTGTTCCATATTTTGTTGTTACAGATAAAGTTAGTCATTTCCAGCTGCATGTGTTATTCAAACAAAACAGCACACGCTGACGACACACAATTATATATCGCAATGGACCCAAATGACTCAGTTGCTTTGTGCTCCTTGTCTGTCGTAGAACAATGGATGAGCAAAAACTTTTTAAAACTTTAAAAGGACAAAACGGACGTTTTATTAGTTTGCCCAATGGTAGTTTGCAGAGCATTCAAGAAAATAATCAGTTTACCAGAAGATAGTGTGTCTACAGCTATATGGATTTATTAGTAACTTTGTATAGTTGTGTAAGGTTATGTTGATTCATTAGCAACTTTGTATAGGTGTGTATGTTTGTGTTGTTTAACTAGCAACTTTCTATAGGTGCGTACAGTTGTGTTTTGATTCGTATAGGTATTGAATTTGTATAGGTATGTACAGATCTGTTGATTCATTGTGGGGTATTTATCCACTCAGCCAAGCACAACAAGAAAATAATATATTTGAATCTATTTGATTATTCTATTACACACAATAACCCCAAATTTATGACTCCAAAAAAATGACAGTGGAGAAGAATTTCATTTCAATGCTTACTTTGCTTTATTAATATATGCAAATTGATTTAACATCTTTCCATTTTAAGGTAATCCTATCTCAGCATTTTATTAGATGAATGCATTGCTCTTCTCCTTATGACGCTGTTTATGTAATGTTTTTCTTCCTGAATGAATACACTTTAAAAAGAAAATCTAAGTCTTAAATTTAAATATATTTAAATATCCTCCAGTTGGCTGTTTTCCCTCCTCACTGTCTTTATTTCCCTGTCTTCATCATCAATCCCATGTAACTGGTTGTTATGTTTTATTTTCCTGTTTTCTGCCTTGGTTTCACTATCTGGCCTGAGATTTGCACAAAAGGAAACTGCACTGGAGGGAAGGATTCCACCCAGACAGTTCTAAATAAAGCACAGGTTAGAACACATTGTTGATTAAGTGTATATGTGTCAAGCCACTGCAACTAGTCCAGAACGCTGCTGCTCGCCTGGTGTTCAACCACCCAAAGTTCACCCACATCACCCCTCTACTCTCCTCTCTGCACTGGCTCCCCATCGCAGCACGCATCAGATTCAAGTCACTGGTGCTTGCTTTTCAAGCGGCCAGAGGTACTGCTCCCCCATACCTCCAGTCACTCATCACTCCCTACACCCCGCCCAGACCCCTCCGCTCCGCCTCCTCTGGCAAACTGACTGCCCCATCGCTCCGGGCGCCTGGCAGCCGCTCCTCGCGGTCTCGCCTCTTCTCTGTCCTGGTCCCTCGCTGGTGGAACGACCTCCCGCAATCGGTCAGGACTGCGGAATCACTTCCAATCTTCCGCAAGAGGCTCAAAACCCACCTCTTCAGACTCCACTACCACTGAACACTGTCCATCTAGTCAATCTGTCGTCACCACTGTTTACTTGTTCTACACTACATAAAAAAAAAAAAAAAACACTAACCTTTTCTTTCCCAGTGTTACAGGTATGATACGCAGACGCCTGCAATGATGTCTATTGCTGTATTACTGCACTGATCTTGTGCGCTAACTATGATTGTTCTTACCTTGTAGTTTAATGCACATCTTGTAAGGCACTCTGGATAAGAGCGTCTGCTAAATGCTTAAAATTTAAATGCTTAAAATGTATATATTCAGTTAAACAAAATCACAGAATATTTTTTATTACTACATAACAAGAAAAGATGTGGGAACATATGAGCAAAAAGCAGTGGTGACAGTGACATTGTGGGAACATATGTACCTTGTATCTTTTAACATTGCACACATTTTTTCTGTATATTTATTGTGATCTTTATTCAGTATGAACCCAGTATTATAAAGCAAATCAATCCATTAAATATGAATTCATATAGCATTATTAATAAATTGATGGCCACAAAACACTTTACAGAACACATTATTGAGAAACAATGCAGAAAAAACATCACTCTCATCAGGATTTAAAGAGGCACAGTCCATCTGGTTTCTTGTGCTGTTAGAGCAACCAAGAGCCAAAATATCAGATTTGAACCAACTTAAAGTCACATCTGCTCCTTGCCGCCAGAGGGCGGCATTTGGACTCCTGATTGTTCCCTGATTGTTTAATTGTGTAATTGTGTATTGTCTTAGTGGTTTCAGTAGTGCCTCATTTTGTTTCTTATTTTAGTTCTCTGTTTTCTGTTCACATAGCTTTGTCTTGAAATAGTAGTTCCTAGTATTTGTTTGCGTCTGTGCTCATGTTACCATTTCACAGCTTTTACTTTAGCCATGTTTATTGAACGCCTCTTAAGTGTTTTTTAATTTTCTGTTTGTTTATTTACTCACTGTTTACTTTTGTTAGTTTGAGTTCTGTTAATCTTCAATTGTTTGATTTAGTTAAATCGCAAGATTCTTGGATTGCTGTTTTCTGTCTCGTCTCTGCATTTGGGTCCAGATTCCCTGCCTTTGTGTCAGCAATACCAAGCCAAGACTATGGACCCAGCAGAGGCGGAGCAATTCCACACAGCCCTGGCTCACTAAGACAACATAGTGGGGAAACATCAGCAGCTGTTGCGGAACATCCCTGCGTTCCCTGACCGTGGCAATCCAGCAGCTGCAAACCCCTCAGCCACTACACTACCCTATTCCTCCTACCCCTCCAGCTCCCACTAGCTCCGGTGCCAGGGATACACGCTTACTCCCGAGCAATATGGTGGTCATCCAGGCAAATGTCATCCAGGCAAAAAGCTTCAGGACAACCTGGAGACCCTCATCATTCTGGCTGTCCAAATTGACAACCGCTCTCGTAAGGTAAGGCCGAAGCTGGGACGTTATTTACCAATGGGCCAGGGATCCCTTTGCCAAGCACAACCCCATCCCCTTCCCTATCAACCCCTGGCACCTCAAGTCGTCCTGGGTTGTCCCAGCTCACCCCACGTCTCCCAGCTGCTGCTAGGGAGGAACCCATGCAGTTGGGCAGGACCCGCCTCTCCCAACAGGAGCATGACTAGAGGATGCGTGAGAGGAGCTGCTTTTACTGTGGGGTTTCCGGCCACTTTTGGGGAGCCTGTCCTTAGCTGTTGGGAAAGGTCATGGTTTGTTAGATGGGAGGATCCTGATGAGCTAAATCGCCACATCACTTCCCCCCCCATCTCCTGAGTACTGCTGCCTTGTGCCCTTTGCTGGAATAATCATCAATGTGAACTCCAGGGGTTCGTGGACAGCTGGATGTTTTCTGGATTTCAACCAAGTACATCTTTGGAGGGTCCCCTACATTAAGCTTGACCAGCCCCTCCAAGTTTTGTGTCTTTGTTTACCTGGATTACATCCTCATCTTCTCAAGCTCCCCTCAAGATCATGTCCTTTCCATGTCTCCAGGGTGTCTTTCTTGGGTTATTTAATTGCTTGGGGCCAGATGGATCCTTGAAAGACCCAGGTCATCACAGACTAACCTCAGCCCACCTCCATCAAGCAAGTCCAACGGTTCCTCGGCTTTGCCAACTTCTACCGGAAGTTCGTCTGCAACTTCAATTCTCTTGCTGCACCTCTCACTGCCCTGACCAGAGGGACTGTTGCCCATTTCTGCTGGACTCTGGAGTCTGGGAGGGTATTCAGGGACCTCAAGCAGCAATTCACCTCTTCACCTAGTCCATCCTGATCTGACTGCCTTTTACCATGGAGGTAGACGCCTCGGATGTTGGGGAGGGAGCCATCCTGTCCCAGCAAGCCACTAGGGACAAAAATCTTCACCCTTGTGCCTTCTCCCGTTAACTCTTTCCTGTGGAAAGGAACTGACATCGGCAACCGGGAGCAATTAGCAGTAAAGCTGACTCTTGAGGAATGAAGGCATTGACTTGAGGGGGCTAAACATCAATTTGTGGTATGGATCGACCACAAGAATCTGACCTACATTCAGGATGCCAAGCATCTCAATTCTTGCTAGGCTCGGTGGGTGCTCTTCTTCAACCACTTCACTTTTACCCTATCTTTTTGCCCAGGAACAGAAACAGAAACCTGATGGTCTCTCATGCCGTTTTGATGTTTCCAAGCAAGACGAGACCCCAGAACCCATCATTCCAAGCTCCCGGTTGGTGGCATTTGTGAGATGGGGGATTGAGCACTCAGTGAGGACGGTGCAACAACAGGAGCCCAACCCAGGGAATGGACCTCGCAGCCACCTGTTTGTCTCCAGCTCTGTTCGGTCCCAGGTTCTACTTTGGGGGCATTTATCTTGGCTGACGGGGCATCCAGGGACTGCCAGGACCCTGGACTTTTTGAGACTGAGATTCTGGTGGCCTACTATGGAGAAGGACATGCAAACCTCTGTGTTAGCCTGTACCACCTGTGTCCAAAGTAAAAGCTGCAGGCGGTGTCCTTTTGGTCTTCTGCATCCATTACCCATACCCATACACCTATGGTCTCACCTCTCCCTGGACTTCATCACTGGTCTGCCTTCATCCAATGGTTTCTCTGTCATTTTTGTTATCGTCAATCGTTTCTCCAAAGGCTGCCACTTTGTCCCACTCCCCAAATTGCCTTCGGCTCGAGAGACCACAGAACTCATGGTCCAGCATGTTTTCTGCATTCATGGCCTCCCCCAGAACATTGTCAGACTGTGGCCCCCAATTCATATGCCAGTTCTGGAAGGCGTTCTGTTCCCTGATCGGTGTCTCGATCAGCCTCTCCTCTGGCTTTCATGCCCAGTCTAATAGCTAAATGGAAAGAGTCAACCAGGATTTGGAGACCACTCTGCATTGCCTGGCTTCCTCCAACCCCACCACCTGGAGCAAGTACCTCATGTGGGCCAAATATGAGCATAACACCCTTCAGAGCTCCGCCATGGGTCTTTCCCCTTTTGAGTGCCAGTTTGGTTACTAGCCACCCTTGTTTCCTGAGCAAGAGTCTGAGGTGGGGATTCCTTTGGGCAGCGACCTTCACAGGATCTGGAGGCAGGCGCGGTCATCCCTGCAGCAGGCTTTCATCCAACACCAGCTCCAGACCAATTGCTGACAGAGGCATCTTTGCCCGTTCAAACCAGGGCAGATGGTTTGGCTCTCTACCTAAGACCTTCCCTTTTGAGTCAAATCTTACAAGCTGGCTCCCTGCTTCATCGGTTCTTTCTGCGTCTTGCGCAAAACTAACCCTGTGGCCTACCGCCTCCTGCTACCTTGGTCGATGCGTATCCATCCTACGTTTCATGTTTCCAGCCTCAAACTTCTAGCCACCAGCCCCCTGTCTCCAGCCTCCCGTCCACCTCCTCTGCCTCTTTTAATTGATAGCCAACCAGCTTATACTGTCTGTTATCTTTCGGACTCCCGACGGGTACAGAGGAGTGTCCAATATATTTTGGCCTGAGGGGGCTATGGTCCTGAGGAGTGCTCCTGGGTAGTGGACCGAGACATTCTCAACCCGGGATTGATCCAGGATTTCCGCACCACCATCCAGTACCCCCTAGAATGGCTGGAGCCATTTGTAGATGGGGGTACTGTCACATCTGCTTCTCGCCACCAGAAGGAGGCATTCGACTCTTGATTGTTCCCTGATTGTTTAATTGTGTCATTGGTTTATTGTATTATTGTGTTTTTTAATTTTCTGTTTGTTTATTTACTCAGTGTTTATCTTTACCTTTTGTTAGTTTGAGTTCTGTTAATCTTCAATTCTTTGATTTAATTAAATCACAAGAGTCTTGGATTCCTGTTTCCTGTCTCGTCTCTGCACTTGGGTCCAGATTCCCTGCCCTTGTGTCACTTAATTTTTGTAATTGTTTTTTTAATTTTTTTAACAAAATGTGTTCAATCACAGCATGGCTCAACTAGAATCATGCAGACACATAATATATTGTATATAAGAATATATAATACCTTCGGGTGCTATAACACATGAATCTTCCCTGTTCTCTCCAATTAGCATATATATTCTTCTATTACTCTATAATTTTGTGTTTTCAGGCTGGAGTCATTGTTGTTGAACTCCCTTGTGAGCCCTGAGCAAGGGTGCGGTGTCAGGGGTTCAGTGTGCTGTGAGCAGTGTGTGGCCCCATTGAATGGAGAGTTGGAGAATGCCTGGAATTCACTTCACAACTGCAGGATCCATCTGTCAGTGTGTAGTCTGAGACAGACCCATTCTTTCAGACTGCAGTGATACAGCAGGTTTTGAGGAAACTGAGTTTCCCTACCCATGACTGCCAGACCTTCATTTGGCAGAACAAGTTCCTTGTTTCATGTCTGGTGTTTGCTTCTGACTGTGGACTGACTTAGCAGGCTTGTAATGGGACAGCCCTAAACCCAAAGGAGACGGGTCTGTCCTGATGATGATATTGTCTGTGGGTGTGTGTGTGCAAATAAAAATGTATCATGAGAGAGCAAGAATGGATTGCAGACTATTTCCTTCTTTTGGTCATACATTTTTGGTCCTGCACCTAGTGCATAGTTTGGATGTGCATGTGACTATCTAAATGGATTCTCACCCTTACACCCAAGTCTGTGTTAGTGTGAATACCCTCCAGTTGCTTTCCCCCCACCTCCCAAAGGCATCCTAATTAGATTGAAAGGGTATTCTATTGCTTATTGGGCAATTGGATGACAAAACGATGCTTTTACATTAACCGTCCTGCCATGTGGCTATATAGGGCATTTTCATGATGATCAAAGGAAATCATTCACGTATTGATGCCTTATATTAACATAGTGGTGATTATGATAGTTACTTATTATTCAGATTTAAAATAAATCATTGAAGTCAATTAGTTGCATGAGATAGGAATGAGATGGATCACTGCATTATAGATAGGTAGCAACAACTTAATATAATTGCATTTTTACTTGGGTCTCTTTAATGATTCACAAATATTTATTTCACACTAAGATATATGTTACTCAAAACTGGATATTTTCATGTTATGTGATTCACAAGGATTATGCACACCAATCCTCATGCGAGTATAATTATTTCAGGGGTTGCCTTATGTATCTGCTCACCCAGAAAATCACAGACAAGTCGCCCAGACATTCAGTTAGAGCCAACAGGCACCGTGCACTTTGACCGATGTGTCTATTCCTGGCGAGACACCGAACTGTGGATGTTAATGAAAGACAAAGAAACCGAGACAAAGTATAGATACTATTTAGACTGGCTGTGGTAATAAGGTGGTAGAGAAAGGGATAGAAAATGTAATGGAGCACACAATAAAATCTCTCTTTTATTGTGTTAATAATGCATTAATGGTCAAATTTTTACAAATTCTAAATTTACTTATAATTAAATATATCTAAATGCAATTAAAATAATAAAGTTTTAATTGCATATAGGCTAGACATATTTATAATATAAAATACCGATTTTACACATTTCCCATTCATTTTAATTCCTTTAAATTATCTTAATGTCTTCTTTCTATATTTTAACTATTCCTCCCCTGAATGATTAAGGAAGAATGGATGCATGTCCATTTATCCGTATAGTTATATATAGTACTATTGTTGTGAGAAGTTGTAAAGACGAGGCATGCAGTTGGAAAAAATGGAACGTGAAATATAGCTGGTATTAGGTATTACTACCTATAACGTCTATTGTGTTATTCTTTGTGCTTAAAAATAACGAAAATAAGTTACATTAGCAAAAACATTTCTACGTTTAACTACAGATAACGTAGATACCGTAGATAACACATTATCAGCCTGCTCATAAGAGGTCGAGGAAACATCACATCAGACCGTGTGTTTGCCCAGATCTCAGATTTCCTGTTTGAGTAGTTCTGGATTTCCTCAGTTCCTGTGCTATTAGCTCCTAGATCCTGTCCATTGTAACTGGCTTTTTTCTGCTCACATGGTCGGTTTTCCCTTCCTGTCCTTGCGCGGCTGCTGATCTATTCACGTCGGGACCTAAATGAGAAGGAATAGTACCCATTCTTCGACCACTTTTGGCAGTAATGTAAAGTGATTCCTCTCTTCTCTCACAGGATTAAGGAATCTGTGTAAAATGAATTGAATATGTTGGCTTCTTCTGGACACATCCAATGTTGCATAAAAAAATTCCTGGCTTTTGATTTACTGTATGAAGTGTGGGTTGGTGGAGAAATCGCAGTACTCTCGGTAAGTTATTGAGGCGTGGCTGTTTTACCGTAAATATATTAATTGTGTACAATGTAGCGTATGTCATTGCTGATATAATTTCACTATTGATAGTTTTTTCAAGTTTACATAAATATGGCTACTATTGAGCTTCTAAATGTCTTTAAAAAAACTGAATGCTAACGTTATGATTATCGTTTGATCGCACGAGGGCATAAAACCGTTATGTTAGCTCCACTCGGTTACTGAATCATATTTAGTGGCTATTTATATATTTCGTAGGCTATTTTATCAGATTAATTTAATCAGATTAGTAAACTACAACAAGCTATGGCCTACTAAACTACTTGTTGCATTTTTATTAAAAGTTACGAAGAGCTTTTGCAAACGTTTATTACAAACGGGAAATAACACTTAGGCTATCTAAACTGTTTCGGTAAAAGAATAAGCGTTTAAGATGTCTCACGTGGTTTGTATTTATTTCATTTAGGTTATTTTGTTAAGGTGACAAAGTCATGAGATCCTCATCTTCACGCTTGTCAAGTTTTTCGTCAAAAGATTCTTTATGGAACCGGTAAGACCCTTTTAAAGTTCAGTTGTGTTGTCAGCCACTGAAATTATATCTGCAGTTAGTCAAAAAGCTTCACGTTTCAGTTGGCTATAGGGGATACGTTTTTATTAAACTACTGCTTTCAGAATATATTTAAATTATACAGAACAGAAACACGTAGTAGCCTAATCAACTTGTCTAAATAGCTATTAATAAATATAATTTTGATTAAATGAAGCGTGCATTTTGAGTAAATCGGTGAAATTTCCATTTTTGACATTTGAACATTTTTTTATTATTAAATTACCATGCTTCGCCTGTATGTTGCTATATGCTGCCTGTAGGCTACGCAATTGCGACGTTTAAACCACTAGCAGTAAATTCAGCATAAGAGCGAAGGGAGCGGATAGCTCAATTTACAGATGTAGCTGGGAAAATGGGCATATTTCATTTTATATTTCCTTTTAGTTATCTTATTTGTCATAAAGCGCTCGTTTCCTAGCAACGTCACTTTCCTAGCAATTGAGGAGGTTCATTGGATAATATAGGCTGTTAATGATAATATACTTGAATTAGCCTAGTTCCTCATTTTGGAAATTCAAAAAGATAAATGGTATTCTATCCTATTATGACAATGACCATAATTCGAATGCCTAGGAGTCCTACACCCAGGAAAAGGCGCAATAGCTGCATTCGCTGGAATGAATCGGGTCGAATGCAGTTATTTTCAACAAGGGGTTACACCTCTAGTTGCCTATATTTTCGGGTATGCAGGTCAGAGGTTTTAAAGAGACACATCTAAGGCTCCCATGTCAGTAAATGGCCAGCAAGGGGGATGACTGTGCATATAATTTAAGTAGCGTAGTTTCAGTTGAGGAAGATCTTTCTCCCTACCCCTTAAAAAATAAAGAAGATAGGTGATATACAAAAATGCAAGTGAAAACATGTCGCTTGGTCAGTGGTAGCTACATATGGCACATGTTAACAGCACCGAGACAGTAACGTCACATGATTCACACAGTTATGCTAGCATGATGCGTCGCGTAGCGAAGTGAGAAGCGATAGTTCTTATTGTTAGATGTAGTAATGGCGCATCTCGAAAACTGCCCAAATTCGTTAACAATATAGTTGTATAACTTGCCAGGCCGTTTAACACATTTCCGCTGAACCACTGTCTGAAAGGGTAGTCTAAATTTTGAGAGAAAGGGCTTTTATTTCAACACGGGGCGTCTCTCTCGGACTGTATTGTTAGCGATCTGAAGCATGCGCAGAGTTCTTCCTTGTTTGTCCCCGTGATTCACTGTGGGTGGGTGAGAGAGAGAGGGAGAGAAAGAAGAGAGTGTGCGTGCGTGTGTAACGTTAAGTGTCAGAAAGCATAGATCGTCAGAAATAGCAACCAAGGAAAGAAAAGATAAAACGCTTTAAAACTGAGACTGTAGAGGCTGTGCATCTGGTAAACAATTTGTTACCAAGGATTGCTTATCACAACCAAAGCAATAGTTTAAAATTCAACATCGGAAAAAGTAATGAGGGCATCTGTTTGCCCGTTGTGCAGCTTGCGTTGGAGGCGTAAGGAGAAATAATTAAACCATTGTGCTTGTGGAAAGAGTGCAATTCAAGCTCCGAGACGGAGAAGACAAGGGGAGGAAGGCAACATTGTGTGGAGTCCCCATCATCAAGGGGACAGCGAAATCGGAGGAGAAGCAACTCAGAAGCCGTGCTTATTCAAGAAAGGGTTCATTTTTGTTAAGCTAACGTTAGCTAGCTATATAATACAATTGTTATTTGTGTAGGTATACAGCACGTATATATTTTAAAGATAAGTCAGGTTTTGCGCATCGCAAATTGTTTTTAATGATTTAGGTTTTTTGAAAAAAAAGAAAAAAAAACATTTTCCCATCCTTTTCTGGGCGATTCCGTGCTGAAGGATGCCGGATCAGATCTCCGTATCCGAGTTTCTCTCGGAGACTACGGAGGATTACAACTCCCCCACGACGTCCAGCTTCACGACCCGCCTGCAGAGCTGTCGGAATACCGTCAACGTTCTGGAAGAGGTAAGGCCCAGTTATGTTTACTCGGAGTGGCGAAGGGGGTTCCAGGGTGGAGGGTTAGTAACTGGTATATATTAACTAACGGTGGCCGCAGCGCATTGTTCAAGGATGACACCATAGCCCACGGTTAACAAGAAGAGATGAGTTCTCTTACATGTTTGTGGTGACTTGTGCATCCCATATTGTTTGCATTGCAGTCATGCCTTTACGGCAGCAAATGATGATCTTGCAGAGGTTGGCTTAGCATGCATTTGCGAAGACCAGGTGCTTGGAAATGTGACGTGCACGTGAATGGTTATTAATGCATTCATCATGACTTTAAACGAAGGGAACATAGTTACCGAATTCTATTTTGTATGTACGGAATGAAAGGGGATATTATCCTTTTATTGGCATCTTGCCAACACTGAGCTTCTATGTAACGGTAAAGTTGCTTCGTTAGAATATCTAACGCCCAGTGTATGGTTTGGTTACTTTGTATTGCATGCACATATATTGGCCTAGACTGGTCACAGTGGCTCTCATGGGGTGTTCTTAAAGACATAGGGGTCAGGACTTGCTATGATTGGGTTCTGAGATATTTTGTATCGAAAAGGTTTTAAGTCCGTTTTGTGATCAACACGTTATATATACAGATATTAATAAGTATATTGCAGTACATTTTTTTGCATTATCTGCTTTTTTACATTTTATGTTAACATATATTGCTGATTACTGTGATCTTTTGCGATCTGTTATTTCCTGCTGTGAATGTGTAAATAATTTTGTTATTGATTTGTAGAGGATGCTTGTATGTTTGTTGATGCAGCAGCTATTTTTTCATTGGACATTTTTTAATTGGTTAAGAGAAAGAAGTGGGATGTCTCAAATTACTTATATCTCTAAAAAGTTACAGTAGGAGACAACATAATTGCCTTATGTTGTGAGCACTCAGTTTAGCACTCTTATTTTAAAACAGTAGTTATCCTAATATCTGTAACCATAATCCACCACCCTCATCCCCCATTTTTAAAAATCCCAATCTGCTGTTATTTAAATTAGTAGTTTCTGCATGGCAATTTTTCTGTGCCCCTGTGCTTTCTGACATCCAAGCAAATCAGAAATTCACTCTGGGCAATTACAGTGATTAGTATTTAACAACGAAATCATTCAGGTTTGCACAGTGCTTAGTAACTAAGTGAAGGTTTAGTGAGGTGAAAAAATAGCAAAAATCGACATGCTCAGTTTTTAATCACTACGGGTGATATTATTCCATTGCGGTGCATTTTAGATGCACAATCTTTCGGGGTTGCCTCTGATCAAGCCCAGAGGATGGTATTTGCAAACCAAACCAAGCGAAGGGTTGCAGACCCCTGAAAAAGCCAATTCATTTCCGGGCCTTCAGACACAAGTGCAAGTGCCAACACCTACTTTACCTGTAAGCTATTAGGATCTTGTAAGGGTAAAGTACATGTGGGTACTAATGTCGCTTTCACATCTATAGTTCGATAGATTTGGTCCGATTCAAGAGCAAGTTGCTATTTTGTTACATTTTTCAACAACATGGAGCAACAGCAGCGTGATGCGATTGCGATCATTGCTTTCATAATTATGATTTGGTGTTACAACCAAATAAGAACAGCGGAAACGTGTGAGCACATCTCAAGACGTGTGCACAATGTAGGCTTATTGCAACTGTGAAATGCGATTGTCAGCCCATATTTCTATTAGAGCCCTCACCTCATTGTTCCGCCATGTTTGTCCTCGACTCATTTTGCTACTAGCTAGTTACTGGTAGTTAGTTTGCTAGTCATTTCATCCCTTGCGCGACTGTCTCTGACAAGTGTCACCATCCTCTTTCAACCCACAACACACTGTATTTTGGTTTGCTTCCTATATTAGGTCCTATATTAAGTCAGATTACATTCATACATGTAACGAACCAAACTGTGGTTCACTTGGAACCGGACTGAGTCCAGACTTTTCGGGAGGACCATGGTTCGATTATTTGGTCCGCACCAGAGTTTGAATGCATGTTCTCACCTCTCCAAACGAACCAGACTAACGGAGTAAATGCACCATGGTTTGATTAAAACGGACCAAACAGGGTAGGTGTGAAAGGGACATTAAAGAAGGCAAGCATGACAGTGTAAAACGTAGGAAGAAATGCTAGGCATGGATGATACTAGACTTAAGATATCTTTATTCAAAGACAAGATACCAGGGACAGTCTGTGGAATGTATATTCGCCAAAAACATGAGAGCCACAGCAGCATGCTTCTCATTGTTGCAGTACATTGAGGCAATATTGGCTGTAAAGCAGGGCTACTTTGTGTTCAAATTTCACCATGGATCGATCCATCAATCCAGTCTACAATATGTTCTATTCATGCATATTTTCTGAAGGCTTTTTGAAAGGCTTTTCACCTTGACTGTGTCGCTTTGATGTATTTTTGAATACAGTCCAGCATGCCTGTCAAAGAGCGGCACTCCTGTGACCATATATCATAAAGGGGGAAAAAAAACATGTCCGAGTAGATAGCTCTATGGAAATGGAAGTGGAATTTTTGCTATTCCTGTAGCTGTAATATAGGCATGGATAATATATAAAGAACTTGACATGAGTTAGTCATTTCAAAACGATGAAGCGGTATCCACTAGTATTTGAACAGTGATTATGGCTCAGAAAATGATCATCTTAGCATTTTGTTCGAAAGATCTACAGGCCTACAGCCCGTGAGTTGCTTGACACCGCCGGCTTGAAACGATTTAATGACAGCTCACAAGGATTTTTTTTTCTGTCAAAACAAAGCTCTCATAAGCTGTAAAATGACAAATTGCTATGTCAAGAGTTGCTAAATCATATGAAAGGTGTAATTTGCCCCTATAAAGTGTGAGCCTTTGTGAGTTGTGTGCATTCCCTTCTTGTCTGTGATACAAATTCATGCTATGAATAGGTTCCTTCATTACAATGCGATCAGGGATGGGATGACATGTTTTCTACTGCTGCGTGATCCATACTAGTGGCCAGTAAATGCAACTATGTGGAATTCATGAATCATCTCTAAAGATGTTTGGCAGATCCATTTTTAAGGCTTTGTGAAATGTAATCACTTGCAGGTGACACCCAACATCCACTCAGCAAATTATGCAGGCAGTCCCTGAAGTATGCACAAACAATAAAAAATAGACCAAACATGCATCATGTCTTTTGTCATAAAAGGAGGAGAGTTGACGGTCTCTCAAAAGAGAACATCAAATTGACATCAGTTTGAACTCTTTCGTCCCTACTATGCACTCTGTCAAAGCAGGCCCTACTCATAAGCCCTTTACACTGGGTGCTCATTCTAATATTACACATATTACAGTTTTTTTCTTCCAAAAGCAATGTACTTATCATGACTGTGCTTTTATTTCAGCTTCCTTTGAACTTTTATTTCAACTTTTATTTCTTTTTATTTCAACTTCAGCCAGGCCCGATGGGAACAGAAACCTGGCATTTTAAAATGTCAGGATGAACTGTAATATTTAGCTTGCATGTGATAAAATCCTATGATAAGCACATGTCAAAGAGCTTCAAATATCGTTTGTAAACTCTGTGTTTCTCAAATGTCTCAAAATATACAAATATCATTTAGAAATCCATAGTTGAAAATGCTGGCAAGCAAAGATGCATGGGGAGTGCCCGAATGTAACAGTGAAACTGTATTGTATTTGAATTTAAACAAGGAAATATGCCATGACAAGGATGTCTGGGTTATGCTTCTGTTATAAAAAATTCAATTTGCATAGTTATGAAGCCAGGATAACTGAACTCAGCAGAGTTGAATAGCAGTGACAAACAAATTAACCTTAATTTGATAACAGAGAGTCTGTGTGGGCAGCACTGTTGTATTTTGTCCTGGATTATGCATTTTGCACACATTGTAATTCATTGGTATTGTAAGGGAGAGGAAGGCCCATTGAGGTCTGTAGTGTGCTGGTCTCTGTTACATAATGTGCAGTGTGTTGTCAGCATTGAGCTGAGAGCTGGCAGTCTCTAGGCAGGGTGGGGGCGGGGTGCAGGGGGGCAAACCTTCCAGCCAATGACATTGTTACAACCACTGGATCTGGATTTAGAATGGTTCGCCTCATGCGGAGTGAGCAAAGCCTAGTCTTTATGAAATAGGTGCTATTGTTCAGTTTATTTCAGCTCACATAATTCTGTTGTATTTTCACACCTTTTACAGTGCAGACACAGCCATTGGCCACTTTTGGTTCAAATTCATTTGTTGGAAGCTAACAGGACTTGACAGGCAGGGACCTTTGAGCATCGCTTCCTTACACGCAATTTCTATCTGCATGACTGTCACATGCAGAAGGCGATAGCAAAAATGAAAATGGGCATCAGGCCAAGGAAGCAAGCATTTTTTTTTCCAGCCCAAACAGATCATTACTGTCACAAAGAAGATGATATATTTGTTTTTTCCATTATGAAAAATGTAATGTGAATTTATGAGAAGTATGTTAATGAGACTTGATAAAGAATTAATGTGCTGTTTAGCTGAGGGTGAGTACTTTAAATAATAATTTAAACATACATTAAAGCTAGAACAGACTGCTTAGCAAAGTAATGGCTTTATAGGTGGCTGTATTTGACTAATCAGCTATATATCAGAAACAGGGATAGTTGGAATGCATTTGATTTCAATGGTCAGTTTAACCTTTTATAAAGCAGGGGAAAGTGGCATGGTAATGGCATTGGTAATGTGGAAAATAACACTGACTATAATGGAACTTTTACCCTGTGAAAATCGCCCGTTGGCATAGAGAGCATCTCTACATCAGTGAGCACAAGAACATGTCTCACATGGTTAGAGAGCTGAAACTTGATAAGGTGTAAATTGCTTCTGGTTATTTTCAACAGCCAAACATAAAATTCAATAAAAGCAGCACCGTCCTTCCCACATACATGCACAGCTATTTCCATAATGTATGTGTTAAAAAATTACATTCATGGAGGGCCAAAGGTAATTCCATCCAACTGGTATATTCTGTAGTCAGCTCTATAGCAGTTCACGCTGCATCCACGGCACTGAAAAAAAACATATTTTGCTAATTAAGAAGTTTTAGCCTTCTGAATGAGGTTAAATAATACAAAAACGGGTTTGTTTTATTGGTGTCATATAGGCCTAGACGTTTATTTATCACCACAGTGAAAGGAAGGTAGTATCTGCAGATTTCTGAGATACAGTGTGTAGAACAGGTCCTTGTGTTGATTCATTTCACATATAGAAAATGCATGGAAGGGAAGAAATAAAAAGTGAGTTTACATGTAGTATTTTCTTCCTAATCTCAGGATCCAGATGGTCAGATCTCAAGACACTCTTGCCTTACCGTCTGGGAACAGCACTCTCCTGGCAAGTCTTAAGTCCTACATGGATTCAGTGGCTAGCTATCTAGATAATGGTATCCAGTGTTTTACACAGCTTGTTATGAGACCACTGGAAGAATGATTGATTGATTGTTGAAAAATTATCATAAAAGAGAGATCGAGCAGCTAACGAGTCTCGGAAAAGTACGTCCACAAGCCAGCATTAGGTATTTCTATAGAAATTAGACTTGACGACAAAGTCGAAATATCATATAACATGAATATGTGAAACCTTGAATTTTGCAAACTTTTTTTTTTTTCCTCCAGAATATTATCATTTCAGCTGCTGACTTTTTAACTACTCTTTTTTGTTTGTATTTTGCATGGCCCTGGCATTGACTGCTTATGCATCCAATCAAAACATTGGTGCCTTTGCACCTACTGAAAAAGGTGGGTTGAGTCACTTTTTTCTGTAAGTGTGAAAGTCAAAGGAAACTGACCCATATGAAGAAGGCAATTGGGGTTGCATACTTGCAAACCACCTACGTTGGTCTGAGACACAGCTGAGGCGGATCTCCCCCACTGTGCACAGTGTAGCCTACTTAAAGGGCAGGCCAGCTCATACTCATGGGGAAACAGTTAGTATACCATACAATAATGTGGTATGTATACAGAATTGCCTGCCTCTGAACTCCAAGTAGCCTACTGTAGCACTAGTAGCCGTTACTGTACTGTCTATGCCCAATATCTCTTCAGGTTCCGTTATTTCTGACACAGGTTGTCACTTCATTTTTAAATTATTTCTCAATGCTTTTTCACATATAAATTGAATGTTGTAAATGTGAACGTTGACCTGCAATTATTCCACTGAAAGTATATCATAGCTAGCTGTAGCAGGTACGCGTTTTGCAAGCTTATCTTGTTTCAGAAAAACGCCACAAAATTATGTTGTCAGGTTACCATGGACAAATATGCAAGTTCTTATATGGTTGCTCTTTTTCTTGTTTGTTTCTTGCAACATTGTTCAGGCACAGTATTATGAGGCTTATGCTAAAGTAGACAACTTTCATGGCACACTGGTTCGAAACCACTGGTCTACACTTGATTGTCACTTGAAAGAATGACGTGATTTATTTTGGTGTAAGGTTGAAGTGAATTGTATTGCTTGTGCAACAATGTGGGGCTGGGCTGAGTTTTTAAACAATACAAGTCTTGGGTAGATAGCTATACGATCACTTTTTAGTTAGATAAAGTCAGGCTACTCAGCTACAGAAGCTACAATGGGACCCTACTACAAGATCTAAGCATCAAGTGTAGCCTGCACAATTAACATTTTATATGATATATTGTCAAATTCAGCAAATTTGGGGGCATCAGCAATCAGCATCTAATCTCCCTAGCTAGCTCTTTTGCTGACTTACTACACATTATTTGAAGCTAGCCAGCTGGCTTACAGACTGTGCAGTGTATGATTTGACCAGCTTGCTAGCTAGTATAGGCATGTATGTTTGTGATTATTGAGTGGAGTAAATATGGTCAGTTGCTGATTTCATCCTGAAGGCAGAGCTGTAGGTATATGGCAATCCAATCTCTGTACTATTTGTCCATGGACATTAGGCTAATGCAGTCACTGCATAGACTCCTTGATCTTTTGTTGGAAATTGTAATGGCCTCATGCACGCGATCAATAGATTTTTCAGTTGCACTGCAAAGATTTTGGTCATATATGCCAATCTGGAGCCCTGGAAGATGGATCAGATGTATTGTGCAAAATACATTAAAGTGGATCTTTCACCAGGTGCACCTAACTTCACAGATTAGGGATGCATCGATATGAGGCGGCAGTGTACTGAACTGGACTGGTTGCTGATTCAGTTCCCAGGTGGAGCACTGCTGTTGTACCCTTGAGCAAGGTACTTAACCTGAATTGCTTCAGTAAAATATCCAGCTGTATAAATGGATTGTATGTAAAATAAATGTAAACTGTGTAAGTCGCTCTGGATAAGAGTGTCTGCTAAATGCCTAAAATGTAAATGTAAAATTCTGGACTGATACCGATACTGATTGTTCAATGTATCAGAGGTATCACCATCCTCTTAAAAATACTGTGCAATGATCAGAAAACCAAACCAAACCACACCTCACCATAGTTCTTACAAATATGTGGACATTTCTAGTGGATAGGTTTTATTTATTCTCAACGCAGATGACTTTTTTCTCCCACAGTGTTACATGGAAAGGTTCATGTCATGAATCACCTCTCTGGATTTCTGTTTCAGAGTTAAAGACCGTGGCATAAACGAAAAACATCTGTTGGAATGTTGCCATGTGTGAAAGGCTGCAGAAGCTGTTTTGGAGTTCTAGCACAAAGCATCACATGACTTATTCCATTATGCCAAAAACAGAGAAAAATCGAATCCTTTATTTTTTGCCAAGAAAGGGACCACTTCACAAAACTCTCTGAGTCATCAATCTCAAAATATCTGTCTAGGATCAAAATCCATGTTACTCAACATACTATACCATACAGGTTATATGTCATCATTTTCTGCTTTTCAACCATTACAAACCATTGAATTTTTTTTTGCTTAATGCACTTTTAGTAAAATATTAAGTGTCAAGACCTTTGGAGAGAAAAAAAGAAGCAAGTTTTATTTTTTGCCTATTGAAGAAAATGTCAAGAGGACAATTGTGTTGTGATCAAAGATTAGAAGTAGCCTTTTAAGATTTTGAAGACAATTAAAAAAAAAAAAAATCATATTCATGATTCAGCCAGAGTTGGACTGGCACAGCTGGGAATCGAACCCTCGCTGCAGTTGGCAACCTCCACTCTGGGCAAGTGCTTTTACAACTCAACTCTTAAGTCAACTCTAACTAAAGGAATTTGTCACCAAATTTTGTGTAGGTCACCTAAGCCTCTACTAGGTATTATACTCCAGTTGAGCTGGGCATGCAGTGAAGAATGGGAGGTTACACAAGAGCGGTTTAAAAAAAAAAATAAGTTATGCCCAGCGTAGCAGTTGAATCCATGAATCTAATGGTGTTGAAACAAGCTAGATATCGATTGGTTAGGGTTGAACAGTGTATGAATTATTGGCTGTGATAATGTGCTTTCTTATTCTGAGAGGCCATTTACTGGTTTCTAGTGCTAAATTATGGTTACCCCTGCAAGATCCCCATACAAACATCTGGTGAGTGAGTGGGGTTAGCATTGATTTTAAAGGAAGGGGGTTGCTCATGTTTCTTTTGACACATAAAATCACATAAATCTGAATCTCTAGAGAAATACAATATAAGTCATACATATATATTTTTTAAGTCAGTTAAGTGATCAAAAACCTGGTTTGATATGTAGCAAGTTCGCCATTGTCCGGTTAGAGTGGGCGTTTCCTAGTGCTCGTCCATGTCTTCAAACTGTGGTAGATAATATTAACATTTGTAATGAACACGAACACTGGGTTTCATGTGGCTCTGGCAGGATGTATTCAACTGGTTCCACTAATGTGAAATGACCGTTTTGCTCTATTAATTTTGAAATCAAACGCAACAATAACACCATACGCAACTCATTACAGACTCATTACAGACTCAAGTGAAGTTTTCTTCCAATAAGAAAAAACTATTTACAGTACAACCAAAATATTACATATAATTAACATGTATACTATACACTGGAAGTGATGGAAAGACTGCAATTGCAACCATTTCCTAGGCATCGCAAGGTCTGTTATGAGTGGAACAGGATGATTGTCGTCCCCTTTTCTCCCACTTATGGTATTTCCCCATTATAGTATATTCTTGCTTCTCCCCTTTCTCATCCACCTTTAACATTTAGGAAAATGTAATGTAAGTGTAAAATTGACTGCAGGTAAATTACTGATGAGGATATAACATGTTAGCAGAAACTGTTGAATATGTTTAGACACTGCTAGTTTCTGAATTCTGTGAATTTGGTATGATACCGTAACTAGAAGGAACAAGATTTGTCTTGATGTTAAATTAGTTGTTTTTAGTTCTTACAACCGTGTCCATTCAGGTCTAACTGAGAGACTTGATGCTTCTCATTTGACAATTCTACTTGGAAGGAAATGTCACACGTGACAACCCATTGCTTATAATGTGTTATATCTTTTTTATTAACCCCTGAAAATAATCATATATGTCTTACTGGGAAAGTTGAGGTATTCATTACCTTGAGTGTGGCGGACCTTGTAAAATGAGAGGGATTGGCTGTCCGGTGTGCTTCAGTCCAGTTTCCCTCCAAAATGTGGGTTGTAAATTCCTCAGGGTCCCGATGGTCCAATGGGCTGCACCGCTGCGTTTGAATTTTAACTGCCACAGCTCCCCGGGTGCTTCCCAGAGAGCCCTTGATCTGTAACGAGCGCCTCAATAACCCCTCTGCTCTCTGATCCGATGCTCGTGGACTACTTTGGACTAAGGTCCATCAAATTAAGCTAATGCCAGCCTCTGGAATATGATGGGACAGGGCAGTGTTACCACAATCAAGCTTACTCATACTTAAGGAGGGCATAGCCCATTTGGCAGATATGTTTTTTTTCTTCTTTTTCTTGTTTTATGTTGCCTTTGTTGTGATTCTCTTTGCCATTGTCATTATATAAAGCTATATGAGTGACATGGCTGTACATGTCCTGTTGGTACATTTGGAAGCACAGTCCAAAATTGACGAGGATAACGTTTTTAGGTACACACACTATCACGCGCATGCGCTCATATGCAGCACACGTATACAGTGTTCTTATTGACAGGTGGTTGTGGTGAGTGGCCCTTGAGTGGCCTCCAATCAATAGTTTTTTCATCACACCTCAAATTGTAATTCATTAGATTAGTTGAATTGAATGAATTAGAATGGCTGAATAATAGTCATTGGTTATGACTGGCATTAATCAGCTGGCTGTTTAACATCATAATAAAGACGTAAGTGCATGATTGGTGATGGACAGAAATTGGATACTGTTTTCCACACAAAAATCATTGGTCCATTCCATATTTTATGACCTGTTTATTTTTACACAATGTTAAAAAGACAAAATGGTTTCAAGTCTGGGTACAAAAATAAGCCATTTGTGAAGCCCATAATGTAAAGCCGGCGGGTCCGATTTCACTTTTGAGGAAGGAAAGCAGTGGGCGCAGCGAGGGAAGAGATGGCGCAATGACAGAAGGATGTCCCTTGCAAGCAGCCTTGTGAAAAAATTGCAACCGCTCCTAACTTGTCTGTTGAAGGGTGTGGAGTTCCTTATGGCATCCCTACATTTCCTTAATGAATCACCTCCCGTTGTCTGTCGATGTGGTAAATTATGCAGTGATGCAAGAGTGAATTTTTAATGGTGAAACCTGAGGGGAGATGAGGCCAGTTATAGACATGGAGAATTTGGCCTATTTGCTGTGAGCAGGCTTTATGAAAGTGCAGAAAAAGTTTATCTTCTTGCCACGATGAGCAAGAAACCTCAGCTTTGTTCATATGAAAAGACGTCTGCCGAGAGACAATAGAAAAACATTTGTTTTTCTCAACTTACACAGTGGAATTTCCTCCTTAGCCGTGACAGGACACGGCCCTGCTGTTTTTTTTAAATTAGGTTTGGAGTTGTACCAAAAAACGACTTGAAAATCCGTGAAAGACCGTCTCATCCACTTAAGAGTTCAGATTAGTGACTGCTAAGAATAAGCATTGTAGTCAGTGCGCCTGCTTACATAACAGGATGTGAAGTCTTTCTGGATCAGAAATCGGAAAGAAAAACTGGCAGGATTAACCTACTTGTTGGCCAGACCACACCTGTCAGGGACGCAAGAGGTCTGGAAGCAGTTTATTATATTTTTAAGATAAAAGGTTATGTTTTTTTAGTTTTTTTTGGAATTTCCATATTTGAAATTACATAATTTCCTCATGTGTCCAATGAAGTGATGATCTCTTCCTCAGTGATCTCCCTTGCCAGATTTTCTTTCATGGTTTGAGCAAGTTTACAGGAATCTTGCACAAGTGTTAAATTCAGAATCCTCCATTATATGCGTGTAAAAACACTTTGACGTGTTGTCAATGGCAGAATGTGCCTTACTATTAAAGTGAAAAGCTTGGGCATTGTGTGTAAGATAAGGGCTTTGAATGTTTCTCACATACTGTGTATTTTTAAAATGTATTATTAATTTATTTTGTAAAAGATTTTGTTTCTTATTTTATCCCATTTTCTCCCAATTTAGTAGCCATTTAGACCCGCTATTTTTTTAAATGTTATGTCAATCGTGCCCCCTAGTAATGTGAGTTCGCTGCTGTAGTCCTGCGACCGGTAGTGACGATGGCAAAGTAACGTCTCCTCCGAGATGGCACTCACCAGGCCGTCGACCGTAACCCGGTACTACAGGGCCACTCTTAGCGCAGCGAACGTCCTGTTGGCTTCCCTCCCCCCTCCCTGGGGCGGACAGCCAATCGCCGCCCCCTGGTGGCACTCCCGGCCAAAGCCGACTCTGGCGGGACGGGGAATCAAACCCCGGTCTCCATGGCCAGTGTCAAACGTTGTAACCACTGGACCACGCGGGAGGCCCACATACTGTAAGTCTTGAGATATTTTTTTTGTACCCTGCCAGACGCTGCATAACAAACCCATCAAAAATCACTGACCCGATCACTCTAATCCTTCTTTAGCGAGTAAGGGGCATCCTGTAAACAGGATTATGTTTTAATTACATCACAGCAGCACTCCACTGCACACAGGAGCCCACAGGCTCACATGCGCCTTGCATGCAGGGGCACACAAAGTGCGCATACGCACGCCTACTCGCTTGCCCGTTCACACATCCACTCAAAATGAAACTGGAAATACTAGATTTAGAAATGCCTAATGTTTTACTATAGTGCATTAGCTTATCAAAATGACCTTATCTCACTTTGCGAAAGGTGGGATGGGGGCACAGTGCCTGATGAAAGGGGTTACCGGCAGGACCGCTGCATTAATACACCTCTGCATCAATGCAAGACTAGGGCCACCTGTTTGAACCATACATTTTATACAGATTTCATTCTAAGTTATATGCATGCATCTTTTATGCAATTTGTGTGATTTATCAACAAAGACATTTGCATGGAGAGGTTTGTAAATGTATGCATGCTTCAGAACATTTTGCATGAGCATTTTCCTGTGGTTAAAGGTGCAGGGCAGATGTGTGAACTTCTGCATGAATTAGTCATGTGTGGTCAGGCTATTTACCATGGGGCTCTCTGCAGTCCCAGCATGTTAATCATTTTTACAGTAAGCTTAGTTTTATATGCAATTCAATTCTGTCCACAAACAGAAGAAATTAAGCTACATCACCCTATGGGTACATTTTAGTTATAAATAACAGAAAGCGCATATGGTGTTTACAGTTCACAGTTTTATGTATATAGAAAGGAAACTGCTTGGAAATGAATGGCTGACATACAGGTAACTGCCAAAATAAAGGAAACACCAAATATGGTGTCTTACTAGGGTGTTGGGCCACCATGAAGCACCAGAACAGCTTCAATGCACCTTGGCATAGATTCTACAAATGTCTGTAACTCTATTGGAGGGATGAAACGCCATTCTTCCACAAGAAATTCCATCATTTGGTGTTTTGTTGATGGTGGGGGAAAACGCTGTCTCAGGCCCTGCTCCAGAATCTCCCATAAGTGTTCAATTGGGTTGAGATCTGCTGACAGAGATGGCCATGGCATATGGTTTACATTGTTTTCATTCTCATCAAGCCATTCAGTGACCACTCGTATCCTGGGGATGGGGACATTGTCATCCTGGAAGAGATCACTCCCATCAAGATAGAAATGCTTCACCACAGGATGAAGGTGATCACTCACAATGGCTTTGTATTTACCTTGCCTTCTAAGGGGTTGATTGGTCCTTAAACATGCTAGGAAACTGCACCCCACACCATAACAGAGTTGCCAGAACCCTTCATCATGGGAAACAAGCACTCGGGCCTGTAGGTTTCTTTTTGGCATGTGCCAAAAATGCATCCGTCCGCTTGTTGAGAACAGAGTGAAGGATGACTCACCTGACCATGTGACTTTTTTTTCACTGCTCAGTAGACCACTGCCTGTGTTCTTTGTACCACTTTACTCGCAAGCATGCATTTTTAGGTGTAATAAGTGGTTTATGCACTGCAACCTGACCATCCCTCTCTGTGAAGGTCTCGACATGAAACTACCTACTCATGCCCTAGACTGATATTTGTAATCAACTGATTCAGAGTTGCTTGTCTGTTTTGCCTTGCGATTTAGGAGTGTGCTTTCAACCACAGTTGCTTCTAGTTAATTTCCTCAAACTGAAGCTCCTGCCAAACGTGCCTCCACAATCATGCCTCTTTCAAATCACTAAGATCTCTTCTTCTATCCATGGTAGCCAAAATAATGGGGAACTGAGCTTGCCTAGCATTTTTATACATGACACTAAGCTTGTTGGGATGTTAATTGCTTAATTAAGGAAACACCTGCTTTCAATATACTTTGTATCCCTCAATTACTGAACTGTGTCCTTTATTTTGGCAGTTACCTGTATTCTAGTATGTTTATTCCTGATTGCCAGGATGGTATTTCTCAGTGTTTGTATGTTATGTAGTGGTCTCTTTCTAATTGTGGAATAACACAATCATGACCATGCTGAAATTGAAAGCAAAATGTAAAGAACATACTGATAAAGGCCATGTAGGGCCCTTAGTAGAGAGTGTTTTCTATGCACAGATTAATGCGGTTACCAGAGTGCATAGTTTAAGAAAATAGTTGCCAAAAACCCATGTGCATATAGGGGTGATTAATGTATTAATTTGGGCATATGAATAATTATACAAATGTAGTAGAGATTCTATTCACAATCGATGAATGAGGCCTGCAGTTTCCGTGCAGGCAAAGTCCAGCCGTCAATCATGCAAGCGTCTCCTCTTCATAGCCTCCCAGCTACCCGGTTGACAATGGTTTCAGTGCTGTTTCATGTGGGAGAGGTGCTGGCAGACGGCACAAGCAGCCACACTGTGTGAAACATGCAGATATTTCCATGTATTTGGGAGCCTGCAAAGATGCCTAGGCCTCAGTTACTTGTAAAATCTGATTTCTGGCAGAGTTAAAAAGGGGGGAAGGGGACTTTGCGCAGCAAGCTGTTCCTTTGTTTTTTTTCTTTCTGAAATTTAGTCAGGGAATAACTAATCCACACATGCAGGGTGTACAGCGCATTCCTCCAGCTCATGCTTACGAATGTCCCTTTCCACACAGTTGCAAAGGCCTCTTTCCTTGTTTGTATATGTCCTCAGCTATAATAACAAATCGATTGGCCACTGTTTTCACAAATGGGCTCAGCATTCCTGTCTTTGTTATTGGATTGATTATGCAAGAATGTCCAGGAAGGAAAATGGCACCGAAGACACGCAGAAGCATTGTGCAAGGAAAACAGCTGACTGTCCTCTCCTCCTCCCGTGGCTGAGGTTCTGAGCCCAGTTGGTCTGCGGTTGCTTGTATTGTCCAGTGTTTGTGTCGTATGCGATGCATCTGCAGAGTCCATCTGGGGAGGATCGGGGAATATCATTTGCGTACACCTCAGAGAATGTCATGTGCATCATAACCCCCAAAAGACAGGAATACAGAGAATGAACAATGAATACAGAGAATGAACAATGCACAACAACATGGAAGGGGTTCTTGAGTCGAACGTGAACTGCCATCTCTCGAACCCAGCCTGTGTCTTGTTCCAACTGGGGCAGCAGCGTAGTGTCATGGTTGGGGAGCTGGGCTTGCAACTCAGATGCTGCAGACTCAATTCTCAGGAGGCCAAGGTGGGGCATTGCATTTGCACCCTTGAGCAAGGTACGTGACCTGAATTGTTTCTGTAAATATCCAGCTGTATACATGGATTATATGTAAAAATAAGTAAATAAATGTAAGTTGTCAGAGACGCTCTGGATGAGAGCATCTGTTGAATGTGCTTAAAGAGGTGTCTAAAATCCCCCTGTGAATTAGTGGGGGTTTCCTAGTACATTTCAATTCAAATTGAAAGTAATTTGTGGTAGAATGTGATTTACCTAGATTTTTACCAGGACATACCTAGGATGAGAATGCTTAAAATAAACATTGAATAAATTACTCAAGATACCATTTTCTCTGGCTGTATTATCCTTTTGGAAAAACAATTTGTAGAATTTTCTCCCATTATCTCCCAATCTATCAATTGCACCCTCAATTTTTTATGTCAACCCCCTCATATTGCGAGTTTGCTGCTGTAGCCCTGTGACCGGCAGTGACAGAGGCAAAGTATCATCTCCTCCGAGACCGCACTCGCTAAGCCTTTAGACCGTAACTCCTGTACTCCAGAGCCACTCCTATACGCAGCGGACTCATGTCGGCTTCCCTCCCTCCTCCCTGGGGCGGAGAGCCAATTGCCGCCCCCTAGTGGCACTCCCGGCCAGAGCCGACTCTGGAGTGGCCGGTGAATTGAACCCCGGTCGCAGTGGCCAGCATCGAATGTTGTAACTGCTAGACCACCCGAGAGGCCCTGGCTGTATTATACTTAAGTATGTTTAATTTATTTATCATCAGTCCTCTTTTTTATTTTCAGAATAGTTGCATGACAAAGATAGCCTTTCCTTTATTCACAGGCACACACAGAGAGTATTTTGTTGTGCACGATGTATATTTTATGAGCCTTCCGTGGGTTATACAGTTTTCATTCTGCAGTTGTCCTCGCCGTGAATGCCCTGGAGTGAGGGAGCACAGCAGATCCTTTGTCAACACCAGCCGGCCAGCGCTTCAGTGGCCATGGCAACGATGCAGTTTGGTGACACGTGCGCCACCTGCTCTCCCAGTGTACTCTTCCTCCCCGCCCCAGGCGTCCTCAGCATCCTCCCCGGGTCACACTCGCGCTGTCTGCCGCTGCGGTGTGCCACCGTTCCACTCAGTCTGAAGCGTCTCTCGGCTGAACATCTGTTCGCATTGTCCGCGCTATCAGAGTGGCATTCATGGAACCATGGTCGCCTGGCCAAGAGGCCCAGAGGAGCGGCGCACACAGTTCTGAATGGCCGGTCTCTGTGCCCAGGGTACATTGCCTGTCTTTGTTTTCCAGGCCCCTGTTTGCTTTTTCATTCAGACAGGCCTCTGTTGTCATATGTTGGGAAATAAAGATTTAGTTCACAGCAGTCTCAGCTAACTCGTTTTGAGGCAGTGTTTCTGTAACGGTGACGGAATGTTGCAGACTGCGTGTTTTTATCCACATTGTATTGCGATGGCGATAATAATAATAATAATAACACTTGGGCTCACGTGGTGTGTACCATCCCTCTGCCCCTACGTGCGTGACTTGATAAGTGAAGACATTTATAGTTCAGCTGATGTTTTAAAGGGTGTTGTGTTGGGGTGCACTGATCTATTGTCCATGACTCGAAATTGGCTCATTTCAGCCAGAAATGCTGGCCGATTCTCAACTTCATATAAGCAAGTCCTGAATTTGTATCATATAAATATGTGTACAAGTGTAAACATAGCTAATATTCTGTACTACAACAAGCTAGCGGAAACAACACATGCTACCATTTGAAATATTGTATATATTAGACTTTCAACGACAGTAGCCTGAATGGGTGTTTGTTTGACCTTAGAAGAGATGCTTGTGATTTGCTGTGATTCTGATCAGTATTCTGTGTGGCTCAGTATGGCGCTGACAATGCTTAGGTTGTGGGTTCGATTGCCATTTGGGACCACATATACTGAAAAATGTATGCATTCACAACTATAAGTTGCTTTGGATAAAAGCGTCTGCTAAATGGCTTATGTTATGTTAATTCAGCGACACTCTGAAGATGAGACTGACGAGGAACTAGTTTTGAGTGAAACTTGCAAGGAAAATAAAGGCGACCATAAACTAATAATGTAATATGTTTTAGTTGTTAATAACAATACTCCTCAGCATCTAGCTAGCTAACTAACCAGATCTAACATTGATGAGGTTAGGAAGCTAATTGTTAGCTAGCAAGAAAACGATTATTTTGTTGCTTGTTTGCTAGGTGACATTAGACAACTAAGCTACAAACCCGCCAACCATAGGGTCTTTCCAAAACAATATCCTGACAAAACTGTGATATATGTGTTCCCTGTCCCAATGACAATTCTAGCTAATGTTACTGTAGATGAAATACGTTTTTTTTTTTCAATAGCTCCCTACCTTGACACCTGGCTATGGTGCATCAAGTTTAAAACAATGTTTATAAGCAGCTTGTTTTTAAGTCAACTTTCTGTGGCATAATGCAGAATCATTAATGTCCTCCAAACTATTTTCTCCATGCTTTTTGCCTCAAGAAAGTTTGGTTTGTTTATTGGCTCTTACAGGCTGGTGTTCTCCTGTGGTGACAAGTGGTGGCAGTCACTGTGGAAAGAGCGAGATGTAGGTGATGCGGAGCGGCGGAGTCCGACTCAATTAACGCCTTCTGCCTACACGCGCTGCCAGCGTTATCTTCACTCGATCTCTGGCTCTTTCCACAGACTTCCATCTCCGTCCGCCTCCAGCACGCTGATGATTGTCACGCTCGAGTCGGTGACTCACTCCCTCTGCCATTACCATGTTCTATAAGTTGATCACATATTTGTGCGCAAATGAGAGAGCAAGGCCCAAGCGTTCCTGGCATCTGGTCATGCCTCTGAACATAAAGTGCTGTTGGCCTTCACCTCACACACACATGGTGTAAAAACACAATCATCAGGCTACCATGCCCCCATGCATTTTTTCCACAATTGCAGAGGGAGGCTAAGTGAATTTTATGAGATTGAAAGTAACTTTTGAGTTTCTGTGGAATGAATTGCCCTCCGTAGCAGTCTATGGGCACGATACGCAGCTGCCATTTGGAACTAATGAGGTTTCTTGTGTTCTGATGGGAGAGAGCATCTTAGTCATGATTTTATCATGACTTATTAAAGATAGTCATCTTAACTGTACATTTTATTAGAAGTAGTCTGCTCTGCTACTTCCTCTCAGACACTCTTAAGTGAAAGCACGCTTGCTCTCTATGTCAAATCTCGCATGGGCTTTTTAGAATGTTTCCAGAAAACTGTCCCAGTTTTACCAAATTCCGTTTTTAAATTACATATAAACATAAATGTAAATGTGGTTTTACATTTTAAAGTTTAACCCATCAATTTAATATTTTCCTTGCAAAGTGCAATTTCCCAATGGGGAATGTATAGATTCCCAGGGCAATCTACAGATTTTCCTGTTTTACACATTCACTGTAATATTTAGATATATATGTGGAAAACATGTAAAGTAAGCCATATAAGTCACTGGATTGTGTGTTAAAGCACAGTATAGCTGTATGTGTCAGTGTTTATTGCTTAAACACTGAAGTTCAGACAAAGATGACAAAAATGTTGTAATGTTTCAGTAGTGATTGACTTGTGCTTATAAGAGAAATGTGAAAGAACTGTATGCTTAACAACAATAACATGGTGAAACTGCATTAAAAGCTACAAGCTTATATTTGCAAGGTGGCTGTTTGCATTGAGTAATGCTCTGAATGTAGTTCGAGTCTCGAACGAAACGAGAGGAAAAAAAGCTTTTCTTCTCTTGTTTGGTTTTCGTGGACTGCCTGTCCAGAGGTTACACAAAGTCCACAGACAGGACTGATTTATTTTGTTATTATGTGTCTGCTTGTTTTGCATTGTGTTGACTGTAGTAATTGTACCAGTAAATCAGATTACAGGAGTGAAGACACTGCAGTTAATGGGGAACTGCTGATGCTATAGAACGCGTACGGTAACTGAAAGGAATGTGAAGTCCGGTCTCTTCCAATCATGCGTTCTGTACAGAGCTGCACATCCCATGGCACTGATTTTCTTCATTTCCTCTATGTAATATGAAGAACAGATGGGACTGCCAGTGTGTAGCTGGAGCACGGTTGTACCCGCTCCATTATTACAAGCCTAGTGGCCATGTGGGCTATGCAATGCTGTCAAGCCTGCAGATGGCCAGCAAATGTTGCCATTTTATTGCCTAATTGCTTTGATGAAGTTTGTTGCATATTCCATGTTAAGACCGCATAGAGAATTCCATATCTGTTTTTTTCTTGAGGTAATACAGCCAAGGGCAGTGGTTCCCAACCTCGATTCTGGGGACCCACTGTGTATGCTGGTTTTTGTTACAGCCAATCACTTGATCAATTAAGGTTGTTGAAAACGTGTGCAAGTTCTACCATCAGTTTTTCCCCTTAAACTTATTTTAACACAATGAATGTTTGGCTTGTTGCCATTTGCTCTGTCAATGAACTATTGACTTTTCACAAATGGTTTAGTTTCAGTGGCCAGGTGTCCACACTTTCAACAGTTAGGCCCCCACTGATTTCACCTACCAGTCTATAATTGAACCAATTTAGAAAGGTGACCTCTTTGTAAATGAATCATGTGTCATTTAGGGCATTGCATAAAATGAGAGCAATCGTTGATCTGACTGATTTAAAGTCCTGGGATGTGAATATGGGACATTTATCGTCCATGACATTCATAGCTATTTCAGACCTTAATGTGACAATTAACAGCTAGTTATATTTGAGGTTGCAATTATGGTTAAACCCCCTCCCCCAGCATACACAGTGGGCCCTCAGGCCTGAGGTTGAGAAGCACTGGTCTAGGACATGTGAATATCTATTATTAAGGGTACTTCCTGGCCAAAAGGTTGGGCATTGATGAGTGTTCAATTGATGTCTTGTAGATTGATCATGCTCATGGATTTTAGATGGCCATATCCATTAGCCTATATTTAGTCCTATTTCCACAGATTTGCAGTATCAGTACTTTACCTTACTTGAAGTGTAAAAAGTATTCCCCGCCCTTCACCCTTTGGCATTTTTCACATGAAATATGTTATATATAACTATATCAGCTGTTTTGTATTTGTAATGAATACATGGTTAATGGTTTTTTATTTGGCATTATAGAGTATTTTGTGTTGTTCAGTGGCAATGAATCACATTTAAATCCATTTTGATTCCATGAAGTAAGAAAATAAAATGAGAAAAATACCAAAGGGGGTGAATACTTTTTATAGCCACTGCGCATAGAAGAAAAATCTGTCAATCATAGATTATATGTATGTACATTATGATAATATTGAAATTGATTGGATTAGTAGATAGGCCTTGGAAGGCAGATTGGGTTATTCAAATTTTCTAACTGATATTGTGTTTCTCATTCACATTCCATGAGTGAGTGAGTAGAACCAGCAACTATCGTTCTACAGTTTTCCACAGCCATCAAAGGTTTCACATTTTTCTCTGTCCAGTACATACGTTTGATTCACTCCCTGGTAACATTGGGTCCTATTTCTATCTCAACAGGCCTAAACCTGGACCAGTAATTTGTAAGGGCCACAATAACTCCAATTGGCTTTCATTAATGTGACCCACAATCGCATTGTCTTCTGTTTTTCAGGGAAATTTAACAGAAATTAGATATTGCTAATTATTGCATGCTTTCTTGTTGCACTCTTACTATTTTCCAGATCAATATTGCTCTTAATTAATATGAATTACCCTTTAATTACAGCAGTGTTCTTAGTAGATCTTATGTTAATTGTCTTATGTTAACATTTTAGGTTGCACTGCCTATGCAGAGAATTGGGTAATTTTCTGGTCCTTAAGACAGCTATTTATTTCCTTTATAATTTCAGGAATGAACAGCAAGAGTTGTTGGGTAATAACAAGGTGCTACATAGAGTGAAACAAAGGCACACTGGCAGCATAAAAAAAACATGCTTTGCAGTCGAGGATGTATGTAGACAGCAACTCTACCAACTATATGTATGCGCTTCCTGTAATAACCGCAAAATTGCCTAGTATGTCAATTTTATTTCACCTCCAACATTTGCATTTAGCACCCAAATTGCATTCTTCTCTTGTCAATAGCCTATCCCAACTTTCTGATGTTAGCACAATATTTTAGGCTAATTATTTATAGGCAATTACAATGCTATTACAAAACTGTGGGTTTTGGCATGTGATGATGATGATGATGGCTGGGTTAAAGGAGTTCCATAAGAGTATGGAACCCTGACAGCAGAATGGTAACTGTCTGTCTTTTGTAATTGAATTCTACTTTATTTCCCTTCAGCCTCCATTTTATGCGCAGTTTAGCTTTTAGGATTATAGTAATGCTGGCAATAGTACTGCGCTGAGCAGAAGCCATCTGTTGAGGGTTGTTCTCTAAGCAACAATGTAGGGGAAAAAATAGAAAGCTATTTGAATATTAACATTTTCTGTGTTATAATAAGGGGATTGTTTTTAGTTGTGGAAGGCAAATTGATCTCATCTGTCTGACCGTCTCTCTGTCTGTCTAGATGATGACTGAAATATTAAAGCCCCGGATGCAGTATATATTTACCCTCTGCCATTTTAGAACAGTCAAAGCCAGTTTGTGACTCGTTAAAACACAGCCAAACATTGGATAAGTTGACTGCCTTTTAGGGCTTCCTATCGGTGCTTTGCATCTGTCCAGATGTCAGACGTACGGAAACAGGCTTTGCCTCTCGCTCATCAACAGCAGGGCCGCTGTCAGTTTACAGCATCCTGTGCTGTCTGGTTTAAAAGCTGGAAGAGAAGTCTGGATTGGGCTTGTAGGGGAATGCTGCCAGGACTGATCATTTGACTTGTAGCTGTCTGAGGAGTGGCTGTCTGAAGAGGCAGTGGGAGTAGGTATTATATTTGGAGCAGGCTTCTTGTTGATCGCTATGGAGTCATTATCATTTGTGTTTCTTAAGCATAATGCAACTCTTATGACCAAACTGCCCTTAAATGCAAAATGTTGCAAAACGGAGCAAGAAAAGTCAGTAAACAAAAATAAATCAGCTAATGGGTGCGTCATGGTCATGTTTCTTTTTCTTTCATTACAACTTTGTCATAGTAGTGAGGCTGTGGGCTTGGTGAATTAGTAGGTGAGATCATTGATTACGCCCATAGCATGCTGCATTGTAAGCATGAACCTGATGGCCGTGAGAGCTCAAGATGCATACATTCAGGAAGGTGATGAGAGGACGTAAGTTGCTTGTTTTCCTAGTCAAACTGCCACAAAACGACCTAGTAATTCCCAGAGGAACTGGTTGAACTGTGCAGATGTTACACAAGTGTGGATCTTTGTATTTTCTTTTCAAGAGCTATTTAGTTGATTTATTTTGTCCCCAGAAATGTGATTAATGAAGGTAGCGGGTTTTAGAGCAGCGGGATGGGGAGACGCCATGTCTGTCTCTTGTATTTGGCCTCTTTTTTGTCAAAGCCTTGTCCTTTAAGGGGGATTTTTACTTTGACATTGCAGTTTTCACCCTAGGACTTTGCCCATGTTTGTGGTGTCTCTCATCTGGCAGTTTCACATTTTCACATTGTTAGCCACTCATCAAAATCCCTAACAATCCCTAAATTGCTATTCATGGTGCTTCAACAGAAACAGCAAATCACCATTTAAAGTGCTATCAATATGACTGCAGCCTTCATGGAAACCACCATTGGGGAGGGGAAACACAGACCGTATATGAACCCTGTTATTTTCAATTGTAAGACAGGCTTGGAAAGTGGAGAGCAAGTTAGTATATTACCTGGGTTGCATAAATGAATACCAAACAAATTCATGATTAATGAATAATGAAATCTAATTATTCAGGGTGACTGATATGACTGTAGTCATCCTGGCAGTTTTTTAAAATTTCTTATTTTTTGCCCATTTTTCTCCCAATCTCATGGCCAATTGTACCCTTTTCTAATTCAGCTCTCCCCTCCCCATACTATGAGCCCACCGCCGCAACTCTGGGACCGGCAGTAAAGATGAACCACCTCCTTTGAGACAGAACTCGCCCATCCATTGTCTGTAACTCAGACACAGACAGAGTTGCTTTTGCACACGGCAAGCTCATGCCGGCTTCCGTCTCCCCTCCACCTGGGGGAGGGCAGCTAATCGCCGTCCCCTAATGGGAATCCCGGCCAGAGTCGGGCTGATGTGGGCTCGAACCCGGGTTGTAGTGGGCAACCTGCACTTAGAACAAGTGCCTTTACCAGTTACGCCACCCACGGGGCCCCATCCTGGCAGTGTTAGCCAATTCAGGCTATACAGTTTGCAGGCTTTTATATATGATTAAACGTGTGCTGGATATTTTGACCTTGTTCCCTTACTTGAGTACTTAGGCAGCCTGGGACAGATGTGCGGATCTTTAATTATGAATAAATGGGCTGTGTTCTTGCCTCAGTGATATCTTCCACACATCATAAGTTCATCAACTGCTAAATGGACCAAAGTGTTCTCCAGTGGATGTTTCTTTTCTCTTTCCTCTGCCATCTGATGTAGCTTGACTTGCTAGCTAAACCTAGCTAAGATATCAGTTGACATCTTAGGTTGACATAAAGGTGGATGTATTCCTGCTTTATTAAACCATTGACAAAATGACAAGCTTTAACTTAAACTAGGTGCTTGGACATCTTGCACATGTGTGTTACTGTCCAAGGACTACTTTCACTTTCAGTATTGTGAATGCACGACATAGATGTTTTTAGTTGTATTTATATCCTTTGAATTTCCCACAGGACCACAGAACTCATCAAATGATTTCACCCCACCCTACACCTACCCAGATTATAGAGTAGAAGTTGCCTGTATTATGCTTGTCCAACAGCCCACACTGATGCGGTTGTGCTCTACATATAGTCAATTTAGTCAGTGCGTGTCAATTTACTCACTCACAAATTAGGAGTTCGTGCAGCAAGCTCAGATTTTTTTCAGATATTGTACCCATTAAGTGTTTTTTGTCAGTGACATCCATCTTGGTGCGGGTAAAATGCTGTTCCACGTCTGTAAGAAAAATGAGGCTCTCAATGTGGCCCAAATCCCGCTTGCATCCAACAAAAATGACTGTCGTTTTTGCAAGAAAATGAATGTTTCCTTCGGTGGGGAGAAAGGGCGAAATGGAAGAAAGTATGGCCACAGCAGCAGACTTGGTTCCTAGCCATATGCACCCCATGATAGATTTGAGACCTCAATCTCACTTCACGCAAGGAGCAGTGCAGCAACAGAAAGTTCAAAGTGCTGCAATGAGCACAGCCTTCAGTGTATAGTATACAGTTGCAGAAACTACGATTTGGTGTGTTACGGTGGACCTCTAAAATCTCACAATGGCTGGTGTGAATCAGTCATTATAATAAAGAAGAGGATAATGACCATAATGAAGCATGCAGTAGTTTGTTTGCTTTTGTGCAGAGAACCTTGAATCAAAGGCTCTGTTATACACTTAACATAGCCTGTAACATCTGCATTCTTGTCCCTTTTTTCTTATCATCTTGTAAAATACTACTACTCTGTGGCGCCTGGCACATATATACTATTTTTGGGGTGTTCTTCCTTTGCTACACAGAGTGGAAGTTCTCTACATGTCTTATTTTTGAATTTACACTTCTTGAGTACTCATGCACCTATACGAGTAATCTTTTGCTTGCTTTCCATAATATTTCATAATATTCCATAATATTTCAGTTTAAAGAGGATCCTTTCACTCTTAGTATCCATTTTCTGGTGGTATTTTCAGTTATCAGGTGATGTAAGATTTGAGCTGCTGTAGGATCTGAACTGGTCAGGTTTACCCCTCCTTGATCATGGCTAGATAGTAACCCTATTTTTTGCAAGGTTTGACTGAGTCCCCATAGTAACGATGGAAAGCATCCAACCCTTGTTCCAGCTGTCTTACAGCTGTCTTACACTCAGGGTTAGGTTAGAGTTAGGGTTAGGGTTACCAGCTCGTCTTTGGAACTTACCACTTAGTGGCAAATGCGCATGCGCGAGAATCTGGGAAGAGAATAGGGTTACTATCTGGGAAGAAAATTATTATTTTTACTATCTATTATATTGACCCCCAGAATATTGGGGCTGGCATCTATCCAAGTTATTCATTTTTATTATTGACTATTATATTGGTTGACTCATCCAGAATATACCCAATCACAGGAGTGAATATTATTATGAGTTTCCACTACCCCTGAACTCTGTCCATCTATCTTCACCACTGTTTACTTGTTCATCTATACTCATTAAAAATAAAAAATAAATTCCCTTTTCCTTCCCGGTGTGACACACAATGCCTGCAATGATGTGCTGTTTCCTTTGCAATTTAGATGTTGTGCAAAGGGACACTCAAAGTACTGTACTGTACCAGCTTGTTGTTTAAAATGAATATTAAGATGAGTGCTGTGAACTGTTTATTGCTATTTATCATTATTGCTAGGATTTTGGACATAGAATAATGTGAGAATTCTGCTCACGTTTTTAAGGAATAGTCACTTCATACATCAGCAAACAAGAGCACTAGCCCATACGAATTCCTGATGCCACGCATTCAAACTGACCTAGAATGTCAAAATAGACAGAGCTTGTATTTGTGTTCATGTGTAGGAATAGCAGGAATAATGAAACCACAAGTTTGCAGCATAATACGTTGTGGCTTATTCCTGCTTTATGCTGGACTAATGTGCGGTATACATATATAAAAATAATGTGCGATTCTTGCGATCCTGCACCAAAATTCTGGCAGTAATGGTTAGGGAGCTGGGCTTGTAACTCAGAGGTTGCAGGTTCAATTCCCAGGTGGGGCACTGCTGTTGTACCCTTGAGCAAGGTACTTAACCTGAATTGCTTCAGTAACAAATATCCAGCTGTATAAATGGATTGTATGTAAAGAAATGTAAACTGTGTAAGTCGCTCTGGATAAGAGCGTCTGCTAAATGCCTAAAATGTAATGTAATGTAAATGTAAATGTAAAATTACAGCTCAGCCTCCTTGAGGCAAATTCATTTAGCAGAACTTTCCTAACTCAGTTCCTAGAGAATTACAGATCCTTTCATTCCTGTTAAAAGCAAATTAAGTGTTTATGATCTTTTTTTTCTTATGGTTACACCCCAATTTGTACTCAGTAAATTAGCATGAACCCAGCCTCCTTCAGTTGTGTGCTTCGAATGTTGTTTTTCCTGCAGCCTGTATATGTGCAATATTGTGTTGGGGTAGTTTGGTGTGTCTTTGCCTTTGAAATCAGTGTGCCAATTGTTCTTGCCTGCTTAGTCACCAAGCAGTAACCTGCTGCCCACTGGAAAAAATTTTTATTTGTGGGTTGATCTTGTGTGTGTCTGCGCGCGTGCGTGCGTGCGTGCGTGCGTGTGTGTGTGCGTGTGTGTGTGTGCGTGCGTGTGTGTGTGTGCGTGTGCATGCGCGATAAGTGAGTGTGTGTTTAAAGCTGTTCGGGTGATTAGAATGTGCAACCTCCTGTCAATGGAAAAAAATGACAGCAACAAACGCAGGTTGCCAGCTCAACTAAGCTCTAACCAGCCTTACTCCTGTGTGGGTTTTGCTCTTTCCTTTTGTTGCCATATGAGACAAAAAACAAAACAGAAGTGTTGTTTATGAAAACGTAGCTTACAAAAGGTTTGCCGTCGCCAGATTTTATTTAGAGTTGTACAAGACTGCTCTAATTGTTGGCAAAGGATATTATGCATGAGTATGCATATACCTTTGTCGTGTATGCCTTCTTAAAAGGCCATATTTGTTGTGTTGGTTGAAATTTGATTTAGAAATGGCTTTTGTAAAAGGCCTAGCAAGTTTTCTATTCCTCCTCTTGACTATAATATGCAGGGGGCTCAATGTGTGTTGCACTTCCTGTCCTTTGATGCTGGTTATGAATGAGAAACAAAACAAAACATTTTCTTTCGGTTAAGGCAAGTGTGCACATCATGCTGTCCCATTTCCTGTGTCCAAAACATCTGAACAACATCTCATCACCTGATAGTGCTGCTTCTATCATTGTTTTTTGCAGGGGTTTTTTTTCCTGGAGATGTCTCTGGGCAGTTTGGGAGAAGGTGGGCTCACATGCCACTTACAAACAGAAATGGCAGAAGAGGGGGGCTGTATCACATCAAAATGTAAATTGTCATTTCCATTCCCATTTAATTGAATTTATTCTTGATGTGTATCAATGGTGCTTTCGGGTACATTCAGACCATCATTGCTTAGTCCTGCCAGAGAAACAAAAACCTTTTCACCTGTGAGGCCTTTTATACCTTTAACCTTTTGTGTATCCAATCTTGTGCACTTTTCTCTGGTCATGTTCAGACAGGGGCCCCTGGCAGAGGCCCACTCCCCTCAGCAGGCCGGCAGATTGTCCGGTGTACGCAGATGAAAACCAAACGGGGGGAGGGGGGGCGGGACGAAAGCCCCTCTCCTCTAATAGCTCTCGATGATGGACGTATGGTACTGTACGGTGCAGTAGTAGAAGTGGGTGGAAGGAGTGTGGGTGAGGGGCCCTCTGCCAGATTTTCAAAGCTTGAACTCGTTGCCTGGGAGAGAGGCCAGATCAGAAACTGGCAGGAGATGATGATAATGGAGCGGAGCTTTCTTTTTGGGGAGGGAGGCAGCCACTCATTGATTTCATTTACATTAACAGTTCCTCTAAACTGACAATGGGAAAATGGGACACCATTAAAGGTGATCTCAATCATGCTGAAACCTTTTTTCCGGACACCATTAATATTGATTTATTGCTTCATTTACCGAACTACTGTATCTGCAGGAAGGAATCTTTAGCCACTTTTTTTTTTTTTTACTGGACAGGACGTATGAAGATTTGTTCGCTTAAAAAGTATTTTTTATTTATGCCATCTGTGCAACTCTTCTCTAGAAACAAGGATTAAATGACAGGAATGTATCCTCTTTGATCACTTTGTGTTCAGCAGTTTGTGCGCAAACAGCAATGTTCAGTGTGTAGTTTCTGTTGACAAAAGGAAAGCGAGTATGCATTGTTGGCTTGAACAATGTTGTCGAAGTAGAAAGGTTTCACTTCATCTTATGGTGGAGTCGATGACACGATTGGGTGTTTTTGTTTCATTTAGACACGTTTGATGTATACATTCAAATGGTTATTACTGTAACATAAGACATAAAAGTGGGTTATACATAGCATTTTTGGTATGTCATTCTGTAGTTTTGTTCTATCATTCATTATTGGCCAGTAGGCGTTTGGGAGGTCAGTTGGACTGTAACAGGACAGCTCAGGGCGATCTCACTGTAGTACACCTCCTGTTCATTAAGCAAGTGCCGCCCACCGATAATTCCCTAACGATTTTATACTTCGATTTATACACGATTTTATAGAAGAAAGAAAGATATGAGATCATTTCTGGCCCAAACTATCTCTATTATCTGGGGAGTAGATAACTGGTGACCCCTTACATTTGTTTGGGAAGGGAGTACTGCTTGGCCCAGCTGCAGCGTTACACCGGCTGACTGACTCTGCAGTGGAGTTGGAACTGTGGGGCGTTCTGTCACCCCTGCTGTGGTCACGAGATGTGGGTGTGTATCGCAGCTCGGTAACCTTAAGGGAACACTGCCGAAAAGAGTCACGGACTCACCAGTGTATCACACAGTGTGGATGTCTCTGCAGTCGTTTAAAATCTTACCATCTCCCCTCCCATAGTTTTATGCCCAGATCTACACTGATGTACATCGATCATTGGTTCAAATAACCTTCTACAGTTTTTAACTTTTTAAAAACATTTTAAACTTTTTTGCTGGAGTCTATTTTAGGCTTTAGTCACCAGCCTCCCTGAGAATGATTGCCAACCCTTTCACAAACCGCAGCTTAAAAATATAGGAGGCTTAAGACTCATAAAGCATGAACCATGCCGTGGGTGTTGGTACTGTCTCTCACCCTCAGAAATCTCCCAGTGGGATAAAGGTGAGCTTGTGAGCTGCTAAGGGGAACAATAAACCCTAAGGTTACCCTGGTCACATTTGTGCTTATATTTAGATGTATATATATTTTTTTACTTGTGCATTGAATAGAAATTAATTGTTTATATAGAAACTCTGAGGCTGTGACTGACACAGAGAAGGGAAATGATCTATCAGGACACCGACGTGCTGTTGCATATTTTCCATCGTCTGTGGAACACCACAAGCCTGTCACAGGATGGATGCTGTTTTTCGAAAGAGTCTTTCACCGTACCAGCTCAAACTTAAGACCTCATAAAACTCGAAATTCAAGATTTGAGCATTAAAGCTATGCGAGGAATGCTGTATGGCGCAGAATCCAAACTTCATTCCAAGCTGTGTGTTTGGCTGAAAACCCTGTGGTGCAGTTTTGATTCCATTCAGTGGTCGAATCTTTTTTTTGCTTTTTATTTTATTTTTATGACTGCACATGTCATAGAGACAGTTCCCTTCCATTGACTGACGTCTGTTTTCCGGCTCAGCTGCTCTGTGTATGGCGAATATGGCGAATATGCCAACCAGTCAGTGGTAAGATAAGAGGGATGAGGGGTTCTCGCTCAAGCCCAGAGATGCCAGTTTACAATTTGATGCCTGTGCTTTTCACTTTCACTGATCTTTTTTTCTTTATTAAGGTTTCCATTTGAAAACTCCACCTCCCTCCGCGATCTTACCAGATGAACCCCAGGGCTGCCTGTTGAAATATTGTTTCACCTATTTAGCAATATAGCTAAATATAGTGTTGTTCAGCCGCCCGTGTGACTATGGTCCTTCACATTCATAAATCTCATAATACTGATTAGCCAGGTGTTCATAAGTCAGCTTTATTTTGAAAAGCTACACATTGGGTTTCTGCCCAGTCAAAGAGGAACAATCCATTTGAAGATAAAAGAAGAATAGGGGTGAGAGAAAGTAAAATAGCGTATCAAGCCAGAGTTTCAGAGAAGTGTATGTAGAGAGCTGAGATTTACTTAGAGAATTGGGGGGGGAGGGCAGCACTTGAGTGCTTTTAGAAATAAGCATAGTAGAGTAGTGGGAATAAACCGGTGTTTTGCATTCAGAAATAATGCCGAAGGGACACGTTCAGTTTTCTGCGGGAGCAGGGTCACACACAGATATGCGTTCACGGTGTTGTGGAGTGTTTGTTTCTGCCTGACAGGGTTTGATGCTCACTCACTGACAAGATGCCAATGCATTTTTTGCACTTGGGTCTTTAATATTGCAAAGCAGTGGTGGGTCTCCTTCTGGGCCTGTGTTTCATACTTTTTCTGTTTTCTCTAGCACTCCTTGTGCTGTGGCTTTTCAGAATGTGTTTATCATGTTTATCCTTGATTTGTTTCATGACCCTGTCATTGCTCTTAGATTGGTAATTTAAACGCTTTTGATAATTCCCAATAAGGTGTAAGGCCTCAGAATTGAAAAGGCTACTTTGACGATTGCACGGATGGTCCGTGTCCCTTTTCTGAAGCACCGCTGTTTCTCGTGCACAAGGGAACAGCTGTAGGAGAACTCAGAACGCCAACCTCTGAGGTTTGACAGAATATCTGCCGTTAAACTGGGAAAATTGTGAACTAACCACGGTGGACAGTTTTGGATGGAGAAGCTCTTATCACACCCGAGGCGGAACGTTCTTTATATAAAAAACAATCCTTTTATCCTGCCGGGGCTTTGAGGGAAGGGAAGCTCACAGCTCACCAGCCTTGTCCTTGGGATGACCTCTGGCAGACAAATGTGCAACTGCGAAGGCAGGCAGGGTGACTCGAGGAGACGTCGCCGTCATCCGTGTTCTCACCCAGCCTGCGAGTGCAGACAAGGGGCCATCTCAAAGACAGGGACTCGGCGCAATTGGATTAGCGCACGTAAGAATCCCGTCTCTCATTTTCTGCCCTTCTCAGAGGGGAAATTTCCACTTTCGGAAACCTTGGCTGCAGGCTGGAGATTAACTTTTTGCACTTCTCCTAAAGGGCTTTTGTGGGTGAAAAACAACCTTTAATGCCTTTTGATAGTGGGTATTTTTAATTATTTTTGAAATGGCTGGGAACATTCCTGTTTGACAGTGGCACGGCAAAGCAAACGGTGGTTTGGAGTTCACTCACCCATCACCCTCCTTGCTACCTGGATCCTGGGATTGGTGCCAGCCTTGTATTTGAGGGGGACTGTTTGCTGAGCCATAATTAGATGTATAAAAAAACGAATATGGCACAAACCAATCAGCTATGAGTTCTGTGGTTAAGCACTGCTTGGTTTGTGACTACTGCTATGGCAGTTTGGTGTACGTCAGATGAGGTGTCAGCGAGACTCAGGGGGCTTGGGTTGCGTCGTGTGAAGTTTATACATTTGCACGGGAGAAACATCTGGATTTGCTCTCACAGTGGCAGCGTGTGGGAACCTACGATCAAACTGGCGCCCGTGCACCCTTTTTGAGCTCTTCGTGCCCCGCCCAGCCCTTGGCCCTCGCTGTGGCTTGGAGCAGCCTAGGCTTTGATTATACAGGAAGTAACATCGAATCACGAAGGTACCCATCTGCTGTAGGCCCAGACGTCACATGGGGAGGTCACCCGCCGGGTGCTTGTTTACACAGTAGGGATCTGCAGGCTGGACGCTAGGCTCATTTGAGGCCTGCCATACCATCGCGGAGGTGACAAGATGTGCTTGTCGAGCCACGCGGCCCCCGTTGAGCGAGTGCTTCGCCTTTCAGCAAACCTCTCAGTCCGTGGACCTCACCCGCCCTTTCCAACAGCGTCTGCGTTCTTGGTAAGTGCGGTGCGACAGCGAGCAGAATTGCTCGTTACTTACCAGTCCCTGTGAGGATTCTCTCTCAGGCCCAGTGGCCGCGTTGAGCAAATCCCTTTATCGCAAATGTAATTATTCAATGTGGCCAAAAGTATTTAATTGGCTCCCGAGCTTCAAAGGTCACTCTCCAGAGCGGACTTCACCGCTTTCCCGTGAGGCCGCAGATAAAAGCGGGCTGGGGCCGGCCCCCAGAAAGCCCCTTGCCGTTTTACTCCGGACAGGCTGGCTGTCTTCCTGCGGTTTTTATGGGCGCGCTATACGCATATAAAAGGCTGCCTTTAGATCTTCAAACTGATTGGCTTGGAGATGAAATGAAAAGCCAGTGGGAGAGAAGCAAAGCACAGGACATGGAAGGAAAGAGCACAGCTGTTTTGAACAAAAGAAAGTCAAGTTGAAATCACGTGTCCAGGATGTTCTCTCTTGTATTGAAGGTGTTTTGAGAGGTTTGAATGAATAAAAGAGCCTTTGAACCTACTGGGAAAAGGCCATAACCCATATGTTTTGGGTTTTGTTGAGGGGTATTCAAATATTGTTAAATCCCATTGTATACACTGCACTTTTGAAATATATTTCCTATTCATATAAATAGTTTATTTTTATTTTTATGCCTTGCGGTACAGTACAGTGCTCCACCTGGGTTTCAGACCCAGCTGTTGTGTCATTCAATGCCACTCTACAGTAGAATACAGAACTTCCCTTATTGGTCCATTAATATGCATACTACAATACTGATGTTTATTCAGTACTGATGTTCAGTGATTCTCAAAAGGGGAGCATATGTGAATACGTGCTTGCTGAAGCTGTCAATATAATAGAGAATACACTGGTGCCACATGTGCCTAATGGTTTGTCGCAGTAGAGGGTTACAGTTGCCAAGATCACACAAATGGGGTAGTGCATATTACCTACTGCATGCCATACTTACTGAGTGTTTAAATGTAATTTAAATGTAAATGACAAAAATGTTCATGGAATGTTTTGTGAGCCACCATGAAAGGGCCACTAGCACTAATATTTCTGAGGCCCATGAAATATTAACAATGAATATTTTTGAGTGTACATCTTCTACCTAGCTGTCAGGCTAATCTCAGCAATAGATGATGTATCAAGGATACAAATGAAATAATTTATGATTGCCTGAAGCCCGTTATTGAAAGAGGGGGTTTAAAAGTGGGATGAGAGAGAGAGCGAGAGAGAGAGAGCACGAGGGAGAGCGAGAGGGAGAGCGAGAGCGAGAGCGAGAGAACGCGTGAGAGAGAACCAGGCGGAGACAGGGAGGGCAGTGGACAGGCTGCTGGTGTGTGCACATCTGCCCCAGCACACTTCCAAGTGCCATTGCTCCTCTCAGCACAGGAAGCAGGCACGCTTCCCCTCAAGAGCCAGCGATGTGCAGGCAGCTCAAGCAGCTCTCCCAAACCACCACCCAGCAGATGTCCTTCATCCAGTCCACACTGCCAAGGCCACCAGCTGACAGTGCTGGACAAGGATTTTGACACCCTTGCTCAGCACTCAGAGCATCCACTTCAGCTCCTTAGATGCTGATTACTGATCTTTTGGGAGTGGTTTGAGGTGCAGCCTGGGATTTTGCCATCTTGTGATCTAATTCTGCTTGAGTGACTGTGTACTTCGGTTGAAATGTTTTTAGGTTTTTGAATAGGAGAGATAGGCCCAATTCTTCTGGAATAGTCCTGTGGTAAAAGTGATTTCAAGTATCCAAAATTATCTTTAATCAGCCTTTCCCATACTGACATAATATCCCGTGTGCTTGCTTTTACCCGTGGTGTTATTCCTGCATGTGTGTTCAGCAAGACGGAAAACCGTGTCACCGAAGCGCTTGTTCACGCTCCGTGTGAAGGGCTGACCTCAGCTTTTCTTTTTCTTTTTTGCAAGCAGTAAAGCTTCCCTCGTTCTCCCCCCTCCCCCACCACTTGTAAACTTTCTGTGTGCTTTTTGCTCTGCACAGCCCAAGGACCAAGATGGGTGTGATCCGGACTCTTCCGTTATCTCCTGCCCACAAGAGCTGCTCCCACTCGCTAGTGAAAAGCCGCGTCCCCTCGTTGACAAACTACACATGCCGCTGTGTATATTTTGTTCTGTATAAATATTTTCTTGAAAACCGCCGTCCCTGGCAGCCGCGTGATCGACTTTCCCCCAAAGCTATTTGAACCGCGGCTCTCCGCACCCCTTGCATTTGCAAACACATCACAGAGGGAGCCTGCAGAAACGACTGCTTCCAAAAGAGTGGCTCCACTGAAGTTAGCCGAAGTCCACTCCCTAGTTTGCTTTCTGTCAAAGAGTAGAGCTGAAAGGTTTATTCCCCAGCTGGAATAGTTTCTGTTTTGCTGAATCGGCACAGGCGGGCCTGCCTGCAGATGGCTGTAAGGGTGCACATTTTTACATCGAGTGGAGGCCTGGGGGTTGGAGGGGGAGAGACGGTGGCAGAACCCCTTCTGGGAAAGGGTGAGGAACGTCAAGGGTTTAGGACTTGGCCCAGACTTTTCATAGAGTTCTGCGCATGACGTCACTCCCTGATGGTGTTTGAAGACGTGTGCGCTTTTTTTTCCCCACTCTCCCCCCCCAAGTGGAAAAACTCTGTACATTTCGCTGAGGCACTGGGCATTCGTGTGTTGTCAGCGGGGGAAAATTGGGTGAAGGAAACCTCTCAGAATGTACGGCTTGGAAAAATCCCACCCTGGTGTGCTGTGGGGAAAGCCATGCGACGGGTCTGCTGAGAGTGTCTGGCACACATCACTTTGGAAACTGCCCAGTCTGTGTGATCTCACCGTGGGAGTGAGTGGGGGGGAGGGAGCGAGGGGGGAGCTAACAGAGTAAGGGAGTTGGTAAGCAGACTGGCACAAGGGTGAAACGGGAGTTGCGAAGGAAGAAACCGGCCAAACTGAAAACAAACTGAGCCCCGCACTCATTTTCTGCTTTTGATTATGCTGTAAGAGGACGGAGAGGTTAATGATTCACAATAGCCTGCTTTTTTGCCTATAAGTAGAGCTGTCTGCCTCTTCCTGTTTCCTGTAGCAGGGGACACTGGGAGGGGAAATGCCAGGCCTGCCTGTGCAGGATAAGGTGCGGAGCAGGAAGTCGGAAGGAGCTCCGTCCTGAGGGTCATGCTCTGTGCTTGAATCGTCATGCCCACAGCCTTGACCTTTCTGTTGGCTTCTGTCTCTGACTCTCCCTCTGTTTCACTCTTTTTTCTGTCTTGCCAGTTATATTACAGGGAGCACAGCTCTCCACGAGCATTTCTCTGGCAACCCTGAATGTCCACGACTCGGAGCAACTCCCTTCTCTGCCTAGGCCTTTGCGAAGAGAAGTTTGGGTTTGCAGCATTAGGTGAAACTGCTATGGACACACAGATCCTCAGTATATCCTCTGGGGTTTCCCTGAAAAAGCATGGAAGCATGTATTGCCTTTGTTTGTGGCATGTGTGGTATTGAGTAATCGAACTCTGAGGTTAATACATAAACAGGAAGTAAAACCCCACAGTGTGTTATGCATGGAGACGGCCTCCCTTGCTTGGTGTCATACCCCACACGACCACCAATGCGCAGCGCCTCCAGCTCTTTGTGCTATCTTAGCATTCGCATAAGTTATCTTAGCTCTGCTCAGCATGTCCACAGCCCATGTGTCGCACGTGCGTCTTGCGCTTTCGGAAAGACGAAGAGGTCTGGGCGGGGCAGGGCCAGACCTTCGGCTGGCAGCCCTGCGCCACGCCGCGCCAGCGGTGCCTGACCTCAGCGCTTACTTCCTCTCTTTTGTGCAAAGCGCAGCTGAACCACCTACGCTGACGCCGCTCTCCCCTTCAGCAGACACGTCTCAACAAATGGACCCGCCCGTCAGGGGTTTGCATACGTTCTGGCCGACCAGTGTAATCAAGAGTTGGGATTCAGAAAAAGGAAGGAAGAGATAATTAATAGTAGCTACATGGATTCTGCTTTGTGGCTGCGCTGAGTATTGCATAATGTGTGATGACCAGATATTAGTACATTAACCTTACTTTGGTAGAAGTTTCTATAGACTATAAGTTTCATGGTCAAAGTCTGAATCCATACGTTTTTCTCAGGTCAACTCTGGGACACCTCCACTGATGGAGAAAATAAACTTGCGTCTTTTCCACCGAAGAAAAGAAGCTGGTCTCCAGGCAAAACCGCCGTCCTGAGAGACCCAGGTTGCCTTCCATGGACCTCGAACCCAGGGTGGCTGTACCCCTCCTAATTCGGTCAAAAAATGTTTGACTCATGAACTCATTCTGTTGCTAAAGAACTGAGTTTTATAGAAACTGCAAATGGCCATCACAGGCCAACAGAAAAGCAGAGAGGCAACACTTGCCTTTGTAAATATACAAAAGAGGTTGAGGGCTTTCGTCTGACTGCCAGCTTTCTTGTCATTTTGTACGTATACTGTAAATCGAGCTTCTCGTGTTCTCTGTCACTGGATTTGGCGATTGGTTTTGTGTTCACATGGCAGAAAGCAAAGCTGTTGCACTTTCAGATGAAAAAAATAAAAAGTACACATATGGTCCGGCGGTGCTTTGTGGTTTGGTACAGCACACTTCTGTGTCACACAGCTCCCCATCTTTTCCCCCCCAAATCAGCTATATTGTGCCTATAACATAGGAGGAAAAGTACACATTAAAGCAAAGTCTTTCTTGAGGTCTCTCGTTACGCCCCTCTCCCCCCTCAAGCTTCCGGAAAGAGAATGCATGTAGACCACAAGCCCTGCCTACAACAAACTCCCCCAAGACTCCTGCAGCCTGCCGCCATTGCGAGTATCAGATATAGGGGTTATCTGGTGTTGAGACTTCTGTGATCTTCTCATCTGTACCCCCCTGGTGACAGGGCCTCGATTCAGGCATAAGGGATGGGAGGGAACCGCATGTGGAAAGGGAGGCCGCCACTGGCCAGCCCAATTTAGTGGAGTGCAGCCTGGGATCGTGGTCGACCATTAGGTCACTGACGTCAGCCACTCAACCAGCCAGCTGGGGCCCACACTGCCCGATGACCCTATTCCCGGCGAGGTTGCCATGTCAACCAGGCGGCCGGCGTGAACACAGCAGCATGGCTTTCCCGTTGTCATGGCTGCTGCTTCTTTCTTTAACTCTTTTGATGTTCTCATTCATGTCTGCATTGGCATTTTCTGGATTTGTATGCAGGCTTGTCTTGGTGCTATGCCCAGGACTTAATTAAATGCATAGAGCAGCCAGACAAGGAGACTTCATCGACTACAGTAGAAATCAGTTTAGAAAAGAAAGGATTTCGCCCTTAACACAAAGTTTGCCCTTTACCGTTGTCACATAAAATTAACTTTGAAGGCTATATTAAGGCCTTGAGGACAGAGCTGACTGTTTCTCCATGAGCTCTGAAAAAATATATTTGTGCTCACTGAAAGAAGCATCACGTGGCCAAAAACAGTCTAATCTTTTCAGAAGGCGTGCATGTTAAAAGAGAGGAGAGGACTCTCAGCAAATGGATCCTTTTACCAAAGCATACTGACCTGAACAAAGTCAAGCTGGATTTTTGTCCAAATCTTTCCTTTCTTCCCCAATATTTCCTTTAGGCCCAATCACAATTATAAGCCTATCCCAGTGCTGCAGCATCGTCAGTGAGTTTGGTAAGGAGCAGACCAGGAGCTCTTTCTTTCCACTCACTCACGCCATCCACAAGCTAAGCTGTGCAGCCATTGTGCCAGAGGACTGCAGATGGTGCAGGCAGGCTGCTGGTCCTGATCGACCAATCAGCCAGAGGAGTTGCTATTTCACGTTGAGCCAACTGAAACATTCCCTCCCTGGGGCGCACCTATGGCCAAATATACACCACCCTGCTGGACTTCCAGTGCCATTCAGATGAGGGGACAAGTTCTCACATCGTCTAGCTAGTGTATATTTTCTCGCACCTTCCTTCCCTCGCTGACAGCAGCTTACTGGTCTTCCCTTTAGCACAGTGAGAGCAGAATGCCTTTTATGGTGGAACGCAGTGCCTCAAGTCTCCATTCTTAGGGATTCGCCATCACTTATTCCTGGTGGAATGCTCAGAGCAACGTGACTCACTCTTTCAGAAACGGAGCAAAGATGACAGTACTGTATAGAGTATAGACAGTACTGCATAGCATGTTGTATCGATGTATGTCTACAGGTATTTTAGCATATGTACATATTTGTTGTTGTACAGAGGGAGAAGGTGTTTGTTTTCACGTTTCAGCAATATCTAAATGTTTGTTACCTTTTGCTGTCCATGTTCACAAATGTATTATTGTTAATTTCATCATATATTTATTGGGTGGAAAATACTGGTTGTACATACACTACCGGTCAAAAGTTTGAGTACACCTGCTGGAAACTAGGTTTATCTCATAATTGACAATGCTTTACACCGTATACATTTCTGTAAATACTTTAAAATGACAAAAAACACATGTAACAATGAACAAAATGAACATCAAAGAAATGTTCAAGAAAATTATATAGAAAATTGAATCTTGGATTCCTCAAAATAGCCACCCTTTGTCGTGATAACAGCCTCACAAACACGGGCCATTCGGTTAATAAGTTTCAGCAGGAAATCACCCGATATGTCTTCCCAGCTCTCCTGCAGCAATTCCCAGAGAAACTTGTGGGTTGCTTTGCTTTGACTCTTCTGTCCAGTTTGTCGCATACAATTTATATGGGATTGAGGTTTGGACACTGGGCAGGCCAGGTCATCAATTTGAGTTGTCCTTCACGTTCCTCCTTCACCAGGTAGTTCTTGCACAACTTCAAGGTGTGTTTCGGGTCGTTATCTTGCTGAAGAATGAATGAGTGCCCGATTAGCCATAGTCCAGATGGAAGGTGTACTCAAACTTTTGACCGGTAGTGTACATATCCAATAAAGGCTGCAGCTGAGGTCTTTGCTAATTATCAGTGATTATCATTTGTAGAAGCTAACAAGCATGTGATATATTTTGGTGAAATGTTTGATCCACATATTCTACATTCATTGTTTCTTTGCTTGCTCTGCAGCAGTTTTTCATGTGTTTGTAGCTTATGCAGTAAAGCAGGCAGTAGGGTGATTTAATGATTTAATCTGCCTCACTAGGAAATTGCCTGCTTCTTTTTTACTCAGGGGTGAGTTTCTTTCAGTCAAAAGATTATCGTCCTCCCTGGAAATCTTCCAACTGCACGAATATAGACTTTTTGGAAAGAATTACATTTGCTGAGATTTTGCACAAATTGAAAATGAAAATGAAGAGATCAACAGGGAATCCTTGGGGAAGCAAACAGGTCTTTGTTATGTCTTCTTCTTGCCTTATATATTGCATATCTTGCATTATATATTTTAAATGATATTGATATTCCTTGGAGTAATATATGCAGATGAGCTCAATTTCTCTGGTTGTTCTCAATTTCATTTTCCACTCATTTTTCAGGTTTGGGTTGCCCGAGGTTAGCTACAGCAGCGAGACTCGCACTGCGGCGTGACCGATCACAGTTTTCCATTTTGAATTTCTCCCGCCATTTTGAATGTTGAATTCTATTTGATATTCTTGTGAATAAGTGTGTTTGAAAAGTAGTTTCCTTTGCTTTGGACTGACATGCACTTGAATGATCCATAGAAGGCAGGGCTGTCATTTTCAGTGTCTTCAAATCTTTATGCATTCCCAGCAGGCCCCTCTCCTAGTGCCACGTATGTGGGCCAAAAGTGTCCTGGTCAGTCCTTGCTTTCAGAATTCCTCAAATACAAATTCACTTCCTGTCTTTTGTCTTGGTGCTCTTAAGATTAATGGAGCATTGCTGATGTACCCTGCTGAATGAATGGGTGATGTTTACAAGGATATTGGGCCATTCCTAGCTTTGTTTGGTTAGAGACTGAGGCGTTGCTAGGAGGCACAGCGACCAGATCTTCAAACCATGCCATAGTCTCTGCCACCCTCTACAATTTGTATTTGGGCACCCAAACTCACTCACATGTGTACACAGACACACAGACACACATATACACACTTTCAGCAATGTTTTCGTGCTCCTGTTTTCCCTAAGAAAGAAAACGTGAAAGGCTTTGAACAATCTGCAATGAGTAAAACTCCTCCCCTGAAAATCCATGTATGAATGTTTTTGCCTCCCTCTCAGCTTGGTGTAAAGGCTACCATCCCTAACTCCCCTCTTTACTAAACCCTATGTTTATGAGCACTGAATGTTTGTTTGGAAGCGTCATCAATAGAGATACCGGGTTGAATGCGAACAGCCATTTGCAAAATAACAAGTGGGAGCGTGTCCAACGATTAAATAAACCTTGCTGTTTCTTTCACAAACATGGCCAGCCTTCAGAGAATCACCCCAATGATTATTACTATAAATAAAGCATGTTTTGCCTGTAGTTTCCAGATAGAGGGCACAACCCGGCATTGAACGTTCCGGAGTGAAAGACGTGGGTGTCCACCGCCCTCCTCCCTCGCTCTGCTGCTAAGTGAAGGTGTTGAGGCATCCTGCCCTTTCCCCCGTCCACGGGTCACAATAGCAGACAGGCTGACATTCCAGAACTGCCGCAGCGCACACCTAGCTAAACCACGGAACATTGTGTTGCCAGACGCTCCCTCGTATGTTTTCCTGTCAAAAAGTTAAAGTGCCCCTCAGTGTTACTGTGCTGTTTTCAGTTATGTTTCCTCTCCTTTGATCTGGGCTTTGTTGTTTGTAGCAGTCTCTGATGAAAGCTCATTGTTTGGAATCTCCGAGGCACAAATTAGTTAGCATAATAATTGAAGCCAGGCTGAACTGTGCATTAGTGGAGGGGAGGGAGAAGTCATACAGTCTGTTGCACTGGTGTCCAAGTTCCTCTGCTTTCCAAGTTGGGTTTGTTGCCCAAGTGTGCCTAGTCTAAACTTCTCAGTAACACTGTGCTGTGGTTACATGTGATTGGCTCATGTCATTACTCCAGGTGATAATCGAGACTTGCGCACCACGACGGAATGGTGCAGAAGTCTGTTGCCCGCTAACATGTCCCTGAACTCCGCACTGCAGACCTTTCGTCTTGTGTGCCTTGTGCTCCTGTACTTGGGCCAAAACATATGCACAACATTAGCGACCCTGGTTTGGCAGAGGCCAATAAACCAATAATCCGAGAGAAATAGCCATGACGGGAGACCGAGTGTAACATTAATGTGGGAGTGAGGCCGCACACGGCGAGGAGGTGTTGAATGCTCCTCCCGCCTGCTGTAGATACTGAAGACACGTGGCCCTCAGCTCGACCTCTGGAGAAATTTAACACTTTGTCTTCGCCAGATATATGCGCCACTCAGTCCTGGACTATTAGGTGGGCCGTACTCTTGACTGGGGGTAAATTATGAATGAACATGGCCCTAGAGGCCAGCATGTATGCAACTTTCTGTGGCGGGTATTTGTTTGTTCTGTAACCTGAGTGGTTGCTTATTGAATGCATGGTACCTGAGTCACAACACGATCATCGCTTTGGTATTTTGACAAATGGTAAGACAGGATCCTTTGGTAAGCTGGAAATAGCCCATTACTTTTGGTTTGATGAAGACTCTGGAAGCTACCAGGTCAAAAAAATGCACAGTGGAACCGAGAAAGCCCGAATTATATTTTAAGATTGAGAAGAAGAAAAAAGATGTGAAAGTGCAGACTTCAATGGAAAATGGCTTTTCTCATTGTCTCTGGAAGGGAAACATGGAGGCTGAGGGATCCCAAAGGGCGTTTCAGATCAACATTTCTCTCTCCTTGTTTGGAAACTGCCTTGTCTGGATCGCCACCCTTTTTTGGCAGCAGGAGCAAATGTTCCTTTGCTTAATCCAGTTGTCAAGCTTGGAAAATATCAGGAGGAAGGAGAGAAACCAGGTCATGCAGGCTTTCTTGGCAGGCTGGAGGATTTCTGTGCTTGGCCATTTTTTAGCCACATTTCAGTGTGGTTGCTAACCCTTCAGAACCCACAGATGCTTGCATGAGGTACTGTATCCAACGGATGGAGGCAGGCTGCACAGAAGTGGGGAGGGTGCCTCTCTGACAGTGGCCAAACTGGCCATTTTGTCATCTTGAATTCAAGCCTTCTGCTGTCTGGCATTCTCTCCAGCAATCAGGAGAGATATGTTTTCCTAATCATAAACCAAAGATGGGAAAATGTAGCAGTCCTCCCAGGAAGAATCTACAGTTTGGGGAGAAGTTTTGTCAAATTTTCATAGATCCTTTAGTCTTCAGTTTTGAATCTCCGGGTCAGAATATACTACTCCTGTTTATCACACACCAGGCTTATCTGCTGCCCCAAAGGTGTGTAGTAGCTGATGATGATCTTTCTGTATCATTAATTGTCTTGCACCTGTTTTTCTTCCTTAGAAAGGACTCTAATCGGGCCTCCCGTGTGGTCTAGTGGTTTCAACATCCGACACTGGCCACGGCGACCGGGGTTTGATTCCCCGTCGCGCCAGAGTCGGGAGTGCCATCGGGGCGGCAATTGGCTGTCCGCCCCAGGGAGGGGGAAGGGAAGTTGACACAGTTCGCTGCGCACAGGAGTGGTTCTGGGGTACCGGAATTACAGTCGACGGCACGACGAGTGTTTTCTCAGAGAAGGCAGCGCTTTGCCCTTGTCACTGCCGGTCACAGGACTACGGCGAACTATGAGGGAAGGGGGATTGAACTAAGCACAGCGGGTAATTGGCTACCAAATCTTGTAAGTTGCTCTGGATAAGAGCATCTGCTAAATGCCTAAAATGTAAATCTAAATCTAAATGAGAAAAACAGGGTAAAATCGAAAAAAGAAAATTGTAAGAAAAAAGAAAAAAGAAAGGACTCAAATGGGCACAAATGAGGTTGGAGTCATGCTTCTCTTTAGTCTGTAAATCCACAATTATTTAGATATTATTTGTTAGGACTACTTAGCAAGGGGTGGTTCTGCAACACTGTGACCTTAAGCCCACTGGACCCCGGCAAAATGAAGCCAGTTGTCTTCCACCGCTGTGGACTCCCTAGTTATTTTTGGCTGATGACGTACTGTAGTCCTGATTCCAATGAGCAATGTCTGGGCTATAGGGCTCAGTCTGAAGGGAGTACAGAACATAAATTAATCTGTACTATATTTAGCTTTGTCATGCATTAATTAAGTTTAATGAATAAATGTGCCTGTCTGCAGCTGAGATGGTGAGATGAGATGGCGTGCCCTTCATTGTCTGGGAAACAGTCTGCCGTGCACAGCATTGTAATTCCTAAATGTCTGATTCGGAAAGGGAGCGGGGTGTTTCAATATCACCAAGGTTGTAGCCATAAATGTGGAGCTGTGAAAAGTGCGATTGGGTTCAATGTTCAGATGAAGCTACCATTGAAATACCATCAGTAGCTTCTGGTGGTGATGAGAAACTGAGGCTTGATGAACCACAGAATGGGTGGAGCTATCATATGCTATTTGTTACTCACTTATTGTAACTAATCATTGTGGTTTTACACGGAAGGCAAATCTTGATTGGATCATGCGAGTCAGATATAGATATTATTTGGTAGTTCATCCCATCCTGGGGTTTGCAAAGTTTTACTTTAGCAACATCATTTTTGATCAAATCCCAGGCCCAATAAAATGGTGGTAAAACATACAGCTGTTTTTTGAAACACTAACTAGGAGAGCAGGCTTGTATCCATCAACAAGGGGCCTCTTCCTTTTACAGAAAAGCCAGCAATTAAATGTGATGCCAGATCAGAGCACCGAACTGCTAATGCAACTGTACGTAACAGCATGTTCTCTGCTAATGTAAGATTATGTTAATGTCGAAGAGGAATGCTCATTATCACAAAGAGAATAGGTTATGACCCACACTACCTGGTTAACTGGCAGATGTTATGCTTCACATTAGAGTCATTCTAGAGTTGTTTAGCTTTGGTGTTGCCAGGCAATTATCCCATAAACAGGAAGCTACCCTATTTGGTTGAATATAATTATGGAAGTGTCATACGCATCTTACATTCGGTGTTAATTGTCGACTGGAACTTGATTTCTGAATTTTTCATGTTTGTGTCCCCACGGTCAGCATTATCTGTATTTCACTTTTTTTGTGTTTGAGTTGCATTCACTGGAGAGAACTTCCCTCGAGGAAACACTGGATTTATATAAATAGAATTCCCTCAATGGCTCCATTCATTGACAGCAACGCTCTAATATATGCAAGAGTTGAGTGGCCACAGTGGACAGGATTGAACCAGTAACCTTGTTAGGATTCTGCCGTAATTCTTAATCTACACTAGATGCATTTGTTAGTTTAGAACATCGGGGCACATACGACCGCTGCGTATGGTCAGTCTGGGCGCCGTGTAGGATAGGATAATTTTATGCAGATCAAACAGATTTTCTGTCCAATCCAGCAGTTCTTTGTCTATGCTTGAATTGGCCCATAATTCCATTTGAAGGAGATCAAAGCACCCTAACGTTGGAGAAGAAGAGCCCTCTGGGCCCAGGTTGGCGCAGAGGGCCGGCCGTAATTGGGGGAGCACTGCATAAATCTGTCATGGGGAAACGTTTGGGTGCTTAATTATGTCATGAAATTTAATTAGCCCAAAGTTCTAAGCATTTCTCCTTAGCCACCGGAACCCAGCATAATTTATTTATGTTAGTGTTTATCATCTCCATAAGGGGATGTGGCAGTGTTATGGTTTGGTACTTCTCGATGGCTGAAACATTCATGCCAGCCTGTGTACTGTTATGACACTGTTATGTGAATGCCGTATTCAAACAAACAGACCCTCGTGCAAAATCAAATGTCTTGGAGTTTGAGTCTTGGTTTTCCATGAACACATTTAATTACAGTTCTGTCCTTTTATGGAAAGGATGGAAAGGATGCAATAAAATTAAGTCACCTTTTATTTTAATGTTTTACTGATTACTGATTAAATCACCTTGTTTTGGCCACAGCCCTCTTGGATGTGTTGTTAAGCTGCTAATGTTCCCGTTTCACCTTTCCCCAAATACTCATCCTTCCTTGACTTGACTTGGCATGGGCTTACTCTTTAATATGCTAGCAGTTAATGGCATTCACTTTCCTAGCTAATCTGATTCATGCCTAGCAGCACAAATCAGGGAAATCTCTTCGCCATCACTGCTGAGCACTGGCTGAGAGCCGCACGCCACCTGGCAGAGGCTCACTGGGCCACGAGGGCAGTCACGCCGCAAGGAGTGTCCCTGAGTGAACACGCAGTCGATGAAGTGCTTTGCAGTGACGGCATGCGATCTCCCCACACTCCAGGCATAATGAAGTCGTTTTGGAAAAAGGAAGTAGGAATTCATCGGAAGTGGTGCTTACAATTGCTAATGGCACTGAAGAGTGGGACCTGTAGAAGGGAAGTGGTCAACCTCGAGTAACCCCTTGCCGTTGAGGCCAGACCCTGAGCAATGCTTTGGATGTGGTTGTTCATGGGGCTTATGAGAAAAGAGGAGCCAGTCATTCTAGAAGCCTGAGAGCTGGGCTTTATTTATGCTGTGTCTGTAGAAAAATTTATAAAATGGCACCCACTTGTTTGACTGAATGCGATATGAGAGGGCACACAGCACAAACAATCTAATAAGCCTTGAAATATGAAACAAGGCTTACTTCATTGTAACAACTCTGTTCAGTTGTTCAAAGCAACTGGGCCACAGTAACGATGGTAACAGTCTTCACCGCATGTACTGTGACTGAAGTGTGTGGCAGCATTTTTTTGTTGATAGGTATCTCCTGTGAAAGATGTACCCCCCCCATCTCCTCCATATGCCCCTCCTACCGATAAGTCAGTTGGATCAGTAAATGATCCTATCAGTTCCATAAAAGCACAAAACATTGCTCTAAATTTGTTTTTCAAGGGCTAAAATGGCTACTGGAGTTTAATTATCATTCATTAAATCACTAATAAAAAACATTGTACAAGAATGGCTTACAAAAAATAGGTTTTCATAGCTAAAGGTTAATTATACTGAGGATTATGATGTGAAAATACAGGTGACAAGATTTATACACCTTTATGACCTTGATTCCTTACCCTTTCATCATTTCCTTTGATATGTATGCAGAACAATGTGATAATTATGTTAATTGGTTAGAGTAAACTGTGAACTTCCATAAATGTATGGGCTACAACAAGAAGCTGAGATTGATCTTATAGCAGTGAATTTAGAAACCTATATAAGCAAATTAGCCTAAATACACATTTGTGAGACCAATTATTTCATTTTTCTATAATCACAGCTAGCTAATGGGTCATATAACCTTTTGTTGTGATCATTAAAGTAAGTAATGCAAAAGTTTTTTAATCACTAAAAACCAAGCGTCCATCCTATGGCAACTACATAAAGAAAACAAGAAAACACAACAGGTTCACAATGAAAATAGCAGTTTACAAAATGGATACAGCTAGCGACATCACTGGCTATGTGAGCCTCCCCTCCACCTTAATAACACAATAATAACATGTATGGCTATGATTATTTGAAACTTCAGATACTGGCCACACCAAATATAGAAATGAGTATACATTTATAGGCCTTTTTTGATTTACTTACAGTTCTGTAACTAATAAGAGCTAATAGCACTCTTCACATTGCACAGCTGGCATGGATGTCAGTAGATTGGAAGTCATGCACATTTTTGAAATTATGAATCATAGAAATGTGGTGTTGTCATCTTGTGTGAGCAAGAGACATTAATATCACCCACAGACATATGCCTATTCTAATCAAAACACTGTACTCAAATGCCAGGTAGAAGAGTAAAAGTTTCAGCTTTTAGAAGTAGAACCAGCAAGCTGATTAAACCAATTAAACCATTTTTTTGCTGGTACTCTAGCAGTGGTGTTTAGCTAATAACTGTCAGTGGTTTGAATTCCATTTTTTTAAAGAGATATAGATTAGTTTGGGATGGAAAAGGTCACTTATGTGACAATGAACAGACTCGGCTCGACGCAGGATGGTGGGTTTATCTCTCAATAACCAAGCAGCCATCTTATTCTCTAAACCTGAGCTGGTCTTCTCTGTTTCCAAGCCATAGTCCTCATAGGCATACATTTGGGAAATTAGTGAAGCGTGACTCATTGAAATCTGTCACGGTTTGGCTGCAGATCTTGTTAGATGCCTTAATTAGGCAGAGAAAAGAAAATGTAAGTAGTAACAAGTAAGAAAATGTACAGGAGACCAATACGATATTGTATAGAACTTTGGCATTTTACTGTAAAGCAAACACATTTTCCACATAGTCACTGCGCAATGCATTTTAAACATTTTTACTGACTGGCCTTTCCTCATTGGTAATAAAAGCATGACCTAAGCATTCTTTTAATTGTGTGTTGCAAGTTAGTAATTGGAGAATTCTCCATGCAGGCTATAAAGAACTTCTTGCCATTTAGTCCATTAACAAACATCTAAAGGGATAATCAGGTGACCAAAATCAAGGAAATGTGTGTCATAAATCCATGGTAGAGATTACATTATTATATCACACAATGCTAAACTCACTTGTTTTTGTGTAAATTTGATTACAGTTATGCGATCACTCCCGTGGTTCTTAGTTGAAGCCTGCAGTGAAGTGCAGTTAGGAATTCCTTTCAAGTAATCTAGTTGTTCTCCGGTCTTATTGACCTCGGCAGCCAAAAGTGATGAGCTTTGTGGGAGCTACCTTCACGTGTCTTTAGAAAACCCTGACGAAAAATTAAGAGCTGTCATGGCAAAGGGAAACAGGATGGAAATCTGAAAGAAGAATGAGGACTTCTGCCAGGATCTGCAAGGCAGGCCCATAGGGGAAAGAAATACTTCCTATCGCCATTGAAGAAAAAAAATACCACACGCTTGTTAAACACCCTTGGGTGTGCGCCAGTGCTGTGGCTTAGAGTTAGGAAGAAACTCCATTTGTATAGTCAGGGCCCACAGAAAAACAGCCTGAGGCTATGTGTAAGAATGTTTAGTCATTACAGTTAAGGGGAGGAGGGTGAATTATAAAGAAAAAGAAAAATTTAAAGAAAATAAATTGCTGAGTTATCCATTTCTCACTCGCCAGTGTTTTAAAGGTGTCCTCTTACAAATAGTGTGTGACTGAGTTCAGGGTGAGGGGTGTTCTACGGGTGGGATGTGTAGGAGGCCAAAGGTCAGTGAGCCTCCATGTGCCTGTTTGATGACCACTGTCCTTAGTACAGGAAGAGAGTGGAAATGCTGATGCCAATGTGCTGCCTGATTGATCTCAACCCAGCTGCAAACTGTCCATTACAGAATATGCCTTATAAATTGTATATCTGTAAGACCCAACCAATGTTAATGCTTCAAAGAATAGTGTGTGGTAGTTTGTTGGTCTTGGGGCATGAGTTGGAATGTGGAGGAGTTGAGGGGTCATATCCCGGACAAGCCCCTGTCTGATCCACATCAACAGCTGCAGTCTAGAATATATGTAAGAAAGCAATTAAATATAAAAAGAAATGTGATTCGGGCTTCATGTTTTTAAGATGTACTTGGAATGGTGTCTAAACCATTGATTGCTCATTGTTTGCATGTCAAGTATACCTACAGCAGTTCTTTACAGCAGGGATAGAAGATTTTACCTGAAGACAATATCTGCTTTTACTGTTTCTGCAGTATGTGTCGAGATCCAGGCTCACAAAAAGTAAAAAACCCTTCCCCTTGTTCTGTTTTGGCCCGGTCCATAACAATTACCTCAGTCTATGACTTGTATTACTGCATCTGTGTAAGTGGCGAACATACACATTTTTTTGCAGACCATTCAAACTGATAGCTGTTGACCACAAACTATAAGACTGGAGACATTTCATAGATACAATATCCAATTTGATCCAGTTTTGTTTGGGGTCATAGAAGGTGTCTCCATCCACTGTTGCTTGTTGTTTGGGGAGGTTTTGTGTCCACCGGTTTTGCAAAGTACATAGGATAAATTATGTTTCTGAAAAAGGTTAGTGTTCTCTAAATGTTCCCTATTGTCCCCCCTGTAAACTATGCTTATACAACTCTCCCAACTGCAGTTGAAACATCCAAATACATCTGGGCTTAAGTGAGGACCAGCATACTGGTTCATCAAGAGCTATTCACTGAATGATTGTTCCATCCCTCAGTCTTGGGCAACTGTTAGTGTGGGAGTAAAATTACAGCAGCAGCATAGTAAGGGACCTCTGAACAAAAGAACCTCCTCCTGAAACACTGTATGAATCAAGTCAGAATTTCTTTGCAGCATTGCTAGGCAGCTCTTTGGTTTACTTTTGCAAGACTGTAATTAACCCAGTATGTCCTCACTTTTCTCTGAGGTTTATATTTTTTTGACATTACACATCCCTTAAAGAATATCTAAACGGAACTAAAAACAAAAAAGAAAAAAATGAAAAGCAACCAAAAGTAAATGTTCTACAAATCTATGGCAAATGAATTGTGAGCTCAGGAGCTCAGTTATGAATTATAAGTAACCTGAAAGACAGTCTTCGTTTAAGTGTATTTCTTTATTGGCATTTAAAAAAAAATTTTTTTAACTTAAAGTTCTGAAAAACAAAACCGTTTATTTCGCCTAGTGTGGGGACTGTGCCTCGGTCGTCAGGTCTGTTTTCCTGCTTCACTAGACTTTGGCACACAGCCGGTCAGGCATGTTGTAGCCAGATTGTCCCTTCCCCTGTGTGTATTGTCAAGATGGCCTTTGGCTGGCCTGCAGGGGTTGCAAGGTCCTCCGGTCTCTGTTCCTCATTATCTCACGTTTTGCAGTGCGGCTCACAGCTTCATCGCTGAGCCTGGGCCTGAGGGAAAAACAAACAAAACAAAAATCCCAATAAAGACATTGTGACATCAGCTTGCCTCGAGTTACTGCACATGGAGTGTTCCCTTGAACCTTGGGATGTCCAATGGAGTTGATGATTGGACCTGAAAGCTACATTGAGAGCTGTTGGGAGTGTTCATGCCGGGGCTTCTTATAGCTGAAGCAACTATCATACATTGATTGCAAAAGAAGGCAGAGTAAAACCACAGTGAGCTCAAGGAGGAAGCTGCTTACTTGTAATCAGTTACAGTAGATCGTGGGCATTGTGAAATATGGTCATTGCAACAGATATCGGTAATAGACCATTTTTACATGAAAAATAATGTTGGTGTGCATTATCCCCCCCCTTGCTTTTAAACATTGTTCTTATTGGTTTTATGAATGCTTCATTTGATATGCACGTGAGGGATTGCATAACAGTGTCGTTGAGAGTCTTCTATGTCAGGTCTTTACCTCAATGCTAAAGAGAGAATGAACGTGATTCCCTATATGCATAATTGCATTTGATGCGTCTGAGTTTCTGAAGCAAAGGCAAGTCAAACAGATACAGAAAGAAGGCAAACATGTGCAGTCACTGGGGTGTTGTTGCTAAACAGTATTTAGCATATACTTTGCATGATAACCCGTGTAAAAGAAGCATGCTGGCAGCAGAATTGTATGTGAATTTTCATACTTCCTTTGTGAAAGGTCTAAAGTGGAGTAGGTTAACCTGATCCAACTGCAATTTACATTTACTTAAGCACATATCTGTGTAATTACTCATTTTGATCTGATAATGACTTCATTTTGGTCTCTATTTGTTCGTTCTGCACAACGGTACTGGCCACAGCAGATATGGAGCCATTGATAAAGTGTAGCCTAATCTGATGCATTAAGGCCTCTATGTTGCTGGATAAATGTTTCTGTGATTTAAGAGCACAGCTGCATGGCTGAAGGAGAGCATGGTTGTGTTAGTGCGAACAGGGGAAATGTGGAGTGTCCACAATAGTCATTGATAGACAGCACTCATTTTACCATTTCACATGCCATATTTTCCAACGCTGTACAGTTTCATAATAATAAATCCACTCCTGGAGCGAGATCGTTTTTTTTGTTCTGGCCTGCTGGTTATGTTCAGGTTTAAGATTGAGGGTATCTTTCTCCTGCCCGAATAATACATTTGGACAAGAAGCAAATGCAAGTCACTAACCACAACCCCATGTAGCATGGCTGTTTTGGTCGACAGTATCAAAAAAAGGCAACCAGCTGTCAACGTTGGGCTAGTGATTTAAGATTGTTTTGTCAGTCGACAGTTGAATTAGATGAGGACATGCCTGCTTTGCTGTTTGACTTTTGCACTGCTCTCCTCTTTTAACCCTGTCTTTCTCTCTTTTTCCATCTCTTTTTATTGTCAGGCTTTGGATCAAGACCGGACAGCATTGCAGAAGGTGAAGAAATCTGTCAAAGCTATCTACAATTCAGGTCAAGGTAAGAGAGTGCTCTCCCATTCACCTTTCAGTCTCCCCTCCCTGTCTTTACGTTCTTATGAACTGGAATTATCTGCTCTTTGAACATTATCCCTATTCAAGGTAACCGCATTGCTTACATTCTACTTGTGTACAATCTACATTTTCAAGAACCTGTTTATACAGCTGTGTTTATGCTGGAGGGTGTCAGGTAAAGCACCTTTCTCAAGGTTAAAACAGTTTTTCAACCTTGTTTCAAGCTGATATTGAAGTCAGTAACCCCTGCTTATGAGCTCAATGCCTTAATCTCTGCTAACTATCAGAGAGTGAGGTTTTATTAACTTCAAAATGGGTGGAGCTATCACTGACTCATTGCTTTGAACCAATAATAGCAATTTGCTAGGGCAAGCATCGTCTTCTGATTGCTTCAATCAGTGATTGTCAACACATGGTAGCTCCACCCATTCCAGGGTTAATGAAGTCTCTCCTTACTAATTGCTCCACCATTAGGGCCAATGTTCATATTTATTGTTCATATTTACGAATTGAGATCTCCCTAGCACATGCCGTTTGCCTCGGCTGTGGGTCTTTTAAGGGTTTTTGTTTTTTCTTTGAAAATCAGAGTTTTTCGCTCAGTGTGTCACCCCTGTTGTTCCTTCATGTCCCTCCAATGCTGGTATGGCTGAGCGCTTGCCCCCCGAAGGCGCCCTGCTGCAAAGGTTGCGCCACGGCCGGAAACCGATTCCTTTTCAATTCTCATAATAATGACTGCTGACGCACTGCGCTCAACCGTACGCGGCCACCGTCTGCCGGGGATGTTGGCACAGCTTTGAGGACACACCGACGTCTGGCCACCGCGTCATAGTCCGGACTTAGCCAGGGGCAGGTTACACTGCACCTCCTCTCTCTGTGCCTGTGATTAGAGGAGGAATTATATTTTTAAATAAGTAATACAGAGGAGCAGCTGGAGTGAATACAGACTGTTTCAGAATAAAGGCCTTTATTGTTCTGTGTTTGTTTGCATTGTCCTTATGAGAAATATTCCCAGTTTGTTTCACAGGCGTGTGGTGGGTGAGAAACAATGCAATTTACTGCTCATTACTCATTAAAATGGGAGCAGGAATCTGATAGTCTGGCATCAGTGACTTTGTCCTCTGAGAGGCATTAGGAATACAATTTCCCCAGTATTCATTTTCACTCTTACTCTGAAGCATTATGTTGTGTCAAAATGTCTTGCTTTGCTCAACCAACCCTGCATGGCTTGCTTAGGAACCCACACACAAAATAGTCTGCCTTTGCCATTAAAACCTGACATCACAAGAGCCTGGAGCAGAAGGTAGTGCTTCTTTCAGCATCACTAATATCCATATTTATGAATTTAAAAAAGAACCTAAAATCTATTCTAGGGAAAAGAACATGGCTTGGTTGGTCAGTGCAAATAATGGACAATGACATGGCAGGTGTTTGATACTTCCAACTGAACACATCTATGTTTCATTATGAAATATTTTTTCCCCCCAAAACTTCAAGTTGATCTCTGTAAGCAATTAGACATTGAAGTGAGATGGTAGTTCATAAATCAAAATGTGTGTTTTCTTTGAGAATAGCCCCAGGTACCTTTTTAAGAGCGAATGTGGCATAAAACATTTCAAACCCTGTGATCTGCAATGACTTAGATGAGGTTATGAACCTAAATACTTATACGGGGAGGCAATAGGTCAGCACACAATGCTCGAGGTATTTTCTTAAAATTTTGTTTCTGATTTTATCCCATTTTCTCCCAATTTGGTATCCAATTAGACCCGCTATTTTATGTCAATCCCCCCCTAGTCATGTGAAGTTCGCTGCTGTAGTCCTGCGACCAGTAGTGACGAAGGCGAAGTGTAACGCCTTCTCCGAGATGGCACTCGCCAAGCTGTCAACCGTAACCCGGTACTACAGGGCCACTCTTATGCGCAGCGAACGTCATGTCGGCTTCCCTCCCCCTCCCGGGGCGGACAGCCAATCTCGACTCTGGCGTGATGGGGAATTGAACCCCGGTCTCCGTGGCGAGCGTCGGACGTTGTAACCACTGGACCACGCGGGAGGCCATGCTCAAGGTATTTTATATCTCCTGCAAGTGATCCAGAATGTGATCATCCCTAATCTCAATCCAATACATTTTGTATAAAAAGTAGTACCATTCACCTTAGGTCTTGCCAAGTTTAATTGCTTTAGTTGTTTGTCTGAATGAATGCAAGCTTGTAGTTGCCCAGATACCTATCCTGATGAACCTTTGCTTCAATGACCATATTCAGATACAGGAAACCTTCAATGCACAACTGTACTGGATGGTAATTGAGGTAAAAGATTGAATAGGATGTGGATGATGGGACAAAAAGTGTGGTGCCAGAGGACCGTTGTTTGCCTTCCAAGACTGACTCTTCAGTGCTAGTGGCACAGGATAGGTAGGGATTAACATGATTGTTGGGAAGTGAATGTTCGGAATATTTTCACACCCAGATGTTCGGCCATGTCTCAGTGAGAGATGAAAGGTGTCATAATCCATCAAGGACGTACACTTGTAACTCTGTCCTGTAATTGGCTTGTCATGGTAACCCATTTCTGATTGTCATGGAAGTTTTCTGTTTCCTATGGACACCTACTGTAGCTCTGCATAAGAACATCATTCCTTTTTCACTGTAGAGCTGGAAGCAGGCTGCCTAACTGAATTCAGCTCCCATGTCGTTTTCCATTATCTTTATTTGTGGTGCTGTCTTGTGTCAGCTCAGCTTACTTGTGCTACTGCTGCTGGCCTATAGTACCTGATATGTTGCTAGGGTCAACAAGCAGCCTAACTACACTGCTTTTGTCAGAATCTGCATTCAAAAATATTAGGAAGTGAGAAAGAAACATGCCACCATCACTGACCACAGCAAACAACCAAAAGGTAGACAGAAGTCATATGGAGTCTTGCTGTTTTTCTAACACTGCAGTCTTGCACTGCAGATGAAGATATGTACCAGCATTTAATGCGATGTCATATATTACAGCTATGTACGGGTAACTGCCAAAATAAAGGAAACACCAGCATAAAGTGTCATAAAAGCAGGGTGTTGGGCCACCGTGTGGCATAGGTTCTGATGTCTGGAACTCTATTGGAGGGATGCAACATCATTCTTCCAGGAGAAATTCCATCATTTGGAGTTTTGTTGATGGTAGTGGAAAATGCTATCTCAGGCACTGCTCCAGAATCGGTCATAAGTGTTCAGTTGGGTTGAGATCTGGTGACTGAGACACCCTATGGCGTATGGTTTGCATTGTTTTTATGCTCATCAATTCATTTGGTGACACTCATGCCCTGTGGATGGAGACATTGTCATCCTGGATGAGACCACTCCCATCAGGATAGAAATGCTTCACCATGGGATGAAGGCGATCACGGTTAAGTATTTAATCCAGACCATGTCAGTACAGACTGTGGCTGGCAGCCCTGCAGGCCAGGGCATAATTGGCTTGTAGTGTCGCTCAGGGAGGGCGGCCTTCAATTGAGCTGCCTGCACCAGCTATACATCAAGGGTAGAGTCCTCCTCTACGATAACTTGTCCAAATTGGAGAAAAAGAAAAATTGTGGCTGATTAAAACATTCTGCAAAAAAATAAAAGGAGGTTGCAGTTGCAAGACTGGCAGTTGTTGTCCAAATTGGTGAAGAAGAAAAAATGGGATTCAAAATTGTAAAAAAAAAAGTTTGTTTTCCAGGTATCGCCTTTAATAATATATACATAAAGAAACATAATCACCGGTTTCTGGGATGTTGTTACTGTAACCACTGATTTAACCACCAATGATTAAAACAGAGGCTTTTTTAACAGGGCTATGTTGACAACTAGCAGGCGGTGGGGGTTTTGCCCCCTGAAATGTTTTATGACCGTACCAAACTGCTGAACAATTTGCTCACACAACCTCCCCCCAGTCAACAATTTGTTATTCACACCCCCACTAATAGTGATCAGCAGGCTCTTGCATTGTAAAAAAACAAATGAAGAAAATAAACTGAGCGTTGAAATGGCAAACCGCTACACAGCTGTCTATTCAGAAATCCTTGCAGCATTCTCATAAATATAGAAGGTGACAATCCAAGGGTAAATAAACTTATGTGGAAGTAGTATAAATTATTTGGGTAGATGATTAGCCCTTCTCCATTGTAGAAGGTTTGGCTTTCTGCTGCCCTATTGAATACATTGAATTCCACTACACTCTACAGCTGTACATGTTTGTCTCACAATGCACTTCCCAAACAGTGCCAGCGCATCTCCATGGACATCCACTCACTCACTGGTAAAATTTCAGTGGTAAGCTTTACAAAATATATTTGTCCATGTTTGGCCATGCAGTTTTACACAGATCTCAAATTGCCAATCGGCTACGTGCCCAGGAGCTCAGCAGCCCTACCGCCATTTCAGTATTTCACAACACGTGAAACTGTGTGTTAGAATCATCTTAACATATATGCGGTTCTTTCTGATAAATGCATTCAAATAATTTATCTTATTCTGTGGCAGAATATCCACTTTATTGAGCTCGTTATGAAGTAACTGGAAGTACAGATCTTACAAGCCTTTTCTTTTGAAACTTAATTAAAATATTAAGAATGAAGTATTAAAATGAAAACATCCATTCCTTTTCTTGCAGCAATTCTGTTTACTATAGAGAAAGATAAGGCACAGCAATTATGGAATGTCCATTTTCACTGTATGTGTGAATGTTCACCTTTCACATTTACTTGCATAACAAACATAAGGAGCTTTCTGCTATCAGTGTCAGCATTGGAATAGGCAGACATCATCGGGAAAATTAGATATTGGTATCATCCCAAAAATGTTTATTGGTGCCCATCTAGTTTTTTCCCCTCCCTTAAGACATGGAGGAAGCCCAGGTCTGCAGAGTACAAATATAAGTGGATAACAATACATTCATATGGCCCACATATTGTGGGCTGGTATGCGAGTACATATTTTTTGAGGATAGAGGATACAGCAACCCATGCTAAGCTAAGAGTCTGTTTAAAGAGTGTGGCCTTTAGATGTCTTTACCTCTCCGGACCTGAAGGAGGCATTTATGAGTGTGAGTATGAGAAGGGTCCCTTCCATTCTCACCAATTTCAACGGAATATGAAATGGATTAGCCACACCAGTGAACTGGCTGGCTGGAGGCCCTGGGGTTAGTTTGGGAGGTGACCTCTGACCTCTGCGCGTAAGTATGCGGTTGTAGACACGGTGCTGGCATGTTGATCCGGGCAGAGCAGTGGGGGGGATGCTTGGCCCTCTGCCATAGACCGCTCCATCTCCCAGGCTTAGGATTATAGGCTTTCCTGAATGGGCGGCTCAGCTTGGACCCCTCGCAAGACCATGTCCTCTCTGGGCAGCAATGTGGCAAGGTCTGTTTCTGTCAATCCTCTCCGGGATTGTTTCGTTGGGCTATTCATTAAGAAGGATCTTCCTTGCTTGAGTTCTCTGGCATCGCTGCGTATGGCTGTGCTGCAACGGGGTCGTCCTTCCTGTCTGGCACCATTACATTTGACTGTTATCTAGCAGTCTTGCCTGGCTATTCTTGTTTATGGTTATGCCGTTCTGGAGTGACCGCAATCAAACCTCTCTGATTGCGCTTTGTTTGGGCTGCTCTTGGAACCTGTCTTCTTTCGTTGTTTTTGGTTGGGTTGGGGTGTCACTGATCTCCACCGGCTGCAGTATCACCGTGTCACGCAGTTATGGTGGAATGCCATTGCTCTCTGGCCTCTGAAGGAACATACCATGAAGGTTTACTTGGCATCATCTGTGGTTCGCCGTTAAGGCTGTGAGCTCTGGCTAGCAGCTGAAGGTGAAGGTTCACACGAGCACAAGCAGAGGCAGTTTGTTTGAGTCGATCCCTGAGGCCTGAACAGACCTTTTCGCACAAATTCTATCTGAGGATTTGACAGAGCAAATATTCTGAGTCACACGATTCAACATCCCATCTTTGCGTTTCTGCAATGATTTATATTTTTTGCCTATTAACTGATTGAAACATTTGCCATATATCCAAAGTGCATCATTTGCTTGCCTCATCCTCTCTGAAGAGAGTAGGACTTCTTGGTAGGGTGGCCGAGATTCAGTGTCAGTCTAACCTCAATGTCTTAATTTTGAGTCTCAGAATGTAATACTAATTTTTTTGCACATCGTCATGTGTTCAGCAGTGACTAATATCCATGAAAATACTTAGTAAGAATCAGGAATTTGAAACACTTTGTAATGCTAAAATAAAACGTGTCACCCATAAGGTCAGGGTGATGACAGTCCATTGTGATGACATCAAATAGGGTTCTTATTTCATTGGAACGGCATGATGTATTTTGAGTTTTTTTCTACCTTTCTTTAAGGAGGGTTCTCACAGTTTAAAAAAAAAATTAAATCTTTGTGATGAGATATAACCTCACCTTTGGTAATGAATATTAAAGAAGCATAAAGAACAAACTGATCAGGGAGGAAAATGCAGTTAAGATCCACTAAAGACAGTATAGATATGAATGTGCTGTTTTCTGTATTCAAAATCAGGGTGCTGTTATTGATTTAGCATTCTGAACACCCCCCCTGGGTCCCAGCAAAGATGGTCCAGTCTGAGTCCACTGCAGGAAATGAGCCACCTGCTGACGATAATAGGTACTGCATATTTGGGGGAGTTTTTGTGTGTGCATTTTTTTTTTCTCTCTCCCCTTTTCCCCAAGACAAATGACCTAATAATGTCACACTGCCAAGGGAATCAGCCTCATAAAAATGGGTGAATGAAACCCAGATGAGTGCTGAATACTAGGAGAGGACAGCACTCAAACACTTTGAATTGCTCTTTGTGGTCCTCATTGTCCAACAGAGTTAAGAGATGGAAAAGGCAGGGAAGATGACTTGCGATGTGTTGGGCGTTGTAATTATAAACACATGGGCATCCTCCCGGTGGTTCTTCTCTCCCTTTTGTGGCTGACGCGTTATTGTTTATGCATGTCGGCATAATCTTTGCCTCATTGTTGTCACCGATATAGCCTAGCTCTCACCGGCCGCCTCTGTGAAATTGTATCTGAAAATTGTATGCGAAAACTCCAGTGACCTTTATAGAAGAGGTTTCCTCCCTGCTTTGCTTTAAACATTGTGCGCCTTTGAAGTGAGAGAGTTGAGCTTAACCCTTTACCTCCTGTTTCATGCGGATAAACAGGGAGGGGGGGTGGCTTGTCCTCAGCGTATAAGCTCTCTTTGGCTGTGCATGTAATGAGCAGAGCGGCCGGATTAGATAGGAACTTTGGAATGGGCCAGCAAGAGCTAAATCTGTGTTCCTGGGATTATCCCGGATAGGGCTTTTGCCTTCCAGTCACAGCTGCAGCCTCTCCCCCAATTCAGTTGCCTCCACCGCCCACATCATTGACTTGTGGATGGAGACCATCATAGACCATACGGTCTGGCCTTCATAGGTGACCGTTGCCGAGCTTGTTTGTTTATCGGGGGTCCCTTTGAATCACCTGTGAGGGGGAAATGGATCCTGTTAAACGAATTAGTCGAGCGACTGCTGCTTTACGTCATTAATATGATGAATGTCTTTCTCCCATCCCCTTTTTCACAGACCATGTCCAGAATGAGGAGAACTACGCTCAGGCACTCGACAAGTTCGGCAGCAACTTCATCACCCGGGACAACCCTGACCTGGGCACAGCCTTTGTGAAATTCTCCACCCTCACCAAGGAGCTTTCCGCTCTGCTAAAGAACCTGGTGAGAACCCCTGATACCCCTTTTACCCATTTTTTTGGGGAAATGTCTCAAGTATTTGGTGATTAGCCAAGGGAAAGTGTTCATAATCATGCAATACAATACATCACAACACAATACGATTGTTCAGCAGACGTCTTTATCCAAAGCGACTTACAGAAAGTGCATTCAGCTCGAGTAGATGAACAACCACTTGATGCTACAATATCTAAGCACATCATTTGTCAAGTAAGCCTCATAAACAACATAAGTGCAAATTACAAGGAAATTAACAATGCAACAAGTTTTTTTAAAATTTATTTTAAATTTAATTTATTATTTAATTGTATTTAATTAATAATAGTAATATAGGGATGGGTGAGTTAAGGTCCGAGGCGCAGTCCAAAGAGGTGTGTTTTCAGCCTGCGGCAGAGGATGGCCAGCAATTCGGCTGTCCTGACGTCAGTGACAATAACTAAATTACTAACAACGCAGAGTTATAGATTGTTGGTAGGTCCATTTTCCTGACTTTTATGTTCTTATAGAACAACCATACACTATGAGTGTTTGTTAGCCATAACATGCTAAAATGTAGGACTGAGGAGGGCAACCGACATGTTTACTAACGAGAGAGAGACACTTTCTGACAGCAACAACTTTGCACGACAATTACAACACATTTATGATAAAATTGAATTGCCCTACTATCTCATAATTGAAGTGTGTGGATGGCAGGTAGAGAGACTGCAAAGGATGCACTGTGATTTTCGGCACAGATTTACGATTTCCGTCACACCACCCTCTCTATGGATGAGAAAATCAATGAATGGAGCTTGCTCTTCTACCAGACACTTGACCTTGTGTACATTTACATTTAGGCCTTTAGCAGGCACTCTTACCTTGAGCGACTCACATCGTTTTTTACATGCAATCCATTTATACAGCTAGATATTTTACTGAATCAATTCAGGGTAAGTACCTTGCTCAAGGGTACAACTGCAGCGTCCCACCTGGGAATTGAACCAGCATCTCAAAAGCCCTGACCAAAAGTTCCCTAACTCCTATTCTGTGCTGCTGTCCTGTGAGTGTGTGTGTCTTTATTGAGGAAATGCATCAATCTTGCAAGCTTTTAGCCTACGCGGGTCTGCCAAAACACAAATGTGTTTCTCATCCTGGCATGACGTGACCCCAACAACCCCCACCCGATCCCCAAGGCTGGCTTGTACATAAGTGTGAAGGATTTTAGACGTCTATGTCAGGTTTTTTATTTATTTTTTGGGGTGGGTAGGGGGGTTGGGGATTTAGCAAGGGAGCTGGAATTCTGGCACCTACCCTTCCTGGACTTAAAGATCTGTCCCGCCTGAATCCTGCTATTGTGTTTGTGTTGACAGAATTGTCTGTTCCTCTTCTCCCCCACGTGTCTCGACTCTTGGCAGAGACAGTGGAATTAAATAGAGTACAGGCTACGAAGAGGCAGAGGCAACATGAGTAGCTGCCTGTTTCCCCCCCCACACCCCCACCCCCAACCTGCTTCTAAATCATTTGCGTGCTGGCACCTCCCGCTAGTGGAAAATCATGTTTTTCATCCCTGGGCCAAATGTGTTTACTGTTTAAGAACAAAAGAAGAGGCCAGATTTTTGTAATTTTTTATTATTGACTTTGGTGTATTTCCAGGGAGGAATTTCAGTGGCAAGATGGTAACTTTCGAGATTTTGTGAAGTTGGTTAGATATTATTGTTGAGGTGATCTTTTAGAGGTTGAAGGTGTGCTGCATAGTGACCCATAGATACTGCCTCTGGTTGTTCCTTGCTATGCGTTTTTCTCTGGTTGCTGTCAGTGTTGTGCCTTGTCAGTTCTAAACAAGTACTCTATATGTTGGCACCTACTTGTGGTATGTACTTGTGCTTTCTAAGGCATCCTTTTGTAGTATGAGAGGAACTCCCTACCAGAGTAATGAAGTACTGTAGTTGAGTGTAGGCCAGCCAATATCCCAGCATTGCACCTCATGCAGTGAAGGGCAGAGAAAGACGGATGCCAGCACTACCCTTTGGTTATATTTAGTATGGAGGTAGAAGCAAACATTCAGGAAAAGCCAACGGGACATCGATTTCTTTCTTTTTTTCACAGAGACACTCTTACAGCAGCTGCAGTCAGGAAACCCATTACAGGCTATTACGCTGTAATTGCATTGAACAGACGTCATATATCTCTGAGTAGCACCAGAAAAAGCAATTAAAAAGTAAGAACTGATTGGTTCCTGATGATCCGTTGATCGGGCCTCTCTGGAGTGGAACCAAGGTCCATCTGAGAGGTTTGTATCAAATTAATGCCTCAGCATAGTGTGTACTTTGCACATTTTATCACCCTGGACTGTCAGTCTTACTGGTAACAGGTCGACGTCAGTATTGTTAACTTTTTTCCAGGTCTAATGTTGGAAATAAAAACATTTGAGATTAGTGACAGTATCAAAGCTTTTTCTTGCAGAATCTGCTGTTTGTGTGCAGACAACCTGAGACCCGTATACTGCTATACAGTTGGGTTTCCTACTGTCAAACCCTGTGCCAGCCTCACGTCAGTGCGTAGTTCAGCTCTGTGCAGCCTGGTCTGCAGTCTGCTTGTCTACAGGGAGGCATATGGTGGCTGGGTCTACCTTGAAGCAGGAGACTGTCTGCACTAGTGTAAAATGTGAGGCTTGGGGGACCTATGGTACAGTAAAGATTAGTTCACATGGCGCTTCAGGTGTTTGTTTTTTAATTGAGCCCTGAGCATCAAAAAATTTTTGAACCAAGTCTACTTTGAGCCCACCTTCTACGCTTTGAAGCGACTATTACCCAATTGTAAAACGAAAAGGAGGGGAATACTCCACTGCTAGAAATCCGCACAAAGATTTGATTATGAGGACCAGCTAATAACTGCTACAAACTAAGATATTTAGTATCTTATAAATCAGCTTGCTATCTAGATTAAGATTGATTAACCCATTAAGACCTGGAGTGACGTTGATTTTGCGAAATGAAATCATTCGCTGAAATAGACGTGGGGGAAATGAAGTGCACGTTGGTGTCTGCTTTTTTTGTGCAGAAAACCCTTTTTAAGATATAATTGCTTAGGTTTTATTTTTAGAAATCTGACAACCTAGCTAGCAATATTCATTTAAATTAACCATATGCAGTTTGCTGTGTTTTATAATCTTTTTCCCCTACTTTTCTCAGAATTTGGAATGCCCAATCGTATTCTAAGCCACGCTCGCTGTACTGTCACTTCGGGAGAACGTAGACAAGCACACACTCTCCTCCGAAATGTGATATCAGCCACTGCTTCTTTTTACACCGCAGTCTACAAGTTAGGCTTGCACAGACATGAGCCGGAGGAAGACACGTGATGTGTAGCTTTATACCGGCAGACTCTGGGTGCCTGATTGACCAGCGGGGGTTGCTGATGTGCAACGAGATGCGCACAATCCAGTCTAATGAATCCCTCCCTCCTTGGGCAGCACTACTGCCAGTATGCGTCCCCCCACCGGGGCTGCTGGTCACAGTGCACTGGCAAGGCCTTGATTCAGTACTAGGCTGTGAGGCTCATCCTCATGCCATTTAACAGACGCTTTTATCCAAAGCGACTTACAGTAGTGAATGCATACTTTTTTCAGTATATGTGGTCCCAGTGGGAATTGAACCCACAACCTAAGCGTTGCGAAGGCAAGGCCAGGCTCTACCAACTGAGCCACACAGAACCACACACTAGAACAGTGCCTTAACAGGGTGAGCCATCCAGCAGCCCAGTTCACAGTGCGCATAGCTAGCTACATGACAATGAACATGGTGTAGCCATCTAGCTTTTCTACTTTCATATCAGGTAGCTAAATATCTGTTCTGTATTCAGATTTAGACTACAGTAAATGTAGCAATGTCAATTTCACCCTTGATAAATGCTATATTTGACTGTGAGGCACACCCAAAGAACGAAGCGTTGTGTAAACCTGATGTGCTATGTGAATGCAGCTTTTCATTCAATTACCAAAGCATAGACCCTGATCTCACTGCATAAAGGTCAGTTTGGAGCAGGACAGATTTGATTCTCAAAAGACCTATTGAATACATGGAAGAGAGTAGGTTATAACATTTCATTTGTGTCTCCTCCCAGTTATTAGCAGAACAGAAAACAATATTGTTGTTTAAAAAAATAATAATACGTTTCTAGTGTTGATGAAGGTTAAAGTGGGTTTTAGTAAGGGAAATTAGTTTTTCAGCTTTTCCAGGATAGTTAATGATAGTCTGACTCCCAAGAAATTGGCCAAAAATGATTATGAGTGGCTGTTACCCAGTCAAGATTTGGCTGCGTGGATATGGAGTGCAACATGGGCTCGTGCTTGGTGCCTTGTGAAAACATTCAGAGTGGTCTTAGAGATCAGCCCCTGCGAGATTATAACCAGCTCAGTCTGCAACAAAATAACAGCCGCTCTGCCCTTAATTCCTGAAACTCAACCTCAGGTATTGCAAGTTTGCACTTTATTTAGAGATTACCGGTTCAGCTCCCAGGGGCAGCCAGGCTCAACTGTGACTTTTATTATCAGGCAGGCCAGCCAGGGAGGCTCGTAACAGTGGCAGCAGCATTGTCAGCTGGCTGCAGCAGACTCAAAATGTTTATCTTTTATACGTTACCCACAATAAGCATGTCCGTGAGGATTTGCGTTACACCCGTAGCAATTCTGAGTCATTTCTACCCCCAACAACTGATACTGGATCAGTGAAACCAAACCGAATCCTAACCCCAATCATTATATATGAAAAACCTGAAACTGTTCCAGGAGCAGCTTGTGAAAATGCTTGCTGTCTGCATTCACGTCATGCAAGTGTTGATAAGCGGGCGCTTCAGTTGACTGTTTCCCTGATGGATGGATGGGGAGGAGAGGACATTGCTGTCTGCACAGCAGGTCTTAGCTCAGCTGGCACAAGACTCAAGGCCAGAGTCATAAGTGCAATCAATGCATGCCCCAGTGGGATGCTACTCGGAATAAAAGTTTCATCCCTTGGTCTCTTGTAGTTTTCAAAATCCCCAAGCTGGGTTCCCCTTTGAAAGAGATTGCACTCCCTGTTCTTTTTCATTCTGTTTGTCTGATTCGAGGCTCAAGGGCTGCTTCACGACCAGACTCTTCCAGGCCTACTTCGTCTCGCAGCACTGAATGTCCTGGCTACTAGCTTTTTTATGTATAGCATTGGCAAATAATATTGCCAGATTTGGAAAGGTGTGGGTGTGGTGTGGCTTAAAGATGGATTAAAGATTTGCCCCAGGGAGGTCAGGAGAGTGCTGACACACTGGCCACTATGTCCCTTTCTTTCTTGTAACATAAAAAGCTGAGTACATTTCTCAGTCAATTCAGCAAAGACATTTGCCTGATCCAGTAACCCAAGTATGTCAAAAAGAGAAATGTGTTCCTTCTCTCAACCTTGAATGGCTGTGTAGTCTAGTGGTTAGTAAATCGGGTTCATAAGCAGAAGGTCACAGGTTTGATTCCCCAGTTGGGAACAAACTTCCCTTGGGGGAGTCACTTAACCCAAAGTGCTTCAGTAGACATCCAGCTACATAAATGGATAACCTACAAAATGGAAGCCATGGAGGCTGTCCTAGATAAAGGCATCTACTAAGCCAATAAATAATGTAAGGTCATGTAATATAATCTAGCAGCAGCATGTGCAGAAGAGCATAAGAGGGTAGAAAAAGATCTCGTCAGTACTGAAGGAGCATGCTGTTTATTAGTGAAGCATGGTGTGGAGATGGCTATGCTTCACTGGAGGTGAGATGTTCCGCTCTAAGATGTCATTCTTTTTCAAGAGGAAAAGATGAGATAACCACATTTTGTTTTAAGAGCCATTCATAAATGCTACATACCGCTCTCACAAGCCTTACAAAAAGCCATTTATAGCCATTTATTACAACTAGCTCACACCGACAAAAGACTTTCGTGGCAAATGATACAGTGATACAGTGCATTCTCCGCTATACTGTCTGTTGTGACAAATGGACTTGAAGGTTTATTAATGGACTGTTTATTTGTAAAAATAATGTATTTTTTATCCCCGTTTTTTCTTCCCTCCAAATTTTGTAATACCCAGTCGTATTTGTAGGCCCATCCCATAGACGAGTTGCTCTAATGGCCCTGTTTATAGAGGCATTAAGTAAGGCTTATGAATGGCCATTAGACTGAACTGTTGCTGATCGCGTAGATCTTCAGATGACTGTCTGGCAAGGTAGCGGTATCTGCATGGTTTGAACATGAAGTAACACTGGCCTGGCTTGGCTTGGCCCCTGACTGTGCCTGGCATACTCAGTGCTGAACCAGTGTGTATTCAATTACTGACAGGAGCTGACGGCATGTAAAATCCATCCAACGGTACCCCAGGACATGCCCTCTCTGTATTTTCCACCCATTTTCAGCCCATCCAAGCCCACTCTTTGGGTGCAGGCGCTGATATTACATTGTCAAGCTAGGCTAATGTCAGCCAACTCCTCCTCAACGCACTGATACTCCATTTCACAACCAGCAGTTGGTTCTGTCTAAGCTTATTTGTGAGAGCGGAATTGGAGGCCAGGCTATTGGAGGCTGTTTCCTTCTAGAGCAACCATTTAGTTTGGGACATACGGTGTCCAAATTTTCCTATCTTGGACTTAGTGTTGACCTTATTTCGGTAGGTTCTGTTTGTCACTCTTGGGCTACATTAGTGGCCTATTTAAACAGTTTCTGCAATACAATAACTATTCTGGGATTTGGATTGGAGTTGCCAAGTGAATGAAAACTCACAATATGAGTATTCACTCACAGTGTCACTCATATTCTCACATCTCTGTTCTATTGTGCAGCGCTTTGTGTGTGGTGGGATGCCACATGTTTCATGGCCATTCACTCATACAACAGGTGGGCCACAGGAAGAAGGGGGTGGTGGGGGGAATAAGCAGACTTCAGTCTGTGAGAGAATGAAATGGGGGAGTGGGGTGGCGCGCAATGGGGGTTTCAAATTTTATACCCCGTGACTGAGTTGGGTGCGGTAATGCATTCCCCACCTTGCACGATGCTCCGCTTCATCCGAGTGACCCTCGCCGCCGTTTACGCCAACGGGACTTCGGCTGCGCCGAGAAAGCCCATCAATCTCTCGCCCATGCCTTTTCCTAAGTGAAACCTACAGGATTATATCCTGTTTGTGGACAGGGTTCTGCCGCGTCGCCCGGCGACAGTGTTTTCATTAGGTTCCCATGTCCTGAGGTAAATTAGCCTGTCAGTGCCGCCGTAACTCAGCCTCGTCGCGCTGTCTCCCTCTTCTTTCCCCCGCAGCTCCAGAGCCTGAGCCACAATGTGATCTTCACCTTGGACTCCCTGCTGAAGGGAGACCTGAAAGGAGTCAAAGGGGTAAGATTTAGGGCGCTCCCTCCCCCGCTGAAACGGCCCGGGACTGCCCCCCTAGGGCTCGTCAGCGTCCCAGTCGAACCTCCCTGCCGAAGTCTAGATTTATCTCCCCCTACCACTGCTCGGTAGGGAGAGGGGGCAATCGCCGCAGAACGCCTCCAAACGTTGTTAAAAGCCCGAGCTTGTAAATCTGATTGAAGCAAATGCTGGTCCCCTCATTTCTCTCTTTGAGCAAACGCGCTGAATACATGAGTCGTGCTTTCATTAAGTGAGACGCGCCACCTGACGCAGGCCTGGTTATGCTGGGCAGGCTCGTAATTGTAGCTGTCCTCCATAGAGCACTCACGGATAGTCCCGTCTAATGCATTTTATAATGGAGGTCAGACTGAAAGCAAAGTTACTTAGGGAGCTGGGTTTTTTTTTGCCTGAAATCTAGTGATCTGCAATGATGGTACATTCTCAGTTACATAAATGTAATGAATCATTTTTCAATTGCAGGACCAGATGGGCACAAGTTAAACAAACAAAAAAATCCATTAAATTGGCACAACAATGAACATAATGGCTATAATTATTGTTATTTTTCATATTTTCATATTATTATTATTATTATTATTAGTCGCAGTTCTAGTAGAAGCAATACTTGTGGTGGTGGTGGTGGTAGTAGTAGTATGTGTATTTCATATTTTTTTATAATATACATATCATTTTTACCCTTGACTTTTCTGTTATAGGGTAAATGTAGTGTGTATTCTCCTGTAGTGGAGATCCAGACCACTCCACCTCTGTTCTTTAAATGGGACCCGGGTGACATGTCAGACACTGAGCACTCCTGCCCACACTCCCCTCCCATTGGTCGTCTCCCTCTCCCTTCCCCAACATGCTCCCTCTGACTCAGCAGAAACGCACGACGAAAACACACTCTCGTCCAACTTATCTGACCTCCTTCATTGGCAGCGACAGCCCCCGTCGCAGCAAGGAACGGATCACGAGGGGAGACTCTCTCAGGACACGGCTGCCATAAAATAAAAAGCTGCAGGATATTTTCCACAATTAAAAAAGAAGACGTATCAATCACATGCCTTTCATTAGTGTTGTACTAAGGGCGGGAGCACGCGGGAGCAGTTTATGCCGTTGTTGGCTGTTGCCGGGGGCCCCATAATGATTTCGGTGTACATATGACACTCAACCTTTACAGTTGTAGATGCTAATGAATGCCTGAATGTATCACTGGGGTGTATTATACTGCTTCGAAAAGACACATTTCTGAAATGGAAATGTCTTTCAATTAGCTTTCATTCCCCCTCAAGGCTTTTAAGTGACTCCGGTTTAAACATTTATGTACCATAGGTGATAGATTTTACATGTGTATAGTCTTACTGGTTCTACGTGATCTTCCATAGTTCATGTCTGCTTTTCTTTTTTTAGGATATAAAGAAACCATTCGACAAGGCATGGAAGGATTATGAAGCCAAGTTGTAAGTTTTGCGTTTATGTTGGTGTATTTGGTTTGAAGACATGCAATGTTATATTAGTCTGTTTTTGCTGTTGAGTGCTGATTGCTTTGTGGTTTGTGCTGTGGTACTTCCAAATCTCTGCGCTGTACTGGATCTCATTGTCACTTTTTTTAAATGTGTCCTGATTTTGACAACTTTATGTGAAAGAATATGAGAATTATAATAATAATAACAGCAGCAACAATAATCATGGTTGTCATCATCATCATTGTCATCATCATCATCATTGCAATCATCATTTGCAATCATCATTCAGTATTGCAGATGCTCTATCCAGTAGATACACATATTTAGGAGGTGTGTGTTTGCCCTGATCCCAGAAGGTTGGGGGCTCAACCTGTCTCTATCGCCCCAAAGACTTTAGCAATAGCATCCAGAGCATCTTCTTGCCACTGGGAGATGGAGTGGGCTTAGTGGTCCTGCGACAGACCTTTGTTGCATGCAGTGGGTCGACTTGTTACACCAGCCGCAAAAAAAGTGGGATAAGCTTCAATCACGTGACCCGTGCGGTGGCAGGAGCTGTGGCAGCATTAGTAATAAAAAGGCCGTTGGTCAGTCCTCACTGTTAGGTTTTCTCAGTTTAGATTTGTATAGTGTAATATGGAAAACAGGACATGCACTGTTTCAGGACATGAAAATCATTTATAGCCACCCTCTCCACAGGCCCAGTGCCCCTTTAGTTGATTCACCGTGTAATAAGCCCTTCAGCACAAGTGGAGAAACAAGCTCAGCTGTTTACACTGATTCAAGTGTCCCCCTCCCGTGGCTGTGGCCTGATTGGACGCGGTGAAGGGCCGCTCGTTCTTGACGCTCGCGGGTTAAGACTTCCCCCCGCCGCTTATGTGTGTGACGTGCCGATCGCCAGGCGCGGGCTGCCGGCGAGCCGCAGAGCCAGGAATGCGCCGAGGCCCTTGTTGCCGTGGTTACTGAGGTGTCGGCGATGGGAAACGGGCGGAACTGTCTGATGTGGCCGCTGCTGCTGAGGGGCCCGGTGTGTCACTCGTACGCTGCTAATAGAGCCTGGGCTGTGGTCCCTGTGATTATGGGAACGTCATTGAAGACCTTAGGAATGATGGGGGATTGGGGAAGTGTGGGAGGGGGCGGGTGTGCTTGATTTTAAGTGGTCAATTTTAATATCTTTTTTGGCAAATCCAAAATACCACATCCCCGATGTTTGCAAGTGTCAGAGACAGAGAAGTTGCAAAGACAGAGAAGTTTAATTACACAGCAGACAGGGTGAGGCAGCAAGCCTTGATTGGGGGGGGGGGAGCTGCGACACTATTATTAAGAGAATTGATCAGATGCTGGGGTGTTGCCTCCACAGGTGGTACCACGTGCACTGTGGTACATAATCTCATACCAAATGATATGCATTTTACACATACAAAAAAATATCCATTGAGATCACACCTCTTTTCTCATCTCATCAGCTGATCCACAGATCTAGAAATTCAGCCAATGACAACAAGTGTAAAAAAAAGCATTTGCGTTTCAGTTATATACTATTTATTTAGCAGCAGACAAGTGGAGAAAAGGAAGTCTTATCTTAGAAATGCTTGTCACCCAGTTCCTGTCAGTCATCATTGTAACACATGTACAGCAGTTGTTTACGGACAGAGTAGGTGAGGAGCTGAATGTGAAACGTGTGGGTCTGGTACATTATGTATTCCTAATTGGTGTTCCTGTTATTTACATGCAAATGAGAACTCATCCCCTGTTTAATAACGGATTTAATTAACATATAATTGACATTTTAAATAGAATGTTTGTTTTATTAGTGTTTGCTCTATTCAATGTGCGAATGTTACCATCAGCCTTTCTGCTTGTGGATTTGTTTATTTATCTATTTATCTATCTGTCTTCAAATTATCTTGACTGTATCAATATTGCTATTATGATGTGGTTGTTACCACATCATGAAATACAGCAATTAGGTGTCAAGTATGTGTGGTCACTTGCAGTTCCAAGCTGTTGGCCTGTATATAATCTTCACTTAGCGCCTACAGATATTTATTGGATCCTTGCGCATTACTTCTTCTACACTCATACTGTAGGACCTCTGGCACTTATTTCATTAGTTCCACGGTGTCCACGTCTGGTCGTGCACATCCATGGTCCTGAGGGATTTAGCACATTGCTGTTTTTATAAGATATTTGCAGCCTGACCTGTGGTATTTCTTTGTCTCTGCCCTGTTTATTGATTCAGCACTAAGATTGAGAAGGAAAAGCGCGAGCACGCCAAGCAACACGGAATGATCCGCACAGAGATCACCGGCGCAGAGATCGCTGAGGAGATGGAGAAGGAACGTCGGCTCTTTCAGCTGCAGATGTGTGAGGTCAGTGTGTGTTGTGTGTGTGCGTGTGCGTGCGTGTGTGTGTGTGTGTGTGTGTGTGTGCGCATGTGTGTGTATGTGGGTGTGTGTGTGTGTGGGGGAGGAGGGTGGTGTGCGTGTGCGTGTGTGTGTGTGTGGGGGGGTGTGCACGTTTGTGCTGGGGGTGGGGGTGTTAGTATGAAGGTTCAGTAGGCTAGTGCTCAGATGTTTCTCAGACTGAATTTTTCTTCCGTTCCCTCAAAATTACGCACCAGATGTTGGCTCCTACAATAAACTATGTAATACAATTATCACTTCATATTAAATCAGAGCAGCTGTGGGAAAGTGGGGGATTTGACATTATGTGCTAGTCGGTTGTACACATTACGGAGGTCTTGCATTGCCCTGCCCTTCAAATGACAGTCCAAAACATCTGTAAACGTATTACTTTGAAGACCGTAAAAATAAGATACATATTGAGAGTAGCTATTCAGCGGTGGGGATCAAGAAAATGATGATGTGGGGTCAGAACAATCTGGGCCTTTTTCTAAAATGGAGCTTAAAGGAGGAGAGTATGTTCTGGTACATCAGTTGCAGCTTCTCTGGCACAATAGAGGTACCAGTGTGTCTCAGTCAAGGAGTCTGAACTGGCTCTCATGGGTAGAACTGTTCATAGTTCTACGAGGGTGGAAAAACCTACTGTGCTCCATTAAATTACCTTAATTAACCCGGGTTCTTTGCTCTGAAGGGATTACTTACATTTTACATATTACCTCAACACGATTTTAATTGTATCGAGACGAGAGAGAAGTATTGCCCCAGTTGGGAGTAGAGTGGATAAGGTAGTTTGGTCTCTTACGATTCCAAGAGATCAGATTTTGTGCCCACCTCATTCTTTGTCTTCGTGGAGATGTGTAGGAGGGAAATAAATTGCTCGACCAAGATGCAGAGCACCCACACTTTGTAAAAATTTGCTAACATGCTGTGTGACTCAGACCTTTTACCTGCTTAATTTATGATGAAATAACGAGGGAATAGCCCACACCTTTTTGAGTCAATTGTCCAATTACACACATATTTTGTCTCTTATTTCATTTCAAATGATTACATTTAAAAAAAAAAAAAAAAATTAAAAAAAAAAAAAAATATATATATAAACAGGTAACTGCCAAAATAAAGGAAACACTGTGGCTCTGTTATGATGTGGGGTGCATTTTCCTGGCATGGTTTAGATCCACTCGACCCCTTAGAGGGCAAGGTAAACGGCAATAAATACAAAGCCATTATGAGAGATCACCTTAATTCTATATATATATATATATATATATATATTTAAGATATTTACAATATTACCATTTGTTTCTTAATTGTTGGTATGGGTGAGTGCTGGGGTAAGCGGTGTATGCTCACATTGAGCTGTACTGCTTGCTTGGTGTGAGGGCTCTGTGTGCATCTGCTCCAGAAAGGCATTATATAGTGCCTGCTGGAGCTGTTTTGGATTGCATCAGTATCTCTTTTCTCTTCATCTCTCCATAACCAGATTAGGGAATACATTCTCCCTCTTATGCTGCTCAGTGAGACCCAAGAGCTTTTTGAAAATTAAGTCATAAGGGGATGGATTATTAATCTCAGACTAAGAGTGTGGCGGCATGCGAAATAGGGGGCGGACATTGAAAATGCACATACGCACAGGCCAGCGTTCTTACACCAATACTCAAGGGCTCTATGGGGACAAGGAGAACCGTCCTTGCGTCCTTGCACACATTTTGCATTTAGTGGGGATTCATCTGTCAAGCGAAGTATAGGGTTGGACAGACTTTGGAGCTGAGAGTTCCCAAAATAAAGCAATGTGTGCTTTTTAGTCTCTGATGCTGATAAGATAATCAGTAGGCTTTTGGATCTGTGTGGGAGCCAGTCATGTCTTTATTGACAGTCCTGCAATGTTGTTAGTTTGATTTTGATTAGTAGGGGAGTGGAAGGAGGGCGTGTACAGTCAGCTAGTACACCACTAAGGAAGAGGAGACACCCCACATCTTCCGTGTGCGGGACTGAAACTTCTATAGCATGGCTGTCAGACATGGGCCCCTCCCTTCAGATCCTCTCAGCTGAAAACCAAACAACTGCTATGAGCCTGGATTGTGTTTATATATTTCCAGTTCACCTGAATGTTTGTGTTTGATAGGTGGAGCATGATTCTGCACCTCCTGTACGAGGTCTCTGCTTTCTTTACTCGGATCATTAGAGGGGTTAAAATGGCACTAACTATACGTTTTGCTGCCATTGCTTTTCTCTCACAGTACCTGATCAAAGTTAATGAGATCAAGACCAAGAAGGGGGTGGATCTTCTTCAGAACCTAATAAAGTATTACCATGCACAATGCAAGTAAGTACCTGTCATCAGCTAGTCCTTTCAACCTATAAACCTATAAACGGACCCATCATCACCACTGCCTACTTGCTCAACACTATGTATCCCTGCTTACTCCTCATATAATAATAATAAAAATTACTAACCTTTTCCTTCCCAGTGTTACAGGTAAGGTACGCAGCTGCCTGCAATGATGTCTATCGCTGTATTACTGTAGTGATCTATTGCGCAAACTATGATTGTTCCTCCCATTACATCTTGTAAGTCGCTCTGGATAAGAGCGTCTGCTAAATGCTTAAAATGTAAATGTGAAATGTACCTAAATCAGGGACTGAGACCTCTGAGGTCCAGGCAGCCTGGGCGCGTCAGGGTGCAGTGATAGCGCTCCTTCTCACTTTTCACTGACTCTCCTTGCGTAGCCCAGGAGAAAAGGAGATTGGACAATTCGCACTCACCTTCTTCGGCAGACTGTCAATCATTGTTAGATTTGCAATCTGTATAGTTGGCATTGCGGACAGATCGACCGTATCCAGCTTTTATTTCAGGAAACACCAGAAGCGCTGCTGAGCTTGCCTGCTCTGCTGTGGAGAGGCCGCACAATGATTACTCAGGAGAACAAAGGGAAGAAGATCCTAAAATCTAATGGCATTACCGTGTGCTGGATTCTTTTCTTTCAATGCTCTGCGCCGTAGTGTACGAATGCTCGTGACTGGAAATCATGCGCACTACGTGGTCATTTTCTCCTTCTTTGGCTGTGTGTAACTCCGCTGTCACTGCACCTAAGACATGCTGAATTAGACTCTTTATGGGGGGCATTGGAAAAATACTTTATGGGAAGCTACATAATTCCAAAAGCACTTACTCATTCCCAAAGGTTATTATTTAAATGTGTTATCGAGTGCAATCAGAATAAAGTTGGAGGGTTTAAAAAATATAAAGTATACATTTTTTTAATCCAGTTTGCAGTTTTATGTAAAGCAATGGTATGGAAAACCACAACATGATGATAATCATTTATTTTGGTATGAACACATTGAAAATGTATTTCTTTAGAAAACATTATTATTTTGTAAAACGTTTTAGCCCCATTTGTCTATATTCCCAATATTGAGCCGCAGTTGTCGACGTAGGCCCTTCACATTGCTGCCCTGTCCTCCATCAGTTAGTTATTTTCGCTCTACCATCCAACAGCTGAGCTGCACAGATATTGTGCAGGAGGACAGTGCAGCTGGTGCAGGTGGACTAGAGGCAACCTGTGGGGTCAATATGACACAATGAGGTGAGGAACATCCTGCCATCAACTGAAATCCCCTCTCTTTGGTTATGGCCAATTATGTGACGCCCTGCAGGGCTGCCTGTCACAGTTGGCACCGTCATGGTCAGGATTTGATTCTGGACCGTGGGCGCATGTCACTGCATTGCACTTTAAAGTAGTTGGACGCGCTACCTAGCCACCCCCTTCTGGTATTATTTTGAGCTGTTTGGATGTAATTCACCTAATCCTCAGCTGATTTTTCTCATGCTGTTATCATATAGCTCTCTGAATTTTGTACTAGTAAAAACTCTGTGGTTAATGATGGGGAATTTTTATGGCAGGACCTACTTGGATTTAGCACTGTGTGTTCTAGATTGCTGAAATTGTATGGTATGGTGATATGGTAATGTATCCTTAATTGAATAACTGAACAGCGTTCAGATTCCAAGTGTCCAGAATGTGCTTTTTCCACTCATCCACTCATGTTATTTCCCTTCAAATCAATGTTTATTTTTATTTTTGTGTGAAGCACACACCAAGTCATTAGATGTCTTCCGACAAAGGATTGGGATATCCAAACAAACTCTTAATATGATTGTATTTATTCATTGTAGTGCTCAGGGGCCTTTTAAGGGGAGCCTTTTTTATAGGCAAGTAGACATAGTATTCCTTTGCTTTTATAAATCATTTATATAAAATACTAAACAACAGCAGGATGAATTTAAGTTGAAATGTATGTGTCGGTTTATGAATAACCAATATGTATGCAGCTGTGGGAAGAGACAAGCATTTCAAAAGAAAGAAAAAAGCTGTTAGCAAATGCTAGTGTCATAAAGAGGTAGGCTACAAATGGTTTTGATAAGTGAAAGACTGAACAGCCTTGTGTTTGGATTTTTGTCTCACGTCCATAGGCTCAGCTGGGAATCCTATCCTGGAGTCAGATACATTGTGCCGTTCAGTTTTTTTTCCTCTGTGTAACGTAACTACAGGGGAAAGAAGGAGTGGGAGGGATTCAGGTTTGGAGCCATGAATGTGTGATTAATTTAAGCATAAGTGGTCCCCTTTGTTGAGATTTCAACAACTCGGCTCCTTTTGTCAGGACAAAAGTGCCATTTTGAATAATTGATTAATGAAATAATAAGCAGTGGTTTTCAGCTGCACTGGAAATTAGATTCACTATGTGAATGCTTAATGCTGTGGAGAGAGGGAATTGTACGCTATAGGCATTTAGCAGACACCATTATCCAGAGCTTACAGTGTTAGATTTTGTACATACTGTCCATTTCTAACGCTGGATATATTGAAGCAATTCAGGTTCAACTTGCTCAAGGGTACTACAGCAGTGCCCCACCCGGGAATCGAACCGGCAACCTTTGAGTTTCAAGCTCACTTCCCGAATTATTATACTACACTGCTGACTCTTAATGATGATGTCAGATTATTACAGGAATTTAGTAAAACGAGCACTCTTACTAAAGGAGTGTGGAGGCGACCCATTTCTGTGTCGGACTCATTCTGTACATTTAGTTCAGAAACTTGATCAGGGTTGGAATTGCCGCATCACCTGGTCTTTGACCCAAAAACCCTTGGATAGAGGGCCAGAACCACCATGTCATGTCGCAACAAGGTTTAATTGCACTGTTCTGGAATTGGTAGCATTTGTCAGAACGAAGATCTATAAGGAAATGATCTTCATAGACAGGGTGGTGGCCCAGCAAGGTCTGGACCCGTAAACCTAATTCAAACTCAGTGGGAATTCCATGTATATTTACGGTTTGTGTAAACACATCTGATTGTTGAAAGTGCAGATCATTGTCCAAACTATACTATTAATTTTTAAAGTGATGCCATTCTACTCCTTGACCTCTTGTTATGCATTGAAGTTATACTATACAAACATTTCTTGCTACGGGATCCTTACATGAGACACCCAGCGGAGAAATAATAATTGCACTGCAACAGCATGACCAGCAAATGTTCTCTGCCTTTCAGCTCTCATAAATATTTACAGTGTTCATGTATATGTCACAGCAGCAGGGGGGGATTTATGGTTAAATAATGCTCAACTACAGCGCCTGTGTGTCTGCTTCCCTATTTCTCTCGCTCTCGTCTCTGTGCCTTTCAGCACGCAAGCCTTTTTGAAGTGCTATCGATAAGTTGGGGCAGGGGAGGAAGGGTGGATATTCCACATTCAGGGGTCAGAGGTCAGGCCCTGGCCTCTCCGCTGGGGTCAGACAGGCCTGGGAGCCCCGGTCTGGTCAGCTGAAGAAAAGGGCAGCTAGTTCCACCAAAAAATTCCTTTAACAATGAGGGTCTTGTGGTAAAAGGGACAGAACAAACATATTAGGAGGAGAATGACTGGCCCTTGAAACGGCGTGTCCTTGTCATCCTTGCTATACATGGATGTCATTAGACCAGTATTATACTGTTAGGTCTGTAGAGGAGTGTTAATGACTGTTTTTTTATGTAGTAGCTTAGAGTTCTTGTTGTTGTAAATCATAGAATTAATTATCTTTATCACTTCTTGTGCAAGTAGCACTGGTGATCGACTGGAGTTGCTATTGCACGATTTTGGCTGACCAAAACCTCCCTCTCACAATGATGCTATGGCCAATTGTGCATCACCCTGTGGGAACCCCAGCCGCAGTTGGCATGAGGCGACAATTACTGCAGGTTTCATTCAGGTGTGTCATTGACTGATCCATTATAGATGACAGCGAGCATTTCAGTTCCTTTGGAGATGTCAGTGTGCCTGAGCTTTGACAAAGCTGTGAGACGGTGCCTGAAAATGCTGTGTATCCACAGTTACAGTCCCAGGGATAAACACAAAGCACACTGTCCCACAGATGCAATCTGGTTTTAATTATGATTACTTTTTTCCTTGAACCCTACACATCACTTCAGGGTATGACTTTGTCTAAATGCAAAGTACTGTGTGCCTATATTGCAGATGTTTGGTGAGATGTGGCATGTATTTGCATTTTAGCAAGGAAACTGATTTTAAAATGCATTCCAACAGGACAGACTGAGGAAAACATGGCTTTAGTAGTATGGTACATACTTCATGCAGGACAGTGAGGTAAAGATTATGGCAGTGAAAGATCTATATAGATATATTCCCTTAGTTTTCCAGATCACACTAAAATGTGTCAGAAACCAACCAGAAGTAGCTAATTGATACAGTAATTTAATTATGCCTTGTTATTCTCATTTTCTTTCAGCTTTTTCCAAGATGGCTTGAAAACTGCAGACAAGCTAAAGCAGTATATAGAGAAGTTGGCTGCTGACCTGTACAATGTAAGTTATGTTTTTACAGACGGCTTCTCTTTTCTCTGAATGCCATTGCCGAGTTGCAAATATATTTTAAATTGAGACCTTTGTGCATTTCTTTCTCTGAAGATAAAGCAGACACAGGACGAGGAGAAGAAGCAACTGACAGCCCTGCGGGACCTGATTAAGTCTTCTCTGCAACTGGACCAGAAGGAGGTAAGTTTCTCAATGCAGCGGGCTGCATCAAGGTCAAGTGCTAGGGCCTCTGTATTTTTGATGTACGAGAGTGTTGTATGAGAGGCGGTCAACCTTTGATCGCAGATTAGTGAAATTTGGCTCATACTGGATCGTTGTGTTAGAAATGCAGTCTCACTAAATAACTTAACACTGTGTATAAACTTCCACACTATTTGGCAAAATGTGTAAAAAGTATAAAACCACAGAAAATCCCAAAGTTCTGTATTTGATGCCCCGGGCATTTTATTGACCTCCTGAAAATGCAGAGAAGTTGGGCTCATGTACTGTTTTGTATCAGTAATTGTCTCCTTTTTATATAATTGTGTTTGCTGGCAGGCGAATAATAACATCCATAGTGTTGGCAGAGAAGCCCACCCACACTGAACGCCCACATGTTGAAGGAACGGGAATAGTCATTTCTACTGTATGCCCATCACTATCTTCCCATGAGAAGGAGCATCAGGTCATGTTATAATAGCATTCACCAAGTGTGAGAAACATGCTGTCATGTCCAACAGTGAGAAGTGCACGAACGAACCAGCAGTGAAAAATTAGGCATACTGTACAGACGCCCAAAACCAAGACAAGCTAAGACATTCCCCAGATTTCAGCTTCCGCTGTAGCAGCTTCTCGATCTCTATTGGGGTTAGTTTTTGTCCAGGTTTGTGCTTTGATTTGTTGGAAAGCTTAATCAAGAAATTGTACCACAGTTCACCAAACCGGGGGCCCATGGTCTTCTTCTGAGACGGAGTTGAACCCACTTGATAGGCATAGCCCGAAAGAGTGAGTCCCCTGTTTTGCTGAGGGAGTGGCCAGTGCTGTACCATGCTGGTAGCCAGTGTGAAGTAGGCCTTGCTGGTAACCAGTGTTGTGCCACACTGACTACTCAGTGGAATGCCACTCACTGTCTAATCCAGAGCCAGCTTTGCCAGCACTGCTTCGACACTAGACACTGATCACTAGCGATTGATTGGACTCTTAGTATTGAGCAAATTCGCAAAGCAGATGCCCTTCTATTGGCGACCATTCACTCGAGTTTGACGTTAACCATTTATGTTACAATTGCAATGGTTAAATACTCCATATTTTGTGCATAAATCATCGCATATGTAACAATTGTAGCATAAATTGTAGCATATTGGAGCGTATGCAACTTTCTCTAGAATTTGCCTGCAATTACACACATCTGGCAGCAATATATCAAAAATAGCCAAATTTTGAACATATATTATTAGTATTCCTTGTGTTTTAATGTTTTCAAGTAACATTTGACAAGCAATGAAAAAGACATATTGGAGGCTATTGCTTGATCTTGAAATTGAAAACCAGATCAAAATGTAACTTTGAATTCCTACATGGTGCCATACATACAGTAATATTGTGCTTTATTGGCAGCTTTGCACATCTTAGGCATGTAGTCAAGAAAAGATTTGGAGACATTCCCGCAGTCGTGCAATGTTTAAACATCCGGTTTTCCAGGGTTCTGGTCATGCAGCTTGGTTAAAATTTGATCCCAAATGTTCCTAATGGGACACAAGTCAAGTGACTTTTATTTATTTTTAAAATTTGTTTCTGATTTTTTATCCCATTTTCTCCCAATTTGGTAGCCAATTAGACCCGCTATTTTTACGTCAATCCCCCCCTAGTAATGTTCGCTGCCGTAGTCCTGCGACCGGTAGTGACGAAGGCGAAGTGACGCCTCTTCCGAGACGTCACTCGCCAAGCCGACGACGAACCCCGGTACTTACAGGGCCACTCTTATACGCAGCGAACGTCACGCCGGCTTCCTCCCCCTCCCTGGGGCGGACAGCCAATCGCTGCCCCCTGGTGGCACTCCCGGCCAAAGCCGACACTTGGCGAGACGGGGAATTGAACCCTGGTCTCCGTGGCCAGCGTCGGACGTTGTAACCACTGGACCACGCGGGAGGCCCCCAAGTCAAGTGACTTTTGATAGCATATTCATAACTGTGGTGTTGTGGCAAATGCTGTTATCCTGTTACCCCACTGTATGCCTCAAACAAAATTCAAACCTGCTGTGTAGTTCAGTTCAAAAGTAATTGCTCAATGTGTAGGTGTATATTCTTCTATGTGGTGTGTAATTATCATTTACTGCCAGCGTTAATGTTAGTTTAGTTACATTAAAAATGGATGCAATGCTGATGTAAGGTTGGCAGGGCGTAGTCCAGTTTTTTCAGGATGGATGTATTGAGATTTGTGTTCATAGTGTTTCCTAGTGTTCATGTCTAGATTATTTAATCTACCAATCGAGTTTGCCTTTCTTAAAAGCAACGACGCTGAACATTAAATCTATTCAGTGCAAACCTAGTATGCTTTGTTCTTAATTCTGAATAATGGGTTAATTTCCTGTGCTCCTTACGGGCCACTTGTTTCGCTGAACTCATGTTTTCTAAGCAGCAAAAGAACAATGGCTTCTAAAATGTGACTCTCAAAATGAAGTGCAAAGCATATTGTTATTGTGAAACATCGTTTTTTTAACTATTCATGGTAGACTCTTTCACCCCACCAGAGACACAGTGTGTCTGAGGTGAACTGAATGACCGCTTGGGTCTCACAGTGCTAGTGTGCCGCGCCTGATTGAGTGCAGTTTGCTGCGTACGATGCTGAGTGCCATCCGCCATGACCACACTGCTTCTGTGTTTCTTTCACACTCTCTTCTCTTTCTCCCTCTCTCTCCCTCCCTGTTTCTCACTGCCTTTCCTGACTGAAGTCCAGGAGAGTAAGTGTCGACCCCCCTTTTGTGTACTCTGTGTGTTCCCGTGTGCTTCTTTCATCTTGTTAAAAGGCTACAGATCTGTGCAGCTCTACAAAAGCAATGAAGGGAAATTAATCGCATTACTGTGATAATAAAAAGCCATCCATGGTTTTTTGACGTGAACTGTCAGGGCTTATGTTTAGTCTGTCGTATGTAATGTGTGTGCATTGACCTTTTCTACATATTTTAACAAGTGTCTGTCTTTAGGTTAAATTGCTGGGTAGCTGTACATATTTGTATTTTCTTTGAATATATATTTTTTTACATTTTTGCTCCAGTGTGACCCTAGAAGTAATTTACACACACAATTGTGTAAGCACACAATGCTAATTGTATTTATTTGAAGTTTTCCTACACAAATATTTAGCAATGACGTGGTAACCACTAAACACTGAATGCTTTCATGCCATAAGGGAATCACTCTTACTTGGCTCTACACAGCCTATACTCCTGGTGATGCGTTGACTGCATGGTGTATTGTCCGTGTGTACAATTATGTATAGCGTGTGCTTGTTATGAATGCACGCTTTATTGACATTTGTCTTCTGTGTGTTTCCGCAGGACTCTCAGAGCAAGCAGGGTGGATACAGCATGCATCAGCTCCAAGGCAACAAAGAGTTTGGCAGCGAGAAGAAAGGCTATCTGATGAAGAAGAGTGATGGGTGGGTGCCACGCATGCTCACACACACACGTACACATGCACATGCACATGCTCGCACACACACACACACACACACGCATGCACACACACTCACACATACACACATGCACGCACACACCCACATGTACAACACACACATATACACATGCACACACACACGTACACACGCAGATGCACAACACACACACATGCACACACACGCACATGCATGCACCACACACGCACATGCACATGTGCACCACATGCACACACACGCACATGCACAGTGCACACATGCACACACACATACACACACACACACACACACACACACAGAATGGATCGGCTGTCAGCCCTCACTCTAGGATAATCCAGGGAATGGAGTTAGCGCTGGAGCCGGTCATTTTCTTCAGCTCGCAACTCACAAATCTCAGCTCACAACATCTATTTATGGTCAACTTTTGTTCCAAATCCTTGTAGCTGGATTTGACGATTTGACAATTTGGCCCTTTCAATGAACTCCCTAGATCGTGGAAGGAAGGATGGATGTGAAAGCTTTGTAACATCACATATGGTTAAGAAAGGCGTAAAGACTGGTGTGTTCAAAACTCCACGGAATGAGTGAAACCTGACCCCTGCGTGGCTCACAAGACCAGATAGCCTTACACCAGAGCTCCCTTTCTTTGTCCCTGAATAACATTTTTTTTCTGCTTGGTGGAGAGGTTACATCTTCCCCAGCGGGTTATTGGAGACCCTTACGAGAGACGGCGACAAAGACCACTGAAATATTGATCTCCCAGTCTGATGAGAGGATAGAGATACGTATAATGTGTATGTGTGTGTGTGTGAGTGGTGTAGTGGTGATGCTGAGTGGTGTGTGTGAGTGGTGTAGTCTGAATTTGTGCGTGTACCTTACATGTAATGTTTTTGTGTGTGTTTGTGTGTTTGTGTGTTTGTGTGTGTGTGTGTGTGTGTGCTTGCTCGCTTGCGTGCATCCATCTATGCATTTGTGCACAGCCCCCAACACAACCTCTTCATCTCAGAACCTCCCCACTGATGCATTATGGGTAACACCAGGCTGACTCACAGCTAATCCCACTTTGCCAGAGAATCAATCGCAATATCTGAGGAATAGCGACCCTGGCCCAGGGTTTATGGCTGGAAATAGAACTGAAATACAGAAATCTCAATTTCACTGTGCGCATGCCAGGAACGTTGCGGCTAACCTTGCCATTTGTAGTGTACATTCCATACTTGCTGCTTTAATTAGATAGTCATACTTCTGTCATATTTTACTGTACATTGCAGCCACGCTTAACAGTCACCATGGATAATTGGACACAGTGAAGTAAGAGAACTATATTTAATTCATTTAATATAGCAATATTTTATGGAGACGTTCTAGAAGAAGACTCTCTAAGTGGAGCGGTATTGTAATGTCAAGCGAGCCAATTAGAAACAATACAGCGAAACGTAAAACATTGCTTTGTTTTGTCCTTATAATTTTATCCAGTTTTTTATGGTCAGTCAGGGGCATTACGTTTTAGTTGTCCTTCCAGGGTTCCATGGTTCTGTCCCAAAGTTTGTTCTCTCCAGTGTCTGACATGATATGATTTTCAGGTTACAACATCAAAGGGCAAGGTCACAGACCCTCTGGGTAGAATTTTGCTTTCTGGCCTCCATTTCGTCATAGTAGCATCCATCTTGGTGCGATGATATGGATTACATTTGATCAAATGTTGTCCTTACTGTTCCTTTGAGCCCAGTCAGTAAAACTAATAATACCTTTTTTATTGTATAGCCATTTTAATTCCATCAGAATTAAAGAATTAAGAGTGCTTTACAGTCAATAAGAAGGAAATGTAACATAAATGTAAACTTAAAAAATATTAAAAGCAGAGGAAACCATACAAACTATGATAAGACAGCACGGTCTAATACTGTATATTTTCAAGTCACATGGTCAAAAAGCTAAATCACAGAGGTTACAAAATCGTTTATGTTTTTATGACTTGCACAATTATAGTTGTCTTAGTAATATCCATGGCTGCCCATTATGGAGTTTGGCATCTCCTTCCCTCACTGTATGAGTTGTCCACCACCCCAGTCATAAAAACATTGGTACCCTACTTGCACTTTCCACTTCTCCATAACATATTGAATATTTACACAACTTTTTTTTAAACTTAAATTTATTTTTTTACATTTCTCAGTTCTAGTTCTCTCTTCTCGACTTGTCATATAGGTAGGTATGCACCCACCCACCAGGTGCACCCTCATATTTAACATTTTCAATATGCCGATTGACATCAAATCCTGTTTCTTGCTCTCCCAGGTTGCGGAAGGTGTGGCAGCGGAGGAAGTGCTCGGTGAAGAGTGGCATCCTCACCATCTCGCATGCTACAGTGAGTCTCGATTCGCTTGGCTCAAACCGGCGAAGTGAGGATAAACATATCTCTCACGCTCTTTTTCAGTTCAAGATGCCATCGGTTGACCAACAGGTTAATTTTGAGGCACAATCACGTTGCCACTCCCCACTGCAGCAAAGGCCTATTTTCCTCCTACATTTCCTAGCCTGTGGTTCATCTGTTCAGTTCAGACGGTATGGCATGGCGGGCGAGGGAGGCGGCTTGGGGGGGGTTTCTGTCGGGTGTTCAAGGGAGAGTCACAATAGGACACTGATACTTTGTTACTCCGAGACTGCAGTGAGGGGGTGGGCAGGTCGCCATGGAAACAGCCCCATTCCCCTCCCCCCATCTGCAGCAGTGACTCATCTTGGTGTCGATGCTAAAGTGCGAGAAACGGAAGCTTCCAACTGTTCAGGGCCATTCATTCTTTCCGCGCAGCCGCCTCAAGCACTGCCGGTCTACGGGAGGCTAAGTGTGCTCCTGATGGTCACGTCTGGAGTCCAGTGGCAGAGTCATCATGTGGGTGATGGCATTTGGAAAAATACATTTAATTTGATTGCATTACCGCTGCGGGAGGGGAGAGTGAGAGGACAATTTATAACATGTAATGTAAGAAATGTTATTTTACACCCTTGAGTCATCGGCATACTGATACAATCGTTAAATGAAGCCTCTCAGGTAAAGTACCTCGCTCTAAGTACGTTATACTTTGCTGAGATTGTAGCCGCCATCCCAAAAGGCCAGAAAGGAGTGAAATAAACTTTTGTTTTAAATGTGTTTTTTTTTAAACCCCACAGTGGGCGCTGGTTTGCCCAGGTGTATACAGGAGCATCAATGCCCCGTTATTTTGTTCAGACATGGATATAACTGCACTCTCTGTGACCTTCCCCTGGGCCCGTGCCAGCCTGGCTGCCAAGCGTGTGGTTTACGATCGCTCATTTACGTCTGATAAACATCTCCGCGGCACAGTTATAACAGAGTTGCCCGGCTCACAGATAATAGTGGTGGCTGAGCACAAACACAGACCTCTGTTTTTTTACAGCTTCTTCCCAACACCCTTCGTGATTGTAGGCCTGCGCCCTGTGGGATCTAATGTCGCTTGTCCCTATTGGGCCATAGTCGGTCACAATTCCCCACTGTTCATTCTGATTGGGTGCTTAATTTCTTCCGAAGCCGGTGTTTTTTACATTACATTTCATTACATTACAGGCATTTGGCAGACGCTCTAATCCAGAGCGACGTACAACAAAGACTTTTGACTTCAAGAGTCCATCTGGGGCTTTTCCAACACCACCCTATCATTTCTTTATCCGTCTTCTCTGCTGCATGCCCTATTGTGCGATGGTGATTTTGGTATCACTCATTAATGCCCTCATAGAACATGGGATATTGTTTCATGCTGATCTCTTTTTGTTTGTGTCAGCCTTATGACCTGCTATATTTTACAACAGGTAGACTCAAACTGGTTGTGAACTGACATTTTATTGATATGGTGGTAGTAGTCATGGTGTTTAATCATTGTTTAATTGTTTAATGTAAATGTTGGCTGCGAAGAGGAATGTTTTTAATCATCTTAGATAAACTTCAGCCAAATCCCATATACAGGTAACTGCCAAAATAAAGGGAAGTAGTACTTGAAACAACGTACTTGAAAGAACATAGCACAGTATATTCTGTTACATATAAGGGTACATATATGCATATAAAGGGTAAACGGCTAGAATAAAGGAAAGACTTGAACAAATGAGGAATACAAATTATATTCCTGGTCAGGGTCGCGGGGCTGGAAAGCATGCGTTCCGGGCGAGGTGTTTCCATCACACAGGTGTAGGTTCCTGAGTTAATGCAAACTAAGAAAGGCAATTAACATCCCATCAAATGAGGAATACAAATTATATAGAAAGGGTCGGTGTGGTTCCTGATAAAAAATTAACATCCCATCATGCTTAGGGTCAGGCCCAGTTTCCCATTATTTTGGCTACCAAGTGATCTCATTGACTTTGAAAGAGGCATGATTGTGGAGGCACATTTGGCAGCAGCTTCAGTGGGAAAGACTAGGGGCAACTGTGATAAAAGGTGCATACAGCTTGAGCGTGATGTCCATGCATTGGTTCAAGATGTAAAGCAAAACAGAAGACCAACTCTGAGTCAGTTGACTGCAAATATCAATCTAGGGCATGAGCAGAACAGTGCATTGCCCAATGCCCTATTAAGACACTGTATGCTGCCGTTTCCTTTATTTGGGCAGTTACCTGCATGTCATAATGTATGTATTTTATCTGTCCATCTATTTGTTTAAATAGGTCTTCAACCTTTGATGAAAGATATTTAGACATTTTTAAAATTACAGTAAGGATATCCAAGATGGATGCTACCTAATCTATAATTCTCAGTATGCTACATGCAAAAGCAGCCCTGCACGCTGTACTTCTACCACTTCCTTGCTGTGCCTTTTAAAAGACTCTCTCCCCTCCCTCTGTCCTCAGTCTAACAGGCAGCCGGTGAAGCTCAACCTGCTCACCTGCCAGGTGAAGCCAAGTGGGGAGGACAAGAAGTGCTTCGACCTCATTTCCCGTACGTACCCCCTCTCTGCCTATACGCCCAACATCTGGCAGGGCCGTGCCAAGGCTCCGGGATGAGCGGTGCGGTCGGAGAGGGCGGCGGGGGGTAAACTCACCAGAGTGTTCCAGACAAAAAAGAGGCGACATTGTTCAGCAAATGTCAGCCTTCCCTCTCTGACGCACACGCCCTCTGTGCCGGCCGCTAAAAGGGTGGCTTTATGAGCCCACGTGCACAAACAGCCCCGATGTTGCCTCAGTGCGGGGGACCGCTCGCTGAGAGCCCCGCTCGCTGAGAGCCCCGCGTTGGGTTGCCAGAAAACGCATTTCAAGCTGTTGCCTCTGAGAATCGGGCAAGCCAAGATAATGTTTCCTCCCTGCTGAGCCTGCCTTCACTGTGCTTCTGTTCTTTCGGCAGATAATCGAACGTATCATTTCCAGGCCGAAGACGAACAGGAGTTTGTGATGTAAGTGTTTGTGTGTTTGTGTGTTTGTGTGTGTGTGTGTGTGTGTGTGTGTGTGTGTGCGTGCATGCCTGCCTGACTGACTGACTGACTGACTGACTGACTGTAGGTGGGAGCTAGGAGTGGTTGGGGGATTGTGGGGGAGGGGTGGTTCATCCCATAAAAAATGATTATGTATATTACTAACAATGAATTACAGGACTTGGTGGTGATGTAAAAAGCACTGACGTGATGATTCAGTGGGTCTGGTGAATTCTGGCGTGTGGGTGGTTGGCTGATACAGTAAACCCAGACCTCGGCTGGCCACTGAAGCAACATTTCCCACACAGGGCATTGATTACCTAGCAATTGATCACACTGTCAAAGCTGCAAACCAGTGTGTCACAAAGAAATTGACAAAATGGATGGCAGCACAATGCAGACACTGTTGTGGTACACATGGCTCAATGTATGATATAATGACACAAAAAATGACAAATTAAAAGCAAGAAAATGTATTTTGTATTTTGCCACTTTTGTTCATATTTGATTGTTACTTAACACATGCCCCATTCATACCCCAGATATCTCGCTCTCTGTCATTTACAAAACACGCACATACACATGTAGCTCCACACACACACACACACACACATATACACCTATTTATAGAGAGGGAGAGCAGGACATGCGTGCAAGTCACATTACAATGTAAGTACATAATGACGGTGTGTATTTATATATCAAATGGTAGTCTGTGTGGAAGGAACAGAGACTGGGCATGAATGTGGTCAGACTTTCTTAGGAGACTAGAGACTGAAACTCAGAGGGGGCTGTGCCTGCTTTGGGTGAAACATTTTGGCAGTTATTCAGGTCAGTGAAACCACTCACCCCTATTTCACACGCCCGCAGGAAGGAAAGATACTGAAATTTGAGTTAATGCACTAGTCGATTAGAGAATAACTGTCGCCGTGGCAGCCAGCCTGTTTGTTCACTTTGGAGAGGGGGGGCGAGTCACCAAACCCTTTCGTTTAAAATACCCACCGGATGTCTTTGGACCAAAGACTGCTTTTAGCAGCTGTTTGTCAGTGAATGAACAATGTCTACTGCAGACCATCTCTTCACCAAACACACACTTTTGGGTAGTGGATGCCTCTGATGGCTGTGGTATTTTAATCTCCCAAAGCTGGTAAACCACAGGGGGGAAACACGGCCGGAGAACTGCGCTGGCAGTTATGGAATGACTTCCTCGGCCACGCGGTGACTCAGAGCTGGGTGGAGCAGGGCGTTGCAGCAGGCTCAGACATCGCCGCGCTAATCACACAGCGCCACGTTTGTCTCCTGTCCTGGGAGATCAGACTCAGTCTCGACATTTGCCGCATTGTTATGCTTACACAGTAGGAAGAAACATAGCGACTGGGGATGTACACTCTAGGAGTTCATCGTGATGCGTATGTTGGTCGAATGAAGCTATAAAATCTAAAACGTATAATCTAAGACGTATAATCTTTAAAAGAAAAAACTGCCACAGAATTAGTGAGAAAAATGTGAAATTTCAGGGAATGAGATTCCTGTGGTTGTTGGTAAAATGGGGTTTTATCTTTTTTACTGTGCTGGTGGCCACAGACAAGAAAATGCTGCTTAACAAGTCCAGGTCATAGTCAATGTTTACACCATAACATCTCTACCCATTGTCTGATACCACAAACTCTGGTTTGTTCTCTAGGCCAGGACCTGAACCACCACTCCACACCAAAGCTCCATGTACCCTTCTGTGTGCTGCCCCCATGCCACTCCTCTCCTCTTTAAAACAGTGACAGTTTAATTTCGCGTCAGGAGCACTGCGGGGTGTGTTCCCTACCGGCAGTCAGCTGACTCAAAACGGTGAAATCTGATGTGAAATATAAAACGTGCTAGTTGGTTAGGCCATGAAGCTCAGTGCCTTATATTGAACCTAGGGATAACGCCCCCTTCCCCCTCCTCCCCTTCCTGCCCTTTCTTGTGCTCAGCACAGCTGATATTAATCTCTAGGAAGTGGATGTGAACTCAGCACTTCCCAGAAAGTGTGTCCACCTCCCTGAAGGTCCAGCTGGCCCGCCACGGTGTTTCCGAGAGCTGTTAATAGAGCCGCAGGTTGATAAAAATAGGGATTATAGTTAAGGACTTTGTTGTGCAATACTGAAGGGACCATTTCTAATGTATGCATCATTTACTAATACTAATACTAAAACAGTGCCATATGTTTTGACCTCTGAATCAAGAGGGCCCTAACCTTGAGTGCCTAAACATCACTTCCACATCCACAAATATACAGTTTTATTTGCATTATTTATCTCCTTTTCTTATACACATAGGCCCCTTTCCCACATGCACCTTAACCCGTAAATGTTTAGGTAATTTTCTGTGTTGGCGTCATGTGGGAACAGGAGCCGGTGTTTCTTTTCCTTGTTAAAACACTCTGGCAATTTTCCAGCTCTGGACCTAGTAAGATTTATGGAAGTCTTCAGCCACAGCTCTCGTGGGAACAAAAGCAACCACATTCCCAGATAAAGCACGCAAACGGTTACAATGTTCTTGCGTATGGTGATTTTGCGTTGCCAGATTACGGTGCGTTCATAATATAATATAAGTTATGTTAATGCACAAGCTAGCTAGCTAGTTACATGATCAAACCAAACATTTAAACATTTAAGCATTTCACATCCAGCTAGGGACTCACGCTAGTTTATGGAGGCTATTTTCCTAACATTTCACATTCATCTATCTGATAGCAATTAACTACGATATCAGATTACATGCACATGGATAGCTATGTGGCATAGGAGCATTGTATTACCTAATCACATTGCCAAATAATGAACATTAGCTAGCTAGCCAATTGATAGCTGGGTTGTATTTAAGTTGCCAGTAGTTTTGTCTAGCTTTGTGCTTAGTTAATAAATAAAAAATTAGAGGTGTAAACTTTGTCAGTTGACTCTTGAAAGTCATAAAATGTGTTAAATGTATGGCCAGGGGGGTTCATTGTCCTCAGCATAAAAATCCATTGTAACTCCTAATGCTAGTTAGCAGCGTCTTTGTTTTAGCTACTGAAAACGTCTGGAAATTTGACAGACTCAGAGACAAGGGAACTTTTGTCCATCCGCGCAGACCACAAAATTAACCACGTCTCTGTGGCACCGTCAGAGATGCCGTGGTCTACGACAAAATAACAGACATCCCACGCAAATGGGGTATAATGAGACAGAAGGCCCAGATCATTAGCAAACCGAAAAGTCTGCGTAAAAAAACTTGAAATAAATACACTGCATTGACTAATCTATCCGGAACGATAGATGCCTTACCCGGATAATTGAACCCGGCAATGTTGCGGATTCCATGTGGGAAAGGGGCTTTAGTCATGGTGGCGTGCGCTCTGCATAATTGACGCACTATGTCTGTAAACTGATAAGGAGCTCCTCTTTCAAGTAGTCTATCCATGGCTCAGCAGCAGAGGCCTAGGGGCAGTTTGAGGCCTTAAGCCTCTGGTGCTGTGGAGAGCACTGTGCCATAACCACCACTATGAACTGATATATGTGACCCATGCGTTTGTGTGCATAGCTGGATCTCGGTGCTGACCAATAGTAAGGAGGAGGCCCTGAACATGGCGTTCCGTGGGGAGCAGAGCACCGGGGAGGACAGCCTGGAGGACCTGACCAAAGCCATCATCGACGACGTGCTGCGCACGCCTGGCAACGAGATCTGCTGCGACTGTGGGGCCGCAGGTATATATTGTGTGTTTGTGTCTGTGTCTGTGTCTGTGTGTGTGCGCGTGCATGTTTGTCTGCTTTTGTAGTATTTTTGTGTGTGTGCTGGGTACAATTGTATTGGCATGAAACAATGTGTAATTAGTGTTAACAACCTTGCGAGACCTGAGATTTGAGCTTATTATCACCTTTGCAGGGGTAATGTATTTCATCAGTATGGAATTGCTCATGGTTTCTTCGATGCAGCACTTTATTTTTCAGGTCCTATTGAGTTTTTCAGGTCCTACTCTTTTCCTTTGTAGTCACCATAAAGTTTAGGAAACCCCTCACCTTCGAGGCCAGTGAAGTGTTTTTATTCATGACGCTCAAGCGCAGTCTGTCCACACCTCTGCATTAGCTGTACCTCAGCCAGGTCCCTGCATTGACACCCTCCCGCCCAGAGTCAAACAGCCGCAGCCAGGTCTCATCTCCACTGCGTCGTTAGCGTTCTGTCCAGCATGCATTTCACCTGATCCACCCCTCCCCTAGCTGAAAAACAGACTCAGCAGTCAATAGAGCACACGCACCTCCCCCAAAGCCACCGCCTCCCCCAGCCGCTCTCGGATAATCACCAAAAAGCCCTTCGTCAGCAAAAAAAAGCTGTTGTGTGGTGGTGCCGTCAGCCAATTGAGCAAGGTTCAGATATCAGGAGGTAGCTGTCCGCCGAGGATGAGCAGATGAGCAGATGAGCTAGGGTGGGAAAAACAAGAACATTATATCCCTGCATTTCAGTGCTCATTCTGTGAGATTACACTGTGTTCCACTCTTAATCTTTCTACAGTATGTTTCAATTGTACAGTTGGGAGTAGAATGCCTTGGTTAAGAGTACATTTTAACATTCCTAGCCAGTATTTGATCCCAAGTCACTCATGTTTGGTATGTTAGCTATTGCAATCCTACAGAACAGGAGCTAGGCCCCTCTATCATAATCCTGTGCGTATGTATCCGGTTTCTGAATGAAAAACTTTTGCCTCATGTGAGCGGGTGACTCGTATCCACTCGATCGAGTCCTCTGCAGACTACCAAATGACTCTCCACAGAGATTGCAACCATATCCACAAACTACGGACATCCATTAAGACAGTAAAATGTCTGCTGTCTGCTTTGTATCACTTCAAGTTCCGCTACGGTTTCTAGTTGTCATCAGTCTTGGCGTGTTCCATATTTTCTGCTACCGTAAGGTGATCTTGTTTTCATTACCCGCTCATGCATTTTGTGAATGCAGAGATGAAGAGACTCAACACAATGCTGTTTTTGCTGTTTATGATTAGGGACAACCATGTGTGGTGTGCCCTCAAATTTCAGAGGCCCCCTAGTGGTCCATTATCTTCATGCAGGCGAGAGCCAATTGCATATTATAAGGATGTCATGACTGATAAATATTGGATTATCTTGAAGGGAAACATGGCAGTAGAAATAATTTATTCGTGACCTTGAGAATAGTGTGCTTACTTGCATTTTTGGCTTTCATGTATTTTTGGAAAAAATTATGCTTTACATTTTTACATATCTGTACCATTTCAGTGACAAAATTCTTCTGAAATACACACTGGCTGAATTCAGTGTTTTAAGAAGAACATAATGACAAGAAACGTCCCATTTAGACTTGTCATGTCCTAATCTAAGGAGTAGCTAGTACTGCATCTAGCCTGGACATGAACAAGTCAAGTTTTTCTGCCTCTACCTTTACATTTTAAAACTGTTTGTTTAAACTTTGTTCAAACACTACCATTTCAAGAAATTGCTTTGCAATTCTGTTCCAGACAGAAACAAAAATGCTGTTAAGAAATTCACAAACTTGCAGTCCATTCAAACTGCAAGTACAATACAGGAATAAGAAGGTCCCTGTGCCCCCTTGTGTCTGAAAAGCGTATCTACAGTCATTAAATACTGGAGTGTCCATGGTAGCACAGTGACTGTATAGGATACTTAGCTGTATTTTAGATAAGAATGGATTCTTATCTGCAAATTCACAAATCACAACCTGGAATCCATAAACATCCAAATAACCTCCTGGGGTGTTTTAAGATTCTGTCCTATGATTTTCCAGTTGAGTTACGGTCTGCCTAAGTGTGTGATTTAAAGGTATACTAAGCAATTTAACGTCATCGCTCAGTGGCGGGGTGACTTGACTAAACAAACCCGCTGGAACATGCAGCTAAAATAAAAGAAACACCAAGTGTCTTAATAGGGTGTTATTAGGGCCAGCACGAGCTGCCAGTCCAGTTTCAGTGTGCCTTGGCATAGATACTATACGTGTCTTTAACTCTATTGGAGGGATGCAACACCATTCTTCCATGAGAAATTCCATCATTTGGTGTTTTGTTGATGGTGGTGGAAAATACTGTTGTTAGGCACTGCTCCAGAATCACCCATAAGTGTTCAATTGGGTCAAGATCTGTTGCCATGGGATATGGTTTGCATACTATGGATGGGGGCATTTTCATCCTGTAAGAGACCACTCCCATCAGAATATATACTGTATATGCCATATATACTATGGCTGGGACGCATACAAACTGCAGTCCAACCAGTAGCCACACCGGCCTCGGGCGCTAGTTGTTCCTGTCTACTACCTAGTTTATGTTAGACGAATACAAATAAAAGAATAATCCTAGCTAGCTGTGGAACCTAAAAGCAAAAAACAACAACATTGAACACAGAAGGTACTTGTAAAAGGTACAGATGTGGAAAACCTGTAAAAATTGTACATGCATTTTTGAAATGGCAAGAGCCAGCTTATTAGCACCGATGCGGAGATGGGATCTTTCCTCCTTGACAGGTGAGCAAGGCTGGTTAGCGTTCGCTAGGATAGCTATCACCTGTAACAAGCCTTCCTAGACACGTTTCTGCAGTTGCAATGGCTACGACCAAGCACTGGCTGAAGGGCACACTAGCCACGTCTGATCAGGTCTAGCTATAGTAGATTGTATGGGTCAGCGAATTAATGAATGCCTAATTGGAATTGTCGAATCAAATACATTTACGCATTCATTTCCGTTCTGTTAAAAATGTGCTTAATATTTCTCGCTATCAGTAATGAACAGTCATTTGGCAACGTGGGATGATGGCCCAATAAATGCAGGCACTTCCATTGTCATGTGTTTACTAACACTACCGCTCGTGCAGTGACATCAAATTGCTCAGTATACCTTTACGTTAAATAAAGCCCTGGATCTATTGCACAGTCTGGTTTGAATGTGTGTTCTTTCTTGGCTGATTTGTTCTAGAAATCGATGTATCATTGATAGCTCTTAATAGCTTCCACATGCATTTCTCTGTATTTTCAGACCCAAAATGGCTGTCCACGAACCTGGGCATTTTGACATGTATTGAGTGTTCAGGCATCCACAGGGAAATGGGGGTACACATTTCACGGATCCAGTCCATGGAACTAGATAAATTAGGAACCTCTGAACTCTTGGTAAGTCCATGAAATTAAATGTTCTTGTCTTGTCGTGGCATGTTAAGTTAGAATTTTTTTAAATCTACAGTAGCCCATATGCTGTGTTTTGCGAGCAGAAAATCTGCATATGTGAGAGGGCTTCTAGGGTTGTATTATGCAAACATGAAACCAAGGGAAAATGTGTGGCTGGTTGTGCATTTTTAAATGAGCCTTACCAGGGCCATTTACTTGGTGCTTCCTTGAAACACACAAGAGAACCTTTCTTGGGTTTATTCTTAAATGCTTAGTGAATTTTGTTCTGGAAATTATTATTCCTTTACAGCACACAATGAATCGCTGAACAATCCATTTACTTCTGTGAAAGTTAATTACATTTCCTCAGTTTGAATCCAATGTTGTGTCTGTGGCATTTCATGTAGGTTTAGCCCTGTCTGTTTGTTTCCATTGCAGCTGGCCAAGAATGTAGGGAACAGTAGTTTCAATGAAACTATGGAAGGGAACCTTCCTTATCCTTCACCAAAGCCCACTCCATCAAGTGACATGTAAGTCTTTCACACTTACAGCTTCTGCTTAACCATTTATAATATAGAAGAAGCACAACATTTAGTCTGACACACACACAGATAACTAGATGTGGAGTCACCTCAGTCTCTGATCAATTCTCTTAACAATAGTGTTGCAGCCCCCCAATTAGGGGAAGTCCTGTTGCCTCACACCCCAGGGCAAATTAAATGTGTGTCTTACCTGTATAAAAGGTGGCTGCATTTTTCGCATGCTTTCATTCCCATCGCCTGCTGTGTAATTTCCTGTTTTCAGTTACGAACACCGGTTGCGTCTTTTCATCTATTTGGAGATCGTTTTACTCTGTATTTTGGATTTACTGTCCAAGCTGTAGACCTCTTAAAGAGAAATTAGTTTCCCAGAAGGAAAATATTTCTCCTGGTGGCGTTGGCAGAGAGGTTTGGAGGTGCATGGCTTTCTGTTTATCGATAGTTATCAATCATTATGATGAACAAGATAATGCCCCCTTATCTGCAGCTATTGCAGCTAGAGTCTAATGTTTATAACAAGCACAATACATTATTTACACCCCCTGCCTCCACTGACCCAGGGTGTAAGAGCCTGCTTTTCCTCTCCCCTTTCCCTGCGTTCCTCTGCACCTCGTTCCTTAGCTGGCTTCTTCAATATAACCCCTTTGACACCATTTAGAAAATTTGGGATTTTGCCAACTTGCCGTATTATCCATGACACATTCACTTGAGTATGAAAGATGATCACCCACAATCCCGTTGGCACCAAGCTGACTTTTTGGAGCCACTTTGAATACTACTGTCCTGTGGCAATTGATCTTGGTTTATAAACTGGCATTCATATCAATTGGACTCTGATGGTAAAACTGTGCCTCAGAAACATCAGATGTCTTGCCAATCACAGAGGACAAATGTTCCTACTCCTTAGTAACCAGTACTTCCTGTTTGTGTGCACCCTCAGCAACACTGCAATCACAGAACAGATTTAGCTGCAGCTTAACATTCTCTGACAGCAGCTTCTTACAACCTCTTTAATTTAAACTGCCTCCTTACAACCTCTCTGCAATTACATTATAATGGAATCTTGTTTGCCATTGGTCCTAAGTGGTTTAATAATATTAATTGAACAACACAATGGCTAGGTCAGTTTTTTGCTACCAAGTTACCAAGCAGACTATAGGTTTCTGGCTCAATATTTACTACTAAAGTAATTCTGTCTCTGCTGCATAGCAGCTGGTCATTGCTTGCTGTTACAGTTGCCTTTCACACCTTCAACCCACATCCCTTATCCACTCTGTCAGTTTCCCACATTTGAAATGCTACATGTATCTTATAAAACTACCTACTGATTTATAGGACAGAGCAGCATGTAGAGTAGGATACAACATTGGTTGGTTCTGCATGAGTTGAATTTTAATGCATTGAAGTGGAAACGCAATCGTCGCCCGTGGTTCACTGCCTCTCCCCTCCCCCACAGGACGGCAAGGAAGGAGTTCATCAATGCCAAGTACGTGGACCACAAATTCGCTCGCAAGACCTGCACCTCAGCGGCTGCCAAAATGATCGAGCTGTACGAAGCTGTGAAGTCCAGGGACCTACTTGCACTAATCCAGGTCTACGCCGAGGGGGTGGAGCTGATGGAGCCGCTGCCCGAGACAGGCCAGGTGAGGCCTTGCCTCGGCCCTCCCCCTGGCGCTCCCCTGAGCCAGGGATGGTGCCACGGAATGACATTCTCACACAAAAAGGGTTATCGCCAAAAAGCACTGACTGTATATAATTATCCCAAAAACGGCTGAGCGTGGCAAAAATAAAAAAAAACTAATCTCAGGATTTTCACACACGATTATGGTGCATTAGAAGCGTGATGGCCTTTACCGTTGGAAAAGCAAGGGTGTTTAGTATTTTGCTGTTCCAGTGTTTTTGCTTGTTTATCATCATAGAGGGGGAAATGATGCATGATGCGTGTTTGCAGAAAGGCACTGATGATTCCCTTATGCACAGTCCGTTCTCATTTCACGTCATCACTCTATCAAGCCCAAAATGCAGGCTTTGCGAAAACAAAGCGAGCATTTTGACCCGAACGTGCATTCTGCGTCATTTGTGTTGCGTCAGTTTGCGCTTGCCCCACAGAGCTCCTCAGCCACTCTCCTTATTCTAACCACGGCCGAGATCTCTGACCCCCCTCCGAAAGGGCCTCTGTGCATGGCAGTCGGGGGCACTGACATATGTAACTGCACCCAGCTAAGTTTGCATGTCCCAGACAACACGGGAGCTTTAGATAAAGACCAGAGGGTATCAGTGGGACTCCTCTGAGGATTACCGGGAGTCACGGCGGCACTGTTTTCCGTCTGGACTCACTGACATCTGAGGAAGTCCTGACAGTGGAGCAGAACATTTTCAAAGGGAAAGGAGATCAACGAGCAGACAAGCACGAACGCGACCGAAGTGGAGAGAGCTGAAAGAAGGCCGCTCTTTGACCTACCTCCTGATAACAAATTACCGGCCCTGTGTCACCGGCTGAACCAAAACATTGGGATTAATGTTAGCGTTTAGCGCACAGGTCAAACTGTGTATGGCACCCCCAGCCTAGAAAGCTGTGGCATACTCATGCATCAGAGGTGATATGGGTCATGTACAGGTAACTGTCAAAAAAAAGGAACCACTTGAGTAAATTAAGGGTTCTGGCGGCTCTGTTACGGTGTGGGGTGCAATTTCCTGGCATGGATTAGGTCCACTCAACCCTCTTAGAGGGCAAGGTTAACACCAATAAATACAAAGCCATTCTGTTTGATCACCACCATCTTATGGTGAAGCATTTCTATCCTGATGAGAGTGGTCTCTTCCAGGATGACAATGCCTCTATCCACAGGGCAGGTCACTGAATGATTTCATGAGCGTGAAACAATGTAAACTATATGCCATGGTCATTTCAGTCACCAGATCTCAACCAAATTAAACACTTATGGGAGATAAGCGTTTTCCACCCCCACCAACAAAACACCAAATTATGGAAATTATTGTAGAAGAATGGTGTTGCATTCTTCCAATAGAGGTCCAGACACTTGTAGAATCAAGTGTTTGTGGTGGCCCAATGCCCTATTCAGACATTTTGTGTTGGTGTTTCCTTGATTTTGGTGATCATGGTGTCGTCATTATAAAGTTATGTTGTGGAGGTCAGTGCACTTAGCCTTTGAAGTTCACGTAAGCCAGGCCTCCAGGGCTTTGTTTCTACTTTAGTTCAGTTGACGCATATTTGTTATTAGGTCAAACTGGGACAAAAACCGTGAAAAAAATGCCACAGAAATGTTGGGTAAATCTATCCTATAATGAATACAATGCCAGCAGATATAAAGAGTGCAGTTTGCGTGATGTAGGCTGTCCTGTCCTAAATTTGACCTTGCATCAAAATGAGTAAGCATGGCCAGTTTGTTATCCAGTTATGTAAAGGCTTTTACCATAGATTTTTAAAGTGCGCTTCTCCCTAGGGTGCCACTGTCCTCGGTGCCTTCCTGCCAGCGATCAGAGGGAAACATTATTCTCGCTTAATGCAGAGGATCACTCAGTTCCTCCAAATTCGATTACGGGATTATCTATTTCTAGGAACTCTAGGAAATGATCTATTATTTAGGAACATTTTGTACTACAAACATTCCTGCATTGGGACTGCACAGCACATGAGCGCAAGCTGCGGAACATGTTCACAAGCACTACAAAACCATTCGTGACACTTATGCCAACCAACTTGGAGTGTCAAAGGGCATGCCATGTCACCATCCATATAATACATTATATTAACCTAATAAACCTAGAACTAGTGCTAAAAAATATGTTTATGTTGTTTTGAGACCCTTCTCAGGAACCACAGTGTGATTTGACCAATAAAAGAGCGTATAGGGGAAGTGCATGAAGGGACAATTTGATCAATGCTGCATTTTTAGATGAAGAGAGAGGATGCAGTGTAGATGCTGTTTACTTTTTCCAATGTTTGCTGGCAGTGATTGATCATCTGTGCATGTCTTGCTTTATTCCCCCCTCCACAGGAGCCAGGAGAGACTGCACTCCACTACGCGGTCCGGTCTGCTGACCAGACCTCTCTGCACCTGGTCGACTTCCTCGTGCAAAACAGGTATGCAAAACAGGTATGCCGGCTCCTAGCACCCAGGAATTGTAATTGGCTTTCAGCTAAACTGTTCAAATGGCGGCATAAGAGCGTCTGCCAAATGCCTATAATGTAATTGCCACACACATGTTTGCCACACTGACCGGTGCTCTATTGTCCTCTGATCCGATGAGGCCGTCATTACCAGGTCAGTTGGTACATAGCTAAGTGACTGATCAGGATTTAATTTGTCAGAGTTGGAAGGTCGGAGAACGACCGAGAAATCGCAAGTGAAGGGTCCACAGCGAAGAGGGACGCAAGAGAATTGTCACGGGCCTGCCGACAAACTTGGAAAATTCACATCTGTACCAAGTTTGTAATTTGCTGGTTTCAAATTGGGTGAAGCCTTGTCTACATTATAAATTCCAGTGGAGGTTTATTAAATAGTAGACGCACTATACTGGACTTGTCCTAGCCGAACTGCGTATGTCTGGGTAAAGGTAATCACACAGACTGGTCACCATGTTACACGATCTGGCTGTGGTAAAAGGGCACCCTTCTTCGTGCGGCGTCATCCGGTAAGGTGTAAACACAGCACCGAATGAAAGGATTCACCTAGTCTTCCGTGGCATGAGTGGAACTGGGTCAAGCTTTGTTTTCAGTCTTTAATTTATTCCTTTCTTTTCAAGGGCTTGCTCACAGCTGACCCAAATACAGTCGTGGCTTAATTAGTCACAGGAAAAGGAAGTTCCACATTAATTAATGGACCTATTCCAAGAAAGTCCTGTTCGCAGATGGTGTTCATGACACGACACCCTGCTTTTTTGTCCGGGTAGAGCTGAATGTTGATGGGATCTGACCCTTTCAGGTACGCTCTTTTTAGTATGTCGTGTGCTGAACCATAAAAATAGATATTTGGAGCAGTGCGCTTTCCGTCACAGTTCATGTATTGCTCCTTCCAAGAGGGAGTGCTGGGTATTGTGGTGGCTAGAGACCAGGCCTTCAGAAGTGTGAATTGGTTGCCGGGCAGCCAGGGGAGAAGATGACGCTCCTCTCCAGCTGTTTTGCCAGATGCAGAGGGGATCTGGGACGTAGGGGCCCAGCCATGTATCCTCCTTTCTGACACAGATTTTATCCAGTAAACAACTAACTGGGTTTGTGTTGTATTTGTTTTATGATGCCTTGTGGGTTTATTGTTAACACTAGGACATTTACCCCAGTTAATTCCAGCAGTACTTGAAACAATATAGCACAGTATATTCTGTTACATATAAGGGTACATGTATACATGTAAAGGGTAAACACTTGAGTAAACGAGGAATACAAATTATATTGAAAGCAGGTGCTTCCACACATGTGTGGTTCCTGAGTTAATTAAGCAATGAACATCCCATCATGCTTAGTGTCATGTATAAAAATGCTCACAGGCCCAGTTACCCATTATGTTGGCTATCATGGCTAAAAGTAGAGAACTCAGTGACTTTGAAAGGGGGATGATTGTTGGGGCACGTTTGGCAGACTGCTCAACTTGCTGATGTTTCTCGAGGAGCAGTGGAAAAAAGTCACATGGTCAGATGAGTCATCCTTCACCCTGTTCTCAACAAGTGGACAAGTGCATGTGTGGTGCATGCCAAAAGAAACCTACAGGCCCAAGTGCTTGTTTCCCACAGTGAAGGGTTCTGGCAGCTCTGCTATGGTGTGGGGTGCATTTTCCTGTCATGGATTAGGACCACTCGACCCCTTAGAGAGCAAAGTAAACATGAATAAATCTAAAGAGTTATCACTTTCATCCTATGGTGAAGAATTTCTATCATGAATGGGAGTGGTCTATTCCAGGATGACAATGCCTCCATCCACAGGGCACGAGTGGTCACTGAATAGTTTGATGACCGTGGAAACAATGTAAACCATATGCCATGGCCATCTCAGTCACCAGATCTTAACCCAGTTGAACACATAACAGAGATTCTGGAGTGTTTGGAGAACATAATACCAAATGATGGAATTTCTCCTGGAAGAATGGTGGTGTATTCCTCCAATACACTTGCAGAATATATGCCAAGGCTTATTGAATCCATTCTAGCGGCTCGTATGTCCAATGCCCAATTAAGACCCTTTATGTTGGCATTTTCTTTATTTTGGCAGTTACCTGTATTTGTGATTGTTTCTTTGTATTTGTAAATCCTAAATACTTGTTTCCCTTTAGAGATTTATTTATATGTATAAAAATATTTATATTTATATATATTTATATGGATTTGTTGTAGTGTAATCATGTTGATCTGAAATCACAGCCCCTGCAACAATAGCATTGAACACAGTAGCTAAGCATGGAGGAATCAGGAATTTTGTCTAACACTGAAGGAATTGGCTGAAAGTGTAAAATGGCAAAGACAGCATTGTTTGGAAATGGGATAGCAAGCAACTGTGTATCCGTGATAATTCCTGCATTAATGCATTAATTAATTATGCATACAAGCATTGCACCGTACATAGAAATGGTAATCCACATGGCGTCTGGGTCATTGGCCCTGTTTAATGTAGCACATTTTCAATGTCTGGTTTGGATGTTAACACACTCTCATAACTTGTATTACCTGTGTCAGTGGCTTGTGAGCAGAAATTTGCTCCCTTAAACAGTACCATGGTTTTCTCACTCATCCGTAGTGTGCTAAATGTAAGGGGAAATCACATTTATATGCACGGTGTCATCTTCCTAAGGCATTTTGACTAATTGGGGTCCCTGCAGACAGCTAGAAAACTTTTCCCGGTTCAGTTAGTTTTACATTTATTAGTGACGCCATCCGTCATTGTGACAGCAGTTATTACTGACTAATTATCTCGCATTTACGTGGGAACTAAAAGGACGGGAGTTGAACAAGTAATTTAAGTCACTTCCTTTCAATGAGAGTCACTTCAATCATGTGGCCAGGCAAATTGCCGGATTATTTCAGTACGGAATTACGGAAGTACTTCAGTGTAGATTCTATATTGTAAATATCATCATAGTTATGCTGAGAATAAGGAACGCTTGTCTATCAATAAGGAACCACCAACTGTTTTTGTTGATACAGCACTTTTCAGTGGATAAGAAATTTGTATTCATTTGGAGTGACGCTTCCTATGTACACTTAATGACCATTCCACATTGCTCAATACATAAATATATTATAAATAATATATATAAATAATACATGCTGTACTGAATATTATTCCTGTGACAAAACTGCATCAGTTGGGTCACGTGGTATACTAAAGGCAATGTTATAATTGTATGGTTTTTATTGGTGTATATGCGTATTTATATAATGTATAGTTATTAATGGGTCTGCTAGGTGGCTTATCCTGCTAAGTCTGTGCATTGGTTAAGGTTCCAGCGTGTGGTTGTACTTCACATTGTGGTATCAAACTTGACCATGCCAATGCCAGCGGTGGCTGGCAGCCCCACAGTCAGTTTTGATGGTCCTTATCTCAGTGCACACCGGCGACTCCTATAGTTGATTGGGCACCTGTAGTCTGCCTTGGCCAGCTTTGCATGAAGGATACTCTTCTGATGCAACGACTTCATTTGGTTTGTCACTTAACGGCACCATAGCTGAAGCCAACAGGAATCTCTGAGAATGAAATTTGACATTATTTGCCTTGCTTCGCACATACTGAGCTGCAAGCCCTGGGATTTACGCGTGAAAACAATGCTTCATACATTATAGTCCTGTCAACAATATATTTGTACACAAACATCAAATTGGCATCATATTTGCATGAAGCCTGCATTCAGTAAAGACATACATAGAAGTGGTGTGCAGGCCTTCCCTGCGTACCGACCAAATTAAAAAATTTATAAAGAACCATTTTCTGGGCTCCAGCACCATCAGTCCCCTTCATCAGATGAGGTTACCAGAAGAGCGGTTAGTTTGAGCACCCACAGTTCAGAGCAGCTCAACAGCTCAACAGTATTGGCATCTCACATACAGAACGTATGCCATTTAGCGGATGCTTTTATTCAAAGGGTATCCTTACAGTAGTGAATGCATACATTTTTCAGTATATGTGGTCCTGACGGGAATCGAACCCAGAACCTAAGCTTTGCCAGGGCCGTGCTCTACCTACTGAGCCACACAGAACCACTTTGCATATAAGTTCAGGGGCATATGAACACTGTCACACCGTCACACTGCACAAGTGATTTACCTACTAAACAGATGGTCTGTAAGGCCACTGCAACTCTACCCCAAATTGAAAAGTTAGCGGAAGGCCATCGCAGCTCCACCCACAACTGGCTTCATGAAGGCCGACTCCGTTCACCCCCATTTTACTCATGGGTCAGTTTAAGTGTAGACAGTTGGCTTTTCCCTGGGGATGGACCCCGTTGCCACACGGTATCGTCTTCCAACCCCTCTTTCCCGCGTCTCTCGCCTGCACAGTGGCAACCTGGACAAGCAGACGGAGAAGGGGAACACGGCGCTGCACTACTGCTGCCTCTACGAGAAGCATGAATGCCTGAAGCTGCTCCTGAGGGGCAAGCCGACCACTGACATCAGTGAGTATCTCAGCCCTGGCCACGGCCCCACGGCCCACTTCCCCTCATCATGGGGGCACTCCCCCTGAATTTCAGTGTTGGTGTTTGTACGTGATGTACACACGAACATATGTGCTCGTAGAATGGTGAGCCCATGTATTCCTGAACACAAGCCTGCATGTACTTTCATTGGTGTGAATTGTCTTACATAGGCTGTGATGGCGTTTTACCAGGGATAAAAATAGACCTTGCTGTGATTCGGTTGTCGTGTGTAACCTGGGGTTATTTCAGCCAATCAGAACGGAGAGACGGCGCTGGATGTGGCCAAGAGGCTGAGGAACGGCCTGTGTGAAGAACCAGTAAGTGTTGCGTAACTATACAGGAAACGCAGCTCTGTGCAAGCCTCTTAACTGTTGACTTTCAAATGCTTGATGCCTGCCTCAGTCAATACTGTTAAACCTGTCACCATACATATTAGGGTTTCACTGTGTGCTTCTGAGTTTAATCTAGGAATCCAAGTGGACATGCACTTTGATATATTTGTTTAATTTAAAACAGTGTGTCTATGCAGGGGGAAACGCTTATGCGGTCAACCTTCTAAGGCAAGTTACAAATTGTGACCACTAGGGGGCAGCAACTAAATATATTTACAACACGTGCTATGAAACGCAATCAGGTTTTGTTCACAGACAGTAATTTTCATGAGCAGCAGTGAACTCCTGTCTAGACCAGTCTGCATTTGACACCTGAGTAGCCTTATGATAAGATTCATGCCGTGTGCAATCCATGAGCGTTTCAAACACTTGTGCACTGCAGTCTGTCCAGTGATTCCCTGGGTGCTACCATGAGATACATATTACTGCTATGTGACTGCATTTTGTGCAAAGACACTGGTGCATAAAAGATTCCTGATGTCTGTGCCCATTTTTTGCTTTAATGCAACCTGCCCAAGCACACGTTTATCAGCTAGATAAGCAAGGTGCTTGCTCAGAACATTGTGCTCATTGTGAAGATTGTCTTATTACCCTCGATCGAACAGCGTTCACCATGCTGCATTGAACTATTTTTGAACGAAGAGCCCCGCGGCCGTGCTATCACAACTGCGCCGGCCAGTGATCGCTCCTGACACTGGCGTGGACGTGAGCGTCTGTCGGTGGGAGCAGTGACCAGTGTGTCTGCGCCACCGTCGGGCAGCGTCTGACCGGTGTGTGTGCGCTCCTCCTCCGAAGCTGATGCAGGCCACGGCTGGGAAGTTCAACCCCCACGTGCACGTGGAGTACGAGTGGAGCCTGCGCCTGGAGGAGATCGACGAGAGCGACGACGACCTGGACGACAAGGTGAGGCAGCGCCCCCGTCCCGCCCCAAACAGCCCATGCAAACAGCTCAGACATTTTGTTTTTGTTTCAGATTTTTTCCCAAATGATACCCTCTATTTATTTCTATTTGCCCTCCCCACACAAACTCACCACTCGTCTCTATGAGGCAAGCTAATTCTCCCGAGGGCAGCGGACTCCGCTTCCTTCGAGATGGAATTCGCCCATCCATGTTCTGGAGTCACCCTTGCATGCTTCTTGCCAAATTTGTGCCAGCTCACCCTCCCCCCTCTCCCTGGGATGGACAGGCCCCGGTTTTGACCGGCGACTGTGATAGGCAGCTCACACTCGTAAAGGACCAGCCAATATGGGTACGTTAGACCGTTATGCTATCGGAGGCCCCTAGTTTCGACTTCTAACACCTAATGGCCGGGAGTTAGGGCTAGGGCCGTGATGCTGATCATGGATCAGTTGCTGAAGGCAGAAAATAAACAGACACACATACACCCTGTTAAAAGTCCTCACACCACGCATGCATTTTCTTAAATATTAGAATATTGTTCACAAAATTGTAATATATTCCTTGTATGTGTCATCGGGCACTAACTTATCGATAAATCTGTCCATTTTAGTATTATTCTGAATGTGTTGTTCTTTATTGTAGGTTTATAGAGATTGAGATGCAGTCAATTAAAAGCAGCCAGTCATCCTGGTTTAATCATCTAATTGTTTCCCCTTGTAAATAAGGCACTGCACCTGCCTTAGATTATAAGAGTCTGTGTAGAAAACCTATCCACACTTCCCCAAAGTAATTAGCAGTTTGTATAATTTGAGCCACTAAAGAGAGTGGGATGTTGGTGCACTTATAATATATTGAGAAACCTCTTGTGTTTGTGTGTAAAATCCTGCTTGGTGAGGAAAATACATAATTTGCTTAATTGGATTCTGCCTGCATTTTGTTCTGCTGATGCATAGTGCTTTTTGTCTGCCTTTTCACATCTAGTTTCTTACTGAAGCTCCATACAGCTTACAGTGAAGCTCCATTCTGAAGGGCCATCAAGAGAGGTGCAGGTCCCTTGAAAATGTGTGGCAGCTTTGCCATTCCATTCTTTATTGTACTGCCCCCCGATGCCTGATGCCAGTCTTAACAGATGTCTGGCTCTCCTTCAAATTTGAATCTGAAATTAAAATTCTAAAGCAAATACATTTGTAGACACTACCAAAGCAAAGCATACAATCATTAGATTAATAATCAATAAACATGATATAACTATGACAGTAATAATAAACTCTCTCTCTCTGTCTCACTCCCCCCACTCCCTCTCTCTCTCCCTCTCTCTCTCTCTGTCTCACTCTCCCCACTCCCTCCCTCCTCTCTGTCTCTCTCGCCTCACTTCCTTTCTCCTTTTGACCCCCTGCAGCCCAGCCCTATTAAGAAGGAGCGCTCCCCACGACCCCAGAGCTTCTGCCACTCCTCCAGCCTCTCGCCCCAGGACAAGCTGTCCCTGCCCGGGTTCATCGGGCACCGCGACAAGCAGCGGCTGTCCTACAGCGCCTTCACCAACCAGATGTACAGCGCCTCCACCGATTCGCCAACCTCACCCGTCATCGACGCACCGCCCCTACCCCCCAGGAACGTCGGCAAAGGTAGCAGCCCCACATCGAGGGTCGCCATGGCTGTCCGTCACAGCCCGCCCAAAGATTACACCGTGGTTACACTCCCTGTGGTATACAGGTCGTTGATCTTTGTCCACGACCATCTTTGAGTGTAGCCACATTTTGGATTTGTGTTACTCACACGTTCTGATGAAACCTGCTTCATTGGATAGGGACATTTAGGATGTGGCCTAAATAGTTGAATTTTCATTTTTACTCTGTCTTAAATTGATCTGTCCTATACCAAGTTAAACTGTGGTGCTAATTTGACTTTGTTAGAGCATCATATAATTATTCAAATGTTTCAGGAATATTGTCAGCATGTTATGTTTTAGCCAGTTAGGACAGTTTTGTTAGCGTGAGAATGTGTTTATAAGAAGCATGAAGTGACGTCATTATTCACAGATTTTGGCTGGAAACAGATTGCAAATAGACTCAGTGGCTTTTAGCAGTCAGTTGTATTGCTTCAGGGTGACTGTTGCTATTTTGAAATCCTGGTATAAGTTATAACCCAACAGAAGAAGCTGATTTGGCAGAATCACCCAGAGGGCAGGAAGGAGGTGTCATAGCAACTTCACGAACAAGGAAGTTTCCACAAAAGGTGGCCATAGGCAAGTAAAAGTAAAGGCAGCATTACAGCAGATTGCAGTCTGATAAGAGTAAGCGGTGCACCAGTCTTTTAAACCGGCATGGTGAAACGAACAGAGACTACAGATTTGAAATGTGTCCTTCAGTCTTCCTTTTCTTCAGTGTTTCCTCATTTTTTGGTTTGACTATATTTGAAGGGTGAAGAGAGGCCATGTCTGATGCTAACTCAATCTCATAATCTCTCTCTCTCTCTCTCTCTCTCTCTCTCTCTCTCTCTCTCTCTCTCTCTCTCTCTCTCTCTCTCTCTCTCTCTCTCTCTCTCTCTCTCTCTCTCTCTCTCTCTCTCTCTCTCTCTCTCTCTCTCTCTCTCTCTCTCTCTCTCTCTCTCTCTCACACACACACACACACACACACACTATCCCTCCCCATCTCCTTCTGTGTTTTTTCCCCCTCACAGTACCGCTTCTGGCTTTTTCTGGATCTCAGACATCACACTACGCCACTCTGGCTGGCACCCGGCCGTACATCAGTGAATATCACCTTCAATATTCAAAACATCTCACCTCGTTCCCCTCTGTTCCCAGTACCCTGTGATGGTGCAGTTGACCCTCTCCCTCCTGGCTGAGCTCTCTATTACCTGCATAACTCAGTACTGACTTCAATTTGTATGCCTTGGGGGTGCCTCTTTTGTATCATTCTGTGCTAGGCAGGTACTACCCAGCTGAAATCGATCCATTTGAATGAAGGTGTGGTTCTGAGACTGCTGGTAATGCTTACACCCGGGTTGTGCGTTCGTCGTCTTGCCTGAAGACACGCATAGCATAGCAGTTTCCTAATGTTCCAGGTCCAGCTAGTCGCTGTTTAAATCACATCCCTGCTGTCGTGGCTAGTAAGGATCAGACCATTGTTGTTGTGTTCATTTTTTGCCAAGAGGGCCTGAGGATAAACTGAAAATAAAAAAGTGCTTTTTGTTCTGGAATGTTCTGCCTGAACCTGGAAGAGGTTTGTGCTATAGATCATAACATGACAAGCGCTCGATGTTACCGTGGTTTTATCCTGCCGAATTCCCTGCAGTATTCAGGTGCTGCTGCAGCTTTCAAACTGGTTACAGATAAAAGCGAGAGAAAAAAAATTCGTCTCAGAGATTAACCCATTATCAGCCGCCTAATCACAGTATACAAAGTGAATGCGTTAAAGTTGTTTGCTTGAAAGTGAGGTCAATCATCCACACATTAAAAAGTGCTGTGAGGCATACAGTGTTAGACATCAAGTCAATAATGGTTCAGAGAAATGGGTAAAACATTTTGTCACTAAAGCACCACTAAGCCACAAAACAAATGTGTTTGTAAACTGTTCCTTAATTTACCATTTAGTGGATACCAACATTAAGTGCACAAAACCACGTCAGGACAAAAAAAAAACTAATTCATTGAAGAGAATTGGGGATGAGACATTGCATCTCTCAGTTCCCAGCATGGTCTGCAAGGTTGTTCAGTCCAGTGGGAGAAAGAGATTAGAATTCATTCTGGGGTTTAGAGGAGACTTCAGTTGATTCAAATTCCTATTTTAGCAAAGGAGCACACACATCTATAATATGTGGTCATATCATATTCCAGGTATAATATCTGCTATTCCAATTAGTCAGGTAAACGGCACGGATTCCGAAGTCTACCAAAGCAGGGGCTCAGATGTGGTAAATTTTCATATCAGTAGATTATTTTTGCAATCTTCAACATACGTGAAAATTGACTTTTCAAGAAACTAAAAACATGGGACACAAAAAGTAGAAGCAGAAAAATCATAGTTTCGGTTTTAGCATAGCCAGTTTTTTGTGTTCAATAGATCGAAAACTTTGCTAGGTTATCAGAAGCCTCGGACAGTGCCTTTTAGCAGTTAAGGCATAATGAGGGCCTCGGAAACAGAATCTTACCCAGCTCAGCTAATGGGCTACTCAGATACATATACTGATATGCAGAGTGATGGATGGGGAGCTGTCACGCTGGGGATGCAGAAATGCTAATGCTCTCTCCTTTCTGCTTTGACAGAAACTCAATGAAAACAATTTCTCCTAATGTACAGTTCTGTGATTTTTCCAGGGCGGTTGAGAGTGCCGCTGATAATGCAAGTTACAAATATTTTGTGCGAAGGCCAATAATTCCAAATAGTTTTTCCATTAGCTCCATGAATATGAGAAAGTTGTTTGAAGGTGTTTGAATCACTTAAGTCATTGAAGAAATAAACATTAAATTGGCTATATACATATATAATCGCAATGAATACATATTCCAATTGTAAATTCAATATCTCGAAAACCTTGTCCCAAATGAACATAGAAGTGGTATACTGATGTTTAAACATCTTTATTGTGGCCTAATAAATACAAGAGAACAGGTTCATTGGCCCTACCCTGTACAATCAAAAACAAGTGTTTTGAGACTGCATCTCTCACCCCATCAGTTGTACCTCAGATCTCTTCTGTCCCTGTCGATCTTCTGCTTCTTGATTTTTCACATCCCAGTGTTCTGGTGTGATACTGTATTGTTGTTGATGCTGTTGTTTGTCCGTTGATGCTGTCCTCACACATCTCCCTGGGCATGTCCAGTGAGTCCGGCCCTATGGACGAGACTCCTGCCTCCTTTCCCCTCCGCCTTTTAACCCTGTGCCACACCTCTATCCACAGATGAGGTCTGGACCCCACCCCTCTTTTGGTGTCAATCACGGGTGGAGCCTCCTGCCTGTCAGTCACTGCATGTTATATCTGTCATCCTTCTAGCTCCCTCCACTGGCCCTCCCTCCACCCTCCCCCTGGGTTCACAGACCCCCGGGGGCTCCACCCTGTCTAAGAAGAGGCCACCACCCCCTCCCCCTGGACACAAACGCACCCTGTCTGACCCGCCCAGCCCTCTACCTCACGGCCCACAGAGTAAAGGTGGGATAACTTGGGGTGAGTCGGGCGGGAAGAAGTAGAACAGCAAACAAACAAACAGAACAATTTCACTCAAAGAAAAGCAATGAAGCCGCGAGGAAGCTCATATTCCTCCTGGTTGGCCGTTCAGCGGTGAGCCGTTGCCGTGGCAACATTGACTGGTGGCGGGGATTTTTTAGATTTTTCCTTCAGAGTGTAAATCTGACCGAGTGACGCCCAAAGCCTAGCATTGTGAACGGTTGTCTCCCGCAGTACGTGTGTGAGAGACAAACAGTACAGACACCCCCTGTGTTTTGTCCTCTTTTTCTTCTCCCGGCAGAACTGGGGAATGTTTCTTTAATAGATGCCAAATCATCCATCCATTTTTTTGGTTTGTTAAACATCTTCATGAATGTCTCCATCCCTCTGGATGATGATGGATGATTAATAGAATGTAACACCAGCCTTTCACCTGTGCAAGTTTCCAATAATGTATACATTTTTCAGTACATTATTTTTCTGCTAGAAAGATCCGAATCAAACCCACAACTTACAGTAGTGAATGCATTTTTCAGTACAGCACCATGCTCTACCTGCTCTACCTATTGAGCCACATAGAACAAAAAAAATGTTGTGCTTTGTATGCCCATTATTGAAAAAAACCTTTTTGACCAGCTGATATTTAAAAACATGGTACACGGATGGAATGAGATTCAATCTTTTATATATAATATATATTCAAAATAATATTTATTTTTAGTTATTAGTTTTTTCTGCATTGGTATTCCATACCTATGCTAATCTCAAATGTAAATATGTTAAAACATGCTCCAGTCTCTGTAAATTCACCATAGAATAGAGATTTAAGAACTCTCTGTTTATAGAACTCTGAAATTAGACCGAAAAGCAGATTGGAAAACCTTGAAACCTCTTGAAATTTTGAAATGCTCGGGAGTCTTATGCTTATGTGTGCATATCACCATAGTGAGATCAAAGGTCTTGATAGCTCTATTAAAAAAACATCAGAAGGAAATGATTCGCCCTCAATAAAGATGTGTGCCAACTACATAGTGTATGGTTATACACAGATGATTCCCTTGTTACTGTCCCTGTCTACACCCTCTTAGAACCAGGAACCCCTCTCTGTTTTAAGTCAACTTTGCAAAATATCAAACAATATTGAGAAATGACCCTTATCCTTGGTGTCTCAATTCACTTTTGTTCATTGTGAAGGAAGTGTTTAGTTTGATCAAATGATGACCGTGGAAATCTGGAAAATCGGGCAGTGAGTGTAGGAGGATTTCCGATTGGTCACACAAGACATTTGGGGAAGGATAGACTGCCTACTGTTTCCATGTACAATGAGCCACAACACACGTGTGACTGTTACCAGCAGAACAATGTCGTTCTCCTGTTGAACTGCCATCATGAAAACAACATGAGTAGACAAGTTAGACAGATTTGGGCCCAGAGTGCTGACCTTGCATCCGTTTCAACATTTTTCATATAGTTTGGGTTAGGATTAGGGTTTGGTGAGATGATCATGGATTGGTTGTCAGAGACAGAAGGTACCTGTAGACGACAAGACTGCAGGCCTTAACTGCAGCTAATGGACAGCTCAGCTTCATATCCCCTCTCATATGTTGCCTGTTAACTGTGCATGAAGCTTACCTTTAGACCCCAGAGACCCATTCCGTCAGTAGTACATCTTAGCGAATAAGTATGTGTGGAGAGTTGCTTATTTAATTAATAATATTTTGGGGGCATTGGTTCCAATCCTTAAGGGTCCTGATGTCCTCTGGTCTTTGTTGTCCAAAATCTCTTCCGGTTCTATTCAGGTGTAAATCAGATGCTAATTGAAAGATACTCTTAAGACCTGCTGGACTCCAACCCTACAAGACTGGAATTGGCCTGCCTGGTGTTTTGAAGTTATATGAGTCTTATTCTAGATTCCAACATTTAACGTACATATTTTAGATGTTTTCTGAGATATACAAGCAATGTTTTTTGTTTTGTTTGTTTTTGCAAAACCACAGTACACTTTTCCATTAGGAACGAGCCTGCACAGTACCTGCAATGTACTCAGTTTTATAGACTCTGCCAGGTAATTGCCTAATGCAGCCTGGGTTCATTCCTTGTATTGATCTGGTGCTTACAGGAAGCGATTCCACTCCAACCGCTGTAAACAAGACATCACCCGCATTGAACAAGTTTGAAGGCTTTCTACAGCAGCAAAGGTACACAGGCCTCCCTGCCCTTGTCTCTCACAGGTGGTGGCACTTTGCACGACAAGACCATCCTCAATCCTTCAACACTTGAAGTGTTTGTAGTTGTATCTAATATAGGCTGTTGAAGGAAAGCTGGTCTTGGAGTCATGTGTCCATTAAAATGTCCTTGCTTGAAAATGTTATGATGACTTTTTTGACTTAAAAAAATAATAATAATTGGCATATATAATCTTTTTCCCCCCTTGTGATTTTTGTTTGCTTAATATGTTTCCAGCACTACTTCTAGTACCACAAAATCCACACTTGGTCCAAGGGTTCTTCCCAAACTACCTCAAAAAGGTAGGTGCCAGCTGGCTCTAAGGTCCAGAGAGCAATTCAGTCATCGGAAAAGCTATCAGTAGTTTCACTTTGCCTGACACTTTTCACTACATCTGCTTGTGGTAAACATCGATGATGGGAGTGAACCTCATGTTGGGCTGGTCGAAATCTATTGCGAGACATGGCTGTTCAAAACATGATGGTGCAATTCTCTGTTTCAGTGGCACTACGGAAAATCGACACCATCCATCACCCCTCCATAGACAAGCCCAGTCAACCCCCTGAGTTGTTCCAGAAGTCGCCTCAGACTTTAGAGACTCCTCACAAAGCCCCCCTTCCAGAAAAGCCCTCCCTGGGAGACCTGCCACCTAAGCCCCAAGTGTCAGACTTGCCCCCGAAGCCAGGAGAACTGCCCCCCAAACCTCAGTTGTCCGACCTTCCCCCCAAACCCCAACTTGGGGATCTGCCCCCCAAGCCTCAAATCAAAGACCTCCCGCCTAAGCCCCAGCTATCGGACATTCCTCCCAAGCCCCCGATGTCTGACCCCATCCAGAGACCGTCCTCTGGGGAGGTGACGCCGAAACTGCAGCCCCCTGACATACCGACCTCCAACCAGCAAGGGGAACTAGTGCCCAAACAGTCCAGTGAGGACACGAATGGCACCCCGCCCAGTACCACTGAGATGCCTGTCCCGTTGCCCAGGAAAATTAATACGGTGAGTAGCACTGCCCATTCCACAGTTATGTTTTGAGGAAGTCTGTTCCACAGAGGTTAAGTATGGAGCAAGGTCCTTAAATCCTGAACAGCCCCAATTTGGCAGGTTTCCCTGCTCTATTCAAAGAACACAGAACAGGATAAATGAATTGTTTGGTTCAAAATTATAATGAGCTGAATCATACTTGATTTGATGAAAGGAAATTAAATCTGCAAACACTGCATACTCCTGTACCTGAAGTTGAGTGCTACAGCTATGGCACAGATATGTATCTCCTGTCATGAAATTGTGTTTTTGTGCCACTGGGAATATTTCAGACTATAGCAGATGCCACCACCACATATTTGTCATCAACAGATTGTCTTAATTTACCCTTTAGTACATACTGGAGTTGCATCTGTAACCAGCTGTGGTCTGACCAGTAGCATGCCTATTTCCAGCTATCAGGATTAGGTGCTTTTATTGGTGGGTTAGGAATCTGCTTTCGCCCATTTGTCAGCATGCTGTCTTTGATCTAGTTTAGAACGACAGTTGTAAATGGTCATGTAACACAGTAAATGAGCTGGGCCTTGCAATGCATTCGCCCAGGGGAAGAACAAAGTGAGGCGGGTGAAGACCATATATGACTGCCAGGCGGATAATGACGACGAGCTCACTTTCGCGGAGGGAGAGGTGATCATCGTCACAGGAGAGGAGGACCAGGAGTGGTGGGTGAGTGTGTCTCCATGGCAACCGTTTCTGTGACGACTATGAGCCTGTGTGGCATGGGGTTTCCCGAGGCATTTTATTCTGCAGATATCTAGATCAATTATTCCCAAAAGAAATCAAAAATGATTTAGTTGATGGAGCTCTGAGCTTCAGCTTAATGTTGAAGTGTGGTTGTGTATTACCACCAGTGAGTAACCAGTGAGTGACCAAACCTCCACCCTTGTGTATTTCTGCACTGCAAAGATTATTTTTCCTTAGGAAAAAATATTTCACATTTTTATTTTATGATGATCAACAGTCTGTTTTACCTCACTTACTATTTCTTACATTTTACACATTATTCATTTTTGGTTGGGGTTCCGTGGGGAAGTCTGGCATGCGACAACTGAGTAACACTCTAGATTTGATCCAGGAACTTAAGGATCACAAGTGCTTTTCCCTAAGCACATGTTTTTCTGTTGCAGATTGGGCACATTGAAGGGCACCCAGAGAGGAAGGGGGTGTTCCCCATGTCCTTTGTGCACATTCTGTCCGACTGACTATAGGACAGACCAGCTCCCTCCTTCCTGCACAAGCTCCGCCCCCCCCCACCCTGGCCCCACGCAAGACTGAGGGCACCACCTCTGTACATAGCTGCTGTTACAACCAGAAACATAATGGAAACAAAGCAAGGAAGAACCCCACGTGGGCTCATCTCACCTTAGGGATTAATTGAATATGTATTGTAAATAAATGGTGTTATCCTGCCTTTACCAGTATTATAATAGCCTTGGAACTGGGTTTGCTGTAGCCATCCTCAGAGTCTAGCACTTACTTAACATCTCAGAATATGCTGTCACTATATGTTTGTGTATGTATATATCCGTATGTAGATACATATGTGTGTATATACAGTATGTGCACACTTGAGTACATATGCATACGTGTGTGTATACATACAGTTACCTCTGCTGATTGATGACGAAGGCAGTCTTGTTCAAATTACATCCATATTATCTTAAATGTTTATTGGTGATATCACCACTTTTATTCCTGGAAACATTGGAAAATTACACAAGGGATAGATTACTTCATATGTTCCAACTTTTCTCCTTGGGGGGCAGGCACACTGCACAGAAAAGACAATACAACAACAAAGCCAGTGGAAAAGTGTTTTTTAACTCAGTCCAAATGCACGTCCAAGGATGAAATATATATTCATTAAATGGATTCCTAAATCTTGCTTGCTTACTGTTCAGATGAATCGTAGTGTGTTGTATATCGATCCAGGCAACGGCAATCCACTATAATATAACAGGTGTCCTTCAAGAATCTGAAACTGCAAAGGGGTGTGTCTCACCTGCAGTTATGTGGCAGTTGCACTCTCAACCCCATACCTGACAAGATGACCCATAAATATATTTTCCTCGTATCTTTGTTCCCCACACCGGTAACATTAGTGGTGCTGTTCTCTTTGGTGTCTACTTAATTTGATTTGCAGATGTTTTTGAGAACCTTTTTATTTTAATTTTTTTTTTTTTTTTTAATTTTGCTTTTTAAAACTGGGACCATAAACCCAAGGAAGCAAACTGCTGTCTCCTGGGAGCGTGAGGGGGGTTTACTTGGTACGTTCCACTGAGGTCCCTCCTGACTGAACGAATGAAGGCAGGGGACTCTGACACCTCTCCAACCCTCAACCTCTCATGCAGACCTGGACCAGCCCTTTGGACCATCTCCTCCCGCGGGGCCCTTGGAGCCGTATGTGGACATGCACAAAAGGCAGACATTGAGATTACCGCAATCCCGGCATGCAGTCCTCTGCTCAAGGTTCGAGACCTTATTGCGATCAAACTGTGGAACTGTTTTGGATTTGTACTTTTCTCCTAGAGGTGCCAGCAGTGGCCGATGAAGGTATTGACATGAACCAGACTCTCACTGTGCCTGCCTCGTTAGTCATTGTGTTTTGTTAACAGTGCAGGGGGAAGAGGAATTTACATTAAATATTAAGTCTTTAATGTATTAACAAGAGACAATGTATTACTATATGAATGCTTCCTGTATTATATTTAAAGTTCATAGTCTGATCAATTTTAGGTCATGTACATCATGTGTGTGTGTATATATATATATACATATACACACACACATGGATGTACATCATATATCATACACACATGGTCATATATATATATATATATATATATGTGTGTGTGTGTGTAAATCCATCAGTGTGTGACAGCTCACTTCTCCAAGTATTGGAAATGTATGTATCATTTTTATGTAGGATGTGATTTGTCCAGTAGTTGTAACATAAGAGCTTGACAGCATACTTGCAGTAAAAGAAATCCAGTTTTTTTAAAAATACAATTCAATACTTGGCAAGTAATTCTCTGATTTACAATTTGTGTAGATGTGTAAGCTTGGCCTACATGGATAGTTCATGATGAGAACAAGAGTGCAATTATAGTTTAGTGAATATTTATTTCATCCAGAATTTATCGGAGGCAGTCGAAGGGAGGAAAAGAGTGCTCACGTGGTCGCCTGTTTCATGTAAAATTCTGCACAAAAAGTGATCTTTTACATGCCTCTGGATATGCTTATAAATGGCATTGCCGTTCCTATTTTTACATATTTAATTGTGAGAAATAACTGGACTTAGATGTAAACCTTAGATTTGATTTTCCATCCTTCCTTCACCCACTCCAGTTCCCGTTTTAGTTCTGCTGTTTGAAGTCAGGAGTTCCACCCGATCATTTCATTTTTATCAATTAAAGGTTTTACATTGGAAAAAAATGCAGCTCCCTGTCATTTGTTGGCAGCAGATGGTAAGTTCTAATGGAATTGGATGCCATGCATTATACTTCGCACTAACTTTTGTTTTATTGCCTCTGGAATGGAAAGTGTTAGTGGCATTTCTCCATGATGCTGCATTATGCAAATGCTGTCCTGAAGTTCAGCAGCACAGTGGTGGAACTGGAATGTTTCACACAGCATTTAGCCTCAGATGAGTTGACCTGAAGATATAGCATCAATGTTAGTTTTACAATACTATGCAATGATTGAGATCCCCCCCCAAACCAAAATTGACATTTACATTTGCAGGGGAGGACTTGCTCATTACACACTAGTTTATTTTCATGCATGCACACCTATGATCCAATCAAACAAACGTTGACATGTAATGCCTACTGTGCACTGCATGTGTGGTGTTGGGCCCCATAAGGGTTTGTTTTCCCCTCCAAACAGAAACCCAATGTCCCAGTACTGTGATGGGGACATGGTAGCCTTTCCGATGTTTAACTGCAGTTCAGATTCCACGTGGCAGTAATTGCAAATCTAGGGTTTCTTGGCAACTCCCAATCGGACTCAATCTGCAATTCTGTAATGTACTTCTGCGGGGCAACTAGTGCAAGCTTCTGCCTTGAGCACTACATAAGATTCTACATTTTACAATAAATGTTTGGGGATTGGATTGAATTTGAAAATCCGCAAACTTACATTTTTCATAGCTTGCCTAGGCATGGAAAGTGTGGCTAACAATCGGAATTCATGAGCCCCACTTTCAGAATGAATTTCATACATGTATAGTGCCTACTTTTAACAGCAATTGGTCTGGATTTCATTAAGCATTTCACATCCCTGATCCCATTGTCACAGGATTCTGGTTCCAACGGTTTGATTTGCCATTTAAATCCTTTGAAATGTACAGGAGGCACATGTCGATACACAAGACCGAACAAAAATCGTGAACTGTGCAATATCAACCGTACAAGGTAGCATAACTGTACACCTTTGACATTGGTCATCAAGAGTTTGACCGAACATTAACTACCAAGTCACGCAAGGCAATGGATTAGCTACATTTTGATTTGGTTTCCACAGAAGCAATCTATATTAAACCTAGATTAACACTAAACTAGTTCAGGCAAGAGGGGCAAATCATTCCAAGGGAGATGCTGTCAAGATTGAATCAATTGAACAGGTTGCCTGCTTGGTCACAATACTAGTGCTGGACTAAGCAGGCAAAGCCATAAGGATCAAACTGATACCAAATGGTTAAGATGGAAAAATGTACCTTTAACAATCAAGCTCAATTGTTCCATACTTACACACACCAGGGGTTGCCAAACCCAGATTAGCATTCAACAATCAATAAAGCCTAGAAACTAGAATGTCAAATCCTTCTGCCCGAAGGACTCAGGTGAGTCAAATGTAACACCTTAAATTAGGCAGACATTCACTTGTATCATCTTCCCACATTCATTTACAACCAAACATGTGTCAAGTCATTTAAATCCTACAAAAAGGGTAACAAATGCATTTGGCTTTGCAGATCTTTATTCCATAAACCTTTCAGCATAAGAAACATTCCACAAACTGAGCATTAACATTGGCACCCATGGCAAAAGATCAACTAAAATACAAGATCTACCAGACAGCCTTTTACAAGAATAAGCACTTTAACACAAACAATGCTCAAATTAAATATTCCTTTTAGCCATTGTAGACTGCTGTGCAACTGATTAAGTGGTTCATTTTAAGATTTGGGCTTCTGTGCAAGCTTCTTTGGGCTTTGATCAATTTTGTCCACGGATTTGATGACACCAACCGCCACAGTCTGCTTCAGGTCCCTGGCAGCAAAGCGACCTGAGGGAGACAGTATATAGATTCCACATCAACATTAAGAGCATTATTCACCTCCCTCCCTTTTTTTGCATTGGACAAATGACCCCTGGACACAAACTACCAATGCATGCCCCCCCAGGCCAACAGTGTGAATATACAATTTTGGCTATAAACACTTAAAGCAATGCATCCGATGCTTGCCTTTTAACATTGTAAATGCTTTTTCCATGTCTGACAAATAAAAATATATAAACCAATGACCAGGGCTCACCTAAAGGAGGGTAGTTGAAGAAGCTCTCCACACACAGGGGCTTGTTGGGCACCAGCTTGACAGTAGCACCATCCCCAGACACCAAGGTCTGGGGCTGGTCCTCCAACTTCTTCCCCGTCCGGCGGTCGATCTTCTCCCGCAGCTCAGCGAAACAGCAGGTGATGTGGGCAGTGTGGCAGTCCAGCACTGGGGAATAACCAGCCTTGATCATGCCAGGGTGGTTAAGAATGATGACCTGTAAACAAACACCATATGAATTCACAAGTCAACAGTCTAGGCCACTCAAGCAATTCAGACTTTGTACCAGTTTTGTACCATCCACACATGTACCAACCAGACATGCATGAATGAGTGCAAATAGCACCCTTCAAGGAACTCAAGGCACTTGAGGCCACCACTGTGTAGCATCCACCTGGGTGATGCACAGCAACCATTTTGCACCAGAACACTCATCACACATTGCAGTTCAATGCTAGAAAGCCAAAATTCAGACAGAGTGGAGGAGAGGGAAGGGGTCAGACATGATTGCATATGACAGCATTAGCAGTGACATTGATCCGCTTTCCATCCTCAGGAATACAAGCTTACCTGTGCTGTAAAGCTGGCAACATCTGAAGGAGGGTCATGCTGGGCATTCCCAGCCACATCCCCACGTCGCAAGTTCTTCACAGATACATTCTTGATGTTGAAGCCAATGTTATATCCTGGCAGAGCAGTCTGGAGGCCCTCGTGGTGCATCTCAATGGACTTTACCTCAGCAGTCAGCTTAGCCGGGGAGAAGGTCAACAGCATGCCAGGCTTCAGCACCCCAGTCTCAATCTTCCCCACAGGCACCGTACCTACACCTGCAGACATTTGAAAATGCAGGAGGAGCAACTAGCACCAAGACCATTTAAGCAAATCTGAGCAGCGCCAACAGTGGTTTGATCTGAAGTGAAAATGAAAGCCTTAACATCCATGCACCCAATCATCCCAGATAAGTCTCTGCCTCAAGGTTCAAGAAAATCTACTTGCCTCCAATTTTGTAGACGTCCTGCAGGGGCAGTCGGAGGGGCTTGTTAACAGTGCGCACTGGGGGCGAAATTGAGTCCAGGACTTCCAGCAAGGTCTGACCATTTGCATTGCCCTCCTTCCTTTTGATTTTCCACCCTTTGAACCAAGGCATCTAATGATGGGATGGACAAAGCATTCCTGTGCAATTAAGCTTTTAGTAGAAAGTACAATAACCAAGTCAGACTACAAGCACTAAACCAACACAGCGGGGCATAAGCTACTGTAGACTGGTCCTGAAAAAAAGTCAGCAAGCATACCTTAGGTGAAGGAGCCAGCATGTTTTCGCCATTCCATCCGGACACCGGCACAAAAGGAACTGCCGTGGTATCGTAGCCGATTTTCTTAGTGAACACGGTCACATTACGGACCACCTCCTCAAAGCGCTTCTGGCTGTAAGGGGGCTCAGTCACATCCATCTTGTTGACGCAAACTATGATCTGCTTGACACCAAGTGTGTAAGCCAGTAAAGCATGCTCTCTCGTCTGTCCGTTCCGGGAGATTCCCGCCTCAAACTCCCCCTTTGCCGCGGAGACCACTAGTAATGCAGCGTCAGCCTGTTAAGACCGAACAAGAATCAGCTTGTAAAACAGTATATAGCCATGTACGTAGCATCAACTCAAACAACAAACTTGCCAACATTAGCAGCTCAGGTACACAAGTTTGCACTTGGTTGTCATACCAGTAATATCACACACACACACCTGTGATGTCCCCGTGATCATATTCTTTATGAAGTCCCGATGGCCCGGCGCGTCAATGATGGTAATTGAGAACTTGTGCGTATTAAATTTCAGTAAGGAGATATCGATTGTGATCCCACGCTCCCTCTCCGCCTTGAGTTTATCCAAAACCCAAGCAAATTTAAACGAACTCTTGCCCATCTAGAACAAAATGAACAGCACATCAAAGAACTGTGGTATGCAGGGAATCAAAAATTGGGTAGACTACATTAGATGACTTTGCTGTCGATTTTATTTTAAAACGCAAATTTGGTCCATTAGGTTTCAGTAAAGTAAAAAACGCATTTACCTGTGCCGAAGCCTTCTCAAATTTCTCTATGGTCCTTGGGTCCACGCCACCACATTTATAAACGAGGTGGCCCGTTGTTGTGGATTTGCCACTGTCAACATGACCAATTATTACCACGTTTATGTGAATTCTGTCCTTAGGCATTTTTTCGTAGGGAACACACAAAAAAGCTACCACAATTAATCCTAGTTTATGAGCTAGATATGAGTATTGCGACTAACGTACTGTATGAACGTTTGTTGTTTATCTCCTTCTTTTTAAGAAAGGGCCATGTGGCGTCCCTGCAAGACACTTAAGTAGCAGTCTAATTACTGGAAAGCAAGAATATACCTGTTCCTTCGATTCGATTCTGGTGTACTAATCAGCGCTGCTCATTAAAGACAATCTAAGCAAATATTCCTCTCAAGTATACTTAAAAAAAACGCTTACCGATGCACATTAATGGCAACTATTTGAAAGAATATCCTATTTAGTTTAGGTATAGGGATCCTAAAAATCACGTGCAGTTACCGCTCACCTAACATTTTTGATGACTCAACAATGGAACACAATTAGGCCAGTGTCATAGTTTTTAAGCGGCTTACAACATTCACAAACGTAAACATGATACATTCAATGTGGATATACTATATAGTATATACAATACCTACTAAATATTTTCTTGCATCTTATTTTTTAAAAAGAGTACATCATTTCTGAGATGGATCGCATTTTTGAGATAGATATCTATAAATAATTGTGGTAAACAAGGTCAATATAAAAAACGATAGTGTAAAGTGACAATAATAGTCAACAATTAAAGTGCAGAAACATGCTAGAGTGATGAAACTCATTGTGTAGATACTCAGTTAGATCCTCCCCACATGAAAGAAAGGAGCCACGTTCGACCTCTGCTTCTGGATTTATTGAGAAAACTTATTTTGGAGGTGTGAAAGTGAATCAATGTTTTGTTGGTTTCTAAGTGACATGATTAGCATGTATCAAAGTTGTTGTGTCTAGCTAGCACATTAGGTTTTGTCATGGCTGTTGGGATTGCGGACAGTGGCAACATGTTTTTGCAACTGTCCCCAAGCTAAGCAGCCATATCAAAACAGACCACACAACAACAACAAAAAGGACATTTGGTCCCGCTTTATCTAATGCAGAAAGCAATATTAAAAGTGTCTTAATATACAATTATTTTAAAAGGATAGTTCACCCAAATATTAAAATTTGTCAACTGTTGTCTTCCCATGTAAGCCAGTGTTTTTTTGTTGTTGTTTACCGAAAGTTGTGTAATGGTCCATTAGCAAATAGTACGTTTACATTCACTGGAGTAGGAAGAAAATCCGTTTTTTTTCTGTCTAATTAAATTAAAATAATTTGAACAGTTCGCTGATTTTAGAAGAGGTTTGCTGGTCAGCCTTGCAGTTTTAAGTTGCAGTTTTGTACTGAAATAAATATTCAATACAATTTTGAACTTGTTTGTTACATGGGTCCATTCTTCCTGTCTCACACTGGAAGAGATTGAATAGCCTACCTGGCAACATCTGCACATTGATGTAAGGTAGACCTATGTTCTATGCATAAACAAACAAACAAACCTCAATAACCTATTTTCATGGAAATACTATAATATTATTGTAAAACAATATATATTTTCAGAATACTATGCTCATTGAGACAAATACATATTTTTAACATGTTGCAACTGTCCCCAGGATTGGGGTCATCTGCAACACCTGACTTCTTCCATTCAAATGAATATTGTGAACTATAGCCTATGTCAAATGTGTTCATCTTTAAATTGTATGGGTAATTAGTAGACAGCTGTAAGTTTAATATATGAAAATGTGGTTGGTCTAGTCCAGGGGTCGGCAACCCATAACACTCAAAGAGCCATTTGGACCCGGTTTCCACGGAAAAGAAAACACTGGGAGCCGCACCATTTTCTGTCGACGGGGGGGAAATGAATCGGTCGCAGCGAAAAAAGCTGCGACCAGTTCATTTCGCGACCGAAAATTTTGCGCCCGATTCAATTGGATACTTATTATTTATTTTCCCAAGCCACGCGGAGCCGCAACATAAGGCTGAAAGAGCCGCATGCGGCTCCGGAGCCGCAGGTTGCCGACCCCTGGTCTAGTCCAACTAGTCTCTGAGTAATTGAGAAAAATGCAAAAAGTGTTGCAACTATCCCCATTCTCCCCTACATTAATACATTCAATACATCATTACAATATTTAGCAGCAATATATAAATGTATATTATGTCAAAATTTGCAATCAACAATGTAATTTAACCCAACAGCTCAAATTATGCCACTCTGCTGAAATCCCACTTTTTGTCACTTGTCTACAATCAGCTAGCTAGCTAACAACATGATGAAATATAATTGTATAATAAAAATACTTAATATCTTAATAGAAATATTAACTTAATATAAATCTACTTAATATCAAATATGGAAATATTTACACAAACATAATATCAAATATGTTTGTGCAAACAGTATTGTGCTGTTGTGTTAATGTTTTCATTTAATTAATTGTGCACAGTAGATACATTCCTAACAATAACAAATTAAGAATCAATTTCAAATTCTCAAATGCATGTATTGTGGAGATAATGAAAACCGAAAACACCATGGGCCTCACGTCAGAGACTCCACTTGTTCATCTAAGGGTTAAGCAAATTAGGGAGAATCTTAAAAGTTGTTTACAGTTGCTGTAAAAGTGGCTGCATGGCACAAAAGTTGTCTCTTCTGGATATGCATAGCCTACTTATACTTTTTAAAAGTCAGCCAGAATGGCTTGCTTGCTACTTGTAAGATTACATAACGGATTTCCTTTGATCATTCAGGTGTAGCATGAAGCACCAATCCGATCATGTCCGGTTCATTAAAGCAATTTATTAAGAAAAAACACATAATAATTCTAAGCATTGAATAATAACGTTGAAAGCTATGCCCTCGCTTGTACATGTTTTTCTTATTTACATCTGTGTTAAGATTGGTCTTTCTTAACCATTGTTGCTGGCTCTTTTTCTATTCACTTGCACACGAGCTACCCCTTTTCGCCTACCGCTTTCATCTAGAGCAGTGTATGAACCTGTGTAAATAACACAATGACGTTCAGACTTGGCCAACCCGGAAACTGAGCTGAAAGAAGCACCACACCAAGGCTCTCTTCTGTGAGCTAGTGTAGTATTCACACAGCGGCTGCCTATCTGCTCGGATCATTTCCAAGATCAAGGTATAGTATGCGTTTGGACGGTCTGTATGCTGCTTTCTTGTTGTATAGTTGATCTTTGCTTGGGTATACTTACCCGATCCTCCATTACAACCAATCGTGATAAATGTAATTCGCTTGCTGTGTAACTACTGTATCTGCATCATACGTTAGTAGGCTATAGACAGGCTAACCTTGGTAACGGTATTATTTCGTGGCATTCGCATCCATGCAACTGAGCTTAAGACCAAATGATTATGGCCAAATTCGAAGTGTAACTCGAATATGAATAGTGCGGACACCCACTCGGCTTGCATGACCCCTGTTTGTAAAATGTAAAGCTAAATGCTGAAATAGAACATCAGGGCACAGCATCTCTAAAAGCGCATGTTTTCACCTCGGCTATATAGCTGTAACTATACCATTACCACTAGCCTACTGTTGTTTGCAAAATGTAGCCTATTATTGGATGGAAGCAGCAACAGGCAATAGCCTCCGCTGAAGACGTCTTGAAGAAAAATACAACCACAAAGCACAATGCTGACTGTAATCATTCAATATTGTTAACTTTAGGTTCATAATGATGACACCGACAGAATTAACTTTTTTTAGCAGAGTTGCGCCCCATCAATTACAGAAAACGTCAGTTGCATTAATTGGAAGGTGAACCTCAATAGTTCGTTTTAAAAAGTTTTTTCACTCCATCTTTTTTTAACCTGTAAATATTATTTTCCATTCTTATGTTTGGGTGAAATTGAATGGGAAGTAACATAGCTATGTGTTAAAACATTAGCCCAAATGATAGCCTACTTCCTTTATTTTACGGAACGCTTGTTTTTCATGTGGCTCAGGAAGTTTCCCGTTTCCTTTCGATTCAGTATGCATTTCCTACCTGGTTTCAGCTACGTTTTGATTGATTTATTATTTTGTTAAATAGCACTAGAATAGAGGGGCAGTTTGAAATTTGTCAGTAACACGAACACGTCGAACTTACAGGTATTTAGCAACTATTTTATCTTAGACTTCGAAGGAAATAACGTGTATGCAGCATTTCACTATATCTTAACACGGATGCAATTCAGTACTTCCTATACATTTCCTGCGGCAATTAGTCTAATATGACATTTTAAATGCTGTAAACGCTGATATGCACCATTTGTGCATTTGTGTACATTGAAGAGCTTATGAAAAAAAGGCAAAGCACCTCTAACCAACGGAGACGCTGAAAAGCATTGTACTGTTATGAACTTCAGCGTAAATTATTATGGCTTGGCTAGGCTCCTTATGGGAAATTACCTGTGCAATTCGTACTGCAAAGTAATTACCCTTTTAAAGATGAATACAGAGGCAAATTGTAGACCTGCTTAGCCATCACGGAACAGACTTTGATTGATTATGTTGTGTGCTCCAAACCCTTTTACAGAAAATAAGTGTACATTTAATTATTCTGTATCTTCCATATATTTCCCTTTTGGACCAAAATGTGATGATAAATTAATTGCCTTCAGGGGCTCTTGGTTTTGTCTGTTTTTTAAAAATGAACTCCAGAATTTCTTATTTGGCTTGATTCCACGTCGGTTGGTATTTTACTCCTCTCCGACTTGTTGAAAATTAAATCACCAGAGCAAGTCTATAACGGGCGTGCAGTCCTTGCAGTGTCAGTACACTGACCTTATTGTTTGTGCCAGATCTGGTGTTTCATGGAGGTATATACTGTAAAATGAATTGTTACCACCTAGCAGGGATGCAAATGGCTGATTTGCATTTTGGTTCAAACAACAGGCTTGGTAAATTAGGGATGGGTGGATGGAGGGGGGGTTGGGAGAACTTAGAATGTGTAATGATCTGGTTTCCACCTGCTGTTGACATTGGTTCACATATGCCCTGAGTCCTGTTTATTATAGACATAGTTTATGTGCATGCAGATATGTGCACATGCACACATGCACAGAGCACATGTCTTAGTGATGAAAGTGGCTGGTGAATAGCTCTCGTAAATGAAGATCCATCTTCCACATGTGGCATGGATGCACATTTTTTTCTGCTCAGGAATCAGCAATACAGCCATGAGATGATGCTGTCTCAACTTTGTGCTGTGAACACTATATGAGAAATGCCTGTAGACTGCACCTTTCTGCTACTCGCGTCCTTTTCCTCCAACATGGTTTCCTACCCTTGTCCCCTTCTGAAATTGCATGCAATCGACAAAGAGAAATGAGAACGAACGAGAACATGGAGCGACTATTGGGACGCAGCCTAAGAGTTCAAAGACAAAGCACATGGTAATGAGCCAAACCAGCACTGTATCAAAACCAAAACACGTTAACCTTGACAACCTTAATTAATAAAGAGATTGGTTGGAACGAAAACCAGCACACACGAGGGTACCCCTATAGAACCACTGCTCTATACATTTGACTGTACAGGATAAAGGCCATCATTTATTGTATGAGCAGCCCTATTAGGATTGATGCACATGGCCATTATATCAGGCCAATACTAATTCACCATTTTTAGTTTTGTTTTCCATTTTTTTTTGTCATATCGGTTTCAATATTTGCTGTAAACAGTTGGCTAATGTTGAGAAAATAGTCAACACACATAGCCCAAGGGCAGTTGGAGGTGCTTTTGATAAAATACTGATGTAGAATTATAAGTTTGGTGAAATCATTTTTCTGACATATTTTGCTCAGCAGAACTCCTTATTCCAGGTGACTTGCCTGGCTTACATTATATAATGTCCAAATAGTTTCTAATTCAATCAGGGCTACTGGCAAGATACGGCAAGATACCTTTATTCCAGAGCTTTAATTGTCTCATTGAGCCTGCTTTGATAGCCCCTTATTGTTCCTGTATATCAGGAGTGTCTTGCAGCATTTCCCAGCTGGCCTCTCCTTCCATGCGGGGTGAAACTCCCAAGTACCCTTAACTCTGCAGAATATGTTGTCTGTTTTGCAATTTTAGCCATAAAACAGGGCCATCACTTCCTGTTCATCTCTTCCTGTTCTTGCTCTGAGCTTTGCAGACATGCTCAGGCTGCAGAAGGGAAAGACATCTTCATATCACTCGAAATGGAGAACGTTGACAGCCCTGCCGTCCAAGGCTGTTTACTCTTTTACTTTATTGGGGATTTATGTAACATAACTATACAATTTCCTAAGTGTCATTTTCACTTTTGTCAGTTGGCTTAACTCTGAATGAATTTTTCTATATATTTAACTACATACATGTTAAAATCAACTGAATATGAAATGCTTTTTGACAATTTGACATTGCTTTTCGCATTGATAGTTTACCCTTTAGCCTATATGGTGGTACATCAGCAAATAAAAATGTACTGAACATCTTACTGTGCAAAAAAAGTTCAGTAGTATGTGCAACATAGTAAATAGTATAAAAATACTATTGAATAGTCCCTACTGTCTTACTTACAAAAACCAGAAACCTGGCAACCTGCAACTCAACCTCATGTTTGGTGGTGAAAGAAAGGGAAAAACTTAAAAACGCATGACCTAGACTGTTGCAGTGAACTGAATCCAGTTTGACCCTTGACCTTGTCAAGGATTTTGTCTGATGGCTTACTGAATAAATGAACTGACTCCCAATCTATTTTGAGCTGCCTTGATTTTATTATTGCCCCAAGCCTACCTCTGATTTTAGTGAATTAATTGTGATTGGGACTGGCCAAATATGGAGTAATGCTTTGGTCACACGTGTGGAGCAGCTATCAACAATGTAAGGTCGTGAGAATGGCACTGCAGTTGTACCCTTTAGCATGGCACCTTACCTGGATTCCTACTGTAAACCACACAGCAGCATGAATGGACATCAGAATCTGTTAAAATATAAGCTGAATTATGCATGGACTGTTCCCATCTTTGATTGTAACCGGGTCCGCTCATTTTTATTTTACCCCATCTCTTAATTGTTGTGGCTAATTGATGTAATTATTTGGATAACTATAACCCACCTGGTGCACTGGCTTTAAATAAATTGCTAAGGGAAACACATTCAAAGCTCTGACAGGGCTCATTTCTGGGCAAAATGTGTACTAATGCTGTGATGAAATGACTGTTTGCTTTTATCACTTCATGCCATCTTGGCCCATTTGATCAGACATGTTTTTCATTTATAGTGAATTTGAACATCTTCTTTGGACTTCTACCCCCAACAATTTATCCAGTGTAAATTTACCTTGATCCAGGATCCACTCCTGCATTCCGAATCCATCAAGATTAGATTGTATATGTCTCTGCTGAGCTGAGCAGTGGTAGTGCCAGGAGACAGTGGCTTAGCACTGTACTCTTAGCTCTCTCATTCACCTTTCGGTTTGCCTTGCATTGTCTGAACATGTGAAAACCTAATGAGAGTGACCTTTTCTCTCCTGTCTCGCTGAAGCAGAACAAACATGCTTTGCCACCATGCACAGAAGTTTGACACAAACACAGGGCTGGCTTTCTCCATAGTCACAGATGTTGTCAATAAAGGCACGCTGCCCTTTGTTGCATCAGTCAACTGGCTATTGTTTTCTCTTGAGGATAGAAAAATACTCTCCTCACCGAGTTCAGACTGGCTGTTGCTGTGCTTGTGAGGTTTCAAATCCTTTGAGTCCCCAGGCGACAGTTAAAAGGTTCAGCTCCATGGGAGACATTGATCAGTTCAGTTCCACCCCTGTGATGTGTTCAGCCTTGGTCAGAGAAGCTCCAGGGTGTCGTGTGTGTGTGTGTGTGGGGGGGGGAACTGTGACGTAGGAAATTGGAGTTAACATACCATAGAGCCCCTCCCCCTTTTGGCTCAGAGCAGTATCTGTAATATGGGAGCATTTTCTGTTCTACAGTAGGTAGTATTTTCCACTTGTGTGTTCCCATGGTGAAAACAGTTTATGTGCTAACTACTTCCCATCCTTGTGAGCCCACAGTCACACCCCCACTACCAGGTCCTCGTTCATTGTGCAATGTGCTCAAGCCAGGAGTTCTGGGTGGTGCCACCCGTGTCCTGCATAGTGGATGGCAGCATGGAATGATTCATAAATAAAGAAACTTCAGTTACATTGTTTTTGAGGCACAGTGTCATGCAAACAAAAATCTATGCAAATATTTGGGTGGAAGTATATTCTTGACAAATGATGTTCTGTGCTGTTTCCTGAAAGAAACTAGTCCGTCATCCTTTGTCGATGACATAAACCACAGTGTATTGTTAATCCGGGCTGATTTTGATTGATAAGGCAGGCTGACTCACATCCAGTTTCGCTTTGCATGTGCGGTGCACATGCTCAGCCAAGTAAAAAATGTTGTTTGAGTTGAGTGTTAGTGAAGAATACACTGCTGGCAAAAGCATTTGTAGTAAAATAATTTGGACCAATTTATGGTCTATACGTACAGTATATGTGTTAAATATTGGCTCTGAGGTGATTGGAAACAGTTATTTATGATTTCCATGAATGTATAGTGCAACAAGAGCATGCCACTGTGGTTACTAATCAGATTATTTGTAATAATGTTTTAGTTATGTTAAAGACTTAACTAAACTAGTAATACAAATAACCACATACACAGTGCTTCCGAAAAATGGTATTAGCTGTTTTGAATAGTGTGTGAAAATATATAGGAATCAACACTGTATACTGATGCAGTCACCACAAGTGAATATGAGCCCTGCAGCTCCTGCACTGACCAATCTTTAATTATTTAAGTGGTCTTCAACAACACAGTAAATTCAGTCATAAAAGGTCAATTCGGTGAGCGTAGGCTACTGTATTGCGGATTAAATCAGATTCCTGTGATGAGATTAAATGTAATTGTAATGGTGCACCATCCTATGCAGTGAAAATGCAGAACATCATATCTAACAGCTTCCGTGTCTTGGGATATCATGCTTATTTGAAGTAGATTGATACTGTGACAGAGTTATACACAGAAGACCAAGTGCAACAGAAATAGTTTTACTGGAGTAGGAGCATGTGGGTGGATACAAATGAGCAATATCATGTATGCAGTACACACACAAGCATACATGCACACGCATGTGCACACACATGCGCACTCACACACATGCAGATGCATATGCACATGCACAAAAACATTGTTATCTCTAATTCTCTCCCTCTTCATATCTCTCTCTTTTCTATTTTTTTTTCTGCTGTTTTCTCCATTTTTTCTCCCCATTTTTAGTATTCAATTATATCCTCCTTTTCATGCCAATTATCCCACTCCCTCATATATCTTACAAGTTCACTGCTGTAGTCCTGATACCGGCAGTGACATGCAGCTGGGCACCGCCTCCTCTGAGCCGGAACCCGCCAAGCCATCACCGTAACTCCGGTATGCGCGCAGAGGGCCACTCATATATGCAGCGAACTCGCATCGGCTTACCTCCCCCCACCCTGGGGTGGACAGCCAATTGCAGCCCCTTAGTGGCACTCCCGGGCCAAAGCCGATACTGGCACGGTTGGTGGAATTTAACCCCGGTCACAGTGGCCAGCGTTGAACTTTGTAACTGGTAGACCACCCGGGAGGCCCTCATCTCTCTCTCTCTTGATGACACAGACACAATTCTCTCTCTCTTTCTCTCTATCTCTCTCACTCTCTCTGTCTCTTCTTCCCTACCTCACTGACACGCACGGACATGAACTGAGATCAATGGAGCTTGTACAGTACACAATGCTGTCTTGTGCTTTCCAACATCACTTGTAAGAGTTTCCACTTTGCTATGGGTTGATGCAGTGAAATATCCTGCTTTTAGGGTACAGCAGCATGTGCTATCACTGGCGCAAGGGAACATGATACTGGTGAGGCAGGAAATCGGTGTCTTTCATTTACAGTATATCACTGTCCCAAAATGTTCTACAGTTAGCACTGAATCATAAGTTCAACTCTCCCTGCTAACCATAAGGTGCTGTATAGACTGGGTACTATTGACTTTTGGTGTGCACCCATCAGAATTGGTTCTGTATTGTGCTGTTAGCATGTGGTTTTATGTGGGTCAAGTGCCAGCAGCAGCTCCCTAAGATTTAATTAATAAAACCACACATTTGGCAAAAGGCACATAACAGACAAAAACCAGGAAGTGGTATTTGCTTCCAGGTGGAGCCTGCTGCAGGCATGTCAATCACATTTACGCAGCAGACCAACAGACAATGTACTGCACTTTTATAAACAAGACCTTCCAGAAGGTCATTTCCAATTAAAGTAAATAAAAAATAAAAAAAAAAGGTTGTGGGGACATTGATTAGTTGACACTGCCACTGAATCATCATGATCTACACATCCATTCAAATGCTGACAAGGATGTCTCCTGGACATCAGGAGCCGTGCATCCAAAGAGATTAAAATCTGCAAATCTGCAGTCCTTAAATTACTTTATTTCCTGTTGCCTTTTGATTATACTAGCTGGTATTCAGGGAATGTCTTTCTGGTTGTCAGACAAGGTTCTTTGTACCCACACACAGACATCAAAGCAGCACATATAACTTGGCTATGAGTCAACTAGGCAGCCTGCAACGACACATATTTTTGCCCAGAAGTTGTGTATGCTTAACATTTATTGTCTACTGTGGTTTACCTCGATGCAATGCTGTTTGTTCCAAATAGGTGTGAGAATAGAATAATACGCACACTTGAAAAGATCTCTGTGACAAATGTGATCATAACGGTATTGTTCGTGTTCAACTGATTGGTTGTGCTTTAGCACAGAAGGCCTAAATGAATCATCATAAATGCTTGCTATTAAGGTTAGGCAACCTTTTCACATACAAATCAACACCGAAATTTATTATTCCAAAAATGATGGCAAGTTTATCAGTCAACAAATGTTTACACTCAAGGAAATTAGTGATCTCGATTAAAATTCGTGTTGGTTTAACGTTGTAGCCACAGGCGTATTTCTGTATTTGGCTACCTCCAGAAAAGGCTCCGAATATGAACCCCACACGCATTAGGACCTAGAGGACGTTACTGTATGACTGAGCAGCGCTGTTGTTGAAGGTGGAAGTACTGTAGCTCGGTCCGCATTCACGTTATTCGAGAAGGCAGACGTTTTGTGTGTATGGCTGACTGAAATAGAAGATAAGCTATCAACGCTATGTAATTCAAGGATTTTTCCCACCCGTGCATTTGTTTCAGGTAAAGACGGATCTCTGTTTGAATGTCTTTCAATTGTAATGTTTTTACTTTTTGTCAGGTCCGCTTGACTGCGGATCAGGGGACTGAAACGGACAATTGCAGCCAAGGGAGGTGCCTGAAGTCTCGGGTACATGTGCTTACAAATCCTTAAATTCCTTCTTCCACGCTTTGTTGGGATAGTTAGCTAGCTAACGGATAATCACATTGTAGTACGACTGATTACTCCGCTGTTGTGCAAAGCCGGACGAATGGATATAAAACAAGTTGCCGGTTCTTGGGTGCAGCTATTCCATTAGTGGACAAGGCGGCTAGCTAACTGGATACTTTATTGCTAAGGGAAGAGTTGATAGATTTGGTTATGTCGACCTATTCCTGTAATGAGGTTCCAGTCTGAATGGTATTCTGTTTTGTGTGTGAAAGTCTGCAGCATCAGATTAGTCGTATAAGCTTTTACTGTATCAGAAATGCGTTTCTTTGAAATACTTATACATGCAATATTGTATGTTAAACTCACATCTTTACTTTAATAATCTAGAATTTGTTAGAACGTGAACATTGACGTGCATGGAAATGTAGGCTGATAATATACGTAGGCTACTGTACTTGATAAAACCATAGCGACCGTCTTTGCACCACGTCCCACGGCTTGTCAGATTTCTGTATCTAAAAATGCAATGTGTTAGCTGGAAGCCTGCAAAAAGGCATTGTCTGATCAAATCAAAGCGACAGTATTTTACAGATTTGCTTCCATTATACTACTTGAAGTAAAACACATTGATTACTATTGGACTTTTCTCATGTAGGAGCTGTAGCTATTCATAGGACACATATTAAGAACACGACCAAAACAGCACACCGACATGATCCAATAGATTTTAAAGTTTAACATTGTAATTCTCTTACCCTTTTCGGCACACATTCCCTGCTTGGAGTACATTGAACCCCTTCTTATATAAATTAATTGTATGTTTCATGCCATTATGAAAAACGTGGGTTAGAATTGCACCCCCGATCCCTCCCACCACTGATGGGCCATATTCCAATTACCATCCCTCAGCTCTAGTTTCTGGCCTCCTCCCCATCCCTATTACAGTTTAGAATATGACTAAAAGGAATTCAGTTAACTTGGGAGATTACAAAAACAAGTTACTGCCCAGCATTAACTTGCCAACATGACATTGGAGATTTGACAGGTAAGTAAAGTAAGAAAAAGTATGTTAAAAACAGAAAAAATACATAGCAATTACAAAGCCTCTTGGTGATTAATTTAGAAAAAAAAACAGGTCAGTTGCTTTGGGATTTATCACAAGGATGGTTATGAAATGTTGGGTGGGAGTGTAGCCACTGACTGACTCTAAAGAATAATACTGATATTCATATTTGGTTGAAATCTAATTTCATGTCATAGGAGATCGATATTGTTTTGACTGGTTTTAAAAACACAACCAATACATTTAGCCAATGTGTTCTACTATACTGCATTTGCACTGCATTTTTCCAATCCTGTACGATGGCCTTATTTTTATTTTTTTTTTTAAATTTATTTTTAGCAATGGTGACGATGATAGGAAAAACTTTGGCATCTACTTTGATAGGTGGAGGTTTATATCCAAGGAGGCAGACAGCAGGGTTCACTGGAATGCTCTGGCCCATGATTTGTGGAAGTGCCGTTGTGACCGTAGTAGCCTATGAGAAACGGTTATGTTTCGGTAAAATGTATTATGTGCAATGCTGTATGCTTTTGTTAGTCTTGAGTCTGGCCCAAGTATAGCTCCAGATTTGATCCCATCACTGAAGTTTATGTTTTCAGACCACTTGTCTCTGGTTGATTGCTGTAATGCTTGCTGGCTGTCGAGACAGATCACAAATTTGCCAGCTCTCGTTTGCCAGTCTGCTGTTTTACAGTATTGTGCTGAGTGGGCAGTCTGAATTGCTCTGCAATTCCTGCAATTCTTTAATCTTCTCTTAAAATGACTTCACCGTTACTGCACCCATTACTGTTTATGTTTGTTTTTGCTGGTTGCATATTGCCTCTTCGTGCAGCTCATGTATTGAAACTGGCACAAACATGAAAGCACATACCCTTGTGATTTTAGCGATGCATGCACTTTTTTTTGAAGAGCCAGAACATTTTTTGCATGCTTCATTTTTCTTGGGTGTAATAAGACATTTCCAGAATTCCTTGAGGTTACTTAAGGTTCCCAGAAGGGACATCAATTTAGTCCCCAAATGTCTGTAAAGGGCTCCAGTCTCATAGCATCTAATGGAAGTAATTGATTATATTTTTGACCTGGCCTGCAATGTACATACTTTCACTTCTCTAAGTTCAACTATGCTATGTGTGACTTGGCTAAACCCCTCACTCACATTTTAGTCAGAAGCCTGCACCACATATCAAAACATGACTGGTCAAACCGGCCTACTTTCACAAGCTTAAATGCTGTTGTGTTTATTGTGGGTTATCCAAATCGGCACGATTGTAAATGTTGTTAATGGAATGAGAAAGATTAGCTTTTGTGCTCGTCTTTGTTGTTGACATTAGATAGGCTCAGGCTCTTCTACTTGCGGAAAAACAATTTTGGTGTTGATGAAAGAACAATGTTACCAGCTGCTTCATGGACTCCCGTGTGATGTGTGTACAGGCCTTTGAAACTGAAATGTGGCCTAGATGGGTTTAGAATGCGCTTTATGCCTCAAATTAAAGAGCTTTGTTGCATGACTTGCTATGTCAGGAGAGATTACAGAAGCACTCCAACACCGACCTGGAGTAGGCGTGTACGTTTGTGTGCATGACTGTGTGCGCGAGTGTGTGTTGACCTTGGTCGTGGTTTACAGCATTCTTCTGCCATTTCTCACATCCTGTCGGAGTGATTTCTTCAGCCCAGTCACACAAAGTAGAGGGGAAGACGACACGCAGAGGGACCCCTCTTTCCCTCCCGTTCACCAGCCTTCACAAACTCGCCAGCAACAGTTCTTTCGCTGGCGATCGACTCCCACCCATAGCCATATGTAGGCTGCACCGTGACATTATTGCGAGTGTCATCGAATGCTGCAGCTGAAGCAATGCCCTGAGCATGAAACGGAGCCCGCACAAACACATGTGCGTGGCCTGTGGCTTTAATCTAGAGGCTGATGCATCATGCCAAAGAGATTGATATGAATATGGATATCATTTGCACAGACAGACTGCTGCCATGTGTTCAAGCTGGGCAGTGGAGACGACAGATTAGTAGAGCTACAATTTTAGCACAGGCAAGAGTTGAGTAATCCGTAACAAATCATGGAAAAACCGCATGCAATTCTCATGACACAAATTCAGAGATGCAATTCTTCTGATGTGAATTCTACTACTTGCACAATTATTTATTGTTGTGTAAAATCATGTTTACTTACTCCCATGCTCAGAAACAACCACAAACTTGGCAATGCGCTGTACTATAACAACATGTAATCTTCAGGAAAACGAATGTATCGCCGCCTGAACTCTTTATTAGTATTAGTAAATGCATCTTGGCACATTTGGCAGGTGCTTTGCAAAGTCAAGATGTTTGACTTGAGAAAGATCGAATACTGCACGCTCAATAAACAGGCATTAGTTTAACCAGAGCTAGTCCTGCAGCAGTCCAATCCGTTTTCATTGCAATAGTTCACGTAGGGCTTCTTAACAAGCAGGTTTTTAGATGAGTCACTAAAAGACTCTACCCTGCCCAGTTGGAAACATAATTTATGCAAAGCGCTAACTCGCTTTTTGCATCAAACCTATTTGAGAACATTACCAGCTGTACAAAACATCAATCTGCTGAAATGGTCCCTTTGAGCATTCGCAAAAGCTGCTCTTCTCACAGTACCACTAGCAACTTTCCTACTTGGCACCACCATTCATTATTATAGCAACTAAGTGCGCACTCATGGTACACAAAAAAAAAAAAATGTTTTGGCCTGGAAGGTAACAGAACAATTGCTGCATGACTTCCTCGACAAAATCGTAGCCTTGCCTATGAGAAAAATACTGGGAAAGATGCATAGAGCTACCTCTTCGATATGAATTGGGGGACGCTTTGCCACATGTAGGCCTACATATTGGCTCCCTTTTTGTGCTTAGTAGTGTGTATGCTGTTGTTTTATTTCCTGTACTTTATTACACATCGTTTTTCTTTCCTGCTTCTGCCCGGGTGCTTCACTGTGTCTGCCGCCGTCGAGTGTTTGCAGCAGTAGTGATCCATGTGCTGCGGGGGCCTGCTCAGTTTTACCAGATGTTCACCGCAGATCTTCCTCCCCACTCTCCTCCCTAAGAGGGTGAGCTGTGAAAGGGTTAACGCAGTTAACAGGTGTTCTTCTTCTCCTCCTCATCCATTCACACTGTCAACATGACACTGGAGGGTTTATTTATTTATTTATTTATTTATTTATTCTTCTTCACAATTCGGAGCGATGAGTATTCCAAGCTGTGCTCGCTGCAACCTCTGCTGTCAATTCGGGAGAGCGTAGACGAGCACGCGCTCTCCTCCGAAACCCGCGATGTCAGCCGCCGCTTCTTTTCGCACCGCAGTCTACAAGTTGAGCTTGCACAGACATGAGGTGGACGAAGACACTTTGTGCGCAGTTTTATACCGGCAGACTGTGGGTGCCCAATTGAACAGTGGGGGTTGCTGGTGTGCGACGACACCAGGCCAATTGAATCCCTCGCTATGCGTCTCCCTGTGGGGCTGCTGGCCACAGATTCAATACCAGGCTCCACGCTTCCACTCACTAGAACAGTGCCTTAGCAGGATGAACCACCCAGCAGCCCTTCACTAGAGGACATTAAAGAGTAGGCCAAAGAGATGTGCTGATGTGGATTCAGGGCAGTCGACACAGGGATACAGGATACAAGGCGCTCTACACAACCCAAGATATCATTTTCTGCAGACTCTGCTCGTTTTGCTCTTTCACACCTGATGTTGGTGTCTTGCTGCTTGTCTAAGCTTACCTACAACTTTGGAATGCTTTTTGTTCCAGACGTTCCTTTAACAAATATTCCACATTTTTGCAGGCTATATCCCTTGATTGAAGCTTTAGGGCCAATGATCAGAAGAACTGAATGTAGTAAAAATAATTAACGCAAATCTTCCCTGCATCGAATGTTCAGCCTCTGCTCTTTCACCAAACCTTGTGCCCACCCCCAATTAAATAAAAAAACGAGTCTTCTATGTTGTCCAAAGCTCTGTTTATTTACTTTGAATGACAAGCCTTCCCGAAAAAACTGGGACTTAACAAAAACAAAATGCCCCTGGTAGTCAGCTAAGTCAGCTAAGAAGTGCCTAAAAACACATTGTGTGTAATGAACATGTAGTAATGAAAACATTCTCAGATTTATGGTTTGCTGACTGTCTGTTTTTCTTGGCATCCCACCCCTTCTTAAACTGATAATGAGAAAGCTATACGAATTGTATTGAATCAAAGCGCATAATATCTTAATGAAAACGTTTTTGAAAATGTTACTCGCATATAAAGCATATAGGCTACTCTTTATACATACATAAACCACAATTCCCCAAATTGGACTGCAAACGGTCACTAATATATTTCACATAAATTAAACAAGCATTGTTCCAAATAAATGCTACCCATATTTTCCCACGTTCAAATAACTTGGCCCTGTGTTTCTTCATCTTGCCATCTCAAGCCTGGCGTTTGTTCAGCTTTTTGTCTCCTCTCTCATTAGGTTTCTTCTCATGTTATGTGACATTCTAAAGTGGATATATTCATATTCATATTCTGTGTTTGCAAATGGCACAGTCCATAAAGGATATGTAAGTCATTCCAATGGTGTTGATTGATAATTTACATGAAAACCTTAGAAATCCTAAAACATTACATGGGCTGCAATACTGACACTTAGGATTTTTTCCCCATTTTCTCCCAATTTAGTAGCCAATTACACCCTCTCTTTTCATGTCAATCCGCCCCCCCACGTATTGTGAGTTTGCAGCCGTAGCCCTGAGACCGGCAGTGACAAAGGTGATGTACCGCCTCCTCTGAGCCGGCACTTGCTAATCTTCCGACTGCAACTCCAGTACACTAGAGCCACTCCTATACGCAGCGTGCTCATGTCGGCTTCCCTCCCCCTCCCTGGGGTGGACAGCCAATTGCCGCCCCCTAGTGGCACTCCTGGCCAGAGCCGATACTGGCACGGCCAGTGGAATCAAACCCTGCATGTACTCTACATTTGAAGAATTGCACATACTTCCTTGCTTTTTTTATTTTTAAAAACACACAGAGCCACTCTTGTATGCGGCGAGCTCATGAATGAAACAGGGCAGGGGTGGCTTTCCACCTGGCTACATCATTTTGGTTTGACAGTACAGACTTGAGGCTTTATGGCTTATCAAGTTATCCTGGCTGTGAAAAAAACATGATTCAGGGTTTGCACGTGGAAATGATACAAAATAATTGTAGAGATGTTTATTGCGTTACATCTCTGTAAGAAATAACGATCTTTTTAAATCATTTTTAATTACAATCTTTTGGTATTATGAGTTAAGTGAGCCAGAAAGTCTTACTGTCCATTCAGCTTTTTGATGTTCTTCTGGCTGAAATGGCATCGCATGTGCACCCAAAAAAGGTGTTGCTTGTGTCCTGCAATAGGCAACTCTGAACAGATGGTGTTAGTGACAGACGTAGATCTGAACAGGTGATGTTATTGATTACAGTTGATCTTGACCAATGGGGAGAAACAATAATTGGGTGCCTGGAGCATTTCTGATGATGTGATTGGCAGTAAAATTAAGGAGAAGCAGAAGATGAAGACGCGGAAGAAGAAGCATCTTGTAGCCCTGATAGGCGCCGTCCGTGAGTAGTGGGTAGTTTTGCTCCGCTGAAAAAGCAAGCATCCTTTAAGTTCAGGTTTCCCATGAATTCTGACATCTCCAGGAAAGGCCAAAAATATATTTTAATGTTTTGTTGGGTCTGGACTAACAACACAAAACAGTGGCCAGTGCCCAGAATGCCAGTCTTTTTGCAGCAAAATCTTGTCAAATCGTTCACATGGACGACTTGAAGGGCTCAGAGTGCTTGCCACCACTTCGGTCTCAATCTAATGATTTCCTCTGACACCATGAAGAGATCCTGATTAAAGTGAGCCAAGTTTAACTTTGGGGGAGAGGCCCACTGCTGTGATCACCGCAGAAGCTGCAATTATGCAGCTATTTGGAAATGATGGATCTGGGCTTGGGAGGGAGAGGAGAGGAAGGGGATTAGATTAGATTAGATTAGATTAGATTCAAATGTATTGTCATTGTACAGTACAGGTACAGTACAGCGAAAAGAAGTTTAGTATCTAACCAGAGTGCAAACATGACAGTAAGTGCTACAATACAGTAGGATCAAAGGCGCCGTGCAATTTAGTGCATAAACTTTCACTCTGTCACTTGTTAATTTTTTTAACAGTGTTTTTGACAGTACTCTGAATACAAGGACATGCATGTCCTTCCTGATTGTGTTGAACCCTGTCCTGGATGCTTGGTTGATTTTTGTCAGTGTGAGTTTGGCGATTGTTAACCTGAGATTCGGACTGGTCAAATTCATAGTCAAGCTATTTGTGTACAACTTTCCAACTTTCCAACTAGCACGGCAGAGTGAATTGTGCACTTAAGGGCTTAAGTTTACGGTATTAATATTTTGCAATCCAGATGGAAATTGGGACACTGCCCATCATTGCACATCTCATTGTATGTCTTCCAGTTGAGATACAGCTTTGAACCTGTTCAGCTGGGTGGTTGATGTTTTGCTTTGCATTGGATTCCCTTCATTGCTTAATTTGTTACAGTGGAGGTTTGTTGGGGTTGATAAGAGGTTTGTAAAAACTACAGGTTTGTAAAATTACCACAGCTGGCACTGGTGTTGATTCAGTCTCAACACTGTCCAGTTGGGTTTAACTGGGTGGGAATATTGACATTAAGATTTCATTCATGTCATTGTCTGTTAGATGGTCCCATCCCTGGGAGTTAAAGTTTTTTAATGGGAAGAATGGATGGGGCCTTGACTCCCTCAGTTCTCTGCCGGGTTTTCAAAATGTAGCTTGATACGGGAGAGTTTTAATGGGAGAATAATTTCTTCATAAAATGTAGCTTGATACGGAGAGAAGACATCCATGTGAGAGATGATTAGTAATGGCAATGGAAATGTTATTACGTAACTTCCCTGAAAAGTTCCCCTCACATTGAAGCATTTTTTTCAGGTATGAATATTGACATTCAGAGCCAGAGCTGGTTTCTTTCCTTTCACGTGTAACATTGAGATGATGACAGTCCCTGACATCGTTCCTCTCTAATGCATGAGCAATGCATGGACACAAGTTTCGTGCAGAAAGCCATTTTTTTCAAAATCTCCAGATGACTCTTTGTCCAGAAGGCTGTCCAGAATCAGGCCATTTAATCCTTTATTGAAATGTTGGTATTTGTTTGTATACTTAAATTGATAAAGATTTGAATTCCTCATAGTAGACCGACCAGATTAGCATTATCAATCTACGTTAAGCATGGTTTTTGTAGAATAAGTAAGAACAAAGTGATTTGAAATTTAAATTTTTATAGAGAGAATAGGAGAGGGAGTAATTGATAAAAAGTTTCTTTATATATTTATATGAATAAAATGCAGAGCTTTTTAAAATGGACATTTACTAATGTAAGGTACAGCACATTGTCTGTGTCATGCAAAAACTTTGTATCTCCTAAAAACAGGAAATCCCAGCGACAGCAAAAATGATTTCACTTTCACCAACACTGCATTACGGCTTTTTTAGTTGTTGAGTTATCAGATATTTACTGTACATAGTGCTGGATGAGGACAATGTGTGTTAAAAAAAGGCAAAATGGATATTCAAGGTTTTTGCATGCTGCCGACAGTATTTATCTTCAGTTAGGCTAAGTTTCCCTAGACATTTAGGATTGATCTTGTGAGGGTTGCTCAATGGAAAAGACTTGAGAAAGAAAATCATTTTTTGTGAGCAAAATAAGAAAAAGCCGTAGGAAAGGGGTACTTTACTTTTCACAGAGGAAAGTCATTTAAATATAAGAAACAAAACAAATGTTATGTCAGATTGCACACCCTTGCCCCTGTGATGTAGCCTCAACCTCTAGTGTGAAATGTTGTTAATGTCCCTTGGGGATGAGGGTGGAAATTTGTGAAGATGTGCCGAGTATTTCATGCGAACAGGAAAAAGGTTTTTATTTACTTTCTCCCTCACAACATAGCGGCCATTGTTTTATTGGATGTTTATGGTTGAATTGTGTCCCTCCTCTTAAAACACACCTCATTCAATTGACTTGCATAGTGTGTTTGTATCGGTTAGAAATCTCACTGTTCATCATACAGAATAAAACAGCTGCCTTTGTAACATGCTCAAAAGGCGCTACATGATACCAGTACAATAAGCTCAATGAAGGATGAGCATGCCGCACCCTCCAAGCAGGAGCCAATAAACGCAGCATACTGTATGCGCATCACTTAAAGTCTCTATGAGTAGTTGCTGCTTACATTTAGTAATTGTCAATGTTAATGGCTGTGGCCTTACAAAAGGCTTTGAAATGCGCCTGCAGAAGGTGCATGCATTAGTGCATTAGAACAATGCTCCCATGTTCCGACCGAAAGCAAAACACTAGCTCGGCTTATTGCTCTCATTATCCCTACCTTTAGCGGAGAGATGGAAAAATGCAAAATTACCTTTGCATAAAGATATTGGTGAGAGGACTATAAATAACTTTTCGTGGCATTAAAGATAAAAGGTGAAACTGAATACTCCTGAACTTCCTGGAGAAAGACGGCCGCTTCAGTTGTCTTTGAATGAGCATAGTTGATTTATGATGTTCATAGTCAGTCATTTCTTCCCAGATTTGGTGGCCGATTGTACCCTCTTCTAGTTCAGCCACTGCCTCCTCTCATACTGCGAGTTCGCCACTGCAACGTTGGGACCTGCAGTGATGAAGGCGAACTTGAACCGCCTCCTCCAAGACGGAACTTGCCAAGCTGATGACCATAACTCTAGCGCACAAACATACAGAGCTACCTGTATGCGGCAACCGCCCCCTCCCCCTGGGGGCGGACTGCCAATCGCCCACGCTCCTGAATGAGACTCGAACTCAGTCAGTCATTTCTTTAATTGACATGCAGTATGTAACCGTGGATCATATTCACTTCTTAAGTTTATGGCTGGTGTTTAATTAATCACTATATGGATTAGAGCAGTAGTCTCAAGCTGCCAAAAAAACCCAAAGCTTATGGAATCAGAACTGACACCGAGCGGAATTGTGAAATCTCTGCATACTGCTCTCAAACCTGAAACTCTTTAATATTTTTATTTCTGGGAATTAATCTGCAGGACTTAATTATTTTCTTATTCTTATCTCCATTCTTATCTTATTCTTATCTTATCTCCCCCAGATTTTTCCCCAGTTTTTCTCCCAATTTAGTAGCTGATTATACCTATTTACCTCTATTTATTTCAATTCACCCTCCCCCATGAACTCGCTGCCCGTCCTCCAGGTCAAGCCTAATTCTCAGAGGCCATCGATGATCCGCATCCTCCGAGATGGAACTCACCCATCTACTTCTGGAGACACTCTTCACACTCCTTGATGAGCTTGTGCCAGCCAAATCCCACCCCCGGCCAGGGCCGGTCTGGCACAGTTGGGTTTTGAAACGCAACCGCAATAGGCAGCTCACACATCGCAAAGAACCAATCAATGCAAGTTCGTTAGACCGCTACGCTATCCAAGGCCCCCGGGAGGGGTGTTTTTGTATTGTTTGTGTTTTGTGTTTTTGTGACAGCCAGTACAAGATCAAATAAAAATGTAAATCTTGCTTGTGACGTCGGTGGTCGGTGTACAATGCTCGGTGAAAGAGAGAGCCTATAGAACTCACTGCAGTGGGACCATGCCCCCTTTTTTTGTTGAAGGAAGGCATGCAACACAGTTTCTCTCCCTCCCTCCGTTGAGGGCAGACCTTAAAACGAGCACGCCTATTTTGAGCATGTTCGGTGTGGTCGAGGGAGGTCAGCGCTCCTGTCTCATGCATGCTCCAACACGGTGAGCAGCACCCGGGGAAAGAATGTGAAAACTGAACTGCCGGGCATGCTGGACCACTGTGACATACCACGGTCTATTTGCTGTGGAGAGGGAAGCCTTCTGACAGACTGGGGCTCAGCAAAACCTTGGCGGTTCAAGGCAGGCCGTAGGCCACGGTGCAGCAAGAACAAGCTGGTAGAGCGGTGCTGGTGTACCAGGAAACCAACAGTTAAAACCGAATTTGAATTTATAACCCTGATTTAGCTGTTATCTTTAGCCGTTTCCTATCAGTCTCCCCAGGTTGTTTCGTAGTTCTGCTCTTAATTCATCTGGTTGTGAAAAAAAATTCCGCTTAATTTCAAGAACAAGAAGTTACGTAATTGCAGCTATGCTAAGGGGAAGTATAAGCGCGTTGAATTCAAACCAGAATAGCCTTTCCCTAAATTGTCTGGCATGTGCAGTGTGGAGCGGCAGCTTCCCTTGTCGTAGAGCCGTGGTGTCAGAGATGGGCTGTTAAATAAAGAGGACGTCCCTCTCAGTGCTGCCTCCTTCAATAAGGTCTGCCCACAGGGTCCCAGAGTCGGCAATCAAATCATCTTTGTGTTTTCTTAATAAGTAGTAGACACCCTTTTTTACGGCCTGCTCGTCAGTGGCCTAGAGTTCCAGCCTTGCGGATATTAAGGAGGAGACGCCTACCAGGAGTCCAGGGCAAGAATGTGCCTGACGGTTTTGACTGCTTGTTCCTTTTTCGGCACAAGGCATTGTTTACACTAACCGACCAAACTTTCCGAATGATTAAAGCCCCTGAAGGCCCCGCTGTTTTGCTCCGGCCAAGGTTGCCGAAGACCATGCTTTTGGTCAGCCGTTTTGTTCCTGCCCCGCTCTGAATCGGTTTTCCGTTTCAACGCTTCCCTTCCCGCTCATACAATTCGACGGCCACGTGAAATTTTTTTAAACTTACAAACGCTTCTAATTGTCTCGGCGAGCGAGCTGCAAAGCGTCAGAGTCGCGGCACAGCGTAGTTTGTGGCGTTCGCCGGCCAGTTCTGCATCTGGCCCGTTTTGGAACATGACTCGCGTTGCGGCTGAAACCCGACCACCTGAGATTGCCCGCCCGTCACCAGGGGCGCATAACTCAAGCGGCCTCTTGTCACGGAGGAGCCGGCGGCCACGATGACGGAAGGTTTTTTTTGGGCGGAGTCATGTAACAGATAGGGGTGTTTCGCGTAGGACCCTTTTCCTCAAGGCCCACGAGTGCACGGCGCTGGATAAATGTTATTTCTGTTACACTCCTTATCTCATTCCTATGCCTTATCTGTTAGGGACACACCAAACCGCAGCGCAGCGCTTTTAACCTGAAAATCACTGCTGCGTCATTTCTTCATAGCGCGTGAGCATTTTATCTGTTATGAAACTGTAGACTGTATCTCCCTAGTAGTCCTCCCAAGAACAGGACTTGCAGAAACCCCTCCAGAACAAAGTCCCAGGGTTCAATGTGCTGCCTAACACAGGGAGAAGTGTCATGTATTGAGAGAGAGAGAGATAGAGCTTTACCCAGTACAGCCTGTACTACTAGAGGTAGGACAAAGAGTTTCCTGTTTGCCTCCATTCCTGCTTCAAATAATGTAATTTCCTGGCATCGGCAGTGAGGCAACACTGCCCATTCAAAAGTATTCTCACTAAATGTATTAACACTTATTAAAAGGAATGTAAATATTTAAGTGGTCCTTGATGCTGTAGCCCTCAGTTGTAATTAAATACAGATGTAAACACACCTGCTGGTGTCAGTCAATTGACAAGAACATCCCATTTTGAAACAGACAATACTTCTACAATCCTTACCCATTTTATTTTCACCTAGGTTGGTTTGTTGCCTTGCTAATGCTAATAATTCAATAATATATAGAACAAAAGGAACAGCGATTCTGCAGCAACCAACATAGAGCGCGTGTATTAAAACAACATTAACCAGCCTGCGCTTCGGAATGACACAGTATATATATAACTTAGCTTATATGCAAAGGAAGAGGAGCCTTAAATAAAACATTTATTATGCAATTATTGTCAAGATATATTTTTTGAAGCATTGTGTCCTCTTATACAGTATTAACAAGCTCCAGTCTTGGTACTCATGGTGGCAGCCTGTCACTACTTTTAAGAAAAGCAGCATTTAGGCCAATAGATTGTGTAACGGACTCTATTTTGGATGTGTTATTCAACTGGGTATTCCAACTCTCCCCCAAAGGAAAAAATCATCAGTCATTTTTCACCTCAGATCAAAGCCTCTACAATGAGCTGTTGAGGCCCTCGCCAGTAATGTGAGCTCTGAGTATGGAATTGTCTAGCATTCAAGTTGCACCTAGTAATCTCACTAACGGGCTCTCTGTGCCGTTTCCATTGTGGTATGTCACGCCATTTAATACTGCAGAAATTCTGCAATGGCGTGGGGTTTTGAGTGATATGGGGCCGGCTACCTGCACCGAGCATTCGTCTCTAACCTCAATCGCAAAAAAACATGTATTGTATTCTCTAATTTGTTGTCATGGCAACCTACACAAAACGTGATGCACTCTGCCTCTGGGATATGATATGAACGTATGGAGACAAGCAAGCTCTTTAAAATAATCACAAATTAGTTTAAGTAATATAATTATAAGAATATTTTTAAATAAATATATGAAATCATTTTTTATAACCCAGTCGGGGCAGAACATGTCATTCACTGTCAACCACAAATACAATCTAGCCTCAAAGGGTGGAAAAGTAATCGCCGTTGAGCAAGAGCCACTGCTCCTAGTCACATAACACAGTGGAGTTATTGCGCCAAGTATGAGATAAAGTGTGTGAATGTAGGCTGTGCCTTGTGACAGGCAGAGCTTAAACGCAGAGCGCCTAACTCTGAAGGAGGACAATGCAGCACTCCGCTTCGGCGCTGTGAGGAAGCTGCTTCTATATTAAGCCTCTGCTGTAGGGTTGCAGTTATTCTTCTGACTGCTCAGCATGTTGACCGTGTATGCTCATGAAGCATTCTCTTCATTTATGTTTGCTCATCTTAGTTGCGTAGGTGAAATTTGTTTAAATGCATGTTGTTGTTGTTTTCTTTTTCATATATATTTTTTTAATAAAGTTAATCTGCTCTCCCTTTGGGGAGGTGTGATATATTGGTTGAGGTGCTACTCAGGTATGTATCCCCTTGAATAAGGTACTTAACCTGAATTGTTTCTTTAGAGATCAAAACGTACAAACAATAGTATACAAAACATATAACCTACATACGCCCTGGACAAGGTTTCCCTCGTAAAAGGCTTATTTATAAATAAGTGGCAAATAAATGATCACTTGCAGTACAGTGTGTGTCAGTAATATTGTGATGATACACGGTTTTGAATAAAATGTCATTTTGGTCTTGTGTGAAAATGTGCTCTCTTTCGTGTATGCTGCCTTGGTTCATTGGTGTATTCTAGTCATTCGCATTCGTAGCCAAGAGAGCAGCCCATCTCCTCCTCCTCCATCTGTCCAGGCACCAGCACTGCCCCGTTGCCGGTCCCATCTGACATACTGTATGCCCCGATGTCCAGCTATGAAAAACCGCCCACGCTCCCCTGGTCAGTGACGTGCTGTAGTTTGTGTTCCCCCCCACTACCCCTATTCCTCCCTCTCCTCCATTCCTCCAATTCCCAAAGCCCCGGCGCTCTTGTTTGCGCGTCTCCGCCAAGAGGGGCTTCTGTTTGGCTCATCTTCCCTCCCGCTGCCGGGAACTGCTGCTCCCGAGCTCCTGATCTGCAGATCAGCGCTCGCTGGAGCTCCCGCGAGAAACCAGAGGGAGTGAGTTAAATGGAGCCAGGACGAGATGCGGACACAACGGCTTTCCATCTGCTGTAGGTTTAAACAACAGTGTTACTAACATGAAGCTAGCTTTTTGTTCCGTTGTTAATCGCACATTGCAGTTGATATGTTTCCCCCAGCAGTATGTTTGAAGCGAGAGTTGCAGTTTGATGCAGTACCATTACCCTGCCGCCCCTCTCTTAATAGGACAGATTTTTAATGATTACTTGTTCCGCGTCACAGTTTCCAATACACCATCTGCTTATATGTCGTCCTACATACCGTAGAGTGCATGGATTTGACATTGCTCCGTGCTCACATGGACTCCCAGCCCAATACAACAGAGTCATCCATAATGTTAAGCCACGCCCACAGCGTAAACATGAGAGTATTGGTTGCTTGTAGCCCTCGACCCGTGTGCTTTTCTTCCGTGGCATCCTCGGCGATCTGAAGGCACTTGTGTGCTGAGCATCACAGCAGTGCTATAGACCGTGCACGAAAGCAACATTGATCTGACCCAGGGGCATGCAAGCAAATGTGTTTTAGTGCATTGTGTCAAAGGGCAGCCACTTTATGAAAGCATTTGCATCATCCAGAGTTTGAAGAATTTCAGAGAATCCTATAGCACTTAAAACATTGGCTGAGTCTAAGTAAACCGATTGATTTACGCTGTTATTGCCCTGGAGGAGATTGGAGTTCTTGCATTAAATACATGGCACATGCGATTGTGATAGAAAATACAGATTTGATTCAAATAACTTGAATCAAATCTAGTTATTTGTTGTCATTTATAACGCATTGAATAACAGTGGTGGTGTCCAGAGCAGTGGCACAGTGCCTTTCCTGTACTCTAGTAACTTAGAAAATAGCAAATCTGATCCCTTAGCCACCACCATATTCCAAGACATTCCAGTGTAGTTAAAGTTTAATATCCCCACAGCAGTTTGGCTAAAAAGTCAAATTCCACTTAATGCTGTAATAGTTTTTTTTTCTTCCCCAGAAACCACTGACCCTTACTAGCACACACATGCAATTATAACCTCTTCTTGGAGAAACAAACCTTTTCTTCTCGACCACGGTCTGTAGATTATATTTATGTTGAAAAAGATCCCCTTAAATTAATTAAAGGTTCAGCGGCTAATCATTTCCATCTGCATTGCTTTTGCAGGGGATGCTCGATGCGCTCGCTGGAATTACCTCACAAAGCGGTTCTACGTAGGCCTGCTCCGGACCAAGTACCTCTGAGGCCTAGGTGCTCGTAAAATAGGATGTAGGCTACTAAAACAAAGGCGCTTCTTTGCTTTAATCTTTGCGAGGACATTCTAGCATCGCACACTGCTGTTCCTCCTTTTCAGTGGAACCGTTTCCGCTTCATCTCAAGCAGCGCTCTAAGATCAGAGCCAATCGTCAAAGCGCCGAGGTTCTCAAAATCGCCAGAGAATCTCCACAGATGTTATTGTTCACGTGTCGCAATCCCAGTGCCACACATTCAACATTCTGCATGTTGTGTATAAGTTACGACAGTGCTGGAAGTGGAGGAGCAGCGTGACCCACGCTGTGCCTGGAGGGGCCGATTTCACCATGCATCCTCACAAGAGCCAGCAACCGAGTCCAAAAGGCTGGATGGATACAACCTTACATGAGCCTCAAAACTCCCTCCAGCCAAAAGCAGAGGAGATCCATAGAATGCCAGAGGCATATGTAATATTTACAAACTTTTCTCTTTTTATTGTTGTTGAAGTGTTCTCCTTGGAGAAGTTCGAAGGTCAAATGGGCCTCAGTCTCCGTGTCTGTCACTGGCTCAGTGCCATTAGGCTGCACGCACTGTGCATTGCGCAAGGCCCGGTCACATTAATGCTTGTCAGAGAATTGTCTGTTAATGGTTCTTTCGTAAGCAGCACATATATATTCAGGCGGGCAAACGGCACGCTGTTCTCAGAATTAATTACAGCACAGCCCGCTGAACTCGCTTCCAACTGTGCGTTCGATTTTCTGGAATGAGCCTGAATGAGGATTTCAAAACTATATATATGGTTTATATTATTTTACAATATGACGCATTGTGCCTTCCTGCTTTCAGTCTAATTGCTAATGTAAAGAAAATAAACAAAATGACTGCGTATACCAGACTGGAATTTAGCGCGATGCAAATGGTAACATTGCTGCCAGGAAAGGTTGCGCGATAGGATGTGCTGCGTCCGCCTCCCCTGTTCCTTCACGAAGCAGCCGTGCCTATTTCCAGAAAACTAATCCGCAGATTAGCCGCAGACCTCCAGGCAGTCGTAGTTCAGTCCTGTGTTGTAGGTGGGTGTTTCTTTTATTGCTGTTACATTGATATGTCAGTGTTTTCACACTGCAGTGCGCTTTCTCTACTTGAGCTTATGTTGAGGACCTTCTCGGGTCGAGCGGCGTGGCTTGCCACCCGGCGGAGTCTCGGTGATTGAGACGGGTGACTGGTCATTGTGTTGAGGCAAGAATAAGCTTGGGGCTTTTTCCGATTGCTGTCCGAAGGGAATGAGGACCCGTCTGTAAAGGTTGATTCTGAGCCCAGTCAGGGTCAAAAGCCCACCTAGGATTCCTCACTACCTAGAATTGTGCCACCCTGAATTGCAGCAGTTGATCTTTAGTCATTCTTTAGATTTAGATGTCCTGTGTATTTTGCAGATTCTTGGAAGATTCTGTCATTTTGCCCTAAGAATGGGCAAATTAATGTATCTTAATTGAAAAGAGAAAAGTGCATGTTTTGTGGTATTGAACTACTTCTCACCATGCACAAAACATTTCAGAATAGGGCAGCTGCTGCTTGATTGCCCTCGGTTGTGGATAAGGGACAGCTCGGATGGGAAATGAGGTGGTGCGTTGACTGATGGAAAAATCGGTGAGCATGTCGCAGTTTGCTGACTAACGGGATAACTGCAAGGTCATGTATGGGCATTCTGTCAGTCTCATGGAAACCCTCACCTTCCCTGGTTAATTCAGTGCCATCTGTCATTGTTGTGCTAAGGTGCAACACGGATCTAGGACCCCTTTCTAGGTGTAATGCAACTCCACACAACCCTGCTCATCTAGTACTATGATTCATTTGCAGGGTCACGTGTTTCTTGGCGCCTGTCTGCAGATTATCAGAGCGATGCTAACCTATCGATGGGCCGCAGAAGACGTTGGAAGCACTGAATCTTGGCTCCAATGCCCGCCTGTCACCTGATGGCATTGGCTCCTGCGAGAGATATATTGTGGCAGATGGGACAATGAGTGCGATTGCTTGCGTGTGAGATTGGCCACTTGGATGCACTCTGCGAGGTTCAGTCCAGCCCCGTAAAAGCCACCTGGCTTAGTTTGGTACAGAGATGTTGCCTACGGTTACCTACACCGGAGCGGAAGTCGTGGCTTACTCCCAAAATTAATCACAGGGTGTAGCCTCTCGCGGCCTTTGTCACGCATCTTTCCAAAAGCCTGACGCCAGTGCCTTAATGCTGTGACACACTGTTGTGCAAACCCCTCTTCATACATCCAGGAGAATACAACCTGTTTCAATATGTTTGGCAAACCTTGCACCATCGTGGATTATTTTGTGATAAATCAGTGTTCATTTATGCTTGATCTTTGTTTATATAAAAAGCTTCAAATAAATTCTTCCTAATAATGGTATGTACCCAGTAAAGCACCGTCAGTGCAGAGCATTGTGCGGCTCTCATGAACTTCCCCTATAAACTTCCCCCGAAGAGCTGCTGTGACTATATATTGTAAAGAAGAACAAAGAGCGACACAATGCGGGCCGCTGCTGTCCGCCTAGAGATGAACGAGCCTGGGTTCGTGTTCACCGCACTCCGTGACGCTCAGCAAACCATGTGTCACTTTCAAATTCATTACAGCGGAAAGGATGCTCTTTTCATTAAAAGGGGGGGAGTAGAAAGTCTATTCCGGTTATTTGATCAGTTGTAAAATTGATTTTGAATCATTATTAATGCAGTTGTTCCAGCAACCCCCCCCTCCATGGAATACAATCCACCACTATCATAATGCATGTCTCTGAGGTACCATGCGATGAATAATGGCCAATGAAAAAAGCAGCCGCCAGCTGGTGGTGCTCAGCACAACTTGTGTGCCTCAGCATGGAAAGCTCGACAAGAGCAGGGCCTATCTGTGCATTATATACCACCCCTCATTCTCCATTTTTACAGTGATGAAAGAGTTCCGCGGATATGCAGATTCGTGTAGATTTTATGTTTTTGGGGGTTTTTTGGGGGAGGGGTCTTGATGACCCGATTAAGCCTCATTGGTTTTCATTTGTTGTCAATCGCCACACTTAATGATAGACCAATCAGGTTGACAGCAGTACAAGCGTAGTCACTGTTAGTGTCATCATAGGCATGCTAGTTAGCTAAAGCCTCTAGGAAATATTATTAAAATAAATAAAGGAATACTTTATTTTGATAAAACCAAATTTTTATACTTCCAGGGCTTGCTTCTTGGATTTATTCATTCATTTTATAAATTTTCATCTGTAAAACTCCACTGTAAACACCGCCAACACATCATTACAATTTTCAGCCTGACCACTTTCATCACTGTTTTTGGCAGGTACATGTCTGTCTTTTGCCGATCTGAATCGAGGTCAAAGCAATTTGACTGTACCGTTTACAGTATTCTCTTCACAGGCGATAAAAGCAGTGCAGGGAGGTCACAGGTCAGGTAATCCAAGCTGTCAATATCAATCAGTAAATCCTGTATGGCATTCTGACATTTTACCATCCTGAATCGAAACGGGCCACGGGGAAATACCTTTTTCCAGGATCAGGGACACAATAGATAGCTGTCTTTTAAGCTCAGGATTCAATTTGACAAACCACTCGCCACAATCGAAAACCCTCTGTGTCGCAGCAGCTGGTTATGTAACACTTTGTCGAAGGCTAGACTGGAAAAGGCTAGGCTTCCTCGACCAGATGTTACATTACATTGCGTTGCAGGCATTTTGTAGACACCCTTATCCCTTATCCAGTGCGACTTACACAGTATGGCAATAATGCAGTGCCCCACCTGAGAATCGAACCTGCCATCGTTGTGTTACAAGCCCAGTTCCCTAACCATTATACTACACCGCAGCGCAGACCTCCACAGTGACTGGTCAGCACTGGTGCATCGAACGGCCACGGCCACCGGAAAAGGGTTTAGAGAGTTGCAGGCCTGGGGGAATGGTAGGCTTGGGGTGCCACAATGCATTCTAGCCTTGTAGATATCATGAGAGCCAGTGAGGAAGACCTCGGTCCAAACCAGTCATATGGCACGTAGAAAGGACATGCTGTACTCACCAGTTTGCTACAGTTTACCAGGGCATTGATGCATTTTTGCCATCAATAAATAAACTGGCCTTTATTGTTTTGTAAGTGAGGGGGAGCTTTCTCACTCGTAACTCGTGCCCGGCATGTCTATGTTCAGTGGGGGTATCATCGTAGATGAACGCAAGCAGTGAATGAACGTAGGCCTTTCGTCTTGGTTCAGCGCAGAACAACCAGCCACAAGTTTGGCAGAGGAGCATGTCCTCTCCGTCGCAGATCTGAAATGGAGATGTTACAAAAAGCCCTCGCGCTCCTGTCCACTGTTTGCCGATGATTCATGCATTTCGCCATGCGTCGGCCTTTGCACTCGGCCTGGGATTTCTCAGTAGTAGTAGAGCAAAAACCACACTGCCGAAGCCAGACAATCCTCTGTTTTTCTTGCATTGCTTCAGAGACCAAGGCTAGCGCAGCAGTGCTCCGTCTCTGTGTAAACTCTCCGTGGCAGGCGGATAATAAGTTGTCAGGGTGTGCTGCGGATGGATGGAGGCGTCATTGGCTGAGGTCACTGAGTCACACTCCACTCACCGGCCTCCCAGCGCTGCCATAAAGCCAGACTCCTGCCCCCTGTTGTGGAGAGCTCCTCCAGAGCCGCACGCATGTACGAGTGAATAACTCAAGCCGAGAATCACTGGATTTGCCTGCACGCCCCGGAAAGAGGATCATTCAGTTAAACTGATTCCATATCAGATGGATGACATTCTAGAAGAATTGATGCCATCAAAGACCAAGTCTGTTTTTTCACGTGGAGAAGAACCGATAATGAATGTAAAGAAGTGTAAACAATTGGGTTGTGTTTCAGGGGGCTTACCGCATCAGGGGACCAGGCTGATGAGAGCCGTTCTAAAGCCTAAATAATGTGACCGACTTTGTAAAGTCCACCCCTTTCCCATGATGCATCTCCTGTTCCACAGCCCTAGTGTGTTTTTTTGTGTGTTTTTTTTTTTTTTTTGTCATGACCTCATGACCCAAACAACTCTGGTTTGGTTATTTGTTCATTTCAGATACTCACATTAGTAGTATAAACCGAGGCCTTTATAGCCCTGCACAACATACCCAGTGACTCGAATCCCTTCCTCTCAGGAGGAAAAGGGCACGAGGCTTTGACACAGTTAAATAAAATGACTTAGGCTAAGTGTCATTTTGTTGAATTAAGACTTCTTCCTTTAAGTACCATGACGTCAGGGTGACTGACAATAAAACAGCCACACATTGTTTGATGTTTTAACTTGAACATTTGCACAAGCCAAACTATTGTTGACTATAACACTAGTTAGGCTAATTGTAAACTGTAGTATTGATGGTCTTTTTTTGCTTTCAGCTTAAATAACCACTGGGCGTGTGAAGTTTTGTAAACGGCCAGCTTGGCTTGCACAAATGTTTGAGGTCAAACAATGTGCGACTGTTTTATTATCAGTCACCCTGATGTCAAGTGCCTCATCAAAACGTGCACTCTCTCGCTAAGTCCCTGTGCAAATACGTTTTCATAGGATCACTTTCGCCCCGAGCTTGCAACAAATTGTGCAATGCCTGACAATGAAGCACGCTTCTTAAATGATTAGCTCCATGGTCATTTTAAGCCCATATTGGGCGGATTCTGATGTTAAGACGATCGATCGGTGCCCCCTCGCCCCCAGTCTGGACTGTCTCAATTTGCAATGCGGTATAAACCGGACTTAGAGGTTACACTACGTGAAATGCCTATTGATTGACATCTGCAGAAGGGATGACTCGGCAGATGGGGTCCGCATGGGTTTTGGAATCAGTTCAGACAGGAAATTAATAGTGTAAGACTATAATACCGTATAGACCGTGTTGCAGCTGTAAAAGTAAGGCTGCGTGATGTGCTTCTCTAGAACGCGGGCCTGGTCTTCAGTCTGTTTCAGCTGAGTGCTTGCCTGGTAAGTATTCATGGTATGCCTGTGGTAACCTCTTTGTTTTGCGTCTCGCGTTGATGTAATCATTTCTCCGAGGGACCTGCACGTATCGCATGACAACTGGCCCTTTCTAACTGCTGTATGGAGTCTGCAGACAAACGCACGTAGACCGCATGCGAGAAACTCGACCCGACAGCAATTCGGATAATACCCATGAAATCTTCCAGCGGTGATTAAATCACTGTGCGCCTCCCAAGGCTTTCCCTGTGGGAAAAGAGCTGGATGGAATAATGTTCGCTACACTGAGGTGTTTCATCATTGCAGCATTGGAACAGCGTCAGTGTTCGGCCTATTTCCCTCAAGTGTGTCAACAAGAGTTTTTCTTCCGATGTATTTGCAATATAAGCAAATGTATACATTAGTAAATATACATGTATTGTATTTGTAAAGATACTGTCATTTTCTGTCCTGTCATTCTGGTTAATTTGAGTAAAACTGTAATTACTGTATGTCACAATCTTTGAAGGATTTTTTTGTCTTGACTGTCTATGATGGACTCTGGATTCTATGCATGAATAGTAACTGCATCATAAATTGAGGGAAAGTACATTTTTGCACAAGAGCCTAACGCCGCTCGAAAAAATAATGAGGGACTTGTCAAGTCAACTTGTAATCACAGATTTCCCTCAGGATTTCAGAATTCATCGCATCTCCAGAAGGAATTATACCGTCGCCACTCTCTGGTGTAGAGCAGGGACTCGGCCGCTGGGGAATAGGAGCGGTCAGTCTGCGGGCAGTGCGAAGCGGTCCTCACTCTCCTCCATCCTGTGTGCTTTTTCAGACACTGACCCCGGCAGGAAGACTGTGTGACCTCAGCCGTCTGCCAGGCTGGGCCCTCCCCCCCGGAGACCTGAAGATCTCACCTACTGGTAGGTTCTGACCCAGCTGTGACTGCCCTCTGTCCTCTGTCATCGCCCAGCCCCCAGCCCCCACAGGTCTAGGCCAGAGCACTGTACACTTTCACCACATCGCAGGGCTGATCCACCAGCCAGTTTAACCTTCTAAGACCCAGGATTACAATGATACTTTTCATATCTGTACTGTACTCGATCTGGCAACATTCATTGGCAGGACACATTCTTCCAGAAGTCTCCGGAGTTACATTATCTCATGTTGTTGCTGCCCCGAGCAGATTTTTAAAAAACCTGGAAAAATTTTTGTTAAATGGTTACAAAAGTTGTGCTAAAGAGTTCCGTTTTACTTTTAATATTTGGATGTAAGAGAACGCTAATGGTGGATTTTGTTTTCCCTGTGTTTCTTGAAAGGAAGGCCGATTAGATTTATTTTTGTTGTTGTTGTTGGTGTAGCACTGGTGTGTGCGTTTTGATGTTGCGTTATTAAACTGCTGCAGTGCTGATGGATTCCCTGGCAAGCCTTGAAATGGAAAAAAAAACCTTGAATCCCAGAGAGGTCTTACAAAATGCCATTGTGGTTTATTACGATCAAGGAAACGAGGTTACTTTTGTGCTCAAGGGTAAAAATGATAGATCTAACTTCTAAAACTTCCCAGAATTTGCCGTGTGGTAGAGGGATCAAATCCAGCCCACCCCACCAGTTTGCTGCTTCTATCCTTGCACGCACACAATGCCAATGAAAAGACGCAGCAAATATGGAGACAATCGCAAGCTTCACTAACAGCAGTACAGGCACGATGCACATATGACATAATGAATACTTTGACTGGTGTATTTATTAACAGCACTTGTCTCGTTAAGAAGTCTTTCTCAGGAAATGATGTGGTAGTAAAGGGCTGGAAAGCATTTTAAATACCTCTTAAACACAGTTGACTTTGGAGTGGGTTCGATGCGATTCGTAGGCACGATTGATTGATTAGTTTGAGTTTTTGTCTCGTTTCAGTCAGTGTTGCAACACCGCTGTGGCTCCAGGTTTCACGAACGTCGATGTGAACTCTTTGTCATTTTGACTTTCCAGAAAGAAGGCAGCATGTTTGCTTAGACCGGTGTTTTTCAATGAACATTCGTTTTAAGTGGAGTGCTGTCAATATTGCTTGCCTTGAATGTATTTATAATCAGCTAGGTTTTGTTTATTGGCAAAAGTTTTGATGGCACGTTTTACTGAACTCTGGACTAGTGCAGCAGCATTGCTGCAGGAGATGCCGTCTTTCAGATGAGATGCTAAACCTTGACTACTGTGGTAGTATAAATCCCATGGCACTTAACACAAAGAGTAGGGGGATTCCCCTGGTGTCCTGTCCAACTTCCGAACCCAGCCCTCTCAATCTCGGCACCTAATAATCCAACAGTTAATTTGTTTTAATAATTCCCTCCCTCTCCACCTCAGAATGGTGTGTGGTGGGCATCGCCCAGGTAGCTGCTACACGCTGATGCTGGTTGAGGTGACGCCCCCTTCGCTTTGAGATGATAAAAGCCACTATATAAATGCAATCCATGACTGTCATTGCAATAATTTAGTCATTGAGACAGTGGAGCATTGTCCCCTTCTTTGAAAACATTTCAAATGAATTGCATTATCGCCGAAAGACAATGTACACAGTCGAGTAGGTTCGACAGTGTAGCTGACAGACGGTCATTGTAAGACCGGCCCGACTTGGGCAAAACAATGGGAGGGCTTCCTGCCTTGATTATTTCCAGCGTCACAAGTAGCTCGCGCCGCACTTGTTCCACCGGGGTCACGAGGTAAACTGTGTTTGTGTAACGGCCGCCAGCCTGAAGTCGGTGAACTGCATTGTGGTCATTAAACAGACTTGAGTAACGCTGGCACTTCTCCCTCCCGCTTCCTGAAGCAGGGAGCACTTACGCAACTCCGGGGCCTAAGGTCACCAAAAGACTGTTGATTATCCACCGGCACACTAAGCACGGCTGGTGGCCAAGAAGCAGCGCCGGCCCCCGTCATTTGATTATAACCAACGGCCGCGGTTAAGAGCCTGGCCTGTCCGTCTCTCTTGAAGGACTGCAGGAATTGTTGGCACAGCGGCTATGCAGGTCACATGGAAGGGTTGAACCTGGGAGCTTGTCTGAGGGATTCGGCCCGATTTGCAGGGCTGAATTTTCATAATAGTTTGAACAACTAAATGGTGACGTGCCTACCCAGTAAGTGGTGAAACAGAAATCCTGACCTGCATAAACGTGGCCAATCTGGTCTAATAACATCTAATTTTGCTATATATCTCGAATTTAGCCAATGTCAGTGTTTGGGTGGCTTACATGTTTCTAGTTCATATAATTCACTATAGACAATTTCCGGGAGCTCGGTTTTATTCCCATGCAACGCGGATGCTGAGTCTCTGTTATACATCGCAGTCACTGCTTGTAATGGGTTGAGTCATTCCGCTGTTTGTGATTCTAGCGATATCTGTAGTCTCTGGTTTCTGGGCACTGGCTTGCAAGGGCCTGGCTCAGGGAGTCTGCAAGGTTAAATTGAAGGTTCCGCCCGTGTGTCAGCGAGAAACGGGTCCAAGCCATTCGCCGGTGTCCTGGCAAGCTCTCCCGCGAGCGGGCCCTAATCTAATAAGCCTGACTCCCAAGAGCTGCTGGAACATGTTCTCTCAACCTGTGCTCCAGGCAACCCAATAGCCCTCACTCACACACCGAACATAGAGAATGGATTACCTGGGTTTCTTGTGTAAAGTGTCTCAAGCGATTCGTAGGACTTCCCACAACTTGCACGATTCAGTACCTTGCAGCTCTGAAGTCAATTTGCTGCTTTAGTTAAGGTGCAGCACTTAGGTTTGAGCCTAAGGAGCTTCCCACGAGTGCAAATGACTGTATCGCACCAGGCAGAAAGCATCTGTAATAAGGTAGTGTAAACTAGATGGAAAATGGGTGTCATCTTGCTTGGAATCGCCGACGGTTGAAGTAGTGTTTTTGTTTCGTTTCGTTCTGCGTTTCTTGTTTTGCAGAAGGTGGGTTGTGGTTAGCTGCAGTTGGAGAGGTGAAACGTTTGCTCTCCACATTGTCTGGCCACTGATAGCAGTTGTGTTGCAAATGAAATGATGTGGAAATGAGTATTTTATCTTTTAAGAGAGGCATTTTATTTTTCTCCCCTTCTGTTTAGCTTGTGAGCCCGGATTCTGAGGAGAACGAAAACACTGGTAAAAGGTAAGCGGATGTTATTTAATCTGGTCTTCGTGTCCAAAATGAGACGAGCTGTCCGGAGCTGACCCATTATTGTCCCATATCTTCATTTTAATATTCCTCTTTGTAGCTATTTTTCTCTGCTTTTTTCTAACCTATTAGTTGTGGAAACAGTGCTCCCCTGTTGACAGGACGCTACTATTTCCTGTTGCAGATTCCGTCTTGTAAGCGTTTCGCTCCCCTCCCAGCGCCGTTAAGTTACGTTCGTTTCAGAGATGCGCTTAGACGAGGAGGAGGCCCGAATTCTCCTCAGCACCCCGCCCACGCCACCCAGAGCCAGCGCTCCCCCTCGGCCCCCCGGAGCCACGACAGCTCGGAAACCGCGAGGGTGGCAGTGATGCGGGAAAGCCGACGCCGGCGCAGTTCTGAACTGACTGCTCTCCTGCCTGTGGCATTTTTCCCCCCCATTTTTACTAACCCCCCCCCCGTTTCCATGGAAGTTGCCACCGAGCTATTGGCAGGGCACCGCCGGCCTGCTTGTTCGACAAATGTAAGAAACGAGCGAGCCCCGCGGCAAGGGAAGCGTCCAAACACGCACACCAACGTCGAGCGGGGCGGTAGCGTTTCAACGTCACGGTAGGGCAGAGGTCATCCGACCGGGACGCGGTTAACATTGCTCCCTCAGGGGCCAGATTATACAGTGCAGTGACCCAGCAGCTGATGGAAAATGGCGAGCCAGCGATCGTGCCATACGCATGCCGTTCACGGAAAGCCTGCTGCGCTACTGTCCTGAGGTTTTCACCAGAGAGAGAAATTTAGTCATTTTTGGTTTCCCTACAGAACAAGGTTTTAAAAATGTAATCGTCTGGCCTCCCGCGTGGTCCAGTGGTTACAACGTTCGACGCTGGCCATGGCGACCTGGGTTCGATTCCCCGTCACGCCAGAGTCGGCTCTGGCCGGAAGTGCCACCGGAGGCGTCGATTGGCTGTCCGCCCCAGGGAGGGGGGAGGGAAGCCGCTGCGCACAGGAGTGGCCCTGTAGTACCGGGTTGCGGTCGATGGCCTGGTGAGTGCCGTCTCGGAGGAGACGATGCTCCGCCTTTGCCACTACCAGTCACAGGACTACGGCAGCGAACTCACATTACTAGGGGGGGATTGACTTGAAAAATAGCAGGTGTAATTGGCTACCAAATTGGCAGAAAATGGGATAAAAATCTTTAAAAAAAAAAAAAAAAAATAAAAGTAATCGTCAAAGACACCTGTATTGTGCCGTCATGTGTGCAGTTAACCTTTTTTAATCAGAATTTTGCAGATAGTGGCGTTAATCTGAGCTGCAAAAAAACGCTGAATTGCGGTACGTTGGTGTAAATGCTTGTTTTACACTTTGCCTCCTCAGATTGATATGTGAAGCCAGAGTTGCTCGCTGGACTTTGTTATCAGACCTTTATCTACAGCATCCTGATCCTGTCTCCTCCACTCCCCGAACGCCTCCTTTAGTATCGCACTTTACATTAGAGCCGTGGCAGGCCGTTCCAGGCGCTAGGGGCTCTGCGGTAGAAATGCGGCGACCAAGGCCACGCTGGTGAATCTCAAATCCTCAAATTATTTGGAGGTACTTACCGTTCCGGCGAGCGCACTATCCAGCCCGTACATTTTGTGAAGGTCAGGAGCCGACACCTGGGAATGCTAAACACGAAGAGGGGAAAGCTGTGTCTGAATTTTCACAGTGGGCATCGCAGGAGTTTACTCTTCGCTGGTTGTTATCTGTTATTGCCTGTCTGTTGCCTGTTATAAAAAAAAAAGAGAGAGAAAAAAAATCAAACCAGGCGAGACTGGTCAAGTGTAGCCTGTGGTGAGGCAACACTGCCACCTGCTGGCAGCATGTAGCGCCGAAACAAGGGAGGCTGCTTCTGAGCCACAGCTCTGTGTAGGGAACTGCAGAGAAATTGAGTAATAATATATGCCATTTAGCAGACGCTTTTATCCAAAGCGACTTACAGTAGTGAATGCATACATTTTTCAGTATATGTGGTCCCAGTGGGGATTGAACCCACAACCTAAGCGTTGCCAATGCTGTGCTCTACCAACTGAGCCACACAGGACCACGTAGTGTATAAAGACCACATTAAGCTCCCTGTATTATAGTTACACACGTGGTTGGTCATATATTAATGGGCTGTTAGCACAAAAATTAGCTGGTCATTATGAGGCAAGAGCAATTTGCAATGTGTAGAGATTTGTCCGTATGGTTTATTCTGCGATTGTGACTAATCTTTACTGGCTAGATGTTGTTTCAGTTTTATTAGCGGAGCTACTCTGCCATTAATGTAGCGTCTCTTTGCCCATATATATATATATCATTGGTTGTCTGTTCTTTCTTTAATGCCTTGAGTTATTCCTGGTTTTATTATTCTTATAATGGATGTTTGCTCATTCGTGGGAGTTTTTATTGTATTTGGATGATAACGAGGGAGCATTGCTCTTTGTGAAGCAATCCGTTGGGGAATATTGGGCGATGAATCCACATAAGGATGTTTTTTTCCTTTCATTTGATATCAAAGGGTGAATCGAGTGAGACGGGAGTTTGGAGCAGCACTTCAGACATGAGAGCATTGTTAGGATCTGATCAAGGCTCCTAACGAATCCAGGCCCGTTGGTGTGTACTGACATTGATCGTCACTCACTTGTGAGCGTGTGATGATGAGATTTGAAAAGAACCCTTCAAGATGTATTGCGTGGCTGTCAGTGCTTTTCTGGCAGGTTTGGGGGGGGGATATTGCATTTCCTATGAGCCCATAAAATATGCATTTCATAAATATGTAATGATAGATAATAAATGTAAGTCTAGCCTGTGGCAGAATTGTAGTGCAGTTTGGATTGTATCACTCTCTGAACCCGCAGTGTCAATTTCGGAGAGCCCGCAGTATCGCTTAAGATGTGTTGTCCATCTTCTGACCATCTCTATATGATTCTAACATTACTCTGACCCTATAGTGCCACTCTGACCATTTTTATATGGTTCTGGCATTACTCTGACCCTGTAGTACCACTCTGACCATCTCTTTAGTAGCTCTAACGTTGCTATTTGCTGCGTCTGTACAATGTGCATTGAACAGCCATTGAGCAATCCTGTATCTTTTCTTGGTTCAGCCCTTAATCGCTGTCCCACTTTAACAAGGACAACCCGGGTCTGTGCAGGGGACTTTTGTTCGACCTAATGACAGGACTCATGTCATGTGACATGTTAAAATCATCATCCTTTTTATGAATCGCACATATTACTGTAATTCCTCCTGTTATCGGACCTCTTATTTTGGCTTTGATTTGTGGTGATTAACTGAAATGTCAGATTTCCATATTTCTTAAAAAGCTATTGCACGCATTTCATGCATGGCTTATGCAGACAGCTCAGTGTTGTAGATGGTAATATTGTTTCGCATGTTCACTATTCCTATGTTTATTGTAATTAAACGATGCAGTGGGGCCGTGACAAACAATATGATGTCACACATCCGGGCATGCTCACATTTGCAGGCAATGCTACCCTCATTTCACACCCGGGGCGGCAATGTAGCGCAATGGTTGGGGAACTGGGCGTGTAACTCAGGTTGTAGGTTCGATTCTCAGGCGGGGCTCTCCCACTGTACCCTTGAGCAAGGTGCTTAATATGAATTGCTTCATTAAGTATCCAGCTGTAAATTAATTTCAGTTCAGTTTAATTTGATTTGTGTAGCACTTTTTGCAGAGAAGTGTCACAAAGACAGAAAATACCAGGCCTGAACCCCCAAAAAGCAGAAAGTGAGGCAAAAACTCCCCAGTGTGGAGAAATGTCAGGAGGAACCCGTTTCAGTGCAGGAGCCAATCCTCCGCTCGCCCCCGCCCGGGTGTCAGTCGTAAATGGATTGCATGTCAAATTTAAGCCATGTAAGTCACTCTTGATAAGAATGTCTGTTAAATGTCAATACCCTACCTGTTATTAATATTGGTATATGGTTGGGTATTTGTGCAGTTATTCTTTTAAGTAATGGTCATAGTTCAACACAGGTCACATTTTATTCCCAGTATATAAATATATTGAGGGAATATGAAAATTAAGAAATTTGAGAACAATGTGTGGTCATCACATTATCATTATCACAAATGTAGGTGCTTGAAATCGTGGAGACTATTACACCTGCTCTTTGCGTTTGCGATGATGTTGTTCCTCCATGACGCAAATGCAGTTGGGTGTTGTAGCCACAGGGTGGCGCTCTTGGCCAGGCATCTGAGCTTCCCTGAACCCTTGACTGCAGGGTGGATAGGCTGTCGGATAAATGCCCGTGAGAAGAAGGTTTTGGACAGATCAGTGTCTGATTTTTGGAAATCAGATTTATTTTTACCTGATATTTGTGGCTGATTTTAGAAATGGATAGACTCGCTCCAGTGGGGGGAAAATGAAGTAGTTAACGGTAGAAAGGTCCTCAAATTGAAAACCAGCTCGCCATTAAACACATGAGTATTACCTGACGTCCATACCCTATGCTTGCGTGTCCAACGGTGCACCCGCACCCGCCTGTTTGTCGGGGATCGCAGAGCGTTTGGGATTTTTTGGTCCCTCTTAAGTGACTCCGCTGCAAACGATCGGCCATGGCCCCTACCCGCTGGCGGCGGCAGTGGTCAGCCGGATCGATGCGGTTCGATGGGGACCTGCGCACCTCGGTCCAGGCTGCGGTTCGGCGTGTCACAGCGAATGAGACGAGCGATGGGGTGGGGAGGGGGGGGGAGGGTGTATGGGATGGGCGCGCTGCGGGCAGTGTTTAGGGCCACAGACTGCCTTCACCATCCGGCAGCGAGCGGAATTTACAGCCCCCGACGGGAGGGGACCGGAGATGCTCTCTCTGTGGCGGCGGCAGCGGCGGCAGTGCTGAAAGGATGCTGGCGTCAGCGAGGGGAGACGGCGCTCTTCCACCGGGAGCTCTCCTCACTCGCGGGGTTGGAGTCCATCACCGCGCCCGGCGGAAAAGGACTCACTCGAAAAGCTCGCGTAGCAGTAACATTTTTTGACAATCGCCCACTCGAGCCCTTAAGAACCCAAGCAAGAATGACTCATCCCTTCTTTCAAATGAAATGTCAATTGTCCTCTTAGAGTGTGCGATTAGTCGATTTATTGACGTATAATTTATGCCATTTAGCAGACGCTTTTATCCAAAGCGACTTACAGTAGTGAATGCATACGTTTTTCAGTATATGTGGCCCCGGTGGGAATTGAACCCACAACCTAAGCGTTGCCAACGCCACGCTCTTCCCACACAGAACCACACGTATCTATGCAGTTTTCGTTCGTTGACGATGAGCACACGGCATTCCTCTTGCGGCAATTGACCGTGTTCAAAAAGTGAACAGTTTGACAGCGTGTGGAACCTTGTCTTCCTTTCTGAGGCTGTTTTAAAAATGGAAAGCAGTCGAGGTTGATCTCAAAGCTGTTAAGAAGGGCAACGGGGTAATTGACCCTGACAGAGGGGTAAAAAACGTCGAGCCAGCAGTAAAGCACTGACACAGGTACTATTACACACCTGATGTCCCGTGGGCTTTTAACACAAGGTATCCCTCTGTCACTTGCTTTACTGTACTCCAAAGCATAAGACAGTGGCACAAGTGTGTCTACATTCATGTAGAACATAAATGTATTCATTCGGGACATGCTTCTTCAGAGACTGTTTTGATCCGCCCCAAGGCTTGTTATTTTCTAGATCGGTTTATTTGAAACACAGAGTAGCCGTGAGCCATGGGGTGTGTTCTCTTCGCAAACGAAGGCAGCGCCCTTCGTGTTGTCAACTGTGTCCTACAGAGGGCGCTCTGCTCATTGCAAATTGAGAAATGTCTTTTTTTTTACTGCACCACATCATGTCCAAAGCCTTGCCCAAGTTCCTGGCTGGATGGTCATAGAAATCACAACATCATCCACTATTTTTCGTGACACAGGCCTTTAAAAAAATTAAATAATAATAATATATATATATACACAATATGTCAGCCTTCACATTCCACAATGAACATTTATTTTATTTAGGAATATTACAGCTCTACTGCGTTAGACCAAGTGTAAGATATTAGAACGCAGTGATAAGTGAATCCGCTGTAAGAGAAAGATCACTCGAGTAAACACACGCAGAGTACCGGGGATTGGTGGACTGTGGCCGCTGAACCGGAGCCATTCACAGCTTTGAGTCCGCGGGCACGGCGGTGTCACCGTGGTTATCTGGGGGCCGGAGGGGCTCAGTAATGCGCCAGACCCAGCCTGTGCCCCTAGCAACTGACCGGATGTAGAGAAGTCATCCTGTTTGGTCATAATGTGTCAAACCATCCAAGTGTTTTTGAGGCTTGTTCCAGAATAAGCCCACATTTCACAGTTGAGAAAGTGCTCGGTTCATAAGTACAGAATATGTCATTTAATACAATTGTATGTATGTAAAAAACTTAATGTAAAAAATATATGTATATATATATATATATATATATAGGACAAGGACATAACAAACAGGAACAGGAAGCTGAAATTAACATTCTCAGCAGGTGTTTTTTTTCAATTTAATTGTATTTCTAATATAAATCTCTGGCTTTTAATAAATGATGACAAGGAAAAGGATCAGGATCATAATAGTACTGACTGAGAATAACAATAGTAAGATGCGTTGTTATTTAGGGGAAATCTCTGCTGGATGAGGGCTAAGGGAGAGTACCAGGCTGCAACCCTGCCCCCTCACCCCCAGGACAGAGGCGCAGTTCCGTTGGAGTGTGTGTGTCTGTGTGTGTCTGTGTGTGTCTGTGTATGTGTGTGTGGTGGGGGGGTCAGAGAGGGTAAAGGGGGTTTAAGGGGGATGGGGGTTGCTTTAGGAGCCCTGAAGGGGCACAGTGCCCACCGAGGCAGAACACTGACATGCAGCTCTGGGGCTAGGAGAGAACATGCCTTCTCTGTGACCTGGAAACCATCTCTCCATCTCCCTCTCCCCCTCTCTCTCTTTCTCTCTCCCCCTCTCTCCCCCTCTCTCTCTCTCTCTCTCCCTCTTTCTATCTCTCTTTCTCTCTCTCTCTCTCTGTCTCTCTCTCTCCTCCCCCTCTCTCTCTCTCTTTCTCTCTCTATCAGTCTCCCCCGTTCCCTATCACTCTATTGCTGCCGTTTTCGTGAGCCTCGGGATTGAAGAGGTAGAATCCTAGAACAGGATGAACCAGTGAGAAGGCTCCTGTAAATGTTATTATTGAGCACAGACTCTAAACTATCAAATAGTTTAATCATTTTTAGAGGGTGTAGCGTGGTGTGGGTAGGTGTCAGAATGGGTTGAAGTTTCGTGAAAGAAACCTGATTTAGGCCAGCTGCAATGTTAAGTGAGCCCTCCTAATCGCAGGGGAAATTTGTATTGCAGACGCACTCCACATGGATCAATACGCCCCGCCCATTCAGCATTGGGCCATATCTTGCCGTATACCTCACACTGCAAGCCATTCAGCACAGAGAGCATAATTTCCTTCCGTTTTGGTGTCATATTTAAGCCATATTAAAGAAACATTTTAGCCTTCCTTTAGGAGAATTTCGACTTTAACTTAGCATATCAAATGTAAAAATCGGACCGTTTGAGTCACTAACGTTTGCTTCGTCGATCGACGAGTCTCATTACACAATAATGTGAATAAGAAGGAATCCAGGACCTGAACTCTGGACCTTGGTAAATTCACTTGAAGAAAATAAATGATAATAAGAAGCAGGGATAGAACTGATGGAAATGAATTGCTCTTCACTCTAATAAAGGGTATGATTTGTAGTGTTGAGTGTTTATCCTAGTTCAGTGTAATAGCTAAAGAAGACATTAATTACTGTTTACCCCGAGGTGATGGCGGGGGGGTGAAGTCATGGTAGAACGCAAACCAAATCAACTGCAGCCCCTTCAGCCAGAAGAGGACCGCAGCTACACCTCTACGGAGAGGGGACGGGTCAACCCCGTGCCTTTCGGTCCAAAAACATCCTGGCACTTAAGGGTGGGGTAGAGGGAAAGAGGGGATGCATGGCGGGGGGCGGTCGGGGGTTCCAGACTGGCATTGCAGGGGAAGTGCACCTCCATTTTCTCCCCTGTCCGATCGAAGCACCGTCAGCCGGCTCCAGCAGGCCCCCAGCCGGCCGACCGGGCTAATGCGATGTGGCATGTCACCGGGAGAATCTAGGTCAAGTTTAAAGCTGCCTCCTCTGCGGCTGGCATGGAAGCTACTGCACCCCCACCCCCCCCATTCCAAGTCTCCCTTCTAGCCACGCCCACCCCCGGACAACAGACCTTGTCGCAGCCCACGTGACCTCCCCCCCCCCCCTCGTGTGTGGAGAGGAGGGGTGTGGTTTTTTACGCTGGCTCAGTGCAGTAGTATTGCTGCAGGCACATGTGGGTTTGCATGCCGTAGTGCTGTAATGGGATGTCTGCAGTATCCAACCCAACCGCAAGCACTTGTTTATTAGCCTATTTGTTTATCTTTTTTTGTTTTTTGTTTTTTGGGGAGAATAGCATGCTGTGCAGATGCCATCCGTGTGCCTTTTTTCCTGGAAGGGATGTCTGTTTGGGTAACCTGCAATGGGTTATTCAAAGCACCGCTCCTAAAATGTCAAGTGGGTGTGGCACAGTAACCTTTACCATTGATGCTGTTAAATTGAGTTTTGCACAGTCCAAATTTCCATTTGGAAACACTGATTTAATCATGGAATAGATTTTTTTCAATTCAAAACAAACCTTTCAATCCATTTTTGTTCAATGGCAACTATATTGTGTGCTATGTCGATTTATTTTATTATTATATCCAGATAATTAAATATTAGGACTGTGTGACAAGTAGAAAAAGGATAAAAAATGAACAAACCTTCCAAGAAATTTTGAAACCACTTTTCTTTTGCCTCCATCTCCTTGGCTCTTTTCCCCCAGAAGCCTGTTTTTGGTGCATTACTTCATTCCTATTCATTTATTCGTGGTCTTTAAAGTCTCACTACTATGTGCCCTCTCCTCTCGAAAGCTCTCCTGCTATTGGCTGCCGGGTTGTTTTCAATGGCACCAGCTTTTTTTGGCTCCATGGATACAGCGGAGGATCGAGGGAGCGCCTCAGCCAATGGGAGCGCAGCGCAGCTGGGTTGTAGTAGAATCGTGCGCCCTCCAGCAGCGCACAGACACACACACACGCGCGCGCGCACGCACTTTACTCTGGGCACGCGAGCACACCACGGGGGGTGCCGAACGAAAACAAGCCGTGCTCGCCCCATATGTCCACGGGGGAAGTGCGGCTCCGAGCCCACCACAGAACGGACTCCGAGGGAGTGCCACTGCCGCTCTCTCCTCTTTCCCTCCAGTTTCTCCTCAGTCAGCGCGTTCACACTCCCCACAGTGTGCATGCACCCTGTTTTATTGGCACACGTGCAACACTGGTCTATGCTGCACTGCACTGCATGCACGCTGAACAGATACTTGATTTGAGCCTCCTGCTCTTATTTTACATATAACAGTATTGTAGATTTTACCCAACAATAAGTTGTTATGAAAATGTCTGACCTCTGGCGTTTCGAGGTACAACATTTACGTAGATGTAAGAGAACCATTATAATCTTACATCAGTAAATATTACAAGTTCATATGCAGTGACTGGCTGGCTAATTAGGGCTCTCGGGGATATTGTCAGTTTTGGGGCCAGTGTTGTTGTTTGTTTTTTTGTTTTTTTTAAAGGGCAACTAAGAAACATTAACATACAAATCTGTCGCTTTTGAAACCTCTTAAGATGCTTGGATTGGTAAGCTTCAGGCTGCCGTCGGCACGCAGGGGCACGGCGTCGTTTTGCGGCAAATCCCTCCCCTTCGAATGACCCCAGGTTGCTAATTGAATTTGTAATCTCACAGGTCTGGGGGGTTAGGGGTTAGGGGGTTAGGGAGTTGGGGGTTGGCGGGTATGATCGCAGGGCTGCAGCAAAGCAGCCTCCAGATCGACTGAACAACAGCCAGAGAGGTGGCAGCAGAGGACCAGGGTAAAGCAGGAGCTTCCAGTACTGAGCCCACAGCCCGCGCTCCTCTGTTCCAGCGCCCCCCCCATCGCCTTTTCAGAGATCGGACCACAGATAAACAAAGTGCAACAGTGTTGCCTCGCACTTCCAGCTAGCCAGCCAGTCGGGTGGGGGGTGGGGGGCGGGGGTCAGTTCACCGGCTGTGCGGAAAGAGGTTAATCTTGTAATGGGACAGGACCCCGACCCCCCCCGCCCCTGACCACCAATCCCTGCTGACACAAACTGTGCCCTGTCAAGGTGGAGCCCCTGGCCGAACGTGGCCGGGAGTGAGTGGTGAGCACGGGGGCGGGGTAGCTGGCATGTGTGTGTCGGACGATGTGCACCTGGACTCAGGAATGCCTGTGGGGATGGTGCAGGGGTCAGATCGGTATCCGCCTAATCACCAGGGGAAATCATTCTGACAAAGCAGTTTTCGGTCAGGTGCAAGGGGCAATTTCAGACCTCCGTTATTTCCTTTGTCCCACATAAATGTGCATGGTTGCTCGATATATCACTTAGAGGCAATTTGCTGAATGCAGGTGTTGTACAGTATTATATTGCTGCTGCTGCTGCTGCTGCTGCTGTATGGTACTTGTGAATCCGTTTATAGCAATACACTGCTGCTTTTTTGCTGCATTTTGAGAAAGCTGCCAATGCATTTGATCCAGATGGATGTCCTTCTTTTCGAGTAAATCTCCCTTATGGTACACTTTATCTCAGATTCAGGTTTCTCTCGTGTGGTCTACGTTCGAACATTCAGCATGTTAACCATCCAGTTTGCGAGGAGCAGGGACCACTTTAAATCTAGCACTGCGTTCCGAGCACCCCAGGATATGCAAATGCTGCCTCTGAGCTTTGACTGTGATGAACCTTGTTCCCCATAGACCCATTCCCGGAGGCAGGCCGTACTGCAGCAAGGTGTATCCCCAGATTGTTACTTTGGATTACATAACAGGGGAGCGTGACCCGTATCCCTCTCGCACATGGTACAGGTTCACCGCTCTCAAAAGCTTTCCTCCAGCTGAGCGGGGTCTGTCCTCGAGGGAAAGGGGAAAAAAATGGCTTGCTCCCGAGGAGTCCGCAACACGACCGGGGTGAAAGGTCATTCTTTGACTGATCCCTCTCCTTGCCTCCGCTGGCCTTTCAGGCACTGCTGTGGGGCTATTTTTAGGTTTGCTCGAGTGCGGTACACGAGGCAGAAATTAGCGGTGCTACAGGATGGCGGGCGGCCACGGAAAAAGGAAGCTATCGCCATGGCTACAGAATTTGAACAAACCAATGTGAACTTTCGTGAAGCTGACTTTCATCTTTGCTATTTTATTTGGCTTTGCAGTTCACGGTTCCTCTGCTCCAGTGAACTACAACAGCCATCCACTGCAGTTGACTGAAAATGTTTGCTTGTGCTTATCATTCTGAAGGTTACATAACTGGGAAATTATGCAAAAAAAAAAAAAAAAAAAAGATATATATACATAATGAAGATATATTTATAAAGCATATTATGCAAATGATGCATACATTAAAAATGTTAATACATTGTAATAAGATTTGATAGTGTAAATAAGATTTAAAAAGGACAGTAGCAGACAATATGCAAATAGTATTTAAAGTGCCAATGTTTAAATAGTTTACATTTGTATATTTAAAGTACTAACGTCTCAATAGTTTATATGTAGTACATGTATGCATTTCAAGTAGTAATATTTAAGTGTGTATTTTGGAGCCTCCCGGACATCTCGTCTGAGATAAAGCACTAGTCCTTGGTACAATGGCTGGCTCTGTGCTCCAGAATGAAATACTGGCCATTCAAAATGTGGCATGTTTTGGGTTTCGCTTGGCAGGTTGTTATTGCCTCAGCACATTATTTGTGACTTCTCGTGTTGGAGGCATAAAAAGAGAAGCATGTAGGCCTGCATTTGTATCACTCATTTCATTTTTAAAGCTTAGGGTTAATAATTAATGTCAAGAAAAACCGTACTTAGAGAAGTACCTCACCAGCTTCCCCCCCCCAGTTCCAACTGCTTATTTTATACCCCGCCCTACTCCTCTTCCCTTATTCGCAGTCTGGCTAAATCTGCCAGGCCTATGGTCTTTGACCTCGTGCCACCATGCCCACTGAATTAGACATATATTCTTATGTAAACCGGCTTTGTCCGTGAAAATCTTTGTGTACATTCCCCATCAGGAGCTACCGCTGCCATACAGAAATGCTCCATTAAAGCACTTGAAATGTAATTTCCAGATGGACGCCACTGGTACGGATTTGTTCAACGAAGCTTGATTGTGCGAAACGTCTCGTGTGGCACTCGCAAAGGATCATCTTTGAAGTTTGCTCATTTTGCGAAGCGTAACGTCATAGCGTCGTATCGGTATCAGTGCCACATGGGGCGCCACCGTCCTGCGCGCCCGTATTACAGGTGTGCTTCTCACATTCTCACATGGGAATCTGTACCCGATATGCATCTGTTGGGCACTTGCCATCTGGATTTACTTCACAGGAAACCTATAGACTGCGGTTGCACAATTTTGAGAGCGAATGTTTTTTTTTCTTTCCCCCCCTCCCAAGGTAGCTGCTAATAACTGTGTCCAAAGAGGCCCCTTTTCCATGGAAAAGCACAGATAAGCTTCCGACTCCCCGCTGCAGCATGTCAGAGGTGTAAACTTGAAAGAGCAGTTCCGCGTATTCTTGTTCTTTCACGTTTAATGGGGGTTTCAGGTTTATCCAGGTATCATAACCCCGCTACCATGTCGGTTGTGCCTCTAACCCACCAGGGCTCTTGCACTCAACGAGAGATAGGATCTACTGTATTACCCACCCCCAACACAACAGCTACCTCACTTTTAGTTTCCCAGGCAATAAACTCCTCCTTTACTTCATGGTTTCAGGTACCCACGCATCGATGGTCTGGTTAAGGTACAAACATGGGACCGTGATAACAAATGCAGGATTTTATTTCCTGGATTTTGAAGACTTACCCGCAGAATATTGGTACACATGTCTCATGCCCATATTGAATGAAGGAGTTTGCCGTTGGAGGCAACGGAATGTGCATAATCTGATTTTAAGGAATCACTGATTTCCTTGTGCAATCATAATATTCATAATCCCCTCAGATACATGTGCATTTCTCAACAAAAGCTTTTCATGCGTGTACACTGCCTGTGTGATTACTTAACACCCATAAATGCCATTTTTTCATTAAAATATTTTTTTTAATGTGTTCTAAGTGGTAAATGTATTGGTGTCCAAAAAAGACTGTTGCATTTCTGTTGCAATTTATTGTTTTCGGAAATGAGCGGTGGTATATTTTGTGACATAGGAGGCCCACCCGCATATAGGTAGCTCATGAGAAAACCAGTCATGCCTTCTCTGTTGCTATTTGAACTGTGGTAGCTGTACCTTAGCAGAGGGGTAAAAAGGATCGTTCATGTTATGTCACAGTACTGGCTCTGAAAACTGTGTTGGCTCTAATCCCCTCAATATTAGAAAATCACAGCTTTTTCCTCAACGAGTAAACTGAGCCTCATGGGTTTTTTTAGATGCTTTGCAGTGCATGCACAAACCAGCAAAGCGCCAGTCAAAAATTAAAACGTGATATGTTTTGTGACATGTAACATGTACTTACATGCATGAGTTGGCATTCCAAAAACATGTCCTTGCCAGCTGTCTTCATTCACTGGAGTTCTACGCTTACTGGACGCGATGGCATGCTCAATTGTGCATGTGACTCTTTGATGCAATGCACATCATGATGGTTCTGTGTAGCTCAGTAGGTAGAGCCTGGTGTTGGCAACGCTTAGGTTGTGGGTTCAATTCCCACTGGGACCATATATACTGAAAAATGTATGCATTCACTACTGTAAGTCGCTTTGGATAAAAGCATCTTATAAATGGCATATATTATATATATTTATTGTTATCATAAAACTTATGACATTTGTATTTTTTATGAGAAGTAAAGTTGTAATGTGCAAAGTATAGTGCATTTGAAGTAAGAATAGCAGAGTGCAGTCACACATGCTCCAAAAAAGGTAAAGGCACTGTGGAATAAATGTCTAAATGAAATGAAACGGTGGTTAGGTTTTAGTAATGACTCAGTGGTTCTTATAAATATTCGTCCAGTTAAGTTCCCCTATCCGAAACTAGCAACACTCGACACTTCCCTAGCAGCACACCCTAACATGAAACTGAAGCCGGTACCTCATGAAACTGAATCAGCGTGCCCCGAAGCCATGCTGTGTGGCTGTTGAATCCTAGGGGTATAGTTTATATGTACCTTTTGAGTCCCGCCCTTTGGTAAATGTAAAAATGTCCTCTTTTGAGTGTGAGTACCTGTTGAGCATTGATCAGCGTGTTGTGAAAAATAATGACTAAACTATAACCATAGCTTACGGTTTGTTAAATTAAATTAAACATTGAATTATTGCACAATTAGTTAATTAGGGCCGTTTCCAGTAGCCCATGGGGATGTCCCAAAGATGGCACGAACCAAGGCTAAGGCTAAAACTGTCAGCTGAGTAATTGTCCATACGTGTGAGCGATACATTATTGATAATGTACTTAGGTCCTGAAGGTAGAAACCTTTTATGAAATCATCCATGGGTGAGAATGTTCAAGAAAACGTCCCTGTGCTTTTCAGCTTGATATGTGTCAGAGGACTTTTCCAGGGTGGGCTCAAAAGGGGGCTAAATAATCTGTTGTTGGGCTGTGTGTGTTTGTAAATCAAGTGGAATAATGCCCTGCCAGGACAGAGTCATTGACCTTAATGAGACCGAGGTGCCCTAGTCTGCTCCATGCTCATGTGCACACGTGAGAGCACACAAGCATACACAGGCCAGAATTCAATTATTATTATTATTATTTTACTTAGAATGTTTAAGGGCAAATGCTACCCAAACAAACCAAACTAAACCTTCCCACATTAATCTGAGGCCTTATTTCAATTAAATCAGTTTTAAGAAATCTTCTGTTGCTAGCCAATGAAAATCTGTTTGCCACCGTGAGTTGTGTCTGATTGGTCAGGCAGTCCTAAAAATATCTGCCTTTTTGTGCCTTTATACAACCAATTTGTAGATATCAACTATATACGTTGCCCTGAATGAAGGCACCTACAACAACATACTCTGTAAATGGTTTGTATATTAACATACTTGTCGGAATACACGTGTAAACAATATGTCTCTGAATAGCAACTGTAGATCCGTAGTTAGTTTCAGTCCATTGTTGTACCTTTAGCTTTTTACACTCACAGTGGCTTGCTAATCCTACAGAAAATCTTGGGTTTTCTTATAATGGTTTAATAGCGTAATGGACTCCTAATAACCTACTGCAAATATGAATGGGTCTGCTCAGTGCTGTCTCTGTACTGTTGTCTGTGAGTAAGAAAGACAAGTGCTTCTTCAAGTCTACTTGCTGGGCTGTTGATCTTGCATATGCCCAGTGGCAGAGCTCATCATCCGTATGAAAAACTACCCTTTGAGTCAAAGTTACCTCATGCACTTCCATCTTCACCGAGCAGCGCTTTGATGACGGGAGAACGATTGGCTTTCCATTCGAACTCTGGGTGCACGTGTGAGCACAACCTTGCCCCTCTGAAGGCAAGGAGCTTACAGCATAGCGTCTCTTCAAGCGGCTCTGTGCCGTACGGCGAAGAGTTCGCAGGGTTTGAAACCCCCGGCCGGAAAAGCGGAAAGCTGAAGAGAGGGAGAGAGCAGAAGCCGGGCCACCTGCAGAGGATTGCGTTAGTAGGTCGGGTATTTTTAGGTGAGGAAGATAAAGCAGCCCGCAGCTACCTGCCGGCAGACCTAATTGGGAGATCGGCCGTGCAGCTGGCCTCCTTGCTCGTTTTCCCTCGCATTCCTCCGTCGTTTGTTTTGCTCCTAAGGGTTATCAATCAGGAGCGGGAGATCAGTGGGGCTGTGGAGCCGAGGCTGGGATGCTGTGAAAGCCTCAACCTTGGCACGGCCCAATCAGTTTCCCAGGGGGCATCGGTGCGGCTTCCGTTGCGAATGCTACGGAGGCTCAAAAAGCTAATTAAATGGCAGCGATGGGCATATTTGCTTGTAACTGCCTTTTCATGCTTGTAGAACGCTTATCACCTGGGAATTGAGAGAGAGAAAAAAAGTGAAAAAAAAAAAAAGCCACGCTCAGTTGGATTTCCTAATAAAGGGAGTGGGATTCCAGTAAACTAGTCACTGTTGAGAATTTGGGTGTGGGTGTGGGTGGGGGGGGCGGTTCGAGGCTGTTGAGAATGGCTGAGACGTTGAGGACATCTGGTGAGCCCAGCCCCTCACAGGAAAACCACACCGCGGCTGCAGTTTACACATCTGGGCTGGGCCTGGTTGTTGGGCGCTGATATGGGTGCAGGGCGTGGAGCCAGAAACGGCAAGGGGCACCAGATTCATCCCACTTCCCCCTGTCTCTTGACCTGGGTCTTCCATCGATCTGTCCTTCTGTCCCTATAAACAATCAATGTTTGTGATCTTTCGCAAGAGACTCAAAACCAACCTTTTCAGACTCCACTATCACTGAATTCTGTACATCTAGCCAATTGTCATCACCACTGCCTACTTGTTCAATACGTTTTGTATATGTATCCTTGCTTACTCCTCAATAAAAAAAATATTTTACTAACCTTTTCCTTCCCAGTGTTACAGGTATGGTATGCATCTGCCAACAATGCTGTCTATGGCTGTATTACTGCACTGATCTCTTGTGCAAACTATGATTGTTCCTACCATGTATTAATGCACATCTTATAAGTCGCTCTGGATAAGAGCATCTGCTAAATGCTTAAAATATAAATTTAAAATGTATACATTTCTTAATTTCATATGGATTGAATGTGTATTCATATGAATTCTGTCCTATTGAACGTCTCTCTCTTTCGTCATCACAGGTACCTTAATATGGGGGAATGTTCATGTAAAAGTTTCAATGTTGCTTCATTTCATATGAATTTTTCTTGAACGGCTCTCCATTTCTTTCTGTTGTGTTCACAGGTACCTTAATATGGGGAACCTTCTAAAAGTTTTGACTTGCACAGACCTTGAACAGGGACCCAACTTTTTCCTCGATTTTGAAAGTAAGATTGATTTTTTTTTCTTGTAAATATTTCTTCACAATTTCCTGCAACTGCGCTTCATCAAACATGCCCCCCTTCCCCACCCACTCACATGCTGAGTATGCACACATTCCCAGCCACACTCACATGCTCACTCTCCCAGCATTTTATGGGCTGTGATCCTTTAGCTGAGCGTGTGTGTTGCCTCTTTCATGGTCTGTCTGATCTAGTAGCCATGTGACCATGCTATGTGTGTGTGGTAGTGGAACATTCTTGGCCCTGCCAGCATTATTGGAGTGCTGGGTGCCTGGAGTGTTTCTGGAATGATGCAATCTGCCTATACCCCCACCCTTTCTTTGGAAACAGGTCCACCAAATGTGGTGTTCACACTCCCCTGACCCCTCCATGTGCTGCCCATGTGGCCTGCTCACAAAGCTGTCCTGGAGCAAGGGCCTTATATTTTGAGGGCAATTACTTTTGAAGAACTGGGCCATGCCACTCAGTGCTCCACATGGCAAATTTCATTAATCAAATTAGCATTTTGATGATATGGGTGAAGATGACTCATTCATAGAAATAAGATTCAAGAAGTTAAGTGAACACTACAGCATATAGACAATTCAGGTGTGTATATGGAAATTACATGTAGTACCTATTTAGATTATTTTTTACTTTTAAACAGTTGTCTGGAATTCACATGATCACTAAAACATAAAATGAATGTATTCAGCAAGGCTGTGAATGCTTTGTCAACACTGTTTTGCCCGAGTTTGAATGCCTGTTCATTCAAACTGTGGTTATGTTGCATCCTCAAGATTAGACATCCTAAACATGCAAAAAATATACACGCAATATAAAAACATGAAACATCAAAACATTTATTTTTAAGCTAAGTTTAAACGTTAAAAGTGTGTTTAAACATTAACAATTTGCCATTACATTTTGTATGAAATATGGTGTGGTGCTTTGACAATATACTGCTAGTTATGTAATGGGTTTAAAAATTCTGCTGCGTGTAGCTACCATTAAGCTAATGCAAGAAATGCACATACAAAAATGCAACTCATTTCCATACCCGCAAACTGGTGTTAACCCAGTGCAGAATAATATTACGCATAATGATGGCTGCCAGTGAGTTTTCAGATATCGTGCAGATACCTCTTACACTTGAGTAGCCTCTCCGTCCTGTTTTAATATTGCCATGTGTAATAGTGCTTATAAATTATTCCCAATTATTATGCACTCTTAATTTTTAGTGTGCTGTTCCTTTATGGAACCTGTTCATCTGCTCAGCCTTAAGTGTTTTGCTGTTTCTAAAAAAAAAAGAAGAAAAAAAAGAATTAATTGAGGAAGTAATTACGTCGTCAGACTCAGCAAGCCATTAAATAGCAGAGGAGGGCCGTAGTTTAGCCACACGTGATCAGACAGTGAATGTTCCTTTGCCCTAAACGTTCACAGGAGACTGGGAGTCTTAAACCGACAAAAAGCCCACGTATCCGCCCCTGACCCCACACTTAGACCCAGACAGATATGCAGTTTTGTAAAAAAAAAGGTATATCCATATATCTAGTCATTCTAATACACATCAAACCCTACACAGGCATGCACAAGCACCCCCCCACACACACACACACACTCACTAACCTCAGCATGGTTATATCACCCAAACCACTGTCCCGTGCCTGAAATTACTTTTCAACATCAAATGCTCTGTAGCGACTTACCTACTAAGATGCAAACCTTCAGACACAGACCTAATGCACAAACTCCCTGAACTCTGGATGGATCTAAAAACACGGGCCACACAAGTACTTAATAAATCCCCGTGCTCACCAAAAAAATGGATAGACTCTCTTATATACACACACACATGCACATAAAAACACACACACACGCACAGTTGAAACTTCGCCTAACAGCCAACTTGAGTGCATGCAGCAGCCCAGGAGGCCCTCCCTGCTCTTCCTGGCTGTGCCCACAGGGTTTGTCTGGAATCGCACTCAGAGAGGAGTCGGAGCTGCACCTTATGTCAGCCACGTGAGCGCCGGTGTCCTCAGGCCTGCCGTGTCTGTGGGAGCAGGAGCTCAGAGCACTGCATCCAGGGGAGGGGGGAGGGAGGGTGTTCGTTGATCCTGGAAAATATGCCTTGGCCTGCAGAAATCTGCCTTCTATTTCACATGACTGGATTTTTTTGTGCTTTCCCCCCTTTCTCACCCACTTTGGTATGCACAGTTTTATTCTAAGCCTCCGGAGCCTTAGCAACCGTCCTCTGTCAATTCAGGAGACCGTAGACAAGCACGTGCTCTCCTCCGCAACGCGTGATGATAGTTGCCGCCCCCTTTCACACCGCGGTCTACAAAGCCGCACAGACACGAGTCAGAGGAAGACACTTCCTCCGTATGTGGTTTTATACAGGCGGGCTGCGGGCGCCTGATTGACCCTTGGCGGTCGCCAGTGTGCGATGAGACACGGACAACCCAGCCGCCCGAATCCCTCCCTCGCTGGGCGACGTTACCGCTGATTGCGCGTCACCCTGCGGGGCTGCCGGCTACAGTCGGCACGTATTCGATGCCGGACAGTGGGGCTCATCCACACACCACAACAGTGCAATAACAGGATGAGGCACCCAGCGGCCCTCTTGGATTTTTCTTAAATAAGAGGTGGTGGCGAATGCAGACATAATACCCGGGATTCTTGAGAGCCCCCCGTACATTCTCGAATATCATGAATCACAGACGGATTTCAATCGCAATGCCCGGGCACCTTTTAATTTCGCCTCTCCTAATCTTCGTGGTTCAACAAAGTCATTTTCCAAGCAAGGCATCAAAGGCCCCCTTTCGCGGTGCTCGCCGCTTAAATCCACTCATTTCATTAAACAAACGGAGCACTCGATCAATCCGGAAAATGTTCAACTGCCTTTGAAATTGGATTTAAATCCGCAGTCTGAGAGGTTGCAGCCAGGCACGGTCTAGCACCGATCTTTCTCGAAAGGGCCGAAGGTCAAAGTTTCCACATTCGCTAATGGAGAGTGCTACACAGGGGACGGCTGAAAGAGTGCCGAGAGACTTATTTCTCCGCTCTTCAACTATTTATGACGGCGGTGAGTGGAAGAAAGCCTACCTCTGTTTACCTAGCTACACAGCACCACCACACACACACACACACACACACACACACACACCACACCTTCCGTCTCGATACTCCAAGTGAGTACACTTTGACACCATGCCGGAACGCCATATTAGTTATATATAACCAGCCGGCTAGCTGGTTATGGGGCTACGAAGAGGTAATGAAATGTGAAAAAGTGTGAAATGGCTAGCAGTGCAGTGGGCGTAGCCATGCAGTAAGTGTGCACAGTTGACGGGTTCTGACCCACCTCCAGATGCACAGCCCACGGAGCCGGAGAGGGAGGTGTGGGACCAGGTGAACGTGGTGCTGAAGGACGCACGGGGGATCCTGGATGACCTGCAGGACTACAAGGGAGCCGGGGAGGAGATCCGAGAGGTACGGCACCCAGCACCACTTCTGCTCTACAGTGTCCTGTCTCATTCTGATGCCCAGCAAGTGTCGATGCCTGCTGATATTTGGGTCACCGAAGGTTTGATAGGAACCTATGTTTTACGGGTAGTGGTGCAGAGGTGTACAGCTCCATTTGCTTTTATTCTTTTATTTCACTCTATATTTAAGGTAAAGGAAATATAGATGAAGTTGCATTGAAATTCATTTTCATCAGTTTATCGAGTTGTTGTCTGAACACACAATTGGACCGTCGGAGATGGAAAAATAAATGGCAGAGTGGATATTCTGCCACCTTCAAGACTCTTGGAAAAACACGTACATGCAAATCTGCCGCCTTCTTTTTTCATTTATATGAAGCATAGACGTGAAGGTGCGATGAGAGGTTTTCAGTAAGGAAGTGGATGTCGAGCTCGGTCGTACTTGTGCCTCATGCTGCCTCGTCCACGTGCCCTTCCCTCACCAGGCAATCCAGAACCCCAGCGACGAGAGCCTGCAGGAGAAGGCGTGGGGCGCTGTGGTGCCGCTCGTGGGCAAGCTGAAGAAGTTCTACGAGTTCTCCCAGAGGCTGGGTATGTTCCCGGTGCCGACCCGGCGCTGACCCCGAAACAAAGATGCTCAGAGCTCGGCCGTCAGTCACTGGTTGCTGAGCCGTGGGAATGATGGCAGTCCCCCCGCCCCCTTTTGCCACACACAGCGACACACGCAGACACACACACACACACACACACTCACACGCCATTTAATCAGGCAATTGTATGCTTGCCTTGCACTATCCCCACTCCTGACGCTAGCATTAAAATGAGGGCCTCATTACAGTGGAAGGGGAGCAGGATAAAAACGGCGACGTCGACCCCGGCTGAGGTCAACAGCCGCATTCCGCCTCACGGGCGACTAACCCTTTTCTTCTTAATCCGCTTAATGGTGGAAAACCGAGTCAATGAACAAATTGGTCGCCATCGCGCCTCGACTGGTTACGTAACAAAGTAGGTCATCTCTCTCCTTGCCTTTCCACAATGTTGCGCTAACATGGGGCGGGGGGGCAGCGGGGTATCTTCTTAATAATGCTTAATACCTGATACGTGCCTTACTACCCCAGTGGCCTTTTTCCAGTGGCCGGGCACATCTACAGAGACGGCCTGGCATCTTCAGGAGGCTGTCTGTCGGACCGTAACGTAAATCCCACGCCATCGGGAAACTTAATAAAATACTGTTGTTGTTAGTTAACAGTAAATACTGTTTCCTTGGGCAGTGAATACTTTAACAAAACGAGGAAAAATAGACCCCTTGCTTTTCCATAACGTATGTTACCATGACCTCCGATTCCCCTCCCTTCCTCATCCATTTTTGAAGTAACATTATAGTACACTATGTGCTTGTCTGGTTCTGAGCTCTTCCCAGTCTTTGCCACTTTGGAAGACAGGTCTGGACAGGATGATCTAGTTCTGAAAAAAAGCACAGTGTCAACTGTACCTTTGGAGAGATATTAGATATTATTGTGCTTTTGAGTGGGTTTTTATGTGCCCAAGAAATAGGCTATACTGTACGTACTCATGGGAATACATGTTTAATGTGCTGCATTAAACATAAAAAATATATTTAAAGCATGAAGATGTCACAGGTATGACAGACTGCTCAGAGAAATAACACGGTAACTTAAAAGGCAAGAAAGCTTCTGTGGTTAAAATAAATTGTACAAACATGAAAACAGAAAAATGTTAACATCATATGATTTTCAATTTAAAGGGCGGTTGAAAACAAGTTTTGTTTTGTACAAAATAAGCCAAGTTGTCATGAAATTTGTCAAATTATCTGGTAATTGTGCAGCTACTATGAATTTACAGTAATTGGGTACATTGTTGGTTTGGATTGTTGGGAATTTGGTAGGTTGTTGAAAGGAAGTCATAATGTAATTGTGGGCAATTTCTATATAAAAACCAGGTTAGTGACCTGACAAGTAGTACACAATTACTATAACAGCTTTCATGAAACCGTGCATCTTCTTATAATTGCTGATAAAAATGTGTCTCACAATTGCTATGCCAACCAAAGCGGTTATTTACATGCGTGAATAGAGGCGCAGGTTGAACCCTGTAGTGGCAGGTTCGAGCCTTGACTATGCCATCAGAGGGCTGGGACCAGTTGCAGCGGCAGGACACGGTTGGCCCTGTACTGCAACTCGGTCAGGTTTCCTTGGGTCAGCACTGCATTAAGTCCTCCCATCCACGTGCCAGGCAACCACATGCTACATTTACGTTGACATTTTAGGCATTTAGCAGACGCTCTTATCCAGAGCGACTTACACAATTTACATTTCTTTACATACATTTATAAAGCTGGATATTTTACTGAAGCAATTCAGGTTAAGTACCTTGCTCAAGGGTACAACAGCAGTGCCCCACCCAGGAATAGAACCAGCAACCTCTGAGTTACAAGCCCAGCTCCCTAACCATTACACTGCACTGGCAGTGCTGCCAGCGGTCAGCAGCGAGCGATGCACCTGATCAGCGCTGGCTCTCCTGTAGCACTGGGCGACCTGTGAAACGTTAAATAGCCACTGGCTTGCAGGAAACGCCATCGCAGGAGCGCACGCTCTTCGGCTGCACTGCTCCTCGCAACAGCTGCAAAGCCCGTCGTGGTTTATTCCTTACTTAAATGACCCAAGGCTCTCAATCCAGGTGATTAGTACATACAGTCCAGGTATTTAGTAGTGGCTCTCAACCCTCCAAGGAGGGATATGCAGGCCCAGGTGTTCGGTGTTCAGGAGCGGAGGGCAGTGAAAGCCACTCACACCTCAGCATTACCCTCGCCCACTCCCCAGTGATCCGATTGGATGTGACAGCTGCTCGAGCCCGCCTCGCCTCTGTATCCCCTCTGTCGGTCTGAGAGAGACGGCAGAGACGGCACCGACCTAAAAGCGGCCTGTCACAACTGCTGTTTTGACTGGGAGATGAAAATGCACTTCCAGACCCATTTTTAATCAGTCTTTACTGTAATATGTAGGGCGGGGGGGATAGACCTATCATTACAAAATGACAAATCTGTTAAATTCACTGAACTTAAAGCCCTCAGCCTACCAGGAAAAACATTTCACTGCATTTTCTGAAACAAGGATAGGTCTGTGTTGTTTAGGGTTTAGCCTGAGCTGTCTGGGCCCACTGAGAGTGTGAGTGTGAGGGAACAGGGTTGCCATGCAGGTTGAAATTCCACCAGCAGAGCGTTAGTATGTCATAATTAGAATAACGTGCTCCCTGGGAGAGAGAGCCCTGCTCACTCATCAAGAAAATCACCATGTTACTGTACCATGATATCATTTTAGACACACACACACACATTCTCACACACAAACACAATGCTGAATGTTGATAGTATAAAAGTGATAATATTGTGTTCTGAAATGTCTGCCTGCAATGCATGCCATTAATGATAATGCAGTAATACATAAAATCTTATGACGGAACATTGTTAGCCACTAAAATGCATACGTAGGCCAACATTCGTAATTAACTGACTTAAATGCTATTATAAAACACAGGGCAGTTTCTCATATCAACATTCATCACAACTCACCAGTCAGTGGGAGCCCCGGGCTTGCTTCCCTACTACAAGCCGGGTCCCAGCGAGGGACTTTGCATGATTCAAGTTAAAAATAGCAGACCCATCCAATCCCTGTATTGTGGGCGGGACCAGGGACATTACAGTGGGGAGGAGAGGGCAAGCACTGTGACACACAGATGCTGATGGCACCAAATTCGATCTAATTAGATTAGAATGCATCGCAGGATTAATTTTCGCTGGATTCTGCGGCCCGGTAGCAAATGTTCTGCGGGTCACGGCCTGGTGGCTGAGGACCTAAAATATATTTATGAGACCTATGAAAAGAGGGTGAAGTAAACTTAGCTACAATAAATGAATGTGTACATGTATATAAACTGGATAAATGTGGTTTTATTTGCTGAAAGTCAACTGTTCGGAACAGCATGTTCTCCGTGAGCAGAATCGTAGATGTGGGAGATGAAACGTATCGAGTGCCTGCAGAGACCGGCTCTGTCGGAGGGCTCGTGTTTGTCGGCCTGCTGTGCCCCAGCGAGGAGGCCCACCTCTGACCCAGGTGCATCTCCTCTCCGCCCCACAGAAGCAGCCCTGCACAGCCTCCTGGGAGCCCTCACCAGCACACGCTACAGCCCCACCGAGCACCTGGAGCGCGAGCAGGCTCTCGCCAAGCAGTTCGCCGAGATCCTGCACTTCACGCTGCGCTTCGACGAGCTCAAAGCAAGTCCCCTTTCTCTCTCTTAGCTCTCTTGTTCTCTTATTTCTCTCTCTCTCAGTTATCAGTCTCAATTGTTTTACGTCTCTCAGTTTTCCCTACTCATTCTCTCTCTCTCTGGTCTCTCAGTTCACGTCGCAATTTTTCTCTGTCCTCTTAGTTCTCTCTCGGCTGTCTCTCTCTGTATCCCAACTCCGTTCTCTCACTCTCTATTCAGTATCACTCTTTCTTTGTCAGGTCTCTAACTCTTTCTATCAGTGTTTCCTGTGACTGCGCTTGTGTCTTCTTGTGCCTCACTTCTGGATTGTTCTGGGTTCAAATACAGGGTGTGGCACTGCTGTCATCACACCTTTCACACAGATGCACTATCTGACTTGCTGAAATGGGAAAACCATAAACCAAATGATGTTTGGCCCGCATAAGTACTGATTATATATGGCAGGACTCTTCCCGCCAGCCAATTATCGTAGCAAGTGCTGCAATTCGCCTATGAATGGGGGAACCGAACGGGGCAGGGTGTCATAATAAAAGTCTGTCAGAGCTGATCAAACGAACCCTTGTCTGGCCTCGTTAAGGAAAGGGGGGGGGAGACAGAAAGCTAAGAATCCTGTCCTCACCCCCACCCCCTTGACACCCCTCAACCCTGGGGCCCATCATTATCTCTCTGCTCGAGTTTCACCCCTCCACCCCCCCAACCCTGTGCCCCGTTACCCCTTGCCAACCATGCCCTGGAACCCCTAGGCGACATTCTGGAGAGGCCCCCAATTAAAGCCCACCACACAGGCCCAAGCGACAAGAAGGAGGAAGGTAGGGGGTACAAGGTGGCATGCCAGCCTCATTCGTCAATCTTTCACTCACGTCCGTGTGGGTTGACCTAGTTAATCTACATGTTTAAAAAAAAAAAAAAACCCAGTCAGAAATGAAAAGGGTTGTCTGATCTGGCACAAGCTCTTAAATAGCGCTGGCTGGCCAGCCGTACCAGTCTATTGTGGCAGGATTGCTATGTTGCTACAGCCGTAATTAGAAGCGTGGGTGAAAGCTACGTGTTTGTAAATAGTGTGGTTCCTTAGTGCAGTCAGTGGTTTCTTGGCGAAGAAATTGGGTGCCACAAGGTGAGTAGTTGTCTGATCTAGACAGTTTTGTCTTGGATTAATGATGTCCCCATTTAAGGTCCAAGTCGTTATACGCCACATTAATTCCATCTTTCTCGCCTATGAAATCTGCATCCAGGATGTTTCTTTAGCTGTTTTGATAATATATGCTATGCTAATACCTACTGATGATTCGTCTGCTGTATTACTCCCATTACACTTTTCCAAAAACCGTTGTAAAATGAGAAAATTGAGAGATCAACATTTCCCTGGTGCAGAATGAAAATCACTGCATGACGAGTTCACCTCCTCAGGGTGCTGTTCATGATTAAGAGAAAGGGAGCAAGGTTTTCCTGACTCCCCTGACAGGATTGACGTCTGTCGGGTGGCCAGATATCCTGATTATTAACCAGTGAAAATGAGAAAAATTGGGTGGCAGTCTAGGATGTTGGTTAAGAGGCTGGGCTTGTAAGAGCTTGTCAGTTTAAAATCCCTGGTGGGGCACTGTCTGTGTACCATTGGGCAAGGTATCCTGCCCAATTACTTCAGGAAATAAGCAGATGTATAAAATTAATAATACGTAAAAACAAGGTATAAGCTGTTTAAGTCTGAATAAGGGTATCTACTATGCAAATGAATAATAATTGAGTACATTTCATAAATGTACCTATTGTTCAGTAATTGTTTCCTATCAAACACGTTCTGCTCAGCCTAAAAGTATGTTGTGTATGGATCTGTAGTCTGCAGGATACCTTCCTTATTGTTGGTATTGCTTGAGGCCAAGCACATAAATATAGCTATATGCACAGAAACCCTTGCATATACACTACCGTTCAAAAGTTTGGGGTCACCTTCCATCTGGACTATGGCTAATCGGGCAGTCCTTCATTCTTCAGCAAGATAACGACCCGAAACACACCTTGAAGTTGTGCAAGAACTATCTGGTGAAGGAGGAATGTGAACAACAACTCAAACTAAAGACCTGGCCTGCCCAGTGTCCAGACCTCAATCCCATAGAACTTGTATGGGACAAACTGGAAAGGAAGAGTCAAAGCAAAGCAACCCACAAGTTTCTCTGGGAATTGCTGCAGGATAGCTGGGAAAACATGTTGGGTGATTTCCTGCTAAAACTTATTAACCGAATGGCCACTGTTTGTGAGGCTATTCTCACGCCAAAGGGTGACTATTTTGAGAAATCCAAGATTCAATTTTCAATATAATTTTCTTGAACATTTCTTTGATGTTCATTTTGTTCATTGTTACATGTGTTTTTTGTCATTTTAAAGTATTTACAGAAATGTATACGATGTAAAGCATTGTCAATTATGAGATAAAAATAGTTTCCAGCAGGTGACCCCAAACTTTTGAACGGTAGTGTATATCATTATATCATGCATAACCAGTATGAATCATTTCTACCAGTTACGAGCAGTATTAGTAGTGCTTAGCCATCAAGTGTCTGAGGAAACTTGCTTCTGCAACCATTGTTTCCCTCTCAGCTTAAATGGATATTCTGCCCAAAAATCTCAATTTCATGACTTACATTGGGCACTACTTACATTGGGTGTTTCAATCATTCAATCTGTCCAGGTGGTCTTGTTTTTAACATTCCGCTTCTTTACCTTTCAGTGTGAACCGTGAGCTACCGAATGTCAAATATAATGGAAGTTAATGGTCTGTTATCACACATGTAAATAGATTGTAAAATGACCTCAGACTACCTTTGATTCACCTCCTATGATCTCATAATACTTTTGGGAGCTGTGAATGTTTGAATATAAAAATAGGGCTGAAATAAAAATATTTTAGCTCATCTTCAAGCCAATGACGCAATAACTTTCAAAGCAATCCATTTCCAGGACGTATGTAAGTCGTTTTTTTCTACCGGGACATCGTTGGTTTCAAGATAAGTTCAAATGTTATAATCTCAGCCCTTGATTCAAATATTTCCAAAAGTATTATGAGATGAAATGAGGTCAATCAAAGGTAGTCTGATGTGATTTTATCGATTGATGTTATAATACAGGTTGTTACTAACTGTTATTTGTGTTATTCGATTAAATTGGTAACTGGTCTTTGAACTGTAGAATGTATGAAAATGTTAATTTGGAGTCTGTCACTGCTGTATATTCTTGCCCAAATTCGAATAAAATATAAGTTTATTCCTTGAATATCTCCTTAAATATCGAACTTAATGCATTACTTGAATTTGCAGTCATAAAATCAGATTTTGGTTTCAACTTTACCTGTTTATTTTCACTCAAAAAAGTCATAATATAAAATTCACAATGTAAATCTTTACCCCAAAATAATTTGAGACAGTGGTTCTCCCAGGAATTGCAAAACTGTATGCCGTCGGGGCTCATAACAACCCAACATGCTTCTAAAATCTCTGCGGCTCCCTCATCGCCTGTCCTCAAATCTCCCCGCGGTTTAGCTTCATATTTATAACCGAGTGAGCTTGTGCAGGTTCAGATCAAGAGCCCGCGTCTTGGGAGAGCGAGGAAGCGGAGGGAAGGGAGAAGGAGAAAGAGAGAACACGGAAAATCCTTAGGGATTGGGGGGAGGTGGGTGGGGGGGGGGGATCTTCAAAGGAGTACAGTCTCACGCCGCCTCATTAAGGAATCCATTTTAAATGCGGGGAACAGCGAACCCCCGCCGCCACGCCCTCCCAAACCGAGGAGCCGTCTCTCCGCTCATTCCCTGACCATGTTCTCCCGCCGCAGTCGCGCTCGCGCGGAAATAACGGCGAGCACTCCCAAAACGATCGTCTTCGGCAGGCGCCCCACATCCTTACCATTAACTCAAGCTTTATTTTTGTTGAACCGTCTGTCAGCAGTGCCGGTCACTTGACTCTTTGCCCCTGTTACAAATGCGCCTGAATGGGTTGTGGTAATGGCCTTGCGAATATCGAGTGAAATAAACTCCTCCAAGTATTCAAATCATTTGTTTAAGTGCCCTTTTCCCTGTTCCTGTTTCTGGCTTGTTTTGAAATGTTCCCTGTGATAATGCTGTTTGTTCAATCCTGTATTCAGGTTGTAGCCGCAGGCTGCTGCAGTTGTGTCCGTCCTATTGGCCCGGGCTTCAGACACCATGGCGCACTGTTCAGCCATTGTGCTTGTATCCATGCATTTCATGTGCGTAATGTATCTAATTGCCTCCCGGCAGATGACGAATCCAGCCATCCAGAATGACTTCAGCTACTACAGGAGAACCCTGAACCGCATGCGCATCAACAATGTCCCAGTAAGCGCTGCCTTTATGCCAATTACACTAATTAAGGAATGGCCTTCTGTTTGGATAATGCTGTCCTTGTAAAATGATTTTAATGGGCTGAAGCACATGGTACAGTCAGGAGATCCTAACTGCCTTTGTACTGTGGAGAAGGTTTCCCCCCCTCCCCTCCCTCCTGTCCCCGGGCTGGCAGAGAATCAGAGAGGTAATTGCAGAACACTGAGTATCTAACGACCGCAGTGTCTCCTTAACAGGTCACGTCTGATAAGGGGACTGCCCCTAAAGGGAAACGCGGAAAACCTGTTTTTGTTCTGGTCTCGTGAAGACGGAGAGCATTCCTTTGCTCTTTTCCTGAACGCGATCCTGGCTCCGACGCCAGTTGCTAATGCTTTAACGAAAAGGGAAAGGCAGGAGCAGGATGCCTAGCAGGGCCGCGGTGGCAGGAAGTGAGGACCCGCTGGGAGCGTGTCTATATTGGCTACTCGTGTGCAGTGGGGTGGAGCCGCGTGGATCAACACCTGACCGAGGGTCTATTAGTGCATCCGCTTCCCCTAGGGGGAGAGGGAGCTCAGGCGTGCCCACAGAAACCCAACACAACCCCCCTGAGCGCTGGAGCATGGAACTGGTATTCCCCCTCCTGTGAACCCACCGACCCCCAATCTACACAAATCTGTGTGTAAAATAACAGTGGGGTCCCCAGTTAACAGTTGAACTCTCTTCTGCAATTGCTCTTGTACGCTGACTGTATTTGATTATTTTGAAATTGAATTGCTTTTTTTCCCCCCCTGAAGCTGATAACCGTATTATGCTTGGTTAAATGACTTCTTTAGTTACTTGCTATGTCTGTGGTAATTTGAATTGAAGGTTTGTAGATGGTGCTATGACTATAGCAGTTACAGTATGCCATGAGCAACACTGGAATTAATGCGGCATACAGTGTATATTTGGAATGCTGATTCAGACATTTCAAAGCTGTTCCTGTTATTATATCCTTTTTGTACACAAATATGGTGTGTGCATATATAATATATATATATATATATATATAGCCTACACACACTGGGTATAAAAGTATTCACGCCTTTGGTATTAAATACACCTGTCTGTGAGGTCCTACAGCTAGCTGGTTAGTGCATTTCTAAACAAGAGCTTCATCATGAAGAACAAAGAACATTCAAAGCAAATCCGAGATCAGAGCAAATAGGACGGACTGAGCATTGTGATTAGCCGAGAGGCATTCGAAGCCGTGCTGTATTCTCCAATATAGTAACACTTATAATGCTTTTTTATAATGACTTTTACCTGTTCACCTGACTTTTTAATAATATCACTTCAGTAGTTACAATATTATCACAACAGTAACACGATACAGGCAACTATACAGTAATGTAATTTTAATCTCTGACAGTATGGGCAGTTTTAACGTTACTTTAAACACAAAGCGCATTTAACATGACACAGCTAGCTAGCTACCCAGCTGGCAAACACTACAGCAGTCTGCTAGCAGAGAATTGGGGCAAGGCAGTCTTGATGAGGATCAGCTGTGAAGAGAAGGAAAAATAGTTGGTAAAAGGTCCTGCTGCTAGTGGACCATTTAATGCCAACTTGCAAAACACAACGGTGATGTGATGTGATGGGTGCTTTCTTGCTGGGTACGTCCCATGACAACATAAAAACTTAACAGTTACTGTAGGAACTGTACAGTTAATAGTAATTTAACAGACCAATCAATGTGTTTGAAAGTTAAACTACCTGATATAAGCTAGTAAGTCTGCTATCTACTAGCCTAATCATTTCTGCGATAAAGATCGTATAGATAGCCAAACAACTTGGTTTTAATCTATCCACATTAGAGGTAAGCTATGGATATATTAATATAGCAAGCTTTATTTAAATGGAGTAATGAGTTATATCCACTAGAAACCAATTTTGGAGGAAAGGAAATGATGGAGTGATGTTCTCGCCAAAACCACACATTACTCCAGCTAAAGGATGTCAACAGTGTCTAGTAATAATACCTCGGAGCCAATCGACATAGGACAGTTGAAATTTCCAGATAAATGTGAATAACCGTAACCTAGTTAATAGCTAGCTGCTACTCTTGACGTGTTACAGTGTTGTAGTAAGTAAAGTAAATATGAACTAGCCAGCAACACATTCAGCTGTCAGCTTTCTTACTGTTGCATAGCAATAATTTATTGTTTGCCCTGCTGAGATACTAAATACTTAGACGGAAGGATGGAATCTAATCAATTTAATTATCAAAATAACATTTTTAATAACATTTTTAAGTCCTTAAAATTGTTTTAAATATGTTATAGCCATTTTATAAAGGCAGTAAGGCACTGAAGTCCATTCCTTATCGTGAATAAAGTCACGTCTAAGGGGTGTTCATCAGTATACAAATGTGTTTAGAATACAAATGTGTTAAGATACCTAGTTTAAATTTTTATTATTCCAATTTTTTTGCAGATCCTTTGTCCCTTCGCTATCTACAAAACCAGCTCTGCATATTTTCATTGATATCATTATTCCTCATGAAGGTCTCCAAGCCAACCCTCCGTTTTTTATTGATGAAGAGCAAAAATACATTCAAGCAGAATAATATATTTTCAGAAATTAAGTAATCAATAAACCGTTCTCTCTTTTTTTGTTCTATCCTCCTGTTCGAGGCGCAAGTGTGTCTCTCCTAATATTCTGGTCCACCCTGGTGTTTTATTCCCCAAACTCGAGTATCCCATTAGTCAAATGGACTCAGAGAGTAGGTGATCCCTCTCCTGTCACCGTAAAAGCCATCTCTACCCATCTAATATTCTCAATGGTTCTTCAGTAATGGATGGCTATTAAGTGATTACCTGTTAGGAGCAGCACAAAGATTAGATTTATGTAGATGTTTTTATCAAGTGTTATTCTTTTGCATCCATCGAAGTGAAAAAGACTTGAAATAGAAAAATGGTCCTACTTGGAATAAAAAATACTGGGAATATTTAACGATGTCTACTCATTTGTTTTTGTCCTTCTATTGTAAACTACTCACAATGTATTTTAAATATGATTTGGAAGTACATTGTGTGGTCATAAATCATAATATCTTTGCTTAGTAATTGTAAGTGGTGCTAGTTTTGATTGTTTTCTTTTGTCTTTTTTGTATTTAACTGGTTCGAAATGTACAAATTCTTATTATTTTCTCACTGTATTTAAACAAAATCTACCTTAAATGCAATAAAATGTGTTTTTACTACCTTATGCTGTTGTAGTAATGTATTACAAAATATATTCACCATGTTTGTCAAAGCTCTGTTTGATACTCAGGTTCAAATTTGACATTTTTATCTCCAGGCAGAGGGAGAAAATGAAGTCAACAACGAACTGGCCAACCGGATGTCCCTGTTCTACGCTGAGGCCACGCCCATGTTGAAGACGTTAAGTGATGCCACAACAAAGTTTGTGTCTGAAGTAAGTGTGGACTCAAAAGTGTTATTGGTTCTGCATATTTCCATGCCAGTTTTATAATGGCACGAGCGGGTTCCAGTTGTGCAGATTTGCCCATCTGATAGTATGATTTGGCTCAATGATTCAAGAAGCTAGTTTTATATATAGTGTTCTATTATACAGAAGTGCATTCTGTGGTTATTTGTGTAAACAGTAAGTAAATATTTGGGACCACATCATCTCTTGGTTGCATTGCAAAAATACTGCACCAGACAACCTGTTTATTGAAACAATATTGTTATGTCTTCTTACTAACTATTGTGAAAACCTACCATTTTTGTACTTTGGTCTAAACAGAACAAGAACTTGCCCATTGAGAATACGACAGACTGCTTAAGCACAATGGCCAGTGTGTGCAAAGTCATGTTGGAAACGCCGTAAGTTGTCTGTTCTCATTTTTAAACAAGGCTAACAGGCTATCGGCATCAACAATCTTAATCTCTCCTGTCTTCTCACCACTGTGTGTTTTTGTGCTATGTACACGGATGCCTTCATGGGGTTTCGTAGCATATAATTATTTTCCTCATCAAATAAATTAGCATATGCATACCCAATAAGCTAATATACACTGCCTGGCCCCAAAAAAAGTAACCACCTGGATTTAACTAAGCAAATAGGTAAGAGCCTTCCATTGGATAATTACTGCAGTGATTAATATGTTTTAGCTGGCAACAAGTTATTTAACCCTAACTGATGCAGTGAGTAGCTTCTCATTTCTTAAACAGCCATGTCGGAAGACATATCCTGTGGTCGTGGAAAAGATGTTAATCTGTTTCAGAAGTCAAATTATTGGCCTGCATCAAGCAAAGAAAACAACTAAGGAGATTGCTGAAAAGAACTGTCCAACGCATTATTAAAACCTGGAAGGATAGTGGTGAACCATCATCTTCGAGGAAGAAATGTGGTTGGAAAAAAATCTTGAATGATCGTGATCGGCGATCACTTAAACGTTTGGTGAAATCATATTGTAAAAAATCAACAGTAGAACTCAGGGCTATGTTTAATAGTGAAAGTAAGAGCATTTCCACACGCACAATGCGAAGGGAACTCAAGGGATTGGGACTAAACAACTGTGTAGCCTTAAGAAAACCACTTGTCAGTGAGGCTAATCGGAAAAAAGGCTTCAATTTGCTAGGAAACATAAAGATTGGACTCTGGAGCAATGGAAGAAGGTCATGTGGTCTGATGAGTCCAGATTTACCCTGTTCCAGAGTGATGGGCGCATCAGGGTAAGAAGAGAGGCGGATGAAGTGATGCACCCATCATGCCTAGTGCCTACCGTACAAGCCTGTGGGGGCAGTGTTATGATCTGGGGTTGCTGCAGTTGGTCAGGTCTAGGTTCAGCAACGTTATGTGCCCAAAGAATGAGGTCAGCTGACTACCTGAATATACTGAATGACCAGGTTTTTCCATCAATGGATTTTGTCTTCCCTGATGGCATGGGCATATTCCAAGATGACAATGCCACGATTCATCGGGCTCAAATTGTGAAAGTGTGGTTCAGGGAGCATGAGACATCATTTTCACACATGGATTGGCCACCACAGAGTCCAGACCTTAACCCCATTGAGAATCTTTGGGATGTGCTGGAGAAGACTTTGCACAGCGGTCCGACTCTCCCATCATCAATACAAGATCTTGGCGAAAAATTAAGGCAACTCTGGACGGAAATAAATGTTGTGACATTGCAGAAGCTTATTGAAACGATGCCACGGCGAATGCATGCCGTAATCAAAGCTAAAGGCGGTCCAATGAAATATTAGAGTGTGACTTTTTTGGGGGGCGGGCAGTGTATTAACGTATGGTGTAAATCATTGGTGTACTTGGGTGAAGATGTTAGTGAGCTGACACTGGTTTATAATTGAGAGTGTACGGTAGGCACATTGTTTTACTTTCTGTACTTGTGAGTACTTTATGTACACGTGTAAGTGTTTGAAGCACTGTGTGTTTCTTTTTGGATCTGGTCAGGGAGTATCGCAGCCGGTTTGCCAGCGAGGAGACTGCGTCCTTCTGTCTCAATGTGATGGTGGGAGTCATAATTCTCTATGACTACGTGCATCCAGTTGGAGCCTTTGCAAAGTCCTCTAAAATCGATGTGAGTCCTTGCGTGCTAAACTAAAGTTGTTTCAGACTGTTTCCTCGTGACTAGTTCTGACATATTGTGATTTGCATTGTTTCGGTCAGATGAAAGGGTGCATCAAAGTTCTCAGAGATCAGCCTCCAAACAGCGTTGAAGGCCTCCTAAACGCTCTCAGGTAAGTGGTCTTCTTTCTGGTCAGACAGGGAGGGAGGATCATGTTTTCCATTTCCTGTTAACTTTTATGTAGAAGGTAATAGTATCTCATTGCACTTAAACACCTGGATTTATTTCAGCCTAAGGTTTCTATTAAAAAAACTCAATATTGGGTGTGATGTTAGACATTTAGTTGAACAGAATGGAAAAAACAGATTCTAGTCAGGCCTTCCCAGATTTTAAAGTTTTGGGCCGTGACTGAGCCATCCCACCCTAAATGGCCACATCACTCAATGGTCTGTGGTGATGGATTCCTGCAGTCACATGGTCACCCTTTTGGCAAATTCACACCTTCATTACTCACACAAACAAGACCTTAGGCATGCTTCCAAACAGATTAAGGCCATGTGCCAATCAGACCCCCCGCTCCCACCCCAACCCCACCAATCTGCACCACATGACTGCTTACACCCCTGAGGGCTGTTTGTAAAGGGTGCAAAAGGTTGAGTTTATTTATTACAGCAAATGACACCACCTTCTATGATACAGCTCGCATTTGAAAACTGGCATTGAAAGCAATGTTTTTCCAAACAGGTACACAACGAAACATTTGAACGACGACTCTACCTCCAAGCACATTAAGGCCATGTTGCAATAGTACCGATCCTTGGGACAACTGCCTGCTACTCACAGATTTTGTGAGACAGTATTCTCAAATGACAGCGATGCACAGAATGTTTTTAAAAAAGAATTCGAAAAAAATTCAAAGCTACTGCTTTTTGCCCCCTCTTTTATAAAGAAAATGTTACTGCTATTACGTAAGTCTTTTCTGTGCCAAAATCATATACAAAAAAATAATTAAAAAAATTGTTTTTATGTTTTGGAAAGGCCATACAACAAGTGGCAGCTATTAAAGCATACTGTTTTCTGGGGTTTTGTCTATGTGAGGGCACAGGGAGAAATTTGACTTGAAAATTTAAAAATATAAATATATAATATTATTTTTGTTTTAATTAATATTTAATATTGCTTCTTCTGCATGACAGAATTGCCTCTTTCTTCTATTTAAGAACTAATACATTTCAGTTTTGTTTGGTTCTGCTTGATTGTCAGTAAAGTCAAGGAATAATGTTTAAATTATGTTTTGTTATACAAAAGGTACAAAACAAAGTGGAGATGATTATGAAAAATAGTACTGTTTATGTTTGATATGATTTTTTTTACAAGTTTTTTTTTCTGTTTTTTTCGTATGAGTGTTGTGATATTCTTCATTTGAAAACTAACTTTCAAACTGTGATGCGTGTGAATCAGAATTAAAAGGCAGACGCATGTATGTGGACAACAGGTGGAGGTTGTACAAAATAAAAAAATAGCTTTTGTTTTTCTAAACGAATGGTGTGCAGTCTGTATTGCTGAGTGATATTTTAATGAATACATGAAGTGAATATCATTTTCACATTTTCAGAACCTTTCTTGGATATTAGGTATTTGGGGTTGAATGTCTTAGGTTTGTACAACATTCAGATGTGGTCAAATGTGCACACAGTCAAATTACTTCTAGTACCATGTGTTCTGGGAAAAGGTACAATGTCATTTCAGCCTCTAGGAATTATGCAATGTTCTACAAACATGGCCTGGAAATCAATGTTTTAACTGTTTGTGAAATTACACAAAATTATGATAATATGTCAATAAGGAATTCCCAGCTGCTAACACTGACTTAATCCTGTGTTACATCTTGCCAATTGAAATGCATTTGGGCTGGAAAACATTTCAGGAAATACATTCCAATGCCATCATAAGTTGGAATGCACAAAATGTAGACATAGGCACAGGCCTTTAATGTCAACAAAAAAATGATACCATTATGTTACCGGTTGTAGTAACTTGAAGTGCCATTGCTTATGATAACCTTCATGTGGCTATATTTTTTAGGAATACAGGTCCAGGACCTCACTTCTTCTGTAGCCTTCGGTAGAGAATTGAACCCGTGTTCCCTCAGTGGAAATGCAGGTCTGTGGGCCAATTCCTAGGCAAATGTGGACAGGTGCCGAAGGGAATGCAGGCATGTTAATGTTGGCTCTGCCGTCGCTGTCCAAGGCCTGGCCCGATCATCCTTGTTTAAAGCCTTTCACAGATCACAGAGGGAGTTTTTGCAGACGGAACATTTGGTCCACGCTACATTGCTCACACATGAGAGGCATGCCAGAAGGGGTCACCATTTCTCTGCTCTTGTCAAAGTTTCTCTCCTTTTCAAACTTTCACAGTGTGTTGCAGGAAGGTTGCTAGCCCTTTTACTAAATTTGAAAAAGGTTTGTTGGGACACGTTAACACGTTCGCACTCATCAAAAATCTATCCAAAATGGGAAAATGAGGTGAGGACAAATTTAAAATTTGTTGAAGAATAACATACACTTTTGTGACTAACTTCATTGACATTGAACATGGATTACAAAGCCATTCGAAATATAAGCATATTTGAAAATATAGTGTACCTAATGAAAACACAAAACAATCATTTTTTTAATATCATCGTGTGTTGAGACAAAGCCTACTTCCTCAAAGTGAAAAAAAATATCTTCTTCATGAACAAGAACTTAAAAATTTGAATGTGTAGTGACTGCATCAACAACCAGGAATTGGTCAGGGTGTGGGTGTGGAAAGACAAATATTTCCCTATGACTGGCAAGGAGTCCTTAGCATGTTTCTATCATCTGTCATTTGCATGCCTGCTGTGACCATGCCTAGTGTCTGAACCAAGGCCATAAGAAAGCTTTCACCCACACAAAGCATGAGAAAGGCATTTATATGAAGGTCTGTGGTTTCCCTTTTTTGAAAATGAACATTTACATACAAACTGCCTGATCTGCAGGTTTGATCATTTATTTTTTTCATGTAGCCCACTTCCTTGTTTTTGTGGCAGTTAACGGGATGTTACTACTCAGGCGGCATTTATGTCCACCGTAGTGCTTAATGTCCCCACACATGATTCACTGCTTTTTCCTTTTTCTGCCTTTGCCTTTTCTTTCCCACATCCCACTATTACTTTGTTTTTTAAACATCCGGTGAATGATGAACAACCCCCTTCCCTTTCTCTCTCTTTTCCTCCTCCTCTTTTCACCCCCCTCCACCCTTGCTCCGTTCCCTCTGGTATTCAGAATGCTGAGTAACTGGAACAGCTGTGTGGAATCTGGCTGACATTCCAGTATTCTGGTATAGCCCCAGAACTCCACTTCCGCACAGCCACAACCACGGGCCCCCTCTTCGCCCCCGATTGGCCCCTGACTGTCAGCTGATTTTTCCTTTCGACCACAAAAAAAGAGAGTGAAGAATAGAGGCTGCAGTTACTTTCCATTTAGAACCGGAAAGCAGGGCTTACTGGCTGACGCGAGCGATGCATTCCGCATTCCTACATCCTTTTCAGAGGGTGACCAAAGTCGACCGAGGTCTGTGCGGACGTGTGGGTATTGTTGAGAAAACAAATTCGGTCATTGTTTCACGGCCCTCTTCCTGCCTCGGGTGATCTGCTCCCTGCTGACAGCGGCACCATCGGATTCCCCTCGCAATCGGAAAACCATCGCCCCAACTCAGACGCTGTACTTCAGGCATCTGTAGCCTCAGTCAAAAGGTCATTCCCAGCCTCTCGTGCGATTTGGTGAACGACGTGGAACCGTCTACTCCAACCCCTTAATGCGAGGGTAGCGATTATTCCAAGCACTCTTCACAGTCGGAAGAGCTGTGTTTTCCTAATGGCCTTTCCGGCTGCTCAGACAAAACGTTCCCACAATATTGGTGCGGTGCCAAGTCCCATGATAACTGCACCTCCAGAGAGAACCATGTGTTGCCCAGTGTTGCATTGCCAAAGACGACATGGCACGTGACCCACAATTTGGAGCATTATCTCTCAATATGGCCATTATAAGCCAAAATGCACAGCGTATGTTCTGCATATCACAACATGGCATACGGCTCTGCTTCCTCTGCACATAAACAAATGCATAAAGTCATAGGGGACATATGCTGGGTCCATGGAGGTTTAACCTCAGGTATTTGGTCACATGATCACTCTTGATCTCCTTGGGGGTCATAGTTGTGAAACATTCTCTTAAGCCATGAATCGCCTCTGTTTGAATCATCGATTGTACAATCTTATGGACTTCATTGATGGGAAACATGTCACGACCATATTAGACCTTCTAATATCTTGTGAATTTTGTGTGAGTTGCCTCAGTTACACACAAAATGGTGTACTGTAACCCTGTTCTCTAAAAACATTTGGTGGTTTGTCGCACAATTACCACTAAACGTATAAAAATGCAAACTTTCAGGAAGGAAGCATTAAGTGCTTGACAGTGAACCCCAAGGAAGGTTTTTAGTTGGATGATCACAACCTCGAGAGTCAGGAATCCAGACCTGGAGACCTAGAGTACTGCTACTGTACCCTTCCGCAGTGAAATCCCAGATCAGATGTAATTCCTAAGTGGACTTGCACAGGGACACTACAGTGTACATTACATTTTACATTTACATTTACATTTTAGGCATTTAGCAGACGCTCTTATCCAGAGCAACTTACACAGTTTTACATTTCTTTACGTACAATCCATTTATACAGCTGAATATTTTACTGAAGCAATTCAGGTTAAGTACCTTGCTCAAGGGTACAACGGCAGTGCCCCCACCTGGGAATTGAACCTGCGACCTCTGAGTAACAAGTCCAGTTCCCTAACTGTACTGTGTAAGTGTAAGTATAATAAGCATAAATAATTATTGGTATGTCCATTTAAACGCTTTCTCCATTTTATCCTCGGAACTACTGTAACCCAGGTGGTGCTCTGTAAACATTAAGACACCAGGTAAGAAATGTGCTCTGTGATGCTTATTTTTTTTTTTGAATTTTTCCAGTATTTTATTGTAGTCTTTAATCAAATTTTAGGTCTGAATGGGTTAATCAAACCACACCAACACTGCTCACTCACGAGAATATACTGTACAATTATATTGTGTAGTATCCGCACATGGTACCACCCCAACTTTTTAAAGGCTTTTGGAGGACAGCCACAGAAAGCCATAGTTTTGCAATGAGTCTGTAGTCCACATCATTGTCTGTCCATCCTCCATCTGTTTGGACAAGCGGATGCTTTACCCATAATCATACTCTGGGGGCGGAAAAGAGAAATGAAAACATGCTTGTGCTTTTTCTCACGTTGCTGTGTCAGTGAAGAAAGCAGCCCACTGTGCTGCTGTCCACTGGTGCTGAGAGAACAGAGGCGGTAGGAATGTCCGGGTGGGGGCTGCCAGCAGAGCCAGTGGGCCCCGGCGGCTCCCTCGTGGGTCCAGGTCAGATGATGAGCAGCCTCCGGGCTGTTTCTGCGGGCGGTGAGGAATACAATGAGGATGACAACATCAAACAGGAAGTGGCCCAGAGAGGGGCTTATTCTGAGACACCGGATGGCACGCTTCTGCTGGGACGCTTTTTGGACGATGTCCCAACGTCGCTCCTGTTTCCAGCATGTGCACCACGAGTGTGGAAAACATTCCTTCCCTCTTTCCGTTTTTTTTCTTCTTTTTTTTTTTCCCTCCTCTTCCCCCCGCCTCATGGAACATTCACGCTGGGCAGGGGTAGGGATAACGGTGGGGGTGGAGGGGTACACTGTGAAATCATTCAGGGTTTGCAGGGCTACTACACTGTTCACACTGAATAAATTCAACCTCTTTTTGGCTCCTGGTCATGGATATTGTGGCTTCAGATGACCATAGATTTGCCCTTTGTCTGTGCAATGTTGAGAAAAATGAGTGTGAGTTCCTGTCGGTTCTGGAAGACAGGAAACCGTGGAGCGCAGCCTCCTCATTATACTACAAATATGGCCCTTCCGGAATACTCTGGGAAGGACACCTCATTCTGAAAACAGAACACCAGATGTAGCTCTTCACTGTGTGCAGTGTTAGTGTGTGTGTGTGTGTGTGTGTGTGTGTGTGTGACAACTGTAACAGAGCCTGACCATAAGATGGGAGAAATTATGATGGGAATGCCAGATAGAATGGTGGGATGGAGAGAGAGGGAGAATGTGTCATTTGGATCTGGGTGGGTACCACTGTACTGCAGTAAACCTGTGTGAGACTGAAAGTCATGGGAGGGAGAGAAGGAAGGAGGGAGGGAGAAAGGGAGTGTTTTTTTTCTGGGTGGGTTCTGCAGCACCTCGGCATCAAGGTGGGGGTCAGAGAGAGAGAGAGAGAGAGAGAGAATGAGAGAGAGAGCAGAGTGGTTTACTGGTACTGCAGTCCTGCAGTATTTTGGCACTCCTCTGAGAATCGCAGGGAGAGAAAGAAGGGGAGTGGTGTGCGTAGTCCTAGGTGGGTCATGCAGTTTAATGCAGTGCTACTCTGAGGGCCAGAGAGAAAGAAAGATTAGTAGAGAGATGAGAGGTGTGTGTGCAGTCCTGGGTGGGTCCTGCCAGTTTTTTTGGGGGAGGGATGAGTAGAGATGACAGTGGTGTGTGTAGTCATAGGTGGTTCCTGCTGGTTATTACAGCACATCTCTGAGGGGGATGAGAGGGAGGGAATTGGTTACAGGGAGGATATAGTGTACAGATACATGGTGTGTGCAGTCCTGGGTGGGTCTTGCAGTACCCACAGTATGCTGCCTCTCTCAGGGTCAGAGAGAGGGAGAGAGAGAGAGAGAGGGAAGGATACTGGTGTATTGTAGTCAGGTGGGTCTTTCAATTCTGCAGTCCTGCAGTGCATCAGTGCCAAGCTGTGCGGCTAGTCAGCTGCCTCCAATACACTGTGCACACTCTGTCATGCTAATAAAGCCAATGAGAGAGAGAGAGAGAGAGAGAGAGAGAGAGAGAGCATGATGTAGTTGGGTGGGTCCTGCAGCTCTGCAGTCTCAGTGCTAGGCTGGGGGTCGGACTGAAAGCGGGGGAGGGAGAGGGTGCAGTTGGGTGGATCTGCAGTATTTTGTTACTTCAGCAGGCTGAGAGTCAGACTCAGATGGAGCGGAGAATGCGTTCTGGGATTTGGGGGCCAGCCCCGCTCCTCCCAGTATCCCAGCACTGCTGGAAGGAGAGCTGACGACACGCTCTTTGGCCTTGCCGCCCCACTTCTCCGAAAGGCAGATCATCGCCATGACGACTCCTCCATGTGTAATTTCTCAGCCGCTCGCTCCTCTCATGACGGACGGGAGACTTCACCTCAGTGCTTTCCCAGAATGCAGATTATTTCGGGGGGATGTTATGTGGGAAGGTGGGAGCATCATTGTTAGGAATGGGAAGGTTTAGGGTTTCATTATTATCAGGAGCTAAATAAGCTCATATGAAAGACATTTCTCTGGTAGACACATAGGCGTCAACTGTAAACTATAGCTGGATAGTTATACCTAGATATCACATCTTGGTATTGCAAAAAAACTCTTTTTTGGGGGAAATCTGGGAAATCCTGTTTCTCAATCAAGGAATCTCCCTTGCCACTTTTTGCTGCCAAGTATAATACACTGACCTTCTTTGGCTAATTCTGCTTCATTGTGGCTATGAGTTGTTCTAAATAGAACTTGCACCCCCACATAAAAATCTGTGTTAATATGATATTACCATACGAGACATTTTTATTGTCATATTATTCTTGACATATTATTCTTGTCTGTTATTATTATTCTCACAGATATATTATTCTTGTCTGTCTGTTTATCTGTTCTGTGTTTTGTAAATCTTACTTTTATAATCTCAATATGGCTTCCCTGAATAAATAAAGGTTCAATAAATTATAATTGCATGGAATTCAGTTAAAATTCATCCACCGAATAGAGAGCAGTTGAACGGTCTCCAGAATACTATAGGGCAATTCTGTGACCTTTAAATGTATAACAGAATTCCCTTTGAATATATTCACACCTTTAGTCATGTACAGTTGTGGCCATGACTCGGGCTTGGTTACAAGGATGAGGACTTTTACTGATAGAACGTTTAATCTGTAACCACGTAATTATCATTAAACACATTACTGCAGAGTGTGGGGTATGAGTGACACTATTGGTACACTAGTGTTTTCAATGAACATTTTTGATGGGGGCATTTTCCACTCAGAACTGAGAAGAAAATCAATGCCTCACTTCAGTGATGGGACACTGAGCTGTAGGAGATGCCATATTGTGGAAAAAGGCATTTAATCAAGGCTGTAACTGTGATGCCATTTATTTAAAATAACCCTGGCATTACCCTGAGATTTAAAATCACTGTCCTGGCTATATCAAGGTTAAATATATTACACTAGATTTCTATAATAGTGAATTGTTGTAAGGGATAGAGATGTTGATGTTTTTCACAAGCTGCAGACATAAACACCCGATTGGACACTGCAGCAGCAGAACTAAGCAAGGCACTTTTTTTGGGATTGCTTTAACTTAATCCATTCACTGCGCACCAGGATTAACTTTAATTCGGTAATAGCTTTTCATTCATTCCTGTATTCATTTACTCCAGTGGACAGAGCTGTATTTCCTCACCAATTTCATGTCATTGCAAAAGGCATCCATACTTCAGAGCTGTGAGAATCCCCTCAAATTAGACAGTTGGCTTGCAACACCCTATAGTCCCAGTGATATATTGGCTGCATCTGTGGATTCTCCCTACACTTCGTGTGGGCTTGGGAAAAGAACATACCCTGACCTTCCAAAAAGCCATTTTGGCTTCCCAGGAATTCCAGCAAGGGGCGAACAGACCAGCAAGAACAAGTAACCCCCCCCCACCTGCATATATCATCCTGCTAGATCTGGGGGAGCCCTGGCAGTGCTAAATTATCCTTGTTTTTGGTCACACTCCACAGTCCTGAACATCTCTTTCATATGTTCCCATGAATCACTTGTACCTTTCAAAACTTGAGGCTTTCAGAACTTGACTTGTCCCATCACAGCTGTCCCTCTTACACAAGCTCACACGGGGGAAGGTGTAATACTGTATGGCGACAGGACCTAAAGGTCACGGGGATGACACTCCTTGGGGAGATGAAAGGGATTCCTGTGCGACTCTCCGAAAACTTCACACATACTTTCCTCTGCATGACTTCCTTAAAAGGCAGCTGGCAGCTTGGGTGGTTCTATTAAAAAATGAAACCCCGGGAACGTGGTTGGACAGTCTGAGGGCCAGATTTACTAAGGAAATAGTCGCAGTGCAAAAACAGTTTGCAGTTGCAGATACCGACACATTAACGATCAATTTACTAAGACTGATTATAATATGCAGTAAAATAAATGAAATGCCCTTATTCGCAATTTTGTGGTAGGAGCCACCCATAAAAAAAGGGTCCGAAACAATATGGCGCACTTACATGTCCGGATCACAATGCACCAAAAATGGTTACGGAGCACAAGTAGCTTAAACTTAAATTTACAGATCAGGAATTAGGAAATACAGGTAATGGTCGATGAGGTACAGTCAAAAAAGTGACATTACAAAAATAAAAAATTCATTAGGCATAACAAAAAATTACTTTTGAAGTAAAACTGTATGCATGATTCATTCTATACCCTACTGACCGGATATGCACAATAAGACAATTGTTCAAATTCAGAACTGCATTTTTTATACTGACTGCTAGCTGATGACAGATTGGTAAATAGAAATCCTGTGTCCTTTAAAATAAAACAAATATAATTTTCAGTTCTAAGTAAGCAATAGTTATGCTATATAGGATATACATTTTAAATTCTGAAACAATACTTTCAAGGTCTTACCTAACAGTCAGGTTTCTCTGTAGTCCCCGTCACTTAGCTGTCAGTAGATACAGCTATTCGAGAAAATAACGCTGTTGTGACATGAACCAGGCTACTTTGGGAGAAATAACTCCTTAGTAGCGTACCTTTTATAGAACATGAGCAAGATTATATCAGCGCTCAGCAAAATACTGCCTGATTTCAGGTGTTCTTAAAATTCTCACGCAAAAAGGATAGTTGCAATTGAGGCATGCTTTAGTAAATCAGATCTCCACCCTTTTTTAGCGCGTTCAATCGAGGTATGCATTAGTGTGAACAGATTTAACTATTTACCTAAAGGCAAGTCGCAGAGTAACATAACCCCTGCAAATTACATCCTAATAGCAATTTGACCCATTGCAACCATTTAGTAAATCTGATGTAGATATTGTGACCTTGTAGCAACAGCTTTTACATTCAAATATCGTAATCCTTTAGGAAATCTGGCCCCAAGTGTTTATAAACCTGCAAGCCTGCCTTATGCAGGCTATCCAACTAAAAATGGCCTTGTAGTGTCATTTTTATAAGAATTCTGAAAAAATATTAAAGTTTCCATTAGATACACATGTTAAATAATACTATTTAGTCTTCAGCTTGACTATTTAAATAAAAAAGCATTATTTTAAAATCTTGAGACAAATGATTCACAGTGCAGTGCATGGGCTAACTGCACTTAGAAATAATAAGGTATTGAGCTGGGCTTTCAGCAGGAGTCGTATTGCAAACCGCAGCATGACTTTAATCCTTCGGCCATAAAACAGCATTATTACAAAAATAAGGTCCCGTGCGAATGTGGTTCTCTTCTGCCGCGCATGTAAAAAGATTATTTGCTCATAGCATGCTTTGAAATTAACTTGTCTGGAGTCTGTTTGCGGGAATTCAAAAAGGTGCATCCTGCCAACTGGCAATGGGAATCATTTCCCGCTGTAATGATGTCATATTTTACAAGAACAGATAAGAGAGTTGATTCAGTAGGGAGAGTGAAGGAGTTACTCAGTCTCAGTGTGAAATGTGCTGAACCCTCTGGCTTACTGGATGACAGGGACTTCTTTATCCCTGTATTGCCTGCTGCCTGTAGCTGTAGAGGAAAACTTGCCAGAGCCCCTTCATGCGTCAATGAAGGGACGGGGCCAAGGAATATTTAATCGGCCTAATTTACAAAATTCACAACCTCCAGAGTGGTTGACCTGTGCATAATACTTGTGTTTTAGTGCTTTAAGCTTTAAAGTTTCACATGCAGGTATCCCCAGATAAAGGGTTATCTTTACCCTGATCTTTTTTCACGAGGATCAGTGGCAGTCAGTGAGCTACAAATTTGGGAGGCATATATTTACTTACCTATATTTGGTAATCATCCTGTTTTCATGTTTTTAATGACTGCAATCAACTTAATTGAATGTATCTATTGCTTGAATTCAATTATTTTAGTTAGTATTCAAAAGTCTAATCAAAATCAGATCCAATTTTACGCTCGAAATGAATTAATGTGACTTAGTAACTTTTTGTTATACAGAATATATGCAAACTATGATTGTTCCTACCATGTATTAATGCACATATTGTAAGTCGCTCTGGATAAGAGCGTCTGCTAAATGCTTAAAATGTCAAATGTAAAATGTAGAATATAATGACATGGCTGTGTTAGAATTCAGCAAATACACCTGCAGCTGTTTTACTTGAGAGATGTACTGTAAGCTGAAACGTTTCACAGTAAAGACAGTTGCTAACCAACTTCTGATGAACAAACCTGCCCATGACCTGTCATTTTTCAGTGGTGCGAAGGAGCAGTTTCTTTTCGCCTCATGCATCGGGCACGACATGTGATATGTAGCCAGTCGGAGGTGAGCGTTGCCCATGTGCAAAGAGTAAACAAGAGTAAACTCATCCAAACTTGGAATGTAAACAATTTTTTTTTTACAAATAACATTGCATAAAAAAATACAGTCGAATTGTTCAAGCCTTTGGTTGATTAATCATAGCAGTCCTAGTAATACGATTCCCAACTTCTCTCTGGGAGATTAGGCGATTGGATAATAGACTTATGGAGAGACCTGTGAGTCGGAGAGGATCATCCTGCTTTTGAATCCAGCCTTCCTGATTAAATGGAGATTACCCCTAAAAATACCCTGCAATGTGGGGCTGCTCCCACTGTCCCAGGTCCCCAGAGGCTAGCCCGTGTCCCATTTGCTACCCCTGCCCGTGAGACACTGCCCTCGTGGGACACTCGATTAGTCTCCTTTGCCACGTGAGTGAGCAAAGGCTACAGACGCAAGGCCCACTGCATTTTCAGTCTCATTGGATTAGGTCATCATAAATCCTGTGTTATATTTCATGGAATATGGTAACCATTCAGACCAATAATGCTTGAAAAATGTAGATTATTCTTTTTCCTAGAAAAGTCTCTGGAATTTGTAAGTGTTTGGATACAAGTGCACTATCCACACAGTTTTTTCTTTTCATTTAATGTTGAATAAAATCTTAATTTCTATCTCTCGTTTGACAACGAATGAGAGCTATAATGATAATAGCAATTAAATGAAGGTAGATTGGGAAGAGAGGTTGAATAAATGTATACAGATATTGTTCTCATCTACTGTGAGTTCCCCTTGTATTCTTCTCAATTTACAAATATAATTTTATAATTCGGCAGCAGCTGCTTTTATCCGAAGCAACTTAGAAGAGTGCATTAAAATGGCTGGGCTAGAGTGTCCTCGCTAGAGATATCGATCAGTAGGCTACAGTCCAATCATTATCATCATCAAAGTTTATGCCACAAAACTGCAACACGGTAATCGCCAATCTGGGTAATCTGTTGAAAGCTTTCTCTGCAACCTCTTTTATTTTACCCGGCTGATTCTCCAGACTCTTGTAATCTACCCATCTTCCATCAGTATTGACGGGTGTGAGGTTTTGGTCCCTGAATCAGACATTTACAAGGAGCACACCCCGTGCTCTCTTTTTGTTACTGTCTGCTAACAAGAGGAAATTACTCATTAAATTGAAATAGGAAGCACTTCAATTTTAATATGTATTAAATGTCTCCTGGGGGAAATGCTGCCTTTATTTTGTGAGTAATGACTGAATCAGTCACATAAACTGTGGCTACTTCTGAGGAATGGACAACAGGCATAGTTATGAATTCAGTGCTGCATGAGTACAATGGAATATCAGTCACATGACAATCACTAAAACAATAAAAAAGTTTGTAGTACACATGATTAATAACTAATAATAAACCATCATTAACATAATCAAAGATGATCTATGGAATAGACTTTAATTCAAGTGTAATAGTCCTTGTTCTATGTCAGCCCTTCATGGTCCAGAAGACTCATTTGTATCGCACCTTGATTTAGTATTCCAAAGACATGTTTTTGGAGGAGTGTGCCGTTTTCTTCCCTCAGAAACCTACCTGTGAAACTGTTGAACTGTGAAGTACAAGAAGGACTTCATGCTGCTCTACTTCAGTTATGAGAAACTATAAATTAACTTCCTGTACCTGAAATGTATTAATCCAAATAATTTTGAATAGTTCTCTGGGAAATGATAAATTATATAAATTATAAATTATAACATTTGTTGATCGGTATGTAAAGAAAATATTGAGTCAGTCTGTTTTTAAAATGAGCCTGGGGATATTTTTATGTGGTCAAAGAAATAAATGTAAGTGTGCTGTAGGTGAATACATTTTGTAAATGTGATATGTATTTTATGATGCTGTACAGTAAGTTACAGTAAATACGTCACTTCATACAATAATAACTGCTGCTTTCATGTAAACATTGTTTCAATCTTAATTTCAGATTAAGATAAAGTTATTAAGCACTCAAAATTGAAATTTAAAATATGAAAAGGTATAAATCTTAACCGACCATAAATGGATTTAATGGAGAGACTAAGGTAAGTTACTAGAAGAGACTTTGTGATATGTAGTTGATGAATGTATTACAAATCAGAAGTCAGATGCAGCCAGTGATGGCTCAAATTTGACAAGAAGGAAATGTGATCCTTAAAATGATCATGAGTTCACTATACATTTTTGTTTGACAGATATTTGGGAACCTTCATTTGTTTTCCTTGATTGATAATCGAACAATTATTCAGCTGAATAACCTACTAATCAGCAGCTCATTCCCCTTCTCTTAATTGTGTCTTGGGATAGCATTCTTTTTATTTTGTGACACAAAATTGTGTAACATTTGCCCATGCGATTCAAGAGCAAAGCATCGTCATAAATGTGAACGACAGCACATGCAAACTGACTTTGTAGTTCTAGGTAAAAGTTTGCCTAATATTTCACCTTAATTATAGGTACTAGCTAACAGCTTAAATATACTAATTTAGCAGCTGTAAATTAGGCTGCCATACATTCATGTGCCCTGCTCCTGCAAAATGGCTGAAACTAAGCAGGTGTGGACTTGGATAGTACTTGGATGGGAGACTTCCTGGGAAAACTAAGATGCTGCTGGAAATAGTATTGATGGGCCTGTAGGGTGCAATCCTTCCTCTGGACCAAAAACAACCCAATTTTCCCAGTACAGTGATGGGGACACTGTGCTGTAGGAGACGCTGTCTTTTGGATCAAACCGAGGTACTGACTCACTGTGGTCATTTAAGATCCCATGGCACTTATTAAAAAGAGAATGGGGTTCCCCAGTGTCCTTGTCAAATTCCCAACATGGTTCTTTCAATCTGCCTCCTAATCATCCCCCTGCTTAATTTGCTCAATAAATACCTCCCTCTCCACCTCAGCTGATGTCCAGTGACCATTCTGGCACAAAATGGCTGCTGTGCATCACCGTGGTGGGTGCTACACATTGGTGGTGGTTGAGGTGATTTTCCCCCCATCACTGTAAAGCACTTTTGGTCCTTGAAAGGCACTACACAAATGCAATTATTATTATTATTATTACTACGATTATAGGCTATTATGTAGAGCTGCGCCGTTTTCTGTTGCTCAAGTTAGCTAGCCATTAATCACAAGCAAATTTTTGTGTATTATTATGTTTTTAAACACTACTATTTGCTATTTTGGGGATTGAAGGATAGGGACAAGCCACTCTGGGTCTGGAATATTACAAAAATTAAATGAAAAACTGATTACATCGAACTAGTTACGTTACGTTAAGTTATTGTTCAATTCCTAAAAGCGTATCTCATTCAGTAGCTGAGGTCTATACTTTTGTCACAGTGGAATTATTTTGTGTTTACTTTATTGTTTGTCGGCTGCTGTCTTACCATTAAAGACCCTTTTGTTTAACATTACTGTGTCAATGTACTGGCATAGAAGATGATAGCTGTCATAGCTATTAGTTTGGATTCATGGTGGTTGAACACTGCTGTCTACTAATCATAGTAGGTATTGTTGCCAAGTAATATTGTACATCAAAAAAGCATATGATGGATCCCAGAGAAATATCCGTTTTTAAAATGCCATCTGACCAATTAATTCAAATAATAAAAACTTTTTTTTTTTTTTTTACTGATTGACAGTCTTCACGACACTGGCGTTATCCACGTCATGGCCTTCTTAGTCATCAGATCTGAAGCCAATCAAGCTATAATATGTGTATGTGTTTGTGTGTGTACATGTGTGTGTATTTTAATGTTATATGTAATATGTTTTAATAACCCACACCATAAAGTTGAGCACTACCATGAGATATTCCTGAGTTCAAAACTGTTGGAAAAATATTGTAATGAACCTGCCATTTAGTAGGTCTGGAAATGCAGGCAACAATTGCCTTGATACTATGTAACGCTAATATAAACTACATTTCAGCTTGTGTTCATATTAGGTGCCCAGGCTAAATGCAAATGCGATTGCGTAATTGTATTACTTCGTACCTTCCAAGCATAAAAATGTATATTTCAGAAAAATATATATTTCAGACAGCACGTCAATGTCATGTCACTACATTTATCAAACTGACAAACTGTCGTGTGAATTCCGATAAATGTACTTTTCGATTAAAAACTGTACTTGTTGACTGTTCATAAACCACAGCCCCCTTACACACCCCTTTATCTCACAAGTGAAGTGTGTTCGCTTTTCTAAGAATGAGAACTCTGAGCCTCTGAGACCACCAACAAAACCCACTTCCTCTCATTCGTTGACTGTTAGGCAACTTCGGCCAGATATCACAGGCCTGCTAAAAAACGTGGTGATCGCCTTGAAAACGTTACAAATATCCTGTAATAGTGGTGCACTAAATTATTAGTTAATACCTTCAGTCAGACATGGTATTGACATAACATTTAGATATGAAAATATTTACAAGTAGTCAGGAGGAAACACTCAGCATTACAATACTTGCTGTAATACTCATCATCTATCTTTCTGAGTAAACTTCAGAATGTGAGTGACGATTGCTACTGCTGACTGACCAGTCGTAATGGACAGCAGTCAATTCCTGGCTCAATCATAACTGACTACTTGTCAGGTGGTGACGTTGATGGTCATAAAAGGCAAGACTCGTCATGCTGAATAGGGAATGGGAGCTCTAATTTCACCATTATGGCATTAATGGTTTCACTTTTAAGATGAAACTGAATATGAGCAGATTTATCAAGGCCTTGCAGGGCTGAAGAGCTCTTACTGCCTGTAGAATAGCAACATTTGTTATCTACTATTTTTATATAGTGTACCTTGCACCAAGTTATCCAAAGGCACTGAATGGTTAAAAATAAACTACAAATCCGAAGGCAAGGCACAAATCTGTCAGTTACATATAGTTACACAAAACCAACTTCTATTAATCCTTCTGATATGCTTAATTATGTCTGTAATTCTATTTATGTTTAATTACAGTATTTACTATTTATATAAATATATATATATATGACTGCAAACTCATGGAACACTCATGGAAGTTATTGCGTTTTATTATGCTAGATAGCGTTTATATTTGCCTCTCACTCATAAACACGTATTTAAGCTATGAGCTATAACCTCATTTAACTCTTCCTCCTCTGGCATGACCTGGGCCTTATTTATTAGTCTTTAATAATTAGCTTTCAGTAATGAGTCTAAAGGGTCTCTGGAATAACGTGTTATCGCTGAAGAGGAGAAGACCTGTTTGGAAATGAAGTACTTCATGAAGAAATTCATGAATTTGAAATAGGGTTTTCAAAAGAATATATGTTGCCTTGTGTTGAAAATTAAATGTGTTCAATTATAATAATTATAATGTCCAGCATTTGTTATGAATCTTGGAATATACAATGGAAGAATGTAGGAAGCACCAACAAAAAGTGTTTTAAGAGGGTGTTGGGCCAGCACGACCCACCAGAACAACTTCAGTGCGCCTTGGCATAGATTCTATCAGTGTCTATCAGTGTCTGGAACTGGATGCAACACCATTATTCCATGGGAAATTCCATTATTTGGTGTTTTGTTGATGCTGATGGAAAACACTGTCTCAGGCACCGCTCCATAAGTGTTCAATTGGATGGATATCTGGTGACTGAGATGGCATATGGTTTACATAATTTAAATGCTCATCAAACCATTCATTTTACATTTACATTTTATGCATTTTGCAGATGCTCTTATCCAGAGTGACTTACATTTGACATTTTACACAGTTTACATTTCTTTATATACAATCCATTTATACAGCTGGATATTTTACTGAAGCAAATCAGGTTAAGTACCTTGCTCAAGGGTACAACGGCAGTGCTCCACCTGGGAATCAAACCAGCAACCTCTGAGTTACAAGCCTAGTTCCCTAACCATTACACTACACTGCCACCACATTCAGTGGCCACTCATGCCCTGTGGATGGGGGCATTGTCATCCTGGAAGAAATCACTCCCGTCAGGATAAAAATGCTTCACCATAAGTTGAAGGTGATCGCTCAGAATGGCTTTGTATTTATTGGAGTTCACCTTGCCCTCTAAGGGGTTGAGTGGATTTAAACCATGCAACTAAAAATGCAATCTACAATCAGCATTTATATTGCAGCAGTTTTTGTCTCTTTACAATGGAGCAAGGAACAAATGTAAAGGTGGTCTCACCATAAACAAAGCAGGCATGAGTCTATGATCATGTTTAGTTGCTTGTCTAACAGTTCACACCAGCCACTCCTTGTACTTAGAGTAAATGACAAAGGCCAGCATGTCAACCTTTGCCTCTGTGATTTAGATTAAATGTGAACCCAGCTTCTGCCCCTATCATCCAAACATGTCCTGTACATAAACAGATAATTCCCAACGTTCATTTTGGCCACAAGATGTTTATTTCCAGAAGCGGTTGGGGTGGAGAGTGTCTTTTGTTCAAAACTTTTTAATCTAATCACCTCACAAGGAGTGAGCCCTAGCACCTCCTGGCAATAGGAACACATATGTGGGCTGCCGGTTTTCTTCAATCTGGCTGACCCAGACACTTCCTGCCAATGCTGCCGCTCAAATCGTGATGGCAGCAGTCAGTGTGCAGCAAATTTATTGGTGGCTGGCAAAGAATTGTCAGTTGGGAGTTGGGAAAGAAACAGTCCATTCCCAAGGGCTTATCTGAAAGCCACTCTCCATGGAGGGGTCACATGAGGTGGAGTGTGGTTGTGGCAGAGACAAAGACGTTCCTTTACTGGATTCATATGGATTGTACATCTTACCAATTCTAGTGGCTCCTTGGTGCAGTGACCTTGTTCCTGTGGACATCTCATGCATTTATGACATTATTTCCCATATATCATCACATTTTGTTCCTAGCACTGTATAACTCAATGAATTTGCTCACAGCCTATCAGAAACCAAAGCAACATAACCAATATGATTTCCACTCATAGGTTGTGAAAAGTGTTGATGTGGGTCAGTGTTGAGCAGGATCACCTGCAATTGATTCAGACCCCAGTACATCCATCCACTGGATAGAGGGTCATGAATGTGAACTGAAAATAATGCGGATAACTCCTGCAGATAATCTGAGGGGTTAAGATGATTACGTGATCTGGATAATCATATACATAATTGCCTTGAACACAGAAAACCAATTACATGGAATGTCAAGAGACTAGTGATTTACTGAGGAGTTTTGGGCCATCTCTAATGATGAATCGGAGGAAGACTGTGGAAGTATAACTAGTGTTACCGGACCGCAGTTTTGGTCACTAAACATGGCTTAGAGATTTTAGACTTTTTCACACAGAGACTGTAGGTTGTGTGAGTGTGGCTGTTCAAACAACAAAAGTTATGTTCGAAAATCGCAACACAATAGGCCCCCGCTGAGGTTCTAATACGATCTGTACTCTCCCTCTAAACAAGGATTATTTTTCTTCATTTTCATGCCCTTTTAAAACAAAATGTTTTAACCGTTCCTAGGTAAGTGTATTCACTGCAATGTCCTCCTTCCTTCTCTCCTTTGAAGCATATGCAGCCAACTGCTGCTTATTTTCACTACCTAGTGCTCCAGCTGAGCTGCGCAGCCATCGCAATAGACTTCATGAGCAGTTGGCGCAGGCATACTGCAGCCGTTCAATTGACCAGAGAGAGTTGCTGATGCATGGTGAGAACAATCCCACCAAAAGAAACCCTCTCTCCCTGGGCGATGCCACGGCCAATTATACGCAAGCCTGCGAGTCTCCTGGCTACAGTCAGCACCAACACCAATCCTACAGTGAAACCCAGTGTCTTAGCTTATGATCAACTTAACAGCCCCCTAAACCAGAATATATTTACAAATCATAGACAGCATGTCTGTCAGTACTTGTTGGAAGGAATACAACATTTAGAGTAAAATGAATTATTATTATTATTATTAGTTTTCTTGGCAGAAGGGCAATGTACATGTACAGTTTACATTTTGCATGGATATTTATATCAGATAAAATATTCAGATCTAACACGAGGGTAAAATAGCATGATAATCAAATCTGCCTCCTCTACGTTGCAACCCAGGTTCCCTGACCACAACGCCACTCTGTCGCCACTGCCAAATTAACAAACGTGGGGGCTGAATACTTCGATGAATACAAGCACTTTAGGCTGTCTCTGCACTCCTGAACCCATGTCACAATCACTGCTGCATTATGCTACATATTATTTCAGTAGCTACATTTATAGATCTCTTGGGTGGTGAAATGTAATTTTGGCCTTCTGGGTGAAACCTACCCCAACAAAAATAATTTGCTTGGAATGGCTCGCAAAGCCTGCCATTGACAAATGATTGCCTGACTATGGAGAGGAAGAAGGGGAGAGCAGTGAAAAGATGGTGACCCCTGCACTGGCGCGGCTTATCAAAGCAGGGCCCTGTCTTTGTCAGCAAACAGAGACGTGGGCTCGGCCGTGCCGCACCCCATTCAAGGAGAAGAGCTTCACACTGAACAACTCCTTTCAGGGAGAGACGGCAATTTAGGGATTTGGGGATCTCTCATTCCTTTCGTGACCCTGCATGTGCTGACGGACACCTTCCCCATTCACATACATGGGCAGCTGAGCTGAAGTGGCTCCGTAGCTCCACAGAACCAGTACTCCTGACTAATTAAAAGTGTGATTCGGGAAAGGATTGAGAGAGGAGAACAGGACAAAATCTCTTGCTGTCCTCTCATTTAGATTTAGGCGCTAAGAGGAGTTCAGCGTTTCAGTGTTGGAAAGGTTTCCCTCTACCCTACATTCTATGACAATGTTTTTGAAGAGGATCCTTCTTGCATTGAATGTGCTCTTCATATTTCACACCTTGAGTAATATATACTTTTTTTGTCATTTCAGCCCATTTCTAAGATTGTATAACATACAGCAATATGTTCTCTTTGAATTTCTTACAATTGACATAAGGGAAATGATCTGATTGATACTCCATACCTATATCCTATTCCTGATTGTTATATAGTCTTTACATTTCTTTCTGAATTATCCTTTTCAAAGAGTGCTACTCATGAAAATGATTAGATATTGTAATGTACAGCTCTATATTTCCAAACCTAAGCTCATTTAATTTATTGATGACATCATTGGTGACCTTTAGTCACACCTGCCTGACTCACAGAAAAAATTAATCTCTCACAGAAATTGTACACTCAAAGTAAGAATTTCAAATGCTTCTTAAAAAAATGCCCTTTTACCATAGATGAACATTTGGGCTCTTAACGACCTTCGTAAGCCTCTTTCCGAGAATGTATTTCTCACCACCTTCTTTACTTCCTCTTTATTTCCTGTTCCATGGAGCCCAGAGGCTGAAAACACCTGTGGTTTCCTCCCCTCACGGCCTCATCCTAGGGATGCCCTGCAGCATGTATTCAGAGTGTCTCCAGAGAGGCCCCTGTGCAGATGGTTTCCCAGGAGAGCCACCAGTGGCTCATATATCTGCCACCAATGGCCCACATACTGAGATAAAGGGAAAGATACAACAGTAAAAGTGCAACAAGTAACTTTACCCCTGCAACAGAGGTGGTCACTAAAAGTTCATAACATCATCTAGATTATTTGTCTGTGTAAGTAAATGCAAGTGTTTGTCAACTTCAACAATCAGTTACATTAATCAAAATCAAAATTAAGGTCAAAATGTACTCCAATATAGCCTACAGGTAACTGCCAAAATAAAGGAAACACTGGAGTAAATGAAGGGTACTCTGTTATGGTGTGGGATGCATTTCCTTGACATGGTTTAACATCACTCAACCCCTTAGAGAGCAAGGTAAACGCCAATAAATACAAAGCCAAGAGTGATCACCTTCATCCTATGGTGAAGCATTTCTATCCTGATGGGAGTGGTCTCTTCCAAGATGACAATTCCCCCATCCACAGGACACGAGTGGCCACTGAATGGTTTGATGAGCATGGAAATGATGTAAACCATATGCCATCTCAGCTATCAGAGCTCAACCCATTTGAACACTTATGTAAGATTATGGAGTGGTGCCTGAGACACTGTTTTCCACCACTATCAACAAAACACCAAATGATAGATGATAGATTTTCTCCAATAGAGTTCCAGACAGAATATTTTCCAAGGTGCATTGGAGCTGTTCTGGTGGCTCATGGTGGCTTAATGCCCTATTAAGACACTTTATGGTGGTGTTTCCTTTGTTTTGGCAGTTACATGCATTTCACATTTAGGCTCTGTTATTGATTGTCTTAAGCTTAATATTCACTTTCATAATAAAAGTTGGACAGACTCAACTATGCTGAATATTAATGGCGAGTGGTGGATGAAATAATGACACATGCAACAGTGTCAGTAATTATTGGGTTGGCAGGGCATATATCATATACTGTAACAAGACTTTTATACATTTATACAAGCCATTTTTAACACTTTATAAAGCCTTTTTTTTTACAAATTGTCCACTGATATTTCATCAGGAATGAGCTGTTACGGAAAATGACGGTTTATTGTCGGTCTGTAAAACATTCATTGGACAAGGGCCTCTATAACCTTGCAGTGACTTTCACGGGCTATTTGCCAAAATTTTACACCTCAGGTTTTCTCTATGTCTCCATTTTGTTCTGAGTCATGACCTGTTTCCGATTTCATGAATGGACCACTGTACAAACTGCAAGAGTTGTGAAATATGAAAGAGCAGGGACTCCAAGCCCAGAAGGATTAATTGGGGAGACACCTTCCTGTTTGGTGGTCGTATGACTTCGAGACTGTGCAGCCCTCTGGGTGTCCGTTTTAGCCAGGTCTGCAGAAAAAGAGGAAGCTGGACCACAGAGAAGGAAGTGTAAAAGAGAACCATGTCATTGAAAAAAATGTTATCAGATATCAGATAGTAACAGCAACATATACAAAATAATTCAAAGCAATTTTAGTGTATTCTGTATCCTAAGAGAAATGATTAGCTACTCTTATCTGAGTAATTGGGTTCTGAATTGTTCTATTAAAATAAGGCCACTGAACTTACTTTATTCTTGTCTGTTTATTTCTTTGTTACTTTATTTGATCTGTTTCATACACAAAGTGCAATATTACATAGGGAAATATAAATGTAGCATAGCAACACAATATGTAATATGTGTCTGGAGCCTTTTCAAAAGGTCAACACAGAACATACTGTTCTTCTTTTTGAAGATAAAATGTAGTTATCCAAATGTAGTCTCATAATTTATCCATAATTTATCCGTGTAAAAAATCATTCATTCTGCTGATGACGTACAGTATGTTAGCTACATTAAATCCCTGTTTGACTATTGTGATGATATGTTTCTTATGTTAGCTTCATGTTCTTTGTGACCTTGAAGCAATATAATAATAAACCCTAACACCATTGCAGAACATGCGTGTATATAGTCTTGCGTGAATCATAGAAAGACTTGTGACTGAACAACCTCTGTCTGGTTTCATGTCCTGTTGTGCATGTACAGCATTGTCATTTTGTGTCTGTAGTCTGGAGTGCAATTCAGATTCCCTGTTTCAGTGAAAAAACAGCTGACTTCCATGAACTGAAATAATCCATGCAGTTCAGAACACCTGGAAAAAGAATTGCCTCTACTGTATGTCCTGGCTACACCTTTCTACAACGATCAATATTAATTTGCTTAGCACACACCCTTAAACTAGACCGTTTGAAGTGTAATCAATTTTACAGTGCAATCACATGCTAGTGGAAAGTGCTTGCTTTTCAGACTTGACAGACATGCTGGGAATGGCCCTCTTGTACTTAGATGACCGTACTGGACTAGTGAACTAGGAGCCGTGGCAATCAAGGTGACGAGTTTGTTGCACGTCACAGAAGGTGGAGAGACACTCAAAAAAGCTGAATCCAAGACTCAAGCCTTGATCCAATCAAAATGTATCATTAAAACTTGAATTGTAATTTATATGCAAATGTTTTTTTATTTTTCGCCACAAAAGCAGCTAGTTTTTAAAATTGCTGAATTTGTCAAACTTAGTAAAAAAGTAAGTACAATGAATACTTGAATTTAATTGTGAGCGAAAGTTAAGGACAAATGTTGATTGAATCCTGGCCTCAGTCAAACGAGTGTGAAGTAACGCGCTGTCTGTAAGAACTGGAAGTATGTTTTCTCTTTCTTGCTATAAAGTTAGCTATAATGTTAACATACCTTTCCCAATGAATATGCATCATAAAATTGAATGGATGTTGCTCACATCTGGTCTGGTTTATAGTCCACATCCTATATAAATTATATTAGCCAAAGTCTGTTAACTGCTGCCAATATTGCTGTTTTTTTCTTTTTGTTTAGTGGCTTAATAAATGCAGAAATTAAGAAATTCAATTCAATGCTTCTTTGCAATCCAATTGCCACTTCCTCCCCACTTTCTTGTCAATGGAAAATATTGGCAAAAACTATTAGCAGGATCAAAGCCTGTTACAGCCAATTCCTTGATGAAAGATACAGTATGTTGTTGGCTCCCAAGTGGCTCAGATGGTAAAGGTGTTAGGGCTGGGCCCTATAGTCACAGCATCAAGCTTCGCCTATATCAGTAGCCGACTATGCCTGGAAGTCTGCTTCAGCGGGATGCGACTTACCTCATCCCGCCATGGGTAGGGTGGGTTTAAGTTGGCCACAGATGCTCAGGTCGCTGTCAGTTCCTCCCAACTGTGTACCAAGTGCTCACAGGTTACCAGTCGCTGTCACCGAGATATATTCTTCTGTGATTGGTGGTTTCTCTCCTGTAGTAATATGTGGCCATATGTTATATACATAGATTTTCAAGTGTGCCAACGAGAGAGTTTCTTTGGTGATCAGTCTCAGAAGATGCATTTTCCAAAGAGAGTATGCATATTTTTCATTTTCAGACATTTTCTATCTAGCATATATGTATTTCTATGTCTAATTGAATATCGGTACATTATTACTCTGAGTAAGGTATTCACCATATATTCCATACTCTATATGTATTCACATACTCTCTACTGAATCCAGCCAAAGACGTAAGGTTATACCTTTTCTTTTGAGGTAACACTGGGACACAAGCTAGCTATCATTGAGGAGTCATTAATTGACTTAGGGTGCAGCAGCATGGCTATTGTATAATCACATCATAATCAGGTACTGGCTCTGGTAGTCATGCAGTCTCAGTTGCTGCTTTATTTCAAAATTAAATCAAATTCCCCCCTTCCCCCCTCCCTTAATTAAGGCATAACATTTTACAGGCTCTGTCTCCACTGAGGATTATCACAGCTCCCCTCCTGTACTTAAATGGGGGGGTCTTTGCACTCTGGGGCAGTTTCATGTATCCTCTCTCCTGAATACTTCCTAGTAATTGAGGAAAATGGATCTCAGAAATGTACTTGACTAATAAATTTTAAATTGATAAAGAACTCCCCGGCTACACCTTTCTACAACAATCAATATTCATTTGCTTAGCACACACCCTTAAATGAGACAGTTTGAAGTGTAATCAATTTTAGAGTGCAATCACATGCTAGCGGAAAGTGCTTGCTTTTCAGACTTGACAGACATGCTGGGAATGGCCCTCTTGTACTTAGGTGACCGTACTGGACTAGTGAACTAGGTGCCGTGGCAATCAAGGTGACGAGTCTGTTGCACGTCACAGAAGGTGGAGAGACACTCAAAAAAGCTGAATCAAAGACTCAAGCCTTGATCCAATCAAAATGTATCATTAAAACTTTGAACTATAATTAAAAGCATATGTTTTTTGATTGCTGAATTTGTCAAACTTACTCAAAAGGTAAAAAGGTAAGATGAGAGTGAATATAGCTCCATGTGAAAGAACTGGAAGTATGTTTCTTGCTATAAAGAGCCAGCTTCAATACTGATTTGCTAGCTTGTGTACTGAGACCAGGGAAAGAGAGTGTTGAGTGTACTGCATTGCACTCCTATGCAGCAGGATGCGACTGGCCTTCTCCTGCCATGGGTAGGGTGGGTTTAAGTTGGCCAGAGTTACTCAGGATGCCGTTAGTTCCTCACAACTGTGTACCAAGTGCTCACAGGCTACCAGTCACTGTCAGTGAGAGAGGAAAATTGATCTCAGAAATGTATCTGACTAACATACATTTATATTGATAAAGAACTGCCATATAATAATTAACAGAGCACAAAAAAAGAACGGGAAAAAATTAATTTAATATAGATGATGTCCTATTCTATATACAATTACCATTAGTTTCAACATCAGACATGGTCGTAAAGGGACCAGGATGTCTGTATTATTTCTTTTGTAATGGGATTCGACAGACATATTTGTCAGGGGTTGTACTGCATTGTATACTTTATTGAATTTATGTACATCTCTATGACATTTATTATATCTCCTCCCCCTACTACTTCTAGTGCGAATACTATTTATACTACTAGTTTTACTACCATTGCTCTTTTCTGTCTGCTGTGATCTTTCCCTAGGCCACTGATTGGTTCAATGCAAATTTGAATAAAGCACAACGATCCTTCAGAGTCAAATTCCAAACGTGACTGGTCTTTTACATTTCTGTTTGGCGCTGTGTGCTCAGGGAGTTCTGGAAGGGAAACTCAAACACACCCATTGTGTGTCTGTTTGTGGGGCCTGCAGGTGGAGCAGTAGCATCAGCTTTTGGCTGTCACTCCTCCGCCTGGCCAAGGAAGAGGTGCTGACTGCGACACTTTCTCCCTTCTGGCCCCGGCGCACAGTGAACCCCTGAATCAGCCTTTATTACAAACGAACAGCTCTCTGTCTTCCAGCCTCCATTCCCCGTTACACACTTACTATTTATTTCGGATAAAATAGTAATGTAGCGCATTGCAGTTGTTATTGAAAATAGAGACGCACTTTTCAAATAAAGTCCTTAAATTCAAGGACAGGGGAGAAATCGGCAGACCTTCCATTTGAAGGATGCCCTAAGGAGCTTTAGCCGATAGATTGCTGTTACATAATGAATATCTGCCTGCTCACTCACTCCTGTCATCTCGGTCTCTCCTCATCATACCAGTTCGTCTTCATTGTTGGCACTCTACACACAGGACTGTTAAAAGTGCCTGACTTGATACTCACTGTTAAGAAAATCATTAACCGTGACAAAGAGTCAATTGTAGACACTCATCATCGGGAGGGTGATGAAAAAAGGACCAACGTCATTTGAAATTTTGAAATGCGGCAAAAAAAAGTTTGACACAAGAGCGAAGTGTGGCAAAGTGGTCTACCTCTTTGAAAACCAGTGAAGCTTCGGCTTGTGAGATGGTAAGTTCCCCACTGTAACAGAACAGCATTTTGACCTCGATCCCACGGACCCAGGAGGCCCCTGCAGTCTGTTGCTGGGCCCTGGCGGAGCACTTGTGGCGGAGAGGGCTGGGTATTGATCCAGGCAGAAGGGCCTAGTTAATTACTGCTCGTTCCCCCGTCGGCCTGAAAGGACGTCTCAGCATTACAGACGTGCCAGGCCCCGCATTCCCCTGCACGCTGCTCCATCACCCGCTCTCTGACCGGCGGCCATGAATAATGCAGCCAGAGCCATGTACTGCATCGTCAACACATGCATGTTTTATTCACAGCCGTGCCGGACCCGGGCGGAGGGACCTAGGGCCGTCTCCTTGCTTCCACTTCAACTCCGCGACGTGTGATTTAGCTCCGCGTCCCCTCCCTATCCAATCTGACCTTATCGCTGTGAACGCCCGAGAGCTGGGAGTTTAAAAATGATGGAGGGAAGCAAATATTTGGCGTCTGAATTTTAAATGAACGTCACAGAACGAATCAGCAAGGGCCCTTGTTCTGGCGCCCGTTCAAGAGGAGATCATATTGGTCGCCCTTGGCGTCTGCAGATAAAGCGAAATGTGTGGTGTGTGATGCTGTTGCCAGTCTGTTGTGCTACAAACTAGGGTGACCAGGTTCATACTGAAAGAAAAATAATGGATCGATTGCTGATGATGTTGTTGGGCTCTGGGTCAGGGGATCATATCTATATTTTATATCCGTAAAAAGTTTGTACTTTACTTAAAATGCGGTAATAGTCAAAATAAGCAAGAGAAATCGAAAAAGATGTTTATTGACATGGGAGGGGGAGGCGGCGGTAATGTTATTATTTTATTATCATTACAGGATCTGGGACAATGAGTCAAAATGTAGGACTGTCCTGCTGTCACCCTACTACAAACACTGGTCCCAAGGTTGGGGTGATAATGGTGAGAGAGTTGAATTTGACATTTCCAAAAAAGGATGGAACAGCCTGAACTTAAGTAATGGAAAATATCTGGAGTTCATTTGATATCTGTGATGGGAGACCCCATAGGTGTCAGGGTGAGGGTATTGGGTAGGATTGATTTACTGTGGAAAGATGTTTGTGGGATGTTGTGAGGATTTTTAGAGGGTTGTTTTTGTTATGTCGAACAGGAACGAACCCAAACGCAGACACAGACAAGGTTAGAATGGAGAGTGATGATTTAATAATAGTAATGACAGAGGTAGTGGAAAATGACAGAGGTAGTGGATGAGCTGGACAACGGAAGGGATGCACAGGAGGAGTGGACGGGATGACTGGGCAGACAGGATGAGGGAACCGGAGGGCAAGCTAAGCGTGCAGGCAGGCGGGGCTGGCAGGACGGACAGAGCTGGCAGACAGACGAGGAATTAACCTGAACACGAAGGGAGACCACAGGAACAAGGGTAAACATAAATTTAACTCGACACACAAAGAACAGTAAACACAGCGTTTTCGATAAGGCTTTCTGAAGTCAGTATCTACCGGGAAGGGAAAACAACGATCTGACAATGAATGACTGGAAACCCGGGGTAGATATACTGCAGGGCTGATGATCTTGATGGGAGGCTGGTGTGCCGGAACGGACGACGGAATTGGCAACAGGTGAGCATGAGGAGGAGTAATGAGGGTTGATAATAGAATAATAGAAAATAATAAAACAATTAACACAAACAATCACGCGGGAGAAACAAGACAAAGGAAAAACGAGACAGGAACAAAGGGAATGTGACAGTTTTACAGATTGTCCAATGTGCAGTCCTTTTTTTCCTACCCACGAAGTAAACCAGTTTTTAAAGGCATTCTAAAAGAGGTTCCTCTTAACTATTTAAATTAACTGTAAATATAAGTTTCCGACCAGGCTAATTTCAGTCATGTGGCTTGCACAAAGTCAACAAATGTCTTAATTATTTCCCCAGGAATCAGCTTACCGCACCTACACTGATCTCTCTCTCTCTCTCTCTCTCTCTCTCTCTGTCTCTCGCTCTTGCTCTCTCCACACACACAAACAAACACACACACAGGCATACCCACCCACTCGCTGGGCAGATGGGCCTCTGCCAAACCTGCACAGCCAGAGGTATGCAAACATCAAATGGAGGGCAAAGGCTGCAGGAAACTATCGCTGCTGATGATCGTGAGCAACTCTTGACAGTTGTCAGAAGGTTAAGGGGTATTAACTGTTGCTGGCTCTGCTCTGTGGCCCTAGGTCAACTCAACCACCCTCCTCACACTGGATATCCAGTCCAACAGAGTGAGGCTGCATCTTTTCCTGCAGGAACCGGCCTCAAAGCTGAGTATAAAGATCTTAGCAATTTCTGTTCTTTTCTTATCACCGACACCAAAAAAATTGAGAGCATGACAACAATCTGCTTCATCAGAGCAATGTCTGTCCTTCCTGACACTGACCTAAAAACATTTCCTTCTTCGGAAAAAACCCCCAGAAAATAATTTATTACATTTTCACAAATGAAGAGCTGGAGGACAAAGTCACAGTGAAAGTATTTTATAAGCAACTCTGAACCTCACAGCTACGAACAGGTAACTCCCATGTTTATTTTACGGGTGCAGAAAGCTGATCACATTTCAAAATTCTTCCCTTTCTTAAAGAAAGGAGACGTACTTCCGGCTTGGCTAAATAAGACCTCTGTGTTTCCATAGCCTCTTTTACCTTGATCTCATCTCCTCTGCCGATCTCTATCGTGACCCCTTGATTCCCAACAACATACAAGCACATGCAAGCGTTACCTTGTGCATTATGCCTCTGTGGACATGTCAACAGATGTCAGCGGCCCATTTGCACCCACTGAGAAACAAACACATTTTCACGGCCCTGTGGTAATCGCTCTGCCGTTAGTGCTTTGCCTTTTTATGGATTGAGCAAAACACGCATGCACTGTGTACACCACAAACACAGTCAGCCACTGTTGAAATTGACGTCAACTGCCATACCCGATCCTCTAACGCTCCTGCAGCACTTGACCGACAGGTGAATAAGAAGTACAGCTTAAGGGTGTTAAGGGTGTTTGTGTTTGTCTTGCTCATCCCCCAGACATGTGTGTACTGTTTGTAGACAGGCAACAGTCTTCAGGTGTGAGACTTTCATGAGTAGTTTCTAGTCATGGACTCTTATGTTGCCACTGTTTTATAATGTTTGCATTCCCCTAATTATTTGACTGGCCCGCTGGGCTTTTGAAAGAGGGGCTGCTGGGTGCAGAAAGGTGGAGTGGCTGGGGTAGACTTGTGTAGCGACGTTCTCACTCAGCTTTTTACAATTATTTTGTCCTTACAGTTGTGTAGCCTGTTAATGAACCAAGTTTAAAGCTTATCCTGACTTTCTGTTACTTCCCACGGCCTTCCGTAATTGCTGGCAGCACAAGTCTGTGATGGCTATAAACTCCCATTAAAAGTCTCACTTCAGGCATAGGATTTTCTCTATGTTAACTGCCACTGATTCAGGGACAGCCCAATGCATGTTAGCTGACTGAAGAGATGATGGATGCATCAGCACAGTATAGTTCTCAATAACTGGTCTGAGGCTGTTGTGAATGACAGCAAAGTCATTTTTGTGTTCAAATGGTGGAGTGGCTTGTTTGGTGAAAAGCGTTTGACACAATTGCAGGCCTATCGCCTTGATGCACTTTCAGAGCGGTTATTTAGAATTTGATCAAACTGACGACTTAGTATAAAAGCTTAGCTGTAGCATTTTTTTTAAGTCCATTTAATTTTTATTCACACAATGCTGGCTTCCATTAAGCAATTTTTCTGAATCAACACAATTGTTAATGAAAATTCAGCAATTGGGAATTGCCATCTGCACAATCTCTCCTCTTGTGTGTGGCTCGCATTTTGTGTGAAAAATAAGACACTAGGTCATGGGTGTATAGGAGGTATGGGGAAGTAGGAATTGTTCACACTCAACTACGGGTTCCTTAGAACTACAAAAACTAATTTTTGAGTCTAAGGAACCCGTTTGTGAGTGTGAACAATTCCTACCTGTCTATAGCATATTATATTTGGTTTTACACACCTAAAGAAACCTTTGAAAACATTGACTGACTGAGTGCAATGGTAAAGACTCTTGATTTCTGTATAGAAGGCATGCACACATTTCAGCTGTATAGCTCCCTGTGTAGGTGTGGGTGGCATGAGTGATATAAGAGCTCAGCACAATTGGAGCAAAAATGGGGAAAAATGTCATGCACAAAATGAGATTGGATTAGATCTTTCCTCCCACTAATATTCGGAGAAATCTAATGGAATCACGCAGAATTTTCAGGAATCCCAAGTAGATGGGTTTAATAAACTTGCTTTTCATTTGAAGTGTATATCTTCAATCTAATATCTTACAGAAAAAGACACCCATCCAAAAAAGGCTGGGAAAGGGGGAGTGGTTCAAATGATCAAATATCACACCCTTTCATTTCTTCCCCGGAGCCATTGGATCTCCCCCATCTCTTTAATTATGTCACTGAACTCTCTTAACATCCTGGAGAGAGGAGTCAAACATGCCATAGATTCTGTATATGCAAGTCATATATCTTAGTATCTCAGGCTTAACAAGTTCTTAAGCGAATTCCAATCAGGCAGAATAACAATGTTCACCGGCATTATTTCTTCTGGCAATAAGCTTTGTGCCCCGCCACTTTTAAGGAAGTGTTAAAAACTCAATGATTCAAACTGAGCAAGCTGAAATGATCATTTCCATTGGAGTGAAGAGGGTATGTGAATCTTTTCCATTCATGCAAATGACAGGCACAATAACATCAGAGAACCTGTGTTTACAAGCTGAATGTGCATAATGCAGGAACTACAGTATACATTACCTTGGCCGCTGGCTGCAGAAAATAAACAAATGAAAGTGATTTAACGAAACGTGTTTATTTTCAACAAGGTGCCAGCTCTGACCTTCGAGGCCCTTAACACTTGACCCGGTAACCCTAAAATAGTTCACGTTTCACTGGAATAATTCGGGGAAACAGTTTTGTCAGTCTCAACAATCTTGTCACTCCACCTACTGTTTCCACATGTGTCCATTAAGAGTGTTAAAGGTGTTTGTGAGACCTCCCTTTAGAACAGGGTGTCACCTCACCTTCCAGTGTCCTTTCAGACTACACTTAGGGCTGCTCAGTTCAAGAGCCGTGGCTAATGACCCCTTCCCGTTTTTTTGGCGTGAGTTTATGTTGTGCTGTTTTCTCCTGAAGGCCCTCCCTCCCTCCTGGTGAGCTCAGACCAGCTGACTCTCAGCCCAAACAGATGACGGATTGTGCTGCCGGAGCCGACGCTCAGACGCACAACACTGGCGCTTGTGCCCCTCTCTCCCTCTCCTGGTCCCAGGGTGCGGAGTTTGCGGTTACGGGCCGTGACTCCACTTCTCGGCTCCCTGACATGTATGTAAATAAACTCGCCCAGGCCTGGCGTCACGGTCGGGCGAGAAGGGATTCCTCAGCCTTGTTAGACAACAAAAGCCATATTGATACAAGATCAAACCGGAATAATTGAAGGGGCGGCGAGATGGCGGAAGGCGGGAGAGGTGTTTCGCCAAAAGGACAGCACGCGCACGAAGGGCCTCTAACAGCGTTTGTTTTGTCTTTTCTCACAGTTTGTCAGACAGATCGGATGAAACGAAAGAGAGAGAAAATCTCTGCTTGTAAGTGGGGCTTCATTGCTAGAGGAGTTTTTTTCCTCCCCACCACGCTTCGGAAGTATGGGAAAAGTGGGGAAAGGAGAGTTCACCTAAGTGCTGGGAGGTTTCAGGCAAAACAGGGCTCTTTTTGTGTCAAAACTGAAACGCTTCATTCTTTCAGGCTAATTATGACACAAGTTCACATATAGTGCTGGAAGGGTGCCAATTTTTTTTAAAAAGAGGAAATTCACCACCGATAGGAGGGCTGGTGAAACTGAGACTTCTCTGGTTGCCAATAGATTTCTGACCTGGGAACCCTGCTAAACTGTGGTCTACCTCACACTGGGCATGTTTCCAGTGATACGTCCTCCCCCTCATCTGTCTCTTATTACTGTCCAGGTACGTGCTCAAGTTGGTCTTCTGTGTTCGCATTCCATTTGGTAATTTACATTCATCTCATCTCAGCAACAGCAAATAAAACACAGGTCCAGACTGAAACCCCTCTCTCTTTGGATGTAAGGTCAATGCTGGCCACTTGGAAAATTCTGTTTGTATGGGGAGCCAAATGTAACACACTGTAAGATTTTTTAAAATATTTTTATTTATTTTAGCATGCATTCCCCCACATTCAGCTATCACTTTTTAATATTGCATTAAAAAAAATCTACTTTTTTGTCTTCTCCAAATGTAAAATAAAGTTTTGAAAAACTACATTTGAATCATCTAAATGCTAAAAATTATACAGTAGAACCTCAGAGACACAAAAGCATCAGCAATGGAGGTCGTTTGGAAGTGCTCACAACTTTGAAAGTGAGGTGAAAATACAGCAATTCATATATTGTTGAAATGGGCGACTCTCGTTGTCTAGCTATAATTCTTAGTTTAATAACCAATAATCAAACCGAGTGTTCATCGGGATCAACATTCATACATTTATTTCCAAGCCGGCTTTTTGAATGAAAAAGTGTCCTTTTCAGTGTCCTTATCTTTGGCCCCTTATGCAAACTATTTGATTTTGTTCTCTGCCTTCTCTATATCAAACCCAATTTATCTGATTGCATTTTTTTAACAATAAGACACTTTGTCACTTTGACACTTAAGACAAATAACACTTTGTCTGATTTTGATAGTATTTAATAGAAAGTGTACTCTCAGCTGCTTCAGTTTTTTTAAACATTTCCTAATGGACATGCCCTGGCAATAAAGGCTTTTTAACTAAACCTAAGTAAGTGTGCCTTGAACGTTTTTGGATGTGCTATGTGTGGCCTTGTATTCAAAGAGCACCTTACTTTATAGACTTCAGACCTTTTTCCAGTAAAGAGCGTGCTGATTCCTTATTGCTATGTGAATATGTTTGTTTGGGGGAGGGGGGGGGGGATAAAATAGTATATTTTTCATTTTCTCAGCAAGGAGAACATTATCAAGGATAAGGAGATTTATATTAGGTAGATGAGCTCTCCTACCTTCTAATCCACCCAAAGTCTACCACTGGCAGAGCAGTACTGCCGATCCCAGCTACCCAGGCCCAGCCAGCGGCTCAACAAATTACAGGCCTGCCCCAATTGGCAGAATAAGGCCAGAGAGAGAGAGTGTCAGTGTCTTAATTAATCCTCCAGTAGAGCTCTCTCAAGCACCATCACATTACAGAGATGGATAATGGGAACACTGCTGCGGGCCAGCTGTTTCTCCTCATATTCAGAAGCAGATTTCTGTGGTGGTTCTTCCATGGGACTGTCGAAGCTTAGGCCTCCTGTCCTGTCTCCTGCTTGACCCTCATCAGGGGGAGCTTGGATCTCACCCAGCAAACATGTGAGCCGAACCTGTACAGAAATGTGCTTTAGCAGGTGCTTGAGGAGAGACAGTGATCCTTGGAGATCAATTATCTTCTTCTGATTTATCTGATTAAACATAAAACTACATAAAGCAGACAGCATTATGCTACCACAGAGAAAGAGTAATTTCACTAAACCAATACTGCTGAGTCAATCCCATCCCTTTCTTTAAATTGTTAGTGGTACGCATTATGTGCATACTAATGCAATGACAATGGAATTATATATTGCTTTGGAGGAAAACTCTGAGGCTCTTCAGTGAATGTTTATGCAACAAGGGAAGACAGAGAAACACTTCTCATGAAAGTTCACTCAAATTGATTTAATTCCACCTTATTTGCCTTTATACTTGCATATAAAGCAGTAATAATAACCAATAATTGTTTGTTCTGCTAGGGAAAATTAATGACTTAAAAGTTTCCCTACAACAGTTTTAAGTAAACCTCAGTAAAAAGGCAAATAAATCCTTAAAATATCTAGTCATGCTATTGATATCCCTGAAGAATTGGAGATTGCAGTGACACATTCTAAAAGCACCATTAAAGTGTGATAAGGCTTCGTAGCCTCAGACCATTTTGAAACTCGCACTCCTGTTCTCAGTTCCTTGTGGAAGATAAGAGAGAGTGGGGAAAAAAGCCCTGTTTAAAATATGAGAATGTACTTAATCTCTCAGATAACACGAATAGCGTACTGAATATTGAGCAATCAGAATTGCCCTAATAACCCCTGGAGGTTCCACCGATGGTTGAAGGTTGGGAGGATGTGAAAACTCTCTGTGAGCAGGGCGTTACCGTCAGAGTGTCTCTTTGGCACCTCCGATTAACCTTGAATCTTTCCCTTGGTGGAAAATCAATCACGCTATGAAGTCTAAAGAGATAGGGGTAGGTGGGGGGGGGGGGAGGCATTGTGCAACATCAGTGTCGGGGAGGGGGAAGCCGGTCTGTCTTTGTGCTTTAACCGGCTCTGTAACGGCCTAGAGCGGAGGGCGACTTCCAGTGTGGAGGCTGGAACACCCACACTGAGGCCTGCAGTCACAGCTAGGCTCCTGGCAACACTTGCAAGCCTCTGCAGTCCTGTTTGTTCTACTTGACAAGCTTTCAGCACCTGGATTACAGTGCTGAGAGTCAAATGTAAGCACCTCTGCAATAACTCTCACCTCCCACAGATATTACTGTACTACGTTTTATTACCAGCCCCCCAAAAAATCTACTTAAAAAAATCTCTTAAAAAAGAGTTTAAGCTCTTCATTATTTGCCCTCTCCGAGGGCTCACAATATTTAATTCACTGTCTATGCCTTTTATAACGTAATGTAATGTCAAAGCCCCAACTGGGATGAGAGCTATTGTACTGTGAAAAATGACTGGGCCTTTTGGTTGAAAAAATGATGCAAATGAGAGGCACAAGTGTTAATGGCATAGTGCAAGCATGTCTCCAACTATGGTAGTGGAGCTTGGCTAGATCAAAGACATTGTTTGATATGCATTTGGATTATTGCAGACATGGAACTGGAAAACTCTTTCCCATTTTGGTGTCATCTCTAAATGTATTCCTTTTATCTTAACTTCTAATAGTTTTCACAAAAATGACTTTCCTCACATTTTCTTAAAGACATGACAAAAAACTTGAATGTGCTATGAAGCACTTAGTTTGAACCAAAGAAACATTTTTGGACAAATACGAGTGTGTGGCCCATGTACCTGAATACAATGCTACACAATGCCGCTTACAACATGCTTGCATGGCATTCTATGCATTGGTACACATATGGGCTTGAAAATGTAAACTGTCCCTTTTAACACGTTGCATTAAATAAATCAAATCAAGAGCAACATTTAGAGTGGATTGAATGGATGTCTTTGTGCTGGTAGGACTGGCAAAAAAGAAAAAAACTAGGAAAGGTCACTGGAGATTAAATTTACTGGGTGGTGCGTTGTGGGTTATAATTATATATTATGGAGCTGATACTACTGCCAACCTTAAAGATACTTAATGTACAGTATCAATAGGACATGTAAGGCCCTTTTTTGGTTTTTCAAGATTACTGTCAAACATGTAGGGCCTATTTTAGTGAATTAGGACGGTGTCGGTAACGTAGACGCAAAGCGAAGACGGTGGCGCTTTTTAATTTCTAACGCAATTTTGGTAATTTCGTGATTTAGGATGATAGCGCACCTCCGGCGCAGTTGTAAAAGAGGTTGGATTAACTTTAAAAAAATACATGTGGGTATGGTGGGGGTTTGGTTTCATAATGGCCAATCAGAACACCTATTTTCTATCCCTTTAAATACCAGTGCGCTAACACTATAGCAAATTGGCAATTTCCTCACATGGATGACAGTTTTGCATGCTGCACCAGCAGCGCCAGGAGCGCTTCTCAAAAGAAGGTGCGGGAGGTGCGGAAAAGTTGGTGCGCGAATCAGAGGGGGAAAACAAGACACACATTAATTTGTTATTTTCATAATTTGAGTTTATATTTTGAGACCTACATTGTTAAAAGAAAGTGTTTTATTTTACCATCTCTTTTTTCCTTATTTGTAGGCTTTCCAACTTAAAAATCAACGTTTCTTTTCTTCTAACTTAATTGTTAAATGGAAACCAATAAATAACAAATTCACAACTGCAACTAGGCCTGTTTCATTTATATTCGTCATGCAGACGAAACGGCATGTATAGCCGAACTGATAGCCGTCTGGCCAACACCGGACCCGTACCAAACCCAGGGTATCGCTCACAGTATCACCTTCGGCGTCCAATTATGTACTCCATTTTCTGTAGTGCAAATGGAAAGAATAAAACCCTTTCACATAAGAAAAACAATGTGCATACAAACATATATTTATTTAACAGGTGTATCTTACTGAACGGTAGCAATGGATGGCCTGCTGGCTTCAGTCTTTCATGTCCGTGCATTGAATAACCACAAGCTGTGGTGAAATCGTTTTTAGCTTAATTGATTACGCTTGCAAGTTACCCATGGATTGGACGATTTGCCTCAACGTGGGAGAAAATTAACAATATTCACAAAACATTCTCATGTGATTTCAGATAATATGTGCATCAATAAAGTCACCAAATTGCACAGAGCGCCAGCATTTGCACTAAGAGGTGGTCTAGTTGGACGTTAATGCAAACTCATTATTTGACACCAAACTTGCATAATGCCTGACTGTTTTCATTGTCACACCCCCTATTGCGCTGCCCAACCCATAGTCGCGCAAACGGCTTCACTGCACACCACAAAATTTAAAAACTCTGCGGAGACGGGAAATATTCAGTTTGCGATAGACGAAACTGGCAATTCGCCTGCGCTAGGGCATAACGCCGCTTAGCGCCGGCACGAAAATAGGGCCCGTAATGTTAAATGTTGCCTTCAGCTGAGGACTGATGGAAAGTCTAAACTTTGAGAGGCTGAATGTCTCCTAATCCCTGAATGACTTGCTTAAACCTTGATTGCCTAAATCTTCTCCTACACAGTGACTTGTTTCGGCAGAGTCCCTGTTCAGCTTAAAAGGAGCTGGAAAATGTAATCGTTCTTGAGGACAGCATTTCAAAAGAGGTAACCAACATCCGTCATTCCATGGAAAGCCACACAGGGTGAGATGCAACACGCTGCGTTCCTCTTTTCTTTGATTGATGACAGGGTCTTCCCAGAGAGAGACACACAAAAAATGTCCTTGCTTGTCTCTCCATGTCGCAACAGTACCTCGGAGTGGGATGAGAGCCAAGCCTAGTCTACATAAGGATGGAAATCACAGGCTGTGTGCCTTCAATTTGCCAAATGATGCAATTTACTTTCTGTGAACGTAAAAATGATGGCCAATCACCATCACTGGACCGGACACAGTGACCCTGGTGCACTGTCATAACACCATTGCTTCAAACACAGGGGTAGACGGTGCCTCTGGGATGATACGTTGTGCTGCGGGATGACAACTCACAAAGGGAAGATTAATGGTCCCTTTCCTGGCTGTCAATCTAGAAAATATATTTGCTGATTACCTTCTTTTCCAGAAGTTTCCATGCTAATGCATGCATTGAATGATTATGTATTCAAATCTTGTGGTTTTCTCTGGGTAACAGTCTCACAGATCAAGATGAGTGTTGCCTCCTGTTAGAACATGCTGAAGCTGGACCATCTTTTAATATAGGGTGGGGCTTAATTGTGACAATAATTTTAGGCAACATTTAGTGAATGCAATGTGTCAAATTAGCAATGCTTGGCTTCAAATGATGTCATTTCAGGCGCATAGCCCCTTCAAAGTCAAAACAGATCTGTGGTAGCATGGGATGGAATTCAACCCTCCAACTTGACGGTTTGGCCTTAACTTTGAAGAACAAAAATAGGTCACTTTTCATTTATTTTTATTGCTTTCCTTTTTCATCTACGAGAGAATAAATGAGCATTTCCTTAAATGTGTAATTCAGAATTAACAACAAATCACAAAATGGAAGGATTGAGTTCCACTCCTGGTTCCAGCAGCGCATGAATATTTGAGCTACGTTTTACTAGCTCGAGTTCTTCAGTGAGAGGGGGTGCTGGGTATTCAGTGGCTTTCTTTGCATTTTGTCTGGTGTTGCCATTTGCAACATCAGACTTTGTACTGAAGGTGAAAATGTTTTCTGCAGGACCATGTGGGATAGACATCCAGGTTAATACTGAGTAAAGGGGAAAAAAAAGCAAGATCGCACTCTTGGGAGACTCTCATGCGGCAAAAAAAGCACATGAGCACAGATCAAATAGAGATGGAGGATTTGTCATGCATGGCCTTTTTGAAATACAATACGTTCCCCTTCTCCAGTGAACATTACAATCTCCATTACCCATTCATCGAGTAATAATTTGTGCTAATTGTCCCATTGAAGGGAAGCCTGCTATCTGACCAGGGTATCAAGTGTTCGTTTCCCATGTGAAATGCGAGTGTGGTTGTACCTTTGAAGAGACAAATCAATCTTGAAGAGCCTTGGTAGCCTGTAACTGGAGTAAATAAATATGCTATTCATTGCTTTGGTTTACTTAGTGAGAGCCAAGAAAAGGGTGAAAAAGACGGCAAGAAAAAGACCTTTCCCAACTCTTAGACATCAAGGCTTGCATGAAACATTTTAAACAAAGTATTAAAAGCCTTATTCATTACTTTTTTATTATTATTGTGTGTTCTTCTCAAATTTAAAAAAACTATCTGTGAAACATCAGTCCAAGCTTAGGTCCTCAGAAAAGAAGCCTTTCAATATTTCATGGTTGAACATTGTAGCCTCACTGCCATTAACTGCCACTAAAAGAGAAACAATAGCTATTTAAGGAAAACCGATATATAGCCATCTCACTTTATATGAAGCTTGAAATCTTAAACGGTTAAAAGGTGGGGGGGAGCAGAACAGAGAAAGGGGGAGAGAAATATAATCTCCTTGGAATTTAACAAGGAAGGTCCAGAAGCTGAAACCACTATTTCCACCCCATTTTCAAGCATCGGTTTGTGTCATTTTCCTGACGCCATAACGGAAGGGCAGCTGCATCTGCTCTATTGGTGGAGCATCGGGCGTCTCAGCTTATGAAACAAGAGAGAAATCAAGCCGCTCGGCTGATAGCCATCTTCGGGAAGCCCCTTCACATTCTTACTCAGCGGTGGACAGGCTTTGGCTTCCTCTCCTGGACTCCCGTATTCAGTTTTGACAGCTCAACAGCTGGGGGGACAGCTCCTCGTCTGGGCCACCGATGGTAAGCGATGTGTGACTCCTCAGCAGCCTGTCTCCAGACGCTGCTGTCGGCCACAGCCTCGCCTCCAGCGTTGAATCCAGCATGTGATCGTCTTAATGACCGGACAATTATGGCTTCTCGCTGAGGTCTTGGCTAACTCATGATCTTTTTGACACAGCTTCTTTCTTATTTTAGCCTGCACAGTAGTGTTTATTCAGAGCATATGGCTGAAAAAATAACTATGACCAAGATTACCAATTATCCCAAAAGGTTCAGCCACACATGGTGCATCTATGGCAAGAACAGTGGTGCCACACAAGTTCAACAATGTACAATCCTAGCATAGTAGAATTTCATTTGCGCCAGTGAAAGCAGTCTTGACACATATCTTAATTGCTTCCAGATTTTTGTTAGGGTCGAAGCTGAATAGGGTTAAGCTGAATGCCAGCATATGCCATCAGAGCCTCCTTTCATGAGTACTGGAGCATATCTTGATCATGATTTCAACTTGACTTATTGCATTAAAAGGGGACGTCTCCAGAGAGATTATAGGGGGAAATCATATAGGATCAAAACTTTGACCCACTTTGTACTTGCCAATGACACACTGATAGCCACTTGCTTCTGTGCTATCAGCCATCAGTTTTAGCAAACTAAACCAATTGAAAATGGGGTTGAATTATTGGGTATTGTGACATTGATTATTCAAGGAAAATGAAAAATAACTCATTGTTTTGATAGTGAAAAATCACTGCTATTTCAAATGGCAGGAATATTTTATTTATTTGTAGATAAAATTGAATTATGGGGGGCCGGTGCTGGTGCTGACCAGGTTGATAGGGAAAATAATTTCTTCTTTTATGACCGTGAACACATCATCATAACACAATGGTTTGGTTTCCCCAAGTGGTGTGCTGGTGTAACCGATAGCTCTGTAAAAAGAAGAATGGAATATTAGGATTAGAATTTTATTTCTTCTACAAAGCCTTTTTCTGTGAACTACTGACCTTGGGACAGACAGACAGGATTAGGGTAGAACTGCAACAGACTGGAGATTAAATACTCAGAGATCATAACCTCAGACCATTGAATTAATAAACTCAGAGCTACTGCAGGATATTGCGCACATATTGAATTGAAAAATGACACAATGCAAGGCACAACTTATGTGTAAAATATAATGACTTGAACTGCTGTTATTACTCCTACTATTATGGTGCAATTCTCTGAAACGGCTTAAGATGGCATAAAGCATGGATTTGGGAGTACCATCACATTGATCCATGTTCTCTCTCTATTTTTTTTAACTTTCAGCTGCTGCAATACAATTTATCATCATCCACGGACTAAGTAATTTCTGTTTCTCAATCATACTAATGTGTCTCTTCCTTCAGATTTGTCCGCAGTAAGTTATTTAATTGAATATTTTGGGGCTACGAAACATCAATACATTTTTGGTAATAATACATGTTCAATTTTCCATATAGCTTGAAATCTTGAACACAATACTGACACAAAATAGAATCCTGTATAAAATTAGCAGTACATCATGGACATTTACGAGTAATCTACATGAAAGCTTCCACATCCAGTAATCTCAGGACTATTTGATATTGTGAAGGGTGTTACATTGCTCTTTACATTCAGGTAGTTGAGTCAACAGAAACCTGTGTTTGAACTTCCTCTTTCAAACAATATCCAGCACAACTACAGGTTTTCAAGCTAATAATGACATAACTCACACTTTTTATTATAGAAATACAGGTTTCATGAAACAATATTATACATGTTTTTTTTATTCATTACGTTAGTATTCTACTATGCAATTCAAGGTTTGTTAAAAATAACATATGTATCAAAACAGAAAGCCGCACACCTCTTAATGTAAATCTTAACGCAGGTGCTTGGAGATGAAGGGGTAGTACTGATGAAAGGAAAACCCTGAGAAAGGTATTTTGGACTGAAACGTTGTTTCAATAATGTGAAGTTCAGAAAGACTGTCTAGTGTGCGGAAGTTTTCCTAACATCAAAATAAAATATGTAAAACATGGTTGAGACATTATATTTGGTAAGAAAGAGACCTGTTGTCTTTGGCTGCCTGTCCCATATAGTTGTTTTATCAGCTGGCATGGATGACCACAATCTGCCGACTCATGCAGAGAAGGAAAACTAGGGCAAATATTCATGAGGTGCAAATATAATTTTTCAGAAAATCACTGATTTCCACGCATGAAACACATAGTGAAACACTGAACACTTTCTATGATTTCACTTATATGGTACAATTCCCAGTAATATCCCTAAAAAACAAACTTCAAAAAATTACTAACTGAAGCACTGTACTTGAAAAAATAGATGTCTCCCCTTTTATGTTCTCAATTTGCCTCCCGAGTCACCGTTGTGCCATCCTGTTGTTGGAACAGTGACGTTTTAATAAAAATGGTCTATTCCATGAATTCAGTGGCCTTAACAGTCAAATGCCCTTGTTTAAAGTTCAGCACACTGAACACAAGTGGTATTACGCATTAAAACCCATTACTTATCCTACATGTAAAATGTATTTATTTGATTTAATATAATAATTACACAGGATACCAATTATTAATCAAATCACCGAATCACCTTGACAGGCAGAGCAATCTGGTGGATCAACATTCATCAAAACATACAACTCACAATTCAATTGAAATTAACAGCTGGTTTATTAAGTTACAACAGTTAGACAAAGACAAAATATTCAACCTTCAATCTACAGAAGTAGGTTCAACTACCTTAACAAATACTAAATCCTACATAAAAAGAAGAATCACAAAAGAGATGAAATGGAAGCAAATGATACCAAGCCAAGTTTGTCTCTCTCCAAATGTAAACACATGCAACCGAGGTGCGAGCTGGGACCAGATATCCCAAGAATGCAGGAATGTGTAGAATCACCCGGGAGGGGGGCTTGGCTCCTTACCTCTTTAGCCCATGCGTGATTAAGTTGCGATTTGGGGGAAATCGTTTTGGGGGAAATCGTAAAAAAAACAAGCCAGGTTCAGACCCCTTCTTATATTTTTCTTTTGGGTCACTTACTACCACAATATATCTTTTCAAGGTATCCGCTCAAATTATTCTCTCATGATTAGAGCTGTGGTGATACCAAACATTGATAGGGCCTGGGGAAGGCAGCTTGGTTTAGAGATGTTGGTTGGGCTGATGCATGGAAAGACACAATATGCTCAGGCAAAGAATATTGCTACCACGTGACGAGACCAATCATACCCTGTTGACCTCAACTTATTTCTGGCGATCCATAATTCTTTTCTCCCTGACCCATCATTTCTAGCTCATAGGTAGAACTCTGAAATTGTGGTTTGTGACATAGGCTTGTAAGTTTGTTGTGCTGATCTAATATGGACTGCACTGGCTGCCAAAGCTATATCATTTAGTGTCCTGGTTTCATTCACAGAGTAATGCACCTGTCAATGCTGGCATCATCCTTGTTTATGAAAATTTAGGTTAGGCTGGGCCCACATTCTGTTTGCCTTCGCAGGATGACCAAAATGCACCTCCCGAAACCTGTACAAGGAGCACTGTAGGTGAAGTGTATACACTTGTTTTCACACTACAGGACACACAGGCCCACAGAAGAGAGACAATCAGAGTGCTGATTAGAGGAGTCTATCGCTCACTCACCACAACTGATAGCCTTCATGTCTTTCAAAGGATCCAATGCAGCATTAACCAGAGAGGCCCTGCCCAAACCCCACTCACCCCCCCCCCCCAGAATTGGTGGAAGCCAATTGTATCCTGCTGCTGCTCCCTGTCACTGTTGCACCTGTGATGTCAAGACTATAGGGCCCAGTCTATGCTTGAAAGTGAACTCAATTTTACTAACTGAGTTACTTGGGAGCCATACAATGTTTTTCTATTTTTTATTTGCCTCTCGTATCATACTATGCTCATAGATCGATACTTTGTAAATATCTATGGAATTGCATTTCTGCTAAAAATATCAGAAAAAAGCACAGCATTTGGCTCCTAGTTTGAATGCTACCACTATTAATACAACACTCCTTTGATTGACTGTGGCAAAAAAAAAAGAAATTACATAAACATCATAAATTATACATGGTAGGCCATGTCATTAAGAATATGTTTAGCAACTTATTAGTAGTCAATGTCAAATTAACCTTGACCCAGAAGGCTGTTTAGTTTATGTGTTATTCAGGTACTCCAGTGGATGACAGATTATGCCTGTTACTGGGCAAAAACACGACCTTTCCCATGCAGTTGTTATTATTTTTTGTTTTGTTTTTTATTTTTTTGCCCCTCCCTTATTCTTTTGCCCTAGATATACTAACCAATTGCAATCCTGTTTCTGGGACCCCAGAAACATAAAGGAGTTAAATTCAGCCAACCAGCACTAATCCAACAGATCTCCCCTCCCTCTTACTTTGTAGACAAATGTAAATACAGTGGACCATATGTAGGAGAATTAGATTGAGGTAATATGTGACATGTATGGTGCAATTGTAAAAATCATGAGTTTATGAGGTCAGGAGACGTTACATATGGTGTATGGAATTCTGTCTAGTTTCTGCTCACTAATATATAAAAAGTATATATTTTACTCAATCAGGACGGCATGTGCTGGCATTTAAAGGTATGGTTTTGATTAGGTAAAGAGTGGATTCAAAAAAAAATCTTTTTTCTCCCAATTTGGTAGCCAATTAGACCAACTATTTCTATGTCAATCCCCCCGGTAGTGACAAAGGCGACCTGACGCCTCTTCCGAGATGGCACTTGCCAAGTGTCAACCGTAACCCGATACTACAGGGCCACTCTTATGCACAGCGAACGTCATGTCGGCTTCCCTCCCCCCTCCCTGGGGCAGACAGCCAATTGCCGCCCCCGGTGGCACTCCCGGCCAGAGCCGACTCTAGCGAGACGGGGAATTGAACCCCGGTCTCCGTGGTCAGCGTCGAACGTTGTAACCACTGGGCCACGCGGGAGGCCTAAGAGTGGATTTTTTAACTAAAGTTACCTGGCATGCCTATAGGATTCCATTGGAACGAAAGCCCTGAGACTTTTGGAAGAAAAAAAAAAAAAAATGACTTAACCAAAAGAGTAAATATTTACATGGATGATCTTATCCTTGTAATATCAAAATGAGCTTTTGAATTTTGGTTTATCTTTCTCAATGACCTCCTGTGACTAATGTGAATCCTTTAAAATAATACATTAAATGCACATTAGTGATTTAAAATAATGGGGTTCACAAAATAAAAGGGTATTGAAATGGTATAAAACACAGTTCTACTAACTCATTCATTAGTAATGGAGATGTTCAGTGGATGGTGATTCCTGGCCTAATTAGCAGTGACCTCTCTGTGAATCACCAGATGGCCTGTGTCACCACATATCCCCCATACTAGTACTGTTGGCAATATCCCACATCACTGATCTAGGGTCAGCCAGCCAAACCTTGATCCAAACAACAATTATTTTGGTGATACAAGATACAAGGTTAGTGCTTGGGGGAATTCTTCTCTGTGACTGACATTGTCTGATTATCTGCTCCTAATCTAAATTCCTATTGAAGTGGTAGGTATAGAGTAGTATAATTCCAGTTTTATGTTCAGTTTCCCCCTGTATTTGAATTTTAAGGAAAAAAATTTTTGAAAAGTAAAATTATAAAATATAAATTGCATAAGATGCTAAAAACAACATTGGTGACCAAACTCCCACTAGGAGTTGAATGGGTTGATTCATTTTCAACATAGGATTATAGAATTTCTTACAGATGTCGACTTCAAGCATTAGAGAAAGAGAGTTCAATAACTGAAATAACAAAACAATGCTGTGGGCAAAATGTATATATCTTTCATTCAGAATTAATTTGGAAACATACATGAGAGCCAGTTTCTCCAAGTGACGTTGACAGCTCAAATGGCGTGCTTCGGGTCTGGACAAAAGTTGGATTTGAATCTTAAAATCACCTGATATACTAAAGAAACAAAACACACCTATTTTTCTGGTGGACATCCCTTGTTCCCTAAGATATATATCTTACAGTGTTATTTTTAGGGTTGTGTTAGAAAAAGGTTGCATGGGAAAGCATTCAGTTGTATAAATAATACAACACCATACAATGGCAGTGTTTTTATGGAACAAGCAGAGGATGTTGGTGATGGCAGGCCTGAAATGAGGATGACATTAATAATCACGGTGAGAGCACTGCAGGGATCTAGACTATGCTCACAGTGGCATCATGGAGACGTAGCAGGGTTGCCATAGGACTGATTCTATACAGAACGTGGTCTGATGTCATAAACCATTACTTGGGCCGCACTACCATTGAGCTCAGGCTTATGGCCTAGGGTCGTGAATATGGAGTGGGGGAATACTAGAGAGGATGGAAAAACAAACAAAAATGATTTCTGAAAGACATTTGTGTTTCATCTGCTCTCAAACAAGAACATTATCATAAACACCAGAGGCAACATTTAGATTTACAGGGGAGACTCTCCCTCGTGAATAAACACTATTTTCTAAATCAATAGAATTATGCAAATATCCTACAGATTAAATACAGAGAGTTTAAACATAGAGTTTGCAGAGTTTAGGATCCTTGCCTCCCTCAATGCCAGATACCTAGTATTCCACAGTGTTACTTTGTTTTAAGGAAGAAGTGTATACATTTGGAGTCACTTTTCTGTGTAACTTATTTTTCTAAAGAGATTACAAGTTTAAGATTTAGGTCCCTTGTCTTCGAGTATGAAATAGGTTGAGTGCAACATTTCCAACTGCTCTGAAGAAAAACAAACAAAGCCCACAGGCAGGAATGCACATGCATACATGCAGCCTTAAATCATTTTGATGACATAATAAGCTTTATTACCCATCAGCCTTTGCAAACATTAAAAGTCATACAGCTGCCTAATAATCCTAAGGAACAAACACCCCAAATGCATTTGACAAGCCGAGAGGTTCACAGAATTCTTCATGTTCAGGCATAGGCACAATGAGAGGGGCGGGGGCGACATGTCCCCCCCTCAATATTGAAAAAACTGTCAAATCTGTCCTCGCCCAATAATTTGTACTTATAAAACATTCCCTGTCATTATGTCCCCCCCAATATTTATTATGTGGTTACGCCCTTGCTTTCAGGGACTTGATTCAAAGGAAATGTAGGAATCTTGACCCATTTTATGACATGTTAATTCCTTGTCTGTTCCATCATGAAATACCCAGTTAGCTACTTAAACTCAGATAATAAACTGTAGTAGTCTGCCATGCCAAAATATAGTTTTTCAGTACAGTTCTGTTAATATTTATATGGATATTGTGCAAAAGTCATTCATCCAAAGTTAATGGTCTATCCATCTCAAGAATAGTGTGGAACATTCCAGTTAGATTCCCATTTGATTGTGAAATTACTTTATGATGAGAACATTCTCCAAACAGTCATAGAACATATTTATTGTTCCAAACAAAATCTATAAAAGTCACAGAAACACATTCCAGACATGTTGCATACATGTGGTATACTTAGTGGTAACATCTCTTGATAGTTATCATTTAGTCATAAAAAACATCAAGGCAGCTAGGTCAGTAGGTTCTGAATGTTCATTTTTAACTGGAATAACATTCTGGAAGACTGTTACTGCAATGTTCCTAATGACTCTCAAGAATAATGCTCAAGAGATATCAGGAAATAAGACAAATGTACAAATGTGTTGGAAATGTTTACCCTATCGTTCCAGGAATGTTATGGGAATCAACAGTTGTTTGCTCGGCATACATGAAACCAACACTCAACAGAGTCTGCTCAGTATTTCTGACCATCTGACGTCTGACCATTGGTGGGTGGGCGGTCAAACTTCTGCATTCATTTATAGGTAACACTTGTGGAAATTAAATCAGGATGGGAAGCAGCAAAATATTTTCTCGTATTTCCCCACCCAACAGTAACACTTTTTCAGGGTTCCAAAAGCATCTTATCTTGTAGACACAGTCCCTGTTGTAGGTCTGAGTTCAGGAGGTTGTGAGGAACAGACTGCCAGGTTGCAGCCTGTGGCAGCTCCAGACCATATGGAGTTAATGAGAGCAGACTCGTCCTCGGCACTCTGGAGCAGCCAGCTGATCAAAGCATCCCCGGGAGCAGCTGGAGAAGCTCCGCCTCTCAGCTGTCAAGGAGTGGAGCAGCGAGTGAGGAGTCACCCAATGGGTGTGCTTATCTCCCGGGTACAGGTGTGCCAACAGAGAAGAACCATTTTATTAAATAAATTTAGGTCCAACTGTGAATTGAGAGAAAAAAATAATGGTTTTGTATAATTGAACTTATGCAAATCTGAATAGTTCGTTATTACACATCAGTAAAGGAGTTGCTATCATACTAACATATTGACTGTTGCGATAGTGTTTAGTCTCTCAAAATTAATGGAAATTTGATTATGATCTGTAAGAGTATGTTCTTCACAGCTCCAGTTTTGATTAACTTTAATCAGTCATATTTGTTTTTGAGTTTTAACAAGCTACATCTGTTACCAACATCTTAAACAAAATACAAAATATGCTCAATGTTTAAAAATATCTAAATAGTATCAAATATAATCACCCAGTTTTAAAGGTTTTCTTGCTTCTATTTTAATCTCTGTGCTTTGTATGTGTGGTTTGTTCTGATTTAGGAAAGATAGTTGTGGCTGACAGTTACTCCATCCTCCCAATCTTTGGAAATAAAATAAAATAATGCCAAAATACTTTTGGGCTGAGCTACTTTTAAGCTAGTTTTGGGACAGAACAGAATTTAGGGAGTGGGGGCACTAATTTCAACAGTGTCAGAATGGGGTTGACCTAAAACAAATTTTAAAGTGTTGTCTTTCAGAAATGGAACCCATTTGCTGGTGCACACATTGAACCACTGGATTATGATTCACCCATGGTGAAGGCAGATAACGATTATTTCTAGCTGACGATCATTATAAACTGCTGTAGCTTTACACATGCTGCCCTGCATATTAAGTGCTGAATCAACTGATTTAAATGCTATTTGTGGTTGAAAATAGTTTTCCTTGTGAAGTGGAGATTGTTCCAAAAAATTAAGGGGAAAATTCAAGCCTAAAAATAATACTGGGTGTTTCAAAAACAGCACAAAGGTACAGGTCAAAATAGAAGATGTAGTGACATTTTTAAGCATATACCCATAACGTTTTTTACATTACAGAAATGCCATCCAATACTAAGCCTGTAACCAATCATTGATCAATGATTCATGAGCCTTTGGTTTCCTTTTGTGGTCCAACAATCCAGGACCATGTTTTATATATACGTAGTATATATACTGTATACTATTTATGTATGTGACATAAAATTGAAAGCACTGTCCTGTGTATGGCTCTTTCTCTCATTCATCTTCACACCAAACACCAAACCTCCAACAAATAAGCCAAGCAGCAGATCACAGTTTACAGACACAGTTCACCATAACAATGTATACTGTACTACCTTCATAATGTTAACTCACCAGGCCGATTTGTACCCTATTCAAAGTAATTGCTGCCAAACGAAACCACATAGAGGTATGTCTTTCTGCAAACAATGTCCTCTGCATAAACATGGAAAGGCACTCGCATAGCACTACCCTCTCTGTGTAGGGAATACCCGTTAGATGAGCTGCTACAGCCATTGCAATAGCTAACTATCTAGCTGTCTGAGCCTTAAACTGAGTTCTGCCTTCCTTATAGATTTTATTGGAAAGAAAGAATTAAAGCAATAATTAATGCTGTGGGCCAGATTTACTAAGATAGTCGCAGCACAAAGACGGTCTCTATTTTGTTGCAGCTATTTTGCAGTCAAAATAGTGACACATTAACAACCGATTTACTAAGACTGATTCTAATTACACAATCAAAGAAAGAGAAGAGGAATTCACAATGGACAGATACCATGGACAGACAGGAAATGATGAGCACTAACCACAGAATTTGACACATTGCCTGGCCTAGAGCAATATTTGCCTTCTCACTCCATGCCCCCTCAGATACATGTTGCAACATGATTGTAACATGTAGTCTCCTGTTTTATCACAGCACATATTTATCACAGTCCATCGACTTACAATTCCATTTCCATTTGACTTTGAAACCATCACTTGCTTCATTAGTAAGGGGAATAGCTGATCCTGGATCTGTGACTATTGGCAATTTTGAGGATTAGGACCAAGTAGGACCTGTAGCAGGGTGGCAGGGGTGGCCACCATGCCAGGTGGTGAGTGGATGAAAGACCACACCAAAAGAGTTCCAATAGGCCAGCGGCCAATTTATTATCTTTCTACAAAACACAAAAATACAGCAGTTAAATCAAAACTATGCAATAGAGGGAAACGGCAACCAAAAACCAACACTTCTGCCTCCATGCCCCGAAAAAAACTCCCTTCAGGCATGGCAGACTGTTCTTTTATAATGGTCTAATGAAGGCAATGGCTCACAGCTGAGTTGATTGCTTATTAGCCTCAGGTAAGCCTGCCTGTAAGTGAGGCCACTGCTGTTCAAGGTCCTGTAGTACTCTCCAGGCTGTGGGAATGAACAGGTGCACTTGACAGCAGCTAAAAGGGAGGCGTAGTCCTCTCTACTCCTCCCTCCACCTCTCCCAGTGTCACAGACCCTAGACTGTAATGTTACCCAGATCAGCGCCTGCCTATGACTAATTCTTATTCTGATAGTAAATAACTGCAATATGGGCTTGCAATACGCTTCTGTTGAAAATAATGTCATACCTATGGTAAAATATGGTGGATATTTGATATTTTATGGGATTATTTTAAATCTAGTCATCCTGGGGATGAAGGATCTGAAGAAGCTTGAAAGATTCTGCATGGAGAAAGGGTCAAAGACCCCCCTCCTGCCAATTTCATATTATAAGGAAGTGACATTTTGCAAACTAATCTGAGGATTGTACATAGATTAAATGTGCTTTCAAAACAATCATAAAATGTTTGTGATCAAAACTGAATATTAAATTAAGTTGAGTTGTTTGTCTCGAGTGAGGGAGGCTTTAGATTGAAGGAAAATCACAATGAGTCAGACAAACAAATCTACAGTATTCGATAAAGTAAAGGTACACATTAACAGGCAGCACATGTCATATCAGTATGCTGTTGTCTGCTTCCGTTGACTTTATAACACATGTCAATAAAAAAACAATACAAGATCTGTGATGTTATCTGAAACATTTAATGAGCAGTTTGCACAGTTGACTGCAGGTCAAGTTTTATGACCGGCTTTTATTTACTTTTGAAGGGGGCAACCTGACAGATATTATTGTTCAAACATAAAATTGTCACATATAGATAAAACAATTACTTGGTTGCTACAAGACAACTCTCAAATGTTTCTGTGTGGTGCAATAGGTAACCACAGCATGCATGGAAATGACTGTTGCACAATTACTGCTGTATATTGCTATCATAGTGTGATTGGCAGAAATAAAAAGAAATGTTAACATTGTGATTGAACTCATTTATTTGATGTTTGTGTCTTGTCCCCTCACAAAAAAATAATAGTCACTGCTTGGGAATAACCTTAAGGAAAATAATATTTCAAATAATGTTACCCCTGGAGGTAAGAGAGAGGAATGGATACATTAAAAGACAATGAATAGATGCACTAATTTACCATAAAACTCTCCAAGGAGACAAGCTGTAATATTTGCAATTGGACAAACACAATCGAGGTGGCAGTTAGTGGCCAATAAATGCACCCAGTACACCCTATATAAAAGATAGGGCACAACAGTATCCATTGGAGCAGTGCAAATTGATTAAAAATATTAAGTCTGACTTTCACACTTTAAGAGTGGGGACATTTAAACACACTCCAGGAATAAGAATCACCTGATGAATTATTATATTTAGATTTCATTATATAAAAATCCTTTATCTAATTGATAATATTAATTCCATCTGGACTATGGCTAATCGGGCACTCCTTCATTCTTCAGCAAGATAAGGACCTGAAACACACCTTGAAGTTGTGCAAGAACTACCTGGTGAAGGAGGAACATGAAGGACAGCTCAAACTGAAGACCTGGTCTGCCCAGTGTCCAGACCTCAATCCCATAGAAATTGTATGGGATGAAATGGACAGAGTCAAAGCAAAGCAACCCACAAGTTTCTCTGGGAATTGCTGCAGGAGAGCTGGGAAGACATATCGGGTGATTTCCTGCTGAAACGTATTAACCGAATGGCCCGTGTTTGTGAGGCTGTTATCACGGCAAAGGGTGGCTATTTTGAGGAATCCAAGATTCAATTTTCAATATAATTTTCTTGAACATTTCTTTGATGTTCATTTTGTTCATTGTTACATGTGTTTTTTGTCATTTTAAAGTATTTACAGAAACGTATACGGTGTAAAGCATAGTTTCCAGCAGGTGTACTCAAACTTTTGACTGGTACTGTATATTTTATATACTTGTAGTTATTTTGCATGAACTTCAACCAGACTGGGCTTGCATGCAACACTGCATAGCTATGAACTGACCAGCAAGGCCAACAAGGGACATAAGTCACATTAAACAGCAAAAGTTGCCATTCATTGTATGTGTGAATCAGCTGCCTGAGTCAATGGCTTCCAAAAGAAACAGTCTAAGTCAACTGTTGATTATAGACCCAAGGGAGCCCCACTCCAAGCCTCAACTTTCATTCTTCACCTTTTAGGCTTCATAAGTGTACATGTGATCTCCTGGTGGTCAGTGTGGCACAGGGAAAACCTGTCATCTTAAATCACTCAGACAATATATGGAACGCTGTCGTAAAGCTGGCGTGTCCTAAATAGAACTACACCCCCCCTTTATTCACAATAACAATTTTGTATCACGTGTTGCGCACACATACAATATCATGCATTAGGGTATTGTTTATTTTTCCATTGCCTGATGAAATAGCTTTACCATCTGCAATTCAACGCTGCAACCCACGCTTCTTCCTCTCACGTTTCCTTGTAAACCAAACATCAATGGAGTTCTCAAAAAAAGAGAGAGCGAGGGAGGAGCCGACCAGAACCTTATCTGTGTGAAGGCTTTATGGTGAGTGTGTGAGGGCCGATAAGATCATGGCTATAATGCTTTATTACCCTTAACTGATTTTGAAGGCTCCTTTTCCCTCAGAGGAAAGGGCCTGTCAGTGGGCCTCTGGGGCCTTTGGGGCCTCTTAAGCAACATCAGATTTAGGGCTTTCCTCTTACTGCTAAAACTCTCGGATTCCTGGAATTGTGCTCATTCATAAAGCGAGCTGTGAAAGTGACAGGTGTGCCCGCTCCATTAATTATGACCTGCTGCTCAGATGTGGCGGTAGCGGGATTATGTACAGGGCGAGGGGAGGCATGCCTTATCAAGCATGCGAGGGGCCCATCGGTGGTGGCAACGTTTCCAGGTTGCTGATTTTTTACACAAAGGAGAGCTACGCAAAACAACATGTTTTGTGGCAAAGCGGCGGTCAATGGTGAATTGATGAACTTCAGTCTTTGGCCCGTCCCATCAATTTTAATTTGGTGCGTGTATGTGCAATTGGAGTTGACCGTGGTGAGCCAAGGTCGACCGAGAGATTTGGGAAGAAAGATACCGACGCACGATTTGACATTCCTTCTGTCATACCTTCCATAGACCATGTACATACTCACAAAACTCACATTCGTGGCCTACACGAGGTTCCATGTATGTCTTGTTGCTGTGCTCAGAGAGTGTTGCCAATGAAATGCAAGGGATACAGGTCATATTGCCCCACAGAATGAATGAAACCCATTGTCACATTCCCTTGAAAATGTAAAAATAAAATATCATGCATAAAGCACACCTGCTGTGCTATTTCTGCCAAGACTTCTATGACTGAATAGGGAGAGTATCACAAGCAATGTCCAAATCCAGCAATGTCCTGTCATAAATTCCGAGATACTCCACATTTGAATGTGCTTGTAATTAGCCCTGCATCAACTTTAATTGTGGTGGCAGTATTACAGAAGTGCAAGGAAAAAAGGAACTGTCATGTCTTCAGTTAGAAAAAGAAAAATGAAAGCAGCATGAGCACCAGCAAATCAATATTTATTATGTAAATTCCTCTACTACATAGAGTTTCTAACAATTAGTTTCCTTCCACTGAAACTACAGTTTGTGTGTGATGTTCAGAACATCAGCTTCAAAGGAGATAATGACACATTCATTTGACTTAACATATTTTCGTGTGGCTGTACAGTATGTTACAAATTTATTTGAGGGAAAAACAATAAATGTTGGTTTTTCTTATCTACACTTTACTTTGCCTTTACTTAATGTCTTGTGCATTAATGTGTGCTTCAAATAGCTTTCTAGTCATAGTACATTTGACATCACACACTCATCATATCCCTATTTACACAGGCCATGTAATTGTAGAATTAGTCTTAGACAATTTATGCATTTACATAAGCATTTCTTGTGAGGCAAGGTATAATGCTGTTGAAATAAATATTAGGGGGAATCAGAACAAAAACAATAACAAAAAACAACCACGCTGAATATCTGAAATCCTGTAATGCCTGGTTGCGCAATGAAGTGTATTAAAGGTCAGTAATGCCTGGATTATGCCACAGGCTGCCTCAGCCGCAGCCTCCATAGCCCAGTAACCCAATGAACTGCCTGTCACTAGGAAGAACACGGCTGGGCCTGGCAGGCAGCACTCTCCCTAGCTCAGCTGACGTGCCACCACTCATGGCCTACTTTCCCCCAAACATCCAAACATACCAGAGGAGAAATTTGTAAACAGTTCCACTGACTGAAGTGATTCTGCTCTCCGTGCTGTTGCTAGGCAACAATCAGCTTAGTGTGCCAGCTCAAATCTGGCACTCAAACCCTCCCCAAACACACACCACCAAAATAAACACTGTGAAATCTATTAATATAAATGATCAGCTCACACAACACTGGGTTGAATTCTGTGGTATTGGACAGACGTACTGTCAGTTGTAAAATGACTGAACGCATGCAGTACATTTTCAGTCGAATACTCTCTCAGAAAGAATAAGGCAAGCAAGCAAACTTAAAATGTTTTACATTTTACACATATACAGCTACACTGTATTAAAAATATACAGTACCCTCCAAATGTATTCATCCCCTTGATAAAGGAGAGCAAAGAAGGCTGTATAAAATAAACAATACAGGTGATGAAATATATATATACACTACCGTTCAAAAGTTTGGGGTCACCTGCTGGAAACTAGTTTTATCTCATAATTGACAATGCTTTACACCGTATACATTTCTGTAAATACTTTAAAATGACAAAAAAACACATGTAACAATGAACAAAATGAACATCAAAGAAATGTTCAAGAAAATTATATTGAAAATTGAATCTTGGATTCCTCAAAATAGTCACCCTTTGGCGTGAGAATAGCCTCACAAACAGTGGCCATTCGGTTAATACGTTTTAGCAGGAAATCACCCGACATGTTTTCCCAGCTATCCTGCAGCAATTCCCAGAGAAACTTGTGGGTTTCTTTGCTTTGACTCTTCCTTTCCAGTTTGTCCCATACAAGTTCTATGGGATTGAGGTCTGGACACTGGACAGGCCAGGTCTTTAGTTTGAGTTGTTGTTCACATTCCTCCTTCACCAGATAGTTCTTGCACAACTTCAAGGTGTGTTTTGGGTCATTTTCTTGCTGAAGAATGAAGGAGTGCCCGATTAGCCATAGTCCAGATGGAAGGTGACCCCAAACTTTTGAACAGTAGTGTACATATACACTCAGTGGACACTTTATTAGCTACACCTGTACACCTGATCGTTAATGCAATTATCTAATCAGCCAATCATGTGGCAGCAACTCAATGCATAAAAGCATGCAGACCTGGTCAAGAGGTTCAGTTGTTGTTCAGACCAAAAATCTGAATGGGGAAGAAATATGATCTAAGTGACTTTGACCATGGAATGATTGTTGGTGCAAGACAGGGTGATGTGAGTATCTAAGAAACTGCTGATCTCATGAGATTTTCACACACAACCGTCTCTAGAGTTTACAGAGAATGGTGCGAAAAACAAAAAACATCCAGTGTGCGGCAGTTCTGTGGGTGAGAACACCTTGTTAATGAAAGAGGTCAGAGGAGAATGGCCAGACGGGTTCTGTTCAATTGAGCATTGTTTAAATGCCACAGCCTACCTGAGTCTTGTTGCTGAGCATGTGCATCCCTTTATGGCCACAGTCTACCCAGCAAGATAATGCGCCATGTCACAAAGCATACGTCATATCAAGCTGGTTCCATGAACATGACAATGAGTTCAGTGTACTCCAATGTCCTCCACAGTCACCAGATCTCAGTCCAATAGAGCACCTTTGGGATGTGGTGGAATGAAAGATTCGCAACATGAATGTGCAGCCGACAAATCTGCAGCAACTGCGTGATGCTATCATGTCAACATGGACCAGAATCTCTGAGGAATGTTTCCAGCACCATGCCACAAAGAATTCAGGCTGTTCTGGGAGCAAAGGGGGCCCTACCCAGTACTAGAAAGGTCTACATAATAAAGTGGCCACTGAGTGTATATATATACTGAATGCTCAAATATTTATATCCTTTTATACTAATACAATTGCTGAGAAAAAGATTCTGTTTAAAAAGTAAAATTTTTCCCAAAAGGGTGTGTGTCACAATTATTCACACCCTTGTTTTCAGGATTTGTCATCCCCTACGCAACTAACACCGCTGAGTCATCTTCTATAGTGTCTTATGAGATAGGTGGGGGGATCTTTAATCATTCCAAAATTGTCAAGATCCTTCAGATCCTTTGGTCTACACCTGTGGACTGCCCTCTTCAATTCAACCAGGTGAAACCAGGGAACCAGGTTTTCGGCTAAAATGTCTTGCTACTTGCTGGAGTTCATGATTGAATTCACCTTAACAAGAGCCCTGGGACCAGATGCAAAACAACCCCATAACATCAAAGATCCACCATCATATTTGACCTTACATGTGGCGTTCTTTTCAATAGAAATTATAGTTTGTGTATATATATACACACAAGCCCTAATATGCTTCTATGGCTGGACCAGTAGCTGGACATCAACAAATTCTACAGGCTCTTTTTTTTCACTAAATATTCCAGGTACCTACCACAGCTGTGCAGATTTGCAAATGGATGTTGCATGGGTCTGTGTGCAATCCCAAAACATACCGATGGAACGTGTGAATACTTCGGTCCTAAATCCTCAGCTGACCTGTCCTGCTGCCACACTGATGGTAGTGGATTTAATCACTGTCTTTGCCCATCTGCCGAGACCACTCCATCATCTAGAGTGAAACATCCAGTGTTGGTATGGGTTTTTCCAGGTATTTATTGAATTGGGGCTTTGCCTGTGACAGAGGCAACATTGTTTTCACTGGAGCCCCTGTTTAGTTGTACTGTACACTGTACAGTGTTTGTTGTTTGAAAGCAGTTGTTATTCTTGAGAACCAGTGGGTCTATTTGTAATTCTGTCATGATTGAGGTATAGTTGATGTATAACGTTGAGGTTTATTTTGGGAAGAAACGATTTGATGGCAATCATACCAACTTTTACTATATTCTGACAGCTGGATTGTGGTCACATTCTTCACTTTAAATAGGAATGCAATTGAATTTAGACAGAACACATCTAAAAATGATCAGTCAGTGGCTGAGCTTAATTTCCAACAGATCCCATAGCTGCCGTGTCTTCATTCCTGATATCAGTAATGTCATGTCACTCGATAGTAATTAAAAAATGTTGAAAGACTCAGATTACTTGCTTAAGAATGACTGCATTTTACAAATTATTTTATACATCTCATATTATTATGTGGTTCCATTGAAAAACCTTTTTTGCTGCTGAAATCACAGCATCAAACCAAATCAATGGCACTTACCACCACCTTGTGAAAACTCATCTTTAAAGTCTGTACATGATCAATTACATCGTCTGTGCAAGTTACTTCTGCTTCATATCCTTTCTGTCTGTGGCTTTCCCCTTTTAAAATGTCCCCTCTTTACACAATGTTGCCTTGATCTCTCTCTTGAACATGCAAAGCATTTGACCTGCCCTTCGCATTAAGTGCTGGATCAGCAGTGTTGTGGAGCTTATTGAGTGTAGGTACCCCTGTAGCCTGAGGCATTGCTTTGAGTGGCAGGAGACAGCCTCACACTAGCATTAAGAAACTCAGGTGACACAATTAATTGTACCTGAAAGGTGTCTCTCAAAGCACAGGGATTCTGTTTGGTTTCTTATTTCTTATTTCCTTTCTGGTGCTATGTCTTTCTTAAATTGAACATGTCTTTTGGTGTGGTCATGTCTAGCTGGCCTCCTATTTCTCCCCTTGTATCTCCGTATGTATTAAACTTTTCTGTCAAGGTACATACAGTAGAGATAAAGCCTTGAAAATAAAGAGATTGTTCCGTTTAAACAGGGTTTCATCCTCAGATTCTAGGAATTTGTACAGTTTTATAAAAAATGTTGACAGAAAGGGATATGATTTTCTAGTCTTGGAAGCTGAATCCAGCAGCTAAGATGTCTGAGGAAAACAGTAAATTGAGTTGGCAAAAGAAAGAGGGGACATTTTTTTGCCGACCTATGCCGACCTAGCCATAAACAGAGCAACACTGAAAAAATAAAACAAGACAACAACAAAAACATCAGTATACTGATTATATAACCCTGGCTTATGAGGCATTAAGATAATCTTGCATGCTTCACTGTTTACAATTCAGCACAGACACATTTGCCTGAGATGACCTGAAAAAAACCTGGAAAACCACATTCTCTCACATAGGGTAGAGGCTGTAAGATAATAATAATTAAGACACTTGTTGTCATGTCGGCAATCAGTGTGACATTATCACCTCTTTCTCACAGCTTCAGAAAGGACTAGGATAGTGTTACTTACAGAGAATGGCGACAGCCAATAAACACCTTTGGATGGTTTGCTGTACCACAAAGTGTCAAAAACTGTCAATGTCTAGCATCACACAGAATAACAAGCCCACATCAGCCCAGTCCTCTCCATAGAGCTGCAAAGGAAAATGAGCTGTGTTCACCTTCGCAGCATATCCCAGGGCATCACCGATAAGAGGCATGTTGTTCCCAATTGTAATCACTATACTCTACTGTCTAAAGAAGACATACTGTAAGTTAAAGTGCATTGCCTGCTTCTCTTGTGCTGATATATCCATAACGATTTGGCTTGCGCTGTCATTGTGAGGAGTGTTACACTGTTTGTTCTGAACTGAGTACAAACAGCTCCAATAAATCTATACCACATAGAATATATATGGGAGCAATAGGGTTCACTTCTGCTGACTTTGGTGTTCTTTAAAAAAAAAAAAAAAAAAAAAAAGCAAGGTTGCTTCCCCATTTTCTCCCAGTTTGGTAGCCCATAGTACCCTCTTTCTATGTCAACTATCCTTCCCTCGTACTACAAGCTCTGGGACCGGCAGCGACAAAGAAAATGAACCGCTTCCTCCGAGACGGAACTCGCCAAGCCGTCGACTGTAACTCAGATACACACAGAGCCATTCTTTCACGCGGTGAGCTTATGCCGGCTTCCCTCACCCCCCCGAACAGGACTCCCAGCAAGAGCCTTGGCACCTGCCCTCCGGGTATGTGCCTTTTCTGGTTGCGTAACCCTGAGGCCCTGACTTTGGTGTTCTGATCGTGTTGCATTATGTATGTTTGTATGTATGTATGTATGTAGAGAGTGCTCAGAGCTGCTCACTCGCTACTAACTTCAATGGAGAAAATGCTTAGTTCTATATTAATACTGTCTTAGAAACTCTGAGCCAGGTGCATTTATAGTCATATTAGTGCAGCTAGCTGCCTTATTAGCTTGCCTGTGTTTCATGGTTCGTTAGCTAGCTAGCAAACTTAGCGAGCCAGCCAGCTAACAAACAAGCTTGGCTCCAGTGCTATCAAATGAAGTTAAACTGATTTCTTCCTTAATTTTTTTTAAATGCGAGAATACAGGGAGAATAATGTTCTTCCACCAGAATCAGTGGTAGTGGCTAGCAAGCTGGCTAGCGAGTATGCCAGAGTTAGCTTGTAAATGGAAATGAAGCACAAAGGCAACACACGTTCAGGCCTATGCATGCCATGAGTGAAGCCAGGTAAAGTTATCTTAGGTAAAACAAAGCTGAACACATTAAACTTTTTTCTGCTAGAGCGAAGTTTGCATCCCAAGTGCTGAAGTGCATCATAGTTATTGTGGAACTGCATCCATAGTTACTGCCTACTTTTTCTCTTTTGCTATATTTTTCTTCAACCATAACAACAATAGGTGTTCTACTCTAGCAACCACAGATGGCAGTGGGTTGGACTTTGCCGGAGTTCGCCTGCAGTATTCACTGCAGAGTTAAACAATTTGGTCTGCGCAGGGGAGGGATAGTCAACAGCTTCGGCAAACAGTCCTCTTGTTTCCTGATATAATTTTGATTGCTTTTGCCATAGCAAACTCGGCGAACAAAAATAATGCATTGACCTTTAACCCTGCCCCCTCATGAATATTCATATCAAAGTCATCTTTTGGACAGCAGTCGGACAAAATACTCTTGAGAACTGTACTTGGTTAACAAATAAAATACTTGCATATACAAGGCAAGGATCATTTGGTAAGATTTTCTGCTGTGACATCCCAGCTGCCGACCTGCCATGACACCCTAGCCCAGAGACTGGAGATTCAATTACATTTTTGAATTGCAGTGTCGCTGTGTTCTTGTATATAAAAACTATAAACATGCGGCCTCGGGTGGTGTGGTCAGGTGGTCAAAGCATTTGTCCAGAATGCAAGTGGCCCGCTGCAGCCAGCGATCGAAGCTGGGAGCCCTGTTCAGGGGGGCATTTGGCTGTCCGGCCAAGGGGAAGTGGGATGGAGAGGCGGCCCGAGAAGTGAAATGAAATGGCGTCCCTGGAAAGTAGGTGGGTGAGTTCCATCTCGGAGGAGGTGGATCATTACTGCCCTCGTGGTATCAGATTGACCTGAATCCGACCCAACCCGAATTGGGTGAATCGAAAGAAATAGAGGGTACAATTGGCCACCAAATTGGGAGAAAAACAGGGGAAAACATCAGAAACAAACAAAACACCTGTTCAGTGTTAAAATGTTGCAAACCCCATTGGAAACTGCTGATTAATGTGATTGACTAAAGGAATGTCACTGTGCTCATCGAACACTCAGAAATGTATGGATAATGTTCATGTATGTTTATGATTTGTGAGTTTTCAGAGTTTTCTGATCTTTTTTTTTTGCTCACATGCCCTTGACAATTAGACATATTTGTAATATTTGTTAATAAAGGAATTACAGCACTCCTTTAGAACAATGTATCATATTATGCCCAGCTGCAAAGTAGAATAAACACTCACTGTAATGCGATACATGGTGTGTCTCGTCTGGTTGTTTGATTGCATGTTAAGAAGCAGAACGGGTACCAGTCAAGGTATGCGTGCCGGCTGGCTGGCGTTTCAGCTGCTGGCATGTCACTGTGACCCAGTTTTAGGTTGCCAGAAAAACAAACCGCCATTATCCTTCGGGCTCCACTTCATGTGTCAGCTGAGCGGAGATAACAGCTGGCAAAATACATTTGGCACTGCCCAAACAAAAAGGCTCGCGTGGATGGCACCTTCAGAGGTCTACCACGAGAGGGGAAGATTATACGAGGTTCTTGTATAAGGGTTTCATCAAATGGCGGTAATAATCTGACTGGCTGCAGCAATCACCTGCTCTGTTCCATTCCGTTGGCCTGTCTCTGAGGAGTGCTGACACAGCCTGCCGCACCATGTAAGCCGAATGGAACAATCCGTGCCTATCCGGAGGAATGTCCCCTCGCCTCCCCCTCCGGAGAACAAATGTAAATGGAAGGCTATGTGAGGAGCGGGACGTCACCACCGCCCCTCCTCTGCGGAGCAGTGCTAAAGTGATGTTGAGGGATTCCTGAGCCGGGGCCAGATGCTAGAGTGGAGTGCCTCTCTGAAATCAGTGATGTGAGTGTTCTGCTTTTCCTGTGTACTGGGTGGCTCGGCATGTCACATTCCTGACAGCCATTTTGCACAATGAGGCATTGTTAGGGGATATTGATCGCCAACAGCGATAAAGTGCTCTTGGCAGAAGAGCCTGTTTCCGCAACATGCCAGGAAAGTACGTTTGGGCCAAATTCATAGGAATGAGAAACAATAGTAAGGTGGTGCTGGGCGTGTATTCCGTCTCTGTTTATACTTCTGGACATTAGCTTAATTTGATGGGTTGTGGCTGTCTTTCCAAGCCATGTTTTAAACTTGTCATACAGGGTGGGTTTGATGGATAGAGTCCTCATGGGAAAATAATGGCCTTATTATGCAATAAAAATTTAAGCTAGGGCATGTCAAATATATAAGTGCTACTGCAATTTTTTGCTGCCATTTAGTAAACATTTAGTAGATGGTAGGTTGATATTGTCATGAAATGAGTGTGTGAAGGTTATTTGTCATAGGCTCTGCCAAAGAGACACATGTCTATTATCTGTCTCATGTAGTATCAAGACAGTATATCAGTTGATACTACAGCCTTAACTTCCTTGTCTTATTGGGACCAATAGGAAAAATAACTTTATTTATATAGCACATTTCATACAAAGTTGTGCAACCCAATGATAAATTAAATAATAATATAAATAAATAAAATATAGTAGTAAAACAGTATATAACTGTGAAAAATATTAGGCCTATATCTACTATGTTATATCTAACCTATATCTATGTAATGACCAATAACATAGATATAACAAATCCATTATTTCTATTACATACATTTAAACAAAAAAATTAAACATGGATAAATGAGGGACAACAAGTTTTTGCAAGGCAAAGGCTACCACAAAAGTGTGGCTTATCTATTATTTAAGCAAATAACAACTCAGCATGCATATGGTCACGTAGAAAAATGCTGGACAGGCCTGGTTACCTATACTTATGGCTAGAATGGCTGCAAGAGGAGAGCTCAGTGACTTTGAAAGAGAGGTGATTGTTAGGGTGTGTTTGGCAGGAGCTTCAGTAACTAAAACAGCTGAACTTGCTGAGGTTTCATGAGCTACGGTGTCTAAGGTGATGTCATTATGGAATTCCAAGGGAAAGACATCATCCGCCAAAGGCAACAGTTGGTGGAAGCACACACTGCAGGGTTGTGATACCCGTGCATTAATTTGAAGTGCAAGTCAAAACCGGTGAGGAACCACAGATCGGTTGACTGCAAATTCCAATTTAGGGCCAGAGCAACCAGATTGTAATCTTAAATGGTGGCGGCCCGGCACCTTATTCAGTTACTTTGGAGTTTTTAACCATTTTATATATTTTATGCTATGCTATATCTTTTTGAACAATAATGAAATTGCGGAAACAAGGTTGTGTGGCACCGGTTGATTTAGAATGATCCGCAAGTACCCAATGCGTTAACTGATGTCACATTGAAAAAATGGATACACGCCAACAAGGTCCCACTACAGAATCATATGTAACACGCACACACACACAATTAATGAAAATGATGTTAGTTAACTGTCACGTCTTGTGTTCGTGTTCCCCGCAATTGGGTGTTTTAGTTTATTCCATGTTTTCCTGGTTGTCCGGTCCATGTTTTCACTTTCGATTACCTGCTTCCAGTCTCGTCATTGTATTATCGTTTTCACCTGTTCCTCATGTGTCTGATTGCAGTTAGCTGCATTCCTGTTAATTCCTGATTGTTTCTCGTTATGTCTGATGTATTTAAGCTGTGTGTTTTCCCATGTTCGCTACCAGATTGTTTCGTCATTGTATTATCGTTTTCACCTGTTCCTCGTGTGTCTGATTGCAGTTTCCGGTGGCAGCTGCGTTCATGCTGATTTCTGATTGTTTCTCGTTATGTCTAATGTATATAAACTGTGTGTTTTCCCATGTTCGTTGCCAGATTGTCTTGTGCTTTGCCTATGCGTTCACAACTCTCCAGCGTTTCTTCGTTTACCTGTGCTTTGTTTCCTCGTGTTCGTGCTTCCGTGTTTGTTCGTGTCTCAGTTTCGTTTCCCTATCCACCTGTTCATGCTCCTTGTGGTTCCAGCCCCGCTCCTCTCTGTGTTCCCCGGACTGCTTTCTTGGTACCGAACTCCGCCTGCCCATTGATCATGTCTTGCCCTGATTGCTCCCGTAAGAACTTTGCCTGTTGTTTTTGCAATAAAGAAGATTATTGCATTCTTGGGTCCGACAACGTTCCTGACAGAACAATCTGGCCACGATGGAACCAGCGGACCGACCCGACCCTACCGACGTTGCCCGTCACCATGGGGAGCTACTGGGACATCACGAAGCGGAGCTGGGGACATTGCAGCAGACTGTCCATGTTCTGGCGGAGCAGTTTTCAGCCATGGTCCGAGTCACCCAGGATTCGGAAGCTACTGCCCGTTCTGCACAGACAGTTGCGACCCAGTTACAGACACAAGCTGGTTATCAGAGGTGGTCCGAACCTCGATTACCTCCTCCAGAACACTACCTGGGCGACCCCAACTCATGTCGCGCTTTTCTCAACCATTGCTCCCTGGTGTTTGAACTCCAGCCCTCCTAATTTCTCATGGAATGAACAAAGGTAGCTTATGTTATCATGCTCCTTGGGGGAAAAGCTTGACTGTGGGGAACCTCCCTCTGGGAGACCGTACACCCTACTCTCGTGACTTTCTCATCTTTTGGGGTGGAGATGAGAAGGGTTTTCGACTGGTCCTCGGTCGGACGGTCAACTGCTGTGTCTTCGCCAGGGAGAACAATCCGTCTCAGACTACTCTATCGAGTTCCGGACCCTGGCTACCTCAGCAGAATGGAATGCTGTAGCCACCTACGACGCCTTCATGCACGGCCTCTCCGAGAGGGATACTGGACGAACTGAATGTGTGCGACCTTCCTCCAGACCTGGACAGACTTGTGGACCTGGCTATCTGCATCGACACTTGTCTGCAGGAGAGAGGAAGGAAGTGTCGCAAATCCCCTGCTCCCCCCCGCTTCCGGTCTGCGACACGATCCAACTCTCCTGCTCAACCCACTGCGATAACGGAGCCCATGCAGTTGAATCGGGCCCATCTATCAGAGGCCGAACGCGAGCGCCGCCAGCAGGGAGTACTATGCCTTTACTGCGGTGGCAGGGGACATTTCCGGTCTTCGTGCCCGGTAAAAGACAGCGACCGTCAGTGAAGAGGGAGGTTCTGACGGGCGCCTCTCAGCTATCAACCTTCCGACCCCAACGTCCCATGCTCCACGTCCTCCTCTCCTGGCAATGAGAGCAGTTTCCGGTGCAGGCTCTGATTGACTCAGGGGCCGATGCCAACTTCATCTGCTCTACCCTGGTTCGTCGCATGGGAATCCCGGTGTCTCGTCTAGCGACACCTCTCCAGACCAAGACCCTGACAGGTACGCCTCTAGCGGAAAGTCAGGAGATCACCCAGCCCCTGGAGATGCTTGTTTCCGGGAATCACAGGGAGAAGCTAGCACTCTATCTCATGGAGTCTCCCCATGCTCCAGTGGTGCTTGGCGGACCCTGCCTGGTGACCCACAATCCCAGTATTGACTGGACTACTGGAAACATCCGGGAGTGGAGCTCTTACTGTCAGAAGTCATGCCTTCATTCTGCAGCTACCCCTGGAGACTCCACACCCGTAGCTAGAGAAAGACAGGTCGACCTGTCACTCGTGCCCTCTGAATACCACGACCTCGGCCAGGCTTTCAGAAAGTCCCGTGCCTGCACCTTACCACCTCATTGCGCCTACAATTGTGCCTATCGACCTACTTCCTGGTTCAACTCCTCCGAGAGGCCACCTATACTCGTTGTCTATCCCAGAGAACAAAGCCATGGAGGAGTACATCGCCACCTCGTTGTCATCAGGGATCATCCACCCTTCGCCATCCCCTGCTGGTGCCGGTTTCTTCTTTGTTAAGAAAAAAGATGGAACTCTGCGTCCTTGCATTGATTACCGGGGTCTCAATTCCATTACCGTAAAGAACCGCTACCCACTCCCATTGATGTCTTTGGCATTCGACAATCTCCAGGAGTGGCAGTTCTTCACCAAATTGGATCTCCGCAACGCCTAACACCTGGTCCGTATTCAGGAGGGGAACGAATGGAAGACCACATTCAACACTCACACCGGTCATTATGAATACCTGGCCATGCCATTCGGACTCACCAACACTCCTGCCGTCTTCCAGGGATTGGTGAACAACGTCCTCCGGGACATGCTGTCCAGGTTTGTTTATGTCTAGCTAGATGACATTCATATTTTTTCTAAAACCTTCGAGGAACATGTACAGCATGTACGCCGAGTTATCCAGAGACTGCTAGAGAACCAATTGTTTATTAAAGCAGAGAAATGCGAATTCCATAAAAACTTTAGGTTTCATTATCTTCCGAGGCCATCTGGAGATGGACCCCGCCAAGGTGCAGGCGGTGCAGGAATGGCCCATACCCTCTGATCGGAAACAACTTCAACGCTTTCTTGGGTTTGCAAATTTCTATAGACGGTTTGTGGGTAATTACAGCACGGTCGCCGCACCGTTAATCTCTCTAACATCTCAAAGATTCAAAGATTTCTTTATTTGTCGTTGTCTTTGTACACTTGCGTGCATAAAAAAAACGAAATATTGTTCCCCCCAGCCCTCAGCAGTACTACAGTAAAAGACAACAATCACAAATAGGCTCAAATATAAAAACATAAAACAGTTTGCATAAAAACAACAATGGAGCAGCAGCTGCCCAGTGGCAGCACAGTATATTAAATTACGCAAAATTACACATATTAAATTACACAGTATATTAAAATGTAGTGAAATGTAGTGTAAAGTGCAGGTTCAGTTCAGTAGCAGCAGTGTCTTAAAATGAGTAGTGCAGTCACATCCGGTGCAGTCAGGCAGGTAGTGTGTGTGTAAGGGTGGGGGGGCATGTCAGAGGGAGAGGGCACAGTCTGTTCACCATTCTGACTGCCTGTGGAAGGAAGCTGTTCAGCATCCTTTGGGATCGGGTACGGAGGCTCCTGTACCTTTTCCCCGATGGCAGGAGGAAAACAGTCCATGGAAAGGGTGGTGAGGGTCCCTTATGATGCTGGTGGCCCTGCGAGTGCAGCACTGGTTGTAGATCTCCAGCAGGGACGGGAGAGGGGCACCAATGATCTTACTGGCTAACTTCACAATCCTGCTCAGCTGATGTTTCTCCAGTGCCTTGCAGCTGCCGAACCAGGACGTGAGGCCATAAGATATGACAGATTCAATGGTGCCCCTGTAAAAGGTGGTGAGATGGGGGCAGGGAGGCCTGCCTTTTTCAGACGCCGGAGGGGATGGAGCCGCTGGTGAGCCTTTTTAAGGATGGCCGTGGTGTTGGTGGTGAAGGTCAGGTCGTCTGCCAGGTGGATTCCCAGAAACTTGACGCTGCTGACTCTCTCCACTGCGGTGCCTCCGATGGTCAGCGGCATGTGGTGGAGCTTGCCGGCCCTCCTAAAGTCAATCACCATCTCCTTTGTCTTGTCGGTGTTGAGGAAGACATTGTGTGAGCTGCACCATGATGTAAGTTGCTCCACCTCATTCCTGTATGCAGACTCATCATCGTTCCTAATCAGACCCACCACTGTTGTGTTGTCTGCAAACTTGATGATGTGATTGCTGTTGGATCTGGCAGTGAAGTCATGGATGAGCAGGCTGAACAACAGGGGCTCAGTACACAGCCCTGAGGAGACCCTGTGCTCACTGAGATGGTTCTTGAAGTCAGACTGCCCACCTTGACTCTTTGCTGCCTCTGTGACAGGAAGTTGTGGATCCAGCTGCAGGTTCCAGCGTCCACATTCAGCCACCTCAGCTTTTCTACCAGCTGCTGTGGAATGATGGTATTAAACGCTGAGCTGAAGTCGATGAAGAGGAGTCTGGCATAGGTGTTTTTCTTCCAGGTGTGACAGAGTGAGATGGAGTGCAGTGGAGATGGCGTCTTCTGTTGAGCGGTTAGCTCTATATGCAAACTGTAGAGGGTCTAAGTCTGCGGGAGGCGGTCCTTGATGCGCTGCAGGATGAGCCGCTCAAAACACTTCATGGCTATAGGTGTAAGAGCCACGGGGCGGAAGTCATTTAGGCAGGCTGGGTTTGACTTTTTTGGCACAGGTATAATAGTGGCACTCTTGAGGCAGGTGGGCACGACTCTTTGAGTGAGCGAGATGTTAAAAATGTCTGAAAAAACATATTTTAACTGCTCGGCGCACTCCCTCACCACACGCCCCGGGATGTTGTCCGGCCCCGCTGCCTTGCGTGGATTGACGCTGGTGAATACTTTTTTCACCTCAGCTGCTGTCACCTGAGGTATCTGCTCGCTGGGTGATGGTGGGAGCATCTGTGCCTTGTTGCTGTTTTTAGCCTCAAAACGTGCATAAAAGTCATTAAGCCTGTCAGGTAATGTAGGGTCTGTGTGGCTCGCCTGCGGGGGGGGTGGCTTGTTATCAGTGATTGTGTTAAAACCCTGCCACAACCGCCGTGAGTCTTGGTTGTCCTAGAAGTGGCTGCTGAGCTTCTGCCCATACAGCCTCTTCGCCTCCCTGATGCCCCGGGACAGATTTTGTCTCGCCAGTCTGTATGCTGCCGTGTCTCCTGTTTTAAAAGCACCCGATCTACCAAGATTTGTTTCAGATGGAATCCTGATGCCCAGGCAGCCTTCGAGAGACTGAAGTCTTGATTCACGTCAGCCCCTGTCCTCGCACTCCCGGATCCCACTCATCACTTCGTTGAGGGTGCCTCTGATTCAGGGACAGGGGCGATTCTTTCACAAAGAGCCCCTGATAACAAGGTACACCCATGCGCTTTCTTTTCTCACCGCCTTTCCGCTACGGAGAGAAACTATAGCATTGGTGACCGAGAACTTTAGCCATCAAATTGGCATTTGAGGAGCGGAGACACTGGCTAGAGGGGGCTGCTGTGCCATTTTCTGGACGGACCACCGGAACCTGGAATACCTCCACTCGGCTCAACGCCTCAATCCACGTCAGGCCAGGTGGTCTCTATTTTTTGCCCGTTTTATTTTTACCTTGTCTTTTCGTCCGGGTTCCAAGAACACTAAGCCCGACGCCTTATCCCGGGTCTACGCCCGATCCTGCCAGTTAAGCATATGCACCTGATAGCCCTTGAAGCTGGAATCGGAATGCTTGTGCTAAGTTTACTCAAGAGCAGCATGAGGTTGCACCTCAGTGTCACCTGAGTTTTCACAGTGCATTGTGCTCCTTGCAGCGGTAATATCTGTTTTTATTGACTGTTAACTCCACACTCCTTAGTTTCTTAAAAGATATAACCCCCTGCTGACCCCAGCCAAAATAGCCTTCTTGAAGGCCTTTGAGTGTGAAGTGAACATATATACATGCTGTATGCCTCCTCTTAAACACCCATCATTTTAGATTGTAGGCAGATGTCTACAAGAAACATGTCACATTCTACAAGATTAATCTCCACTATATGAGATTCGCATTCCAGGCCGGCATTAAGGCTGATTGTAGCTGACCAGATAGTAGGGCCAGAAAATCGGCCTGGTCTGCTACGTGAGTTGGCAGTAAGCTGAAATAGTTCAATCATGGTTTGCAAAAAAAACTTTTATCGTTGAGACAATTAGGGAGCACTAGGGTGAGACATTTTTTACTTACATGTGAAGTAAACATTGTAGCAGAAACACTACATGCAGTGTTTTATTTATTCACTGTTATAACAACAAGAATAGCAACAGTGAACTATTCTAAAAAATCTGTCAAGGTAACAGTAAATGTGCAGAGATCAGCTATATATAGTCAATACGAAAACACCAGCACGTGGTTAGCCTTATTTGTTAATTAGACAGTTAAACTTCTCTATTTGAGAAAAATCTCATGTCTAATGAGATGTCTAAATGTCTCTGTACCTCTTTGTTCCTCTCTGTACCTATACTTGTGTATTTATTTTTGATTGTAAAGATCTGAGCAAAAAAGCCATTCTGTAAAATCAAAATGTTCTGTAACACTTCCTATGAATACCCTTGTCATAAAGCATTATAAGCATATAATAATGCCTTATGAGCTATGCATAATGCCTTATAATTCTTGGCATTGATGCTAATAACTGCGAATAAACATCTATAACAAAGTTATATAACATTATGAGAAAGCTGCATAATGTCTTATGAAGTGTTATAATGCTTTATAGGAAATACTCACCAGAAAATTGAAATTGTGAGGAAAGTAATGATGTATGAATGATGAAGTAATGCCCATCAAATTTTAAAGAACATAACTTATAAATGCCTGATGAGCTTAGTACCCAACGCTACCCTATCATAGCCCAAATATGACACTTTGCTTCATAAGGCACATTGGGAAATGTAAGAAATGGGGAATTATGTTCGGTATTGCAGTACAGGAATATATTAATTATAGTAATATATGTTTTGTGTTGGACTATGAACCTGTATAGCCTAACTGGTTTTCTCATTATCCACAATAAGGGTGTCTGCCAAATAAATAAGAGACACTATTATTAGCCCACTGGAGAACACTGTATTCAAAGTATAACTAACTTGCTATTCTGCAAGAGGCTTCCAAATAGAGTTGCTACTAATATACATTTTAAAATAGTTAAAATGATTTAACAAAGCAAAATTTGTGATTCCAATAAAGGAGACCGAAAATGCTAAACTCATTCAAGGTTCTCAAAAGTTTATTTCGATTTAATAGAACATTGTTTCTAATGGACTGTTTTGCACCCTCTTCTAATTCAACAACCCCTCCCACCCTACCGCGAGTTCGCCACCGCCACTCGGTGCTAGCCCCCCTCCTATTCTCCCTGTACACCAAATCACATAGCTTTGTCATCTCTGCTCACATTTTTCTTATCATTGTTATGCTGATGACACTCAACTCTTTATCTCCTTCTCTCCTTCTGAGACCCAGGTCCCGGCACAGGTCTTTGCATGCCTGGCAGACATCTCTGTTTGGATGTCCACCCACTACCTGAAGCTGAACCTGAGAAAGACAGAGCTGATCTTCCTCTCAGCGAAGGGCTCCCCGATGATTGATGCTACAATCACCGTGGAAGGCTCCATAGTGTCTCCGTCCCAGTCTACAAGGAGTCTTGGAGTGACCCGGGACGACCAGCTGTGCTTCCCATTGGGACCACATATACTGAAAAATGTATGAATTCATTACTGTAAGTCGCTTTGGATAAAAGCGTCTGCTAAATAGCATATATTATATTATTATATTATTCTCAGGCCACATCAGAGCGATCACCCGGACCTGCCGATTCTCCCTCCATAACATCCAGAGGATCCGACCGTTCTTCACCCATGAGGCCACACAACTCCTGGTCCACCGGTGGTGGAATGATCTTCCGCACTCGGTCAGGACCGCGGAATTAGTTGCGATCTTCCACAAGAAACTCAAGACCCACCTTTTCAGACTGCACTACCACTGAATTCTGTACATATAGCCAATTGTCATCACCACTAACTACATGTTTATTACAGCTTTTTGTATATGTATACTTGTTTAAAACTTCCTCTAAAAAAACTAAACTAACCTTTTCCTTCCCAGTGTGACAGGTATGGTATGCAGCTGCCAACAACAATGTCTATCGCTGTATTACTGCACTGATCTCTTGCGCGAACAATGATTGATCATACCATGTATTAATGCACATCTTGTAAGTCACTCTGGAAAAGAGTGTCTGCTAAATGCTTAAAATGTAAACGTAAATGTAGAGACACTTTTTGCATTTCTCAGCAAGCACGTGCCAGCTCTCCTTCCCCCATCCCTCTGGAGTGGACAGCCAATTGCCACCCCCTTGCAGCAGTCCCGCAGGTTTTGAACCGCAGCTGCAGTGGGCAACTTGCGTGCCAGTCTTAACGTTACACCACCCACGAGTCCCAGAAATTTGAAAGACTTTTATTGAAGAATCAAAATGTGGGACACCTGGTCAGCCTAGTTAGTTTAGTTTAGTATAATATGCCATCCAATTATGCACTCAATGTGTATGGTAGTGAAAGCAAGTCTCATAATTTACTCTGAATGCAATATTCCGACGAGGTTCATTGGTGGTATAAAATAATGACACAGGATGAATACGTAAATTCTGTATAATTTTACACCTGCATGGGTTTCTGGGTTTCTGAGGTGGCCATACTTACAACCCTTTATGAAATCTGGGTGCACTATTTTGTGTACAATTATATACGCATCAGGGATTAGAACAGGTTTGTTTAAACACAGTTATGATAACACTGTCAAGAGGATGTAATTATAGAGAACATTCATGTACATTCACGTAGCATTGTTCAGTCAAACATTGTAGTGACACACCTATCAGTTTTACACACACTTTTCACATGTAGACAAACCACTGACAATAGTCATTTAACAAAAAAATTATAAACTAGCTTTACCACTACTGGTTAAGCTCCAATTCTCAAAGACTTCCTTATACAAAGTTGTCTATCTGAGGAATTTCAATAAAGGGAAGAGTGAATGTATACTGTACTTTATTTTCAATGTATACAATACAAAAACATGTTTGCAAATGATTATAAATAATATGTTATTGAGTGTCTGTTCTGATCACTGCTGAAAAACACTGGAATAACATGGGATAACTTTTCAGGTAATTACTCTAAATCAATTTATTGGGCTGCCATTAAAATCTCTCACTCAGTTTTTCTGTAACTTGTTTCTGTATTTTGAATTCAGCAATAATCCAAACCTTTAGCAAATTCAGGGCCCTTTGAGTCCTTGTTCTTCATCTAACCATGAAACAGTTACAGAGGCTCTGACCTTGAGAATGAAAAATGCAAGCAATTCCATTACGTCTCACGGAACAGCTGTTGAAAGTCAAACGGAGTGTAAGGTATCATGCTCAAAGAGGCAATGAACCGGCATATCATGGCCATGTTACATCTATGAAATGCACCTTGTCACAAGCTTTTATTGATAAGCTTGTGATGCAACGTGATATGGCCTCAACTGATCCCGCCACCTTTGAAAAAATGCACCATGACAATGGCTAGGCATACACACATGGCTATCCGGACTGTTTGTATACGTATGTGGGCATTTGTGGGTGTGTCTATTTGTTTGTGCATGAGTGCATGTGCGCGTGTGTGCGTTTGTGTCTGCGTGTGTGTGTGGTTGAATGCAGTCAGAAAAGGATTTCTGACTCAGAAGTACTGGCACTTTTGTTAAAGTTTTCCTGGCTGGTATGTTACACAGTACATTAAATAAAAGCTAACAAAACCCAGGCAATCAGATGTCAAAGAGCTGCTTAGTGCTTACTGATAGGACACACAGAAGCTTACTTTAGCGAAGAATTTAAAAATGCTGTACACCCACACCACATTTCTTGGGTGCATAGCTGTACTTATATTTCAAAGCTATTTTCTAGTTCCCGGTTGCTGAAGAACCTCCATTAAAGGAGCCATTTAGTCAGTTGAACAGTGAGTATGCATAATTTGTCCTTTAGATAACCACCTTGGGACCTTTGGGAGACAATGCTCTTTTACTGTGGTAATAACTTGGCTGTGCTAATTTGTTTAGCTTTTCCCCATTGATATTTTCAAGTACGGTCATGTCAACTAAACAGAAGAAAGCTATGCAACAGGTCACATACTAAGCAGCTACTGTTACTGTGTAGGGCAGAATTTGAAGTCTACCACTATCACTGTAATAATCAATTTACTGTTTCCCAATCTGTAACCCAGGTAAGTGTTAGCACACATACAGCATTCCTCCATGCTGACATGGGCTCCATCCACACATTTTAATGTATGCTGTATTACCAAGCAAACTCCCTCTGGGCAGAAAGAAGTGAGCAATGGATTCCTTGCTGTTGTCTAACTTTCTGCACATGTCTGAACCGGGGAGACAGATTTACTGGTTTACATTAACAATGGGAAAATGAAGGTTAGGAGGTTCAAACAAAGCCACATTAGACCAGGGAGTGGAGGAAAAAAGCTCCAGGCAGCACAAAGAGGATTGTTTTAATCAGTGATACTGGATGGGTGTAATGTTATAAAATGAATAACACGGTTGGGAAACCAAGACTGGGGACTGGACTGAAACTCACTGTGTTGAGAAAGTATGTGTGAGTGTGGTTTATACTGTACTATCAGATAGCAGGTGAGGAAGTTCATTCTTCTTTGTAGACTGAAGTAAAATCAGGGCCATAATCCTTTATTCTTTGGTGTGATGCAACCCAAGACAAATTGTGTACATTTTCCCGGTACATAGTACATTCATGGCCCTAGAATGTAGACATAAAACATTTGTACAGTGACTAGGTCTGTGAGACCCATACAAAACAATTCAAAGCGTGCGCTTCCTAAGCCAAACCCACAATTTCCTGTAAAGGGAAAAAATTGCATCAAATTATAAAATAATATGGGGAGAATCATGACAACATCCTTTATACTTTACGTCCATGATGGAATTATTTGGGAACATAAAACACTGGGGTTCTTCTTAAAACTGACTGTGTGTGTCACAGAATTGCATTTGCTTGCAGGGCACAGTAATGAAAAGCAATGCATGAAATGATTGAGACAGATTTTTTTTTTTTAAACAAAAAACATAAAAACATTTTTGAGAAAATTGTTCCTTGACAGATGCACTGAAGAACCTAAATAACACCTCTGTGCTTCTTACAAAGTGCGGGGGCATCAAAGGGTATGAGCCCCGCAAGCATTTCCTCCCCTCGCCCACAGCCGTTCTGATACCAGCAGGCACAAGAGTTCACAGGTCTAGGTATTACGTACTGGATGAGTTCCAGGTAAGAGAACAGGAAGTCATATAATTGCTGTACAAAGCCTGACTGTCACTTCAGCTCCACAGAGAACAAATACACACCTGCTGACACTGTTTCCTGTTTACATTCATTATCACTGGACCCTTTCAACCTTATCTCCTAGAGTGCGCAATGGCAGTTTTACAAAAGATACTGAAGTATGTTGTGCCTTGTGACAGAATGTGCTCTGGAGTTACATGGACAAATAAGGAAAAAGGAAGTGACAATATCAGCATCTGATTATCATAAAAATGAACGGGCCAATCAGAGTCACATAATACCATTAGTAGTACAAGCACAACTAGTGCCATTTCATGGAATGCACACTTCTTTGTAATTTGATACGTTTTTTTAAACCTCTCGTTTTCTTTTAATCAGCTAGCTGACTATACCCGCAGGTGAATATAGCCTCATGACTGCACTGATGAGTTTCCATTTTATTTTATCATGTGTCCTTGCTGTGACTGGAGGGTTCACCCCTTCCTCACAAGGGAAGCAGTGCAGGTGCTGTTCCAGGCTCTTGTCTTCTGGCGGCTGGACTACTGCAACTCCCTCCTGACTGGAGCTCCCGCATGTGCCATCAGACTCTTGCTGCTCATGCAGAATGCCCTAGCCCATCTGGCATTCAACATCCCCAAGTTTTCCCACACCACCACACCACCCCATAATTTTATGTGAAATGGCTGCTCATGCCGGTCATGACTCTTCTCTGTCCTGGCATCACTATGGTGGAATAAACTCCCCAATGACGTCAGCACAGCCAAATTGCTCCCCATCTTCCACCGCAGGATGAAAATGAAAAACAAAGATCTACGTGTTGCACTCATTGTTGACAATTTCCTTTAGTACTTGTGTTGTTTATGCTGCTTACTTGAGGAATGATGTGCTTGAAGATTGTAGCGTCAAGTAGTTGTTTATCTACTCAAGCTGAATGCCCTTTCTGTAAGTCGCTTTGGATAAAAGCATCTGCTAAATGATTGTTATGTAATGTAGTCCCAGGGAGGACTTGCATGCCATTCTTTTGAGTTGTTGGCTAGCAATTGCGAACACAAAAAAACCTTTATCACTATAGTATTGCATACTTGAAAACACACATAAAATTGTTGGAGCAATGGGAGAGGGCTTATTTTGAAAAACAATTGTTCAGGATACACCTTTGTGAACAATAAGGCTGTCTTTTACTTAGGATCAATAATGACGTACTGTAGTCAGTGAAGCTTGTAGGACATATACTAACCTGGGATCAGTTAAACAGTACTGTACAGTACTCCATAGTAGTGGGTTTTTCTCTGCTAATTTTCTACATGGCACAACAGCCACGAGTAATCAAATAATGATCTTTCGCTCACACCTCCCATAAATAAATTAAACTTCCTTACCACAAGAAACATTGTGTACCAGAACTAAACCCAACTTACCCATTCACCCATTCACCACAGCATAGTTCAAATATTGACATTACAATTTAATTTCAATGTTGTGTTGAAATAGAAGTGTGGGCGGATTTTATTGTTTCTTCACCTTTTGAAGTATTGCTCATTGCACACCATAAACCAATAATGCAAATAATACATGGTCACATACTATTGCAGGTGTTGTGTCAGCTTAAAGCTGTTCAGAATATTGGTGTTGTATCGCTCCTTCACATATGTGTCAGAGGTCACCTGACCCTTTATTAATAATAAAGTGTGGTGTGGTGCTCCTGAATTTAAGAGGCTATACCGTATTTGCAGCTTTCCATTAAAAAAGAAAAATACATATACACAAGCTAGCTTGGAAACAAACAAAAGGAGATAAAATGATTATGATAATACTTGTGACAGTGTTAATAACCTTCCTATTCCAAGTCAAATAACGTTTTGCTAGCCATTTTTCTCTGTGCAATAACACAAAAAGCAAAGACTTTATAGAAGGCATACAGTAGACATAAACATCCTGATATGCCATTTCCCAACCTCACAATAAAAAATGAACAGTGTGCCAAGAGAGATTAGCCTCCTTATTTGCCAAGGTATACAGAGGGTATATGTAGATATGAAGAAAAACCAAAACATGCCAAGGTATAGCTGCATCCAGGCTAGTGTAAATGCTTCTCCACCATACATTGCCACTGTACAGATGATGTAGACATTGGCTGAAAATGCAGAAGTAAAGGACCAGGTGAGTGTCCTGGAAGGCTTGCACTCACAGCAGGATGCAACTCAGGTAGCTAAACATTTTCACAACACATGGCCAGGTGACTAAAGGGGACAGATCTGGGCAGTGCTGTCCCTTCAATAAAGTGTCAATCAATCTGGTTGTCATGTCACTTGCAGCGATGATTGCAGTGATGACGAACTCACTGCTTTGTAGTTTATAGCTCTCATGTTTGCAAGCAGAGGAGAACAACCATACAAACTTGGTGGCAACTGGTGAGCTGGGATTAAAGGAGGCTGACATATTACCTTTAAACTGACCATTGGTCAGTCTGTTTTCATGTATTTTCCATAATGAACAAGCATGCCAATTAATTTAATAATTTGTTAGCAAGTAATCACAGAGGTTGTGATTGTTGTGTCTCAAGTTGTAGCAATCTCTTTCTTCACGAACGTAAATGACAATAAGGGCTTTAATCGAGTAAAAAATCAGAATCATTTCAAAGAATAGGCTACACTTTTAACTTAAATCCAGTGGTGGCTGGTGAAATATCAGGCCATCACCACACATACACACCCTTAACCCCAACCACCACGCCAACTCACCTCCACCTGTGCCTACCAGTGTAGCACTTACACATAAAATACTATGCATTTGTCAAATGAACAAACTTAAAATAAAATTAGACTTTAACATGACAATAATTTAGAGACCCATAATTTGCCAATCTGGAAACCTAAAAGGCAGGACATACAGGATCTCTAAGTCTGAGATAGGATCTGATTTGCTATCCTGCTTGACAGTGCAATTGACCCATAATTCATCTGGCTATGTGCCTCACCACATTACATTAGCTGTGGTCTCCTAGTAGTGCTCCGAGATTCATCATCCACACTTAACTATAATCAAGAGCCACTGAAATTCAACAAGGATTGCTTCTTGTTTATTTGTCAGGTGTTCCCCTTTTGTTTAAATCGCATTTGTAATCTAGCTTGGAATGACTTGAGCAGAGCCAAGATGAAGAGGGGAAGACTTGCCCAGTTTTTTGTTTCAGGATAAAGATCCGTGACATCACTAATTGGCAAGAGTAGACTCATTTCCTCTTCCCGCAAATCCAGCCTGATGTGCCACTGGCAAGCTGTCTGGCCTTGGCTGTGGTCAAGGGTAGAGCCTTCATGCCAATTGAAACGTTTCATATAATTGTGATGCTTAGAGCCCTGAGATGGGCCTGAATCATCTATGCTGGGATTCCCCCCCAAACACCAAACTACCCCAACATACGCACTGCCAGGCCCTCTGCAGCTTGCCCTGGCACCCACATCTTAAACTACTGGAGTTAATTGTTTGCAGGCCTCGCACCACACAATTTTATCTCATTTAACAAGAAAGTTAAAAAATTCAAATTAGAAGCTTAGCCAGATGTTGCTGTATATGCAATGGGTAGAAACACTGTATCCAATGCAAATGCTTTACAAGTAAGCCTCGTCTATATCAACGACTTAATACATATCATATTTCACAAATGACCCTCAATAACCATTCACGCAATAGTTACAGAGCAGCTATTAATGGAACATAAATGTAATACAATACGTGTGTCAGGCACGGTTCCTGTGGCTTGGAATGAATTGGCATCCCTTGGGGAAATAAATGACTCAGGTAGGAAACGCTGATCAATAGTGAATTATTATCTACAGAAGATTATTCAGAAGGGGCAGCTTGGGACCATTGATTCAAATAAAACATCTTAATGGCTGAGGTCACATTTCACCCAGCAGTTAGTGACAATTCAGTGGGGCAGGGATACTATGGATGTCTATGTTCCAAGTGTAAGAGACACGGTTAGCAGCCAGGGGGAAGCATAGGGTCTGTGCTGCTGGACTAAAATAGCGCTCTGTGGATACAAGGGCATGTGAAGGGTCATCACGTGTGTGACGTCTGCAAACAGCTCTAAGTGCCCTGTCAAAACGGGAGGCATCTGTCCATGATTGCTCTCTCCAGATGGGTAATCTACGATGGGCTTGTTCATGATCATATTCTCCAGTTTGTTAATGTTACAACTGTGCACATTCCATGGCACCCCTTTTTTTTTTTTTTACACTTCCTCTTACACCTCTCACAGCAAGTATGCATAGTGAAATGGGCATGGTTCCAGGTTCTGCCTCCAACTGGAAGGTTCGGTTCATGTATCCCAGTCTTCTCCCAGCCTCACCTGCCAAAATGACTTCTCCCAGCATAGCCGGAGTTCCTCAGGGGTCAGCCCCAGTATCCAGTGATGGTTCACTGTCCTCTAAAACGACAGCATGCGAAATGCTCAAATGTCTCCGTGAACCCTTGTGCCGTCATGTGCGCGGTTATGGTATGCGCATGCATGTTCCTGTGAGCTGTGGCTCGTGCACCGGGTCTCACATTCCGCCCACACGTGGTCTGTGTGCCTGGATTACCAAGAACTGCACGGCATGATGAAAGGAGCTCTTCACCCCTTTCCAGGAGGCTTCTGGGTACTGCATAAAGGAGGTGACTGCGAGAACCCGAAATGGACTCAAAGAGCAGAACAAGAAATCGAATACAGATTTGGTGAAAGTATCGCCAGCTGCTTCCATGAAGCTCAGTGTGCAACCACTGACCTTTCAAAGTTTGATACAAACTTGCCTAATGCTATTGAAAATCAGCCTAAACGCACATCAAATGACCCTGTCCTGTAGAATGTAGTCGAAACCTATTGCTGAAGACATTTGCCATACATTTTACGATCCATTTTGCTGTTGTGTTGTCACTCTTATCAGGACTCAAGCAGAGCTTTTAACAAATAAAAAATCGCCGCCCTAATTTGGCGTGCACAATCCCCCTCCTACCCTTATAGTTTGCTGCAGACCAGCAGTGACAAGGGAATCGAACCACTCGTTGTCTCTGTAATTCCAGTACCCCAGAACCACTCCTATGCCAGTGTCGAACATTGTAACCACTGGACCACATGGGAGGCCATCAGAAAACAGAGCTTTTTAATTTGTCAGAATTACCCACGCTAATTACCCAATGCTAATCATTTTTGTTGTTCCAGTGTTGGGAGAATATTGTTGTTATGAGTGGTCCAAATTAAATGTTGGATGGAGCCCTCAAATATGTTGAAAGTTTTTATAATTCAGTTAAGGAGTCTAAATTACCAAGGATTGCACTTGGGATGGGATCTCCACAAACACCCTTTATAATCTGTCCTGTGGACGTCTTCTCACTCCTGAAAAAATATTACCTTGTTTCTATTAACTATGAAGATGGGTCCAAAACTAATTCTGGGTTGGCAAAGAGGGACAAGGAGGGAAGGTTGCCGAACCCTTGAATAAAACCTGTGAGTTTCAGTTAATATGTAGCTGTAGAAAAGAATAATATGTAAGGTATGTACATCACTTTAGATGAGGGTACCAGCTAATCAGCTTAATTGTAGAATGGAATGTTGAAAATGGGTGCAAAATATGATAAAAGTTAATTAACCATAAATATCAAGAATGCAATTTTAAATAGTTTAAATAGAGGGCTTTGATGTTGTTGAGTTGGTCCCTCTTAACAATTTTTCTTATCACTTTGGAGTTCCCTCTGGCTTTTTAAAAAGCAGTGAACTGAACTGACAAAAATCTTTTTGAACTCAAATGAACATCTGATTAATGCTTTAGGTATTGTAAAGCTTTTCATTAAATTTAACAATTATATTATGAGTGGCTCGTGTACAGCTGCTGTTTTATATTTGTTTGAAAAATGGTTTGCATTTGAGTATGGAGATGAGTTTAATTGAATATGATAATAGTGGGGCAATACTATAGACCTTACTCCATGACACAGTGATTATAAGGAGATATAAGAGGACTAAACTTCTAATGAGGGTTGATATAAAAAGCTGTTAGGAATGGGTGCAGAGTATTTGATCTATTTTAACCGTGTGTCAAAGGGAAGCATTGTGATGAAATACAGCTTCAGTACAGCAGTACAGTTGAGTACTCTGAGTACACCAGCAGCATCCAGAGAGATGGAACTAAAAACATCTAAATTGCTTGAGGAAGTGAGGTGATCTGAAGAAAACTCCTTTTCCAGAGGCCATTTTGGAAAAGGCCAGGATAAATTCTGCAAGTACCGCATTAAAACACCCCCTCGCCCCCCCACACACACACCTTATAATATACATAAATATTACTTATCAGTTGCCTAATTATAATTCATGAGATTGCCTCGAGAATTAATCTCACACAAATGCCTTATGGGAGAATTGAAAATTATTTGGAATGTTTTAGTGAATAAAGCATATTACTATAACAGTTTTTTGCATATAAAAATACAACTTCATACCTGATACACTGTGCATGTTAATAAAATCGAATAAGATATTATAATGCAAAGGCTGTATGTGTGTGAATTTATGCACGCACACAAAATACCTACAAATAGATATGTGTTTGTGTGGGCATATATATCACACTCCCTGAGATGAATGATGATGAAATGGAACTGGATGTAACTGGATGTCGAACACCAACCACATGTTTCAGTTTATCCAAATAACTAGAATCTGAGAAACCCTCGTTACATATCCGTTTTTAAGATAACTTCAGGAGCAGAAACAATTTCCAGATGGATTTCTAATGGCAATTAATTATAGGTAATGTTAAACTGACTACAGCTCAAAGGTGGCAGGTGAATCCAAACAGCCCTGTCATCTCCCAGCTCAGATTAAACAGCATCAAATTGCAATTTATCGAGCTTGCCGGCGAGTTATAAAATGGGGAGGAAGTTCTGTGTGGGTCACTGTGCCTCGGCTGATAAAATCGATGGGAGGTATCCTCTCTAATTGCCCCTTGTGAGAAGATAATTATATCCTGTGTTGGGTGTAATGCAGTGTGACATTTGTTACAAACTCAGCATAACCTCTGACTGAGCAACCTGTCACACCAGCGCCAAGCATGCTGGACAAGGGGAAAAAAGACAACTAATTGAACTGCCTTAAAGGGGGATTCATCACTGCATTTTCCCATTGAGTATGGCGGTGTTCACATGATCACTGCCCAGCAAGTCAGAACCTGGGAGAAAAGCAAGAAAAAAACACTTTAATGTGTTTTTTTAATTGCCTTTAAAGTGGACGGCAAGGACCAATAATAAAGTATCAATAAGAAAATATTCATAGTGATTCCCTATGTTGCAATTTTATAATTATATCACGCAAAGCTTTCTTTTTGAGCAGGCTTTCAGACTGGCAGCCTAAATGCTGCAGGTTTATTGTGGTCACTAAATCATGCCTAACGACTGGGCGGGGACAGATGTCCATTCTAGTCAGTGAGGTAAATAAGTGCCATGGCTCAATTAAGTCCTTGGGCTCTCAATGGGAACAAAAGTGTTCAAGTCCAGCGTTGTCTGTCCCGCTGTGAGTCCATGGACAGTCTGGCCCAGTCACCCCAGAAATTGTGAAAATAAACAGGCTAGGCTTTGATGCAAAAGCTAAGCTGTAGTAGGACTGAAGTGATTAGGTTCATTTGGAGTTTACCATTACTATCTAAACCTTACTTCTCCATGTTCAATTAACACATAACTTTTCAATATGCAAAAACAGCCTTTATCGCAAAGTAAGATATAGGAACATAAGAACATAAGAAAACATAATGACAAGAACGGGCTGTTCAGCCCATGTAGGCTCGTCATGTCCTAATCTAAATATGTGACTAGAGAGAAGCCAGCCCACACAATCATGATTATCAACTATTTGATACAAAATTGCAGATGCATAGGTTTTTACACTTTTCCTAAATCCCACCAGTATGCGATTGTACATGTGTGCATGTGTGTAAGAAAAAGAAAAAAGGGCATCAAATCCAAAAGCAGACTTGACAAAATCAGACTGGCACAGATGATAAATTTATGTGAAGTCAAAAGTGTTATACAAGCAGCCAGTTATCTTTATTCACGTTCCAACTCAATAACTGGATCCAAAGCCAATGCAAGTGAGGACCACATGGTACGCATTATGCTATGGATATCCACCACCACACAATCCTCAGATGATTGGTCGCAAATACCTTCGCTATAAAGGATTCCGCCCGCCACCAAAGCTGCCAATTTGATTTGACTTTAAAAAATGATAAAATGAATAAAATGGTTAAAGAGAAATTCACACATTTTCTAGCTTGAAAGTATCTGTCTGGATAAATGCCACAGGATCAGCTGGGCAATACGGGTTTGACAAAAGTTGACTTCTGAACGCTAAACACGTCATAACTCAGTCGGGGAACTGTGATGTTGAGTGCTCATGTAATTTAGATGACAGGATTGATGTCCAACACAAACGCACTGATTTCAAAGCAGGATACCCACATCCCAAGACCGCAATAACCTGATTGCATTGTGGTGGGCTACAGTTCATGCTATGAAGGCTGCAGGCACAGACCAAAAATGGACTAAGAGGGAACACCTTCTCATTTTTCAACATATGGTAGGTCTATCAGAGAATTGGGGTATACAGAGGAAGCATTACTTGTACAAGTAATTTAATCTGTATTATATGAGGTAATATATATACCAGTGCTTGTACTCAGAAATGGGAAACCGGAAGTGGGTGGAAAATGGGACTTCCATGGATTAGCTGCCAGAAAATCACAAGACTCATATGTCAAGATTGTAAAAGGAGAGAACCGACTACTTATAAGGCTGTACAATTATATTTGCATCGGGCACCTTGATATATGATCAGATAACAAGATTGTTCAGTGATGAATTTGAACAAGTCGTATCAAACCCTTCTACTAATTTATTTAAGTGAAAGAGCTGATTGTGAAAGAGCTGATTGTGAAAGAGCTGATTATTAACAATAAATGTTTATTGTTAGGATAGCGTAGCGCAAAGTAGGGATTTTAAAATGCACAAAAAAAAATGTTTAAACAGATTATTTTTAACATTTAAACAACAACAGTACAATTCCATATGAAATTCAGGTACTTGGGTTATGTTGTGTGCATGAATGAGAATCAGCTATGTAGCTAATACCCTTGCACTCAGAAAACACTGTTTCTTTTAACTAATTATGTAGCATTAGTGTAATTAAAATACAGATAAGGTTACTACGCATGGTTAGTTATAAAGCTGTTCCCCTGAAGAGAAAAACCCCCACTAATAAATAAAAGAATCAAGTAAATCCATGATTATCACTCAAAAGATATGAGTCAGAACACTCACAGTCGCTGACTGCTGACAGCCACAAGCTTTATTGTGTTTGTTTACATATCTATATTTACATACATTGTAATACATTTACGTTCATTACAGACATTCCAACTTTAAAGAGAGATACATTTTTTAATTTATGGAGACATTAGTCTTCTCCAGTTTAGAGAAGGGGCCATATTCATAAAGAACAATCAATTATTTGTCAACAGTTTACCTTGGAATTCTAAAGATTTCTGCACCTCCAGGTATAACTGCCATGCTTTAATGTCAGTAAGTTGATATATAACCTAGATATACAGGAGTTATCTCTGAGTTGTGAAAGGTGCTCACTCCACGCGTCACAGTGAAAAAAACAAAAAACAGCTGTAATTTCTTTAGGCTGAGATCACAGCTATACCTCGGGTGTTTCCTTGAGCCACATCTGACATTTGCACCTAGCTGTGATTCCTCGAAGACAGGACGAAAATTAGCTCCTAAAGGAACCGCCCCTTCCCTTCCAGTCTCGTGGAGCCTAGTGCTGTTTCCAAGGGGGTTGAGTTTAATTACCCGAGGACGAGGCTATCAAGTCGCCTGCTTAGCACCATTTAAGTGCCGATATTTATAACCCTAATTACACCCCATTCTTCATCTTGAGAGGTAACTTCCTCTCGTTTACGTCAGCCTCGCAGGGGGGTCTCGTCCAGTGAATGAACGGCCAGACAGTGTGCCCTGTGCCATCTCCTGCACATCTTTGTTGTGTCTGGGAGGGGTTACCGGGGCTGTTGTCCTTTCTCACCCGCCCCCCCTCCCAGCCTCCCCAAACTGGCGCCCAGGTTCCACTGACGGCAGCTCGGCCTTCTTTAAGAGCTCCGTAAATTGTGTCCCCGGTGGGCCCAGCCTGCCTGGACCACCCATGTACTGTGTGCAGAGAGCGCAAACCCCTCAGCCTCTCTCTGGTAAATTGCTACTTGTCCCTTGGCAGGCTCAGGATGTTGGATTCCAAAGAGCAGCAGATTGTAGGGACTTGTGGTCTAAGACCATGGTAATGAAAAACCTTGAAAGGCAAGCAAGCGATAGAAACTACTGTGCTTTTGTGGTGTGTAAATGCTTGGGACTCATGCTGTCCTTCTCTTCAAGAGCAGTTTGCACAGAATATCAGGAAATTCAACATCTTAGTTATCTAGACTAAAATGAAACTCTTTCTATGCCATCCAGTTAACCAAATTGTGAATGCACAGCATTTCTACCCACTGCAAACGAATGACTAAAAATCATCGTTACCAATTCTTTGACATTCTGGAAAAAGTGAGCATTAGCACCTTTCCACCCTCATGTGTGTCATGTCTTCTCATGCCCATCACTCTTTCTTCTCTGCCTCCGTTTGAGTTCTGTAATCTTATTGATTATGCATTCACAGATAAAGACCCTTGATGCACATCATATATAAGCACTATCATATATCACATAGTCTACAACATGCAGACATTGAGACTCAGTTATCCGTCCTCTGTATTTGTTTTACCAGGTCTGGTTCAGATTTCTGACTACCACCATATAAGAGACAAATTTGGCTTCGGTGAAAGAGATAAAGGGCTTGACTGTCAGAGAAACATGGAGAATGATCATATAACTGCTACCAGCTGCTACTAGGTTATCCAAAGCACAAATGAGCTGGATGACAGACATTGCTTTGTTTAGAACAGAAAGGGCAGACTTTAGGGCAAATGCTCAGAAACAGACAGAGATGGGAGGCATGTGTGCATGTTTAAATTGCCATAGAAGCTCAATAAAGCAACTTAATTTCAGGAAAATAGGCTATCTATCATAACTGTAAGGAAATGGAAAACAAGAGCAGTGATTAATGCAGATATTGTCAATAGTCAATAGTATTGTAAAGAGTTGTGGGTATTTTATCTGCAACAATGCTTTGGTACTTGGAAGCAAACCCTGTGCTGTAGCTCCAAACGCAGTCCAGTGGTTATGCAACCCAGCCCAAACCACCCTCCTCCCGAACTGTCCGACCACAAGCATGTCTGTCAGCACCATGTCATCCCCAGTCCATGGAGTGAGCAGGGCAGAGAAGGAGCCAGGACATAGTGATAGCTAAACAAGATGTTGCTGTAATACCTTGCACACTACCAGGACCTGGTTAATATGACTTTGATGTACTGTGGTCAGACCAGAGGAAGAGAGCAAAATAAAAGCACAGGTTAACAGAGTGCACAGGGGCAGAGTGGACACTCTGTAACTTTTTACAGAGCAGACAAATGGTGGCACATGAAAATCATTTCCTGTTGGGTGCGGGGGGGGGGGTCGGGGAAGCACGGGTGTTCTTTCATTAGGTCTTTCCTGTGCAAGGTCACATGCTGGAACACAAGTGCATATCCCAGAATGCCCTTGAGGACTACCCAACAGTGCATTAACTTTTCCCAGAAAGCAACTCCCCTGAGGTGCCCCATATCTCCCCCATGCATACCAAGGAGGACAACGGTGGGTAAACCATGATGGATTGCTCCCTTACCTGTTCTTACAAAGGATGTCTTCACCTTTCCTCCCTACCTCAGTGTCTTTCTACCATTTCCAAATGATTCTTTCAAGAGCAAGACATGTGTGAACACGCAAGTGTGAACTTAAGAACATTTGTTGCATTTGTACAGTTTATAAATAGAGACATTTTATTTGTATTATTTGGCTAGGTCGCACTTGTAAAAGAGATTTTAAATCTCAACATGACTTTCCTAGTTAAATACAGGTTTGAATGAATGAAGGAATTATTGCGAAGGAGCTAATTTCAAGGAAATGGTTAGCTTAATAGGTGGCTAACTAGGTATTTAACCTAGTTAACTTGGCTAAATGACTGGCCAGTGGAGACCCTTGAATTTTTGTATAATTTGCGGCACTTTAAAAATAGAATTAAGAGCAAGTGATTATTTAAGAAGATCCATTAGTGAGATTCATTGTTTTTAAGCGTTGTTACATAAGAACTTCAGTTTGGAGATACTGTTCCTAAAAAATATGCCACAATGCTAGTTACAGTGGGCATGTTAAGGAATTGGAGGCTCCATTCAAGAAGGCAATTAGCAGGGTAGGTTATTAATTAGTTATTCAGTTACTGTGATATTACAAGGGACAATTAGAAAATAAAGTGACAGTATCACCAGTATGTTGTCTACTTCTTTTTTTCATTTTTTTTCAACAAACTGAGAGTTTGCAATAGTAGTGAGAAAATGGAATAGGAAACACATAATCCAAATACAGTAAAACCAATGCAATTTAGTTATGATTTTGAACATAGACTTTTATTCTAGGAAAATTCTAATTATTGTATGTATATTCTTGTTTTACATGTGAGGCAAACTTTCAACAAAGGTGTCTGTTGTGTTTGACTCATGGTGTTGCCATGGAGATCTGGACAAGACCTTGCATGCAAAAAAAAGGCACAAACAAACCAAATGTATTATTATTCTTATTCTTATTGTTAAATTAAAACTGATTTGAACACAGAGTGATGATTTTGGATCCTAAGCACCATTCTTTTTGACCTATGATCCTCAGGTTTGAGTCCACCTATGAAGATCTAGTTGTTTCTTTCCCCAGCATGTGGCATAGGGTGACTATCTATTTAACAAATATTTTATACAAAATTATTCTGACTCATGCTGCAAAAAAAGGTTTTGAACTTAACATATTGTACCTGAGTGTTGAAACACTCCAATACATCATACTGTACATACCTTTTTATTCATATACTGTATATGGTGTGCCATCAAAGTTAAAATTATTTTGTCAAGATCAGTATTGTGCACCCCATGTGTGTCCATCTTATCTAAATAAATTGAGTTACAGGGGACTAAAAAAGCATAGTACTGTACCTGTAGTTGCGTAAAGGTTGACTTAGTGAAGCACACACATTGTACATTATTTTGTATTGTATCTTTATATTGAACAATTTTCCCTACTGAGATTGGCAATTGTTCCTCCTGAATCGCTGCTGTGTCACTAGCACCTGCACAGGGAGAACTGGAGCCGAAGAGTTTGTGCTCCTCTGATGCAAAAGTGATTATTTTACACCCTACCGGCAACACAGTACTACAGGAGAGGAACTGGAAACCAGAGGAGAGACACATCTCCCACTGATGAGAACTGATAGCCTGTGGGTACCTCACATGTCTTTGGAAGGAGCTAATGCAATGGTGTTAACTTAAAGGGTACAAGTCACTTTATTGATTATTGTTTTTTGATTGGGCCATTTCAATGATTACAAGACTTAAGTGTACCTGGTAAACTTGAGAGAAACTACTGAAAACAAGAGAAACAGCTGAAGTGAAGTCCAAGGAAAATAATTTATTTAATGAATAAAGGCCGTATCCCCACCCCTGTTAGACAAGCATTATGTTCAGTGCTGTTACCACTGCATGCCTTTACATCCTCTAAGTGTATAATTTTCCAAATTACCTCAGTTACAATGCATTGCATTCTGTCCCCCAACCCCCCAACCATGGGTCTCTTGGTCTTTACAGCTCCACCTCAAGTGTGAGAACCCATAACGACAGCCCTGCTCGGCTCACCCTCATCACCACCTTGTACATAAACTGAAATTGAACGTGACCCTAAGGGCATGGTCTCTGTGGGCATAAGGAGTTGTGTAAGCTGTTAACACCGCGCAAACCCGGGGTCTCGGTTGCGCAGCCCTCCCCTCCTGACGCCCACTACACCTCGTATCTGCCATGAGCAGACTGTACACACAGCCCCCTTTCTTTGATTTCCGCCAGTTTTCCCCTGAAAGCAAGAGCCATAGAGGGTAGCCTCACCTTCCTCTTGATACTCTGTCTCGTATCTCATACTGTTTGATCAACGTCTATGTGTCAGGAAATGAGGTTTATGATGGCCTTCACCTCTCCTGCTTACATGCACCACCCGGGTTTGATTGAATTTGGTCTGTTGGACCTTGGGGGCAAGTACCACAAATGCACCATTACCTGATTTGATTTATTCAGTATCTTGAAGATGCAGGTGACTTGAATCTTTTTTGTTCTCTTCATTTTCTTCAGGAGCGTATTTTCTGTCAGCTATTCCTTCGCTTTGTTTTTATAAACTGTTATGCTAAACAGGCCCAAAACACAATGGTTTCCCCTAAATATTCTGTACTTTTCTGAAAGGATCTACTTTGCTATTGCAGAGGTAAAAACTGGAATTGGCCCTGACCGTATGAAAGACTAATGATTGCAAGTAACAATTCAGGTATTTTGTGTAAATGTAAAAACATTACCAAGTATTACCAACTATAAAAAGTATATATCACATGTATATAATTACATATACTATTTATAATTGTGCTCAAAATGAGTATAAATCACATCATATTGGACGGCATGTATTTGTACTGTCCAAAGTGCGGTGGTAAAGTGCTCTTTAAAGTTTTTAGTTTCACAGGTGCTTGAAAAAAACACTATGATGCATTAGCTTTTGTGAAGATATCTATCGATATTGGAGCACATTAGAATGAATGTGAATGAATAAATGCAAACCCCATGCCTTCTCTGCTCACAGTTTTTCTTATCACTGTTATGCCGATGACACTCAACTCTTTCTCTCCTTCTGAGACCCAGGTCCCGGCACGGATCTCTGCATGCCTGGCCGACATCTCTGCCTGGATGTCCACCTGAAGCTCAACTGGGGAAGACAGAGCTGCTCTTCCTCCCAGCGAAGGGCTCCCTAATGCATCAATCGCCGTGGAAGGCTCCATAATGTCTCCATTCCAGCCTATCAGGAGTCTTTGAGTGACCCTGGACAACCAGATGTGCTTCTTGCGCCACATTGCAGTGAGCACTCGGACCTGCCGATTCTTCTCCACCCCAACCTCCCCAAGAGGCCACACAACTCCGCCTCCTCTGGCAAAGGACGGACTGTCCCATCCCAATCCAGGCGCCTGGTTCCCCATTGCAGCACGCATCAGATTCAAGTCACTGGTGCTTGCTTTTCATGCGGTCTCGCCTCTTCTCTGTCCTTGGTGGTGGAACGACCTTCCTGTCCTTGGTGGTGGACCGACCTTCCACAATCGGTCAGGACCGCGGAATCACTTGCGATCTTCCGCAAGAGACTCAAAACCCACCTTTTCAGACTCCACTACACTGAATTCTGTACATCTAGCTAATTGTCATCACCACTGCCTACTTGCTCAACACTATGTATCCCTGCTTACTTGTCATTTAAAAAATAAATAAAATAATAATAATTACTAACCTTTTCCTTCCCAGTGTTACAGGTATGGTATGTAGCTGCCTGCAATGATGTCTGTCACTGTATTACTGCACTGATCTCTGGCATGAACTATGATTGTTCCTACCATGTATTAATGCACATCTTGTAAGTCGCTCTGTATAAGAGCATCTGCTAAATGCTTAAAATGTAATGTAAATGTAATTTTCTGAATTAATAATGACGAACGGTTGATTTTTTTATTAGCAGAGTGACTGGGTGGGTGTTGCCCAACAACATGGTTGTAAGGTTGTTATTTCTGTCTGATTAAACATTTAACAAGACTTAACGAGATGCTACTACTAATCTTTATTCAACAAACACATAAAAGGGCTGTGTGGATGTTACACTTGGTTTAAATAAACTAATTGCTGATAGTGTTCGGAAAAAAAGGCTCTGAGAGGCAATTGCTCTAAAATTGCTGAGCAAATGGGATTTGTGTTTATTCAGCCGTTTAGAATTTGAATAGTTTAGCGTTGGGAGGAATACATATTACATACTTTAATTGTATGGTTTCCTGTGTACATTTCACACATCAGAATTCAGCTGTATACTGTTTGCTCAGCATGATTACACCTAAAGCTTGCCAATTGTGCCAACTGACATCAAGCATGGCCTACTTGTAAATAAATTTCCTGCCAGTAGACAATCACAAAAAATTCACATCACAAACTCTTCATTAAACCATTGTTTTTTTAAATGCTTTGCCCCCATTTCCTCCCAATTAGGAATGCCCAATATTATTCTAAGCCACGCTCACTGCAACCTCCACTGCCAATTTGGGAAAGCACAGAAAAGCATGTGCTCTCTTCCAAAACATGTAATGTCAGCCGCCGCACAGCAGTCTACAAGGTAAGCTTGCACAGACACAAGTCAGAGGAAGACACTTCATGTGCAGTTTAATGCCTGCAGACTGTGGGCGCAAATTGACCAGCGGGGGTTGCTGGTGTGCGACAAGACACAGACCACCTGGCTGACCAAATCCCTCCCTCCCTGGGCGGCACTACCGCCAAATGCGCGTTGGCCTGTGGTGCTGCTGGCCACAGTCGGCACTGGCACGGTCTGGATTTGATACCAGACTGTGGGCCCATCCACACACTAGATAAGTGCCTTAACAGGATGAGCCACCCAGCAGCCCATAAAAACACTGTCGACTCTTTATAAGCATGTGCTAATTCATATTATACTGCACAGACTCCTTTTGAGCACTTGTAAAGCCTAAAAAACAAAACAAAAGTTTGTCATAATTATAACCTGTCATGAGTTTTCAACCATTCTCAAATAGTTTTTTTATGATTATTGTTGAATCTTGGCATTTCGATGTGGAAATTGTACACCAGCTGAACAGGGTATATTGTGTACTGTGTGAGTTTGAGCTACAAAACCTGCTGGCACCTACAAGCTGCAATTACATTTCTGGCAAGTCCAAACATTTTCACCAGAATCACTTGGGTTGGGTTTCTTGAGGCTAACTTAAGAACGTTATGAACTTTATACAACCAATGAAAATGTGATTTTCAACAAGGTATTATTCTCCAATCTATTTACTGTATAGATTCAACAAGTAAGCAGGGAGAGAAAGACATAACAGCAACAAGTTGTGAGCACAAAGGCAAAAACACATACTGGGCATAAACAGAAGAAAATGAGTACCTATATGCTCCGTCCATACTTTAAACAACAGAAGCTATATGGACAGAACTAGCAGCTAGGGAAGTGTTCAGGTGATTTTGTATGTTCCAGAGTTATGTTCTGTGCTTGAAAACCTATGAGCAGCAAAGCAAAGAAACGTCAAGGTAGTGACACATATAACGACTGCCAAATTGTATATATTTTATTTTTTGTAGGTAAACTGCATGGACTCATGATTTTAATAAATCGCACAGTGCGCGGTGGTTAGAAAGGGAGAAAAAAACAGCCACACATCATTCAGAGTTCAATGTTCATCATCTCCCTTATATACATCCCTTATATATACATATCTCTTAATAACCTGTGCTATTAATGGTTTAGTACATACAAAAACATCCAGTGGTTAAGTCCAAGTAAAGAATAGGTTTAATTAATTGCTTAAGTAGTCTCTGGAATAAAAAATAAAAATGAATGCGTCAATTGAGATCTATAAAACCCCTGGTTACATTTGGGAGCAAAGCATAAAAACAACACGTTGATGTTCCAAGCACTGTTCCTTTTCCTGTTATAGACCCCTCAGTTGTAAATTTGCAAAGCGATAAAAGCGCAGAGCATGAAAATAGTTATTTGTATTCAACAAGAACCCAGAAATCATGTAATAAATCTCAGTAAAAGCTTTTCTTTCTCAGCATATGAGGTACAGTATTTTATTTCCCATCTTGCCTGCATATGGAGGCCTCAAATTAACATTCACAATGCAGCAGCTGCTGGAGAGGAATTTTTACCAGACACGTTCCTCTGGGCATAATTTATGGCAGGGTGCAGTCAAAAATGGTCTTCTGAACTGTGATTTTCTAAGAATTATATACTTGATAAGTACTTAATATAAATGTCTATCTATTGGGGAAGGGGAGGGTGACATATTTAAACATATTGACATGTTCATATTTGCAGCAAAACCTCCCCAGATCCAATAAGAGATACGATAGTTGATAAGTCAGAAACGTATCTCCTGCTATTTCTAATGAACTGTGATGCCTGGTGGTAGTTTTGCTGTGCACTCTGATAGGGAATTTACAACAACTTTGTTAGACATTATTCTTTTGTGGCAGTTATGTGTCACCTTAGGATTTGCAATACAGGAAATGAGAGACACGATTGAAGGGGAACCTATTAAAACATGCATCACTGTAAAAAAACACACAAGAGAGGATGTGACAGTTTAAAGACCCTGCCTTTCACCAATGTGCCCCTCCCATGACTCATTACCTCAGGCTGGACTTAACAGCACACTCGTACATGTGGTGAACAAAGGACTCCAGCTCAAACCACCTTGTGCGTGAATTCACATTCTGGCAATTAAATAGCTCAGTAATGAAACCCAAGCCTTACCTTGGCCAAAAAGGGGCTAATCCCAAAAAAGGGGCACCTGGGGACCCCGTGATCCATCAGAGTCTCACAGATGCCGGCCGACCTGCCCCGGTCGGGTGGGGGCGCCTCTCCCAGGAATTGAGTGGGTGTCGAGACGGCCGGCAGATCAGGTCCGTCTAGTTCCCAGCTACTCTGCATTAAGGTAGGCCTCGCCCCTGCCTGATTTACAGCCTCCTCCAAGCATCTTGCAAATCCAAACCTCATGTGAGTGTGCCCCTGCTCTCCACAAAGTCTCACAGTCTCTCATATTATTTGACCATATGGAAATATGCACAGAGTCGGGGTCAGTAAATTCACAGTACTGGAGGTGCCATGAGCGAGCACGATCTGTTTGATCTCAGTGTGACGCTCGTCTCCAATAAATTAACCGGCAATCGGGCCTATTTTCTTTGGTTCGAGGCTATTTGAGCAAGCATCATTAAATGGCCAAATTCTCGTATTTATGAGAAAACCGGAGCTTTAGAAACCCCTCATTTAGGAGGTTTGTGGCCCTTTGTGAAGCCTGAAAGTGCAACACAGGGGTTCTGGTAAAGGTTGCACATACCGCAGCCCCGGTAGATGCTCTCTCAGGTTTCTTTCTTTTCTTTTTTAAACACATGCTCTCTGTGGACACACTATTGCCCCTTTCCTTTTTTTCCCATGCAAAGTTTCATTAACATCAAAAGCCCTTTGTTTTTGAACGAATGAGAATATTAGCATCCTCTTGGAGTATATTTACTGCAAACAGAAGCCGCTATGCCATGGTCATGCTTCAGGAGTCAGGATCACAGACAGTCAGAGCGCCAAGATGATCAGTGAATGGCTATTCAAGTCAATGGGGCTCCTGTCATTATATTACTGTAGAATATGTAGTAATGTACAAATAAACCTTTGTTAAGTTTATTCATTAAGATTAATGAATTCACTGCCATTTATCAATTGACTTTTGACATCGCCTTCTGTTTTTCTACCTTCAAACTGATTTCTGCAGCTGCATAAAAATTATTTTTTACCCCAAAATGCTTAATATTATACATTTTGTGGACAAATATGTCCATGCAGGATATGAAATATATATATTGGATATATACACAACTAAATAATAAATATTTCATGACCCAATGTCAAAACATGACCTAATTTCAAGGAGTGGTACTCTGGTTGGGAACTTGATTTCCTTTGAATTTTTTTAAAGCATCAAACAACACCTGGTCTTCTAAAACCCCATTGACATGGTCCCTTGAAACAGTCTTTCAGAAACTCTTGACGTAAATACAGTATATTGTTCCTTCCTGTGTTACAATCCCAGAATAATTCACCATTAATTGTGATCCTTGAACCAGGAACAAAATATGATGAGAAATGGTACTGTCAGGTTGCCTAAACAGCTAAAACACTGGTTTTCAGCATAGTGAAGCACCACAGTCCAGTATCAATCCCTGTAGATGCCCGTGCTGATGGTGGCTGGTAGACCCACAGGGCAGCATGGAATATCTGCTGCTGCTTTCAATAACTCTATCAAAGGGCCACTGTGGAGGAGTCAGCTCAGAGCACACAATATAAGTCAATATAAAAAGCAGTTCTCCTATGAGGTTTATACAGCTATGAGTGTCCCAAAGTGGCGGCATAGAACAAACCACACTTCCACCAGCGCTGATATCCTAGTTCCCAAGGGGCTGCTGGTTCATTTGTCGGGAGCTATGATACAGTAATGAGCAGAACAGGAACTGAGACTTAGCAAACATTTTTCATTGCCTCGGTGCGGGAAGAATTCCACTTTCATTCGCAGCCAAATAAGCATTTTTGTGGTCGACCATCGACGGCTTCACAGGGCCCTATAAATGATGCCTTTAAGTCATCAGTCTACACCCTATTGCGGGTGGTTTGGTTGTCTGAGGATCAGAAGGAAACACAAAGGGGCCACAGCTTCCCTCCGTTACCTTTTCTTTTCATAAATTGAACTTTAGAAGGCTCCCATCTGGGCCAAAGTTACAGTAACTGTGCCTCACACAGCTTGATGTGTGTGATTAATCATAGAGTCTCAGTCTAAAACCATCGTCAATGACGCCTTGCTAACAAAAGCCCAGGTTTACATGGACTTCGGTTTTCTGGTGAAAAAAAAGAGAAGGGATTATTAATGAACATGTTTTTCCTTCCCAGAGTTACAGGTATGGTATGCAGCTGCCTGCAAAGGTGTCTATCGCTGTATTACTGCACTGATCTCTTGCGCGAACTATGATTGTTCCTACCATGTATTAATGCACATCTTGTAAGTCGCTCTGGATAAGAGCATCTGCTAAATGCTTAAAATGTAATGTAAAAATGTAAAATGTAAGTGTTTCCCCATTGTGCCAATGTCCCATTCTGTTTCCCTGATCCATGTATGACCCCTGTCCTACTGTTGTGGGTTTGATTTAAAGCACTTTGAAATTAAATTAAAGAAATTTAAAGAAATCTATGTGCTGTTTAAAAAAAAAAAGTTGAGCATTTTTGTGGTGATTTATTTTGCGTGCGTCTAGGGAACCACTTCTACCGTGTGCACTCCACCACTTCTGGAGGGTGTCAATCAAGCAACTACTGTGCAACACCCGCCCGGGCTTGCATAAAAATGATTATATATCATTACACCCCCTGCCATGTTTTTCATTTTCATAATTGTTTGACCACAGGGTTGTAGGAGGAATCGGATCCTGCTGGATATAACTTGGTGTGGGCTGCTGTCTTCTGTCAATCTGAACACAGACTGCTGCATGTAACATTTGTAGTTGTTTTGGAAGTCGAGATGGCATGATGAACACATGGCTGACTGTGTCTGGAACTGTGGAAGAGTTACATACTCTAATTCAACTAACCCCTTGAAAAGAAACCCCTTGTCCTATCCTCCACACTCCTTACATCCTAAAGAATGCAGTGAATCTTGAATGACAATAGAGGCCCTGCACAAGTACAATAGAACAGATTTTAAATGATCTTTTCCTCTTTGCCCTGTTGTTTGTTAAGATGGTTGTTTGATGAGCAGATCAAAATCCACCATGATGAATCAGGTGACAACAAGATGCAGGAAATGTTATTTTCCAGTTAGGTGAATTTAATGGTTTGTCATATAGGAAGCTCCATGTCAGTAAAAGTCACTTAATCGTGAACTGATTGACTAAAAACCTTTACATTTCTAGACATTTCTAGAACTCTTAACCTAAGCAGTTAAAAGATGACCTCAAAGATACTCTGTGCTTCGTGGTATCCCTGGGGAAGTGCCCGTCTTGGTATAGATTATTCACGTGGAAAATAAAAGTGAAACTGCTTAACGGGCTTGTTTTGGTGTAGATAACTGATGACCATAATAATGTCAATTTCCATACTAAATATATTGGAATTGGATTGCTGTACTTCCTGATCTCTCAACCCACTAATTGTCTACAGCCCATTTGTGTCGAGGATAAGGTGAATCACTGCAGTATGATTGTCGTCAGTGTGTGGAGGGGGTGGTCTGCCTTGTCAGTGGCTTCCTGAACAGGCTGCTACGGTCACTAACAACATGGGCCCGCCAGGCCAGGGGGAAGTTTGTCTTTCATCCGGCAGAACATATATTTTCACAGCATTAGTTTGGCTGTATTTCTTTCTTTCTTCTTCCCCCTCCCCGGGACTGGCTTTCTCTGTGGTCTGGGCCTCAACCAGCCTCAAAACAAAGTGCAGTTCACAGGGTCAGATTTAATGATTTACAGTAGCAAGGAAGAGTTGTCTCTTACATGGAACATCAGTGGTAATGATACGTGAGGCCAGGGGAGAGGAATGTGTGCTTGGCGGGTGTGTGTGTGTGTGTCTTTTCAAGAGGGCGTAAGGGTTCAGGGGGGATGAGGCGAAAGGGGGACTTGCTAGTTCTTGGAAAGAGATGAACTGTATTTGTGGCGCTAGCTAACTGCAGATACAAACACCTTAGTCATTTATATTGCTGTGCATGAGGAATGTTTCACCCACTCGACTGCCTTCCACACAGATCCCAAATCACAATACAGACCCTTAAAAAGGGAAGAAAAATAATTGCTTTAGACATAAATATTGTATTTATTTTTTAGACACTCGTTTTGTTATGTTATGTTTTGTTATGAATGCAGTGCGATGTAATTCCAATGCTATGCATAAAATGCAATTCCCACCCTTCTACCACTCAAATCTAAGTTAATAAACACTATAGGCTGTCAGTATATGGTGGATATAAAAAGTATTCACCCCTTTGGCATTTTTCACATTTTCTTTTCTTATTTCATAGACTCAAAATGGATTTAATTGGGATTTCTTTCCACTGATCAAAACAAAGTACTCTATAATGCCAAATAAGGAAAACAGCTATAAAGATTTTTCTTAATGAATTACTCAACTGAATGGCTTGATGAGCATGAAAACGATATAAACCATATGCCATGGTCGTCTTAGTCACCAGATCTCAACTCAATTGAACACTTATGGGAGATTCTGGAGCGGCGCCTGAGACAGCATTTTCCACCAGCATCAACAAAACACAAAATTATGGAATTTCTTGTGGAAAAATGGTACTGCATCCATCCAATAGAGTTTCAGACACTTCAGGCAAATCTATGCCAAGGCGCATAAAAGCTATTCTGGTGGCTTATGTTAGTGTTTCCTTTACTTTGGCAGTTACCTGTACATTTACCTTTGTGGCTTAGTACAGCAGATACAGTAAAAGCCAGATACAATATGTCCTTTTAAAATGAACATTTATAAGTATTCTTGATGAACTTATTAACTTAACCATCACATTTCAAAAAAAAATTAAACATTCTGATCTTGTTCCTGCTTCAGTAGCCAATTCCTCTTTGTAAGGTGTCACAGCCTCCCTTTCATTTTAACTGGGGCACTTTGCTAAATAATTGAATGTTATATCTGCAAAGCTTGGCATCCACATTTGAACTTCAGACAAAGCCAATAACGTCTCCTGCTTAAGATGGACAGTGGGAACGGTTTGAGAAAACAAATAGCTGGAATGCTGCGGCATCTCCTGCCTGTGGCTCACCCAGGTCCAGGGTGCTGACACGGACGGTGAAAACACCAGAGGGTTCAACGCCTTTGTTTCAGGCTCTTTTGGGAGGGAATTTGCACACAAAGGCTATGAGGCCGTCTATCTCCAGATCTGGATGAACGCAGCACTTTTGAAAAGGCCCTAACGGGATTAAATCATCTGTCCGCACAGCTGTCAATCTGCAACAACGGCCAGTGGAGATCAAGCTCCTTCCCCAAACACCCCCCACACAGCCCCCCCCATCCCGCTGTCATCCAGGGGAAAAGAGCAACGTGCAGTGGTGTCAATCGGCGTGATGTGGACTGCCAGTACAATGATCCTCAAAGATATCTGGCTGCTCAAAACAACACAAAATAAAAACAAATAGAGTTTGTGTTGTTTCTGAGTGATTTTCTGAAATGCTTTGAAAATATCAGTATCCAAGTATGTGTAAGTAAAAATACATATGCAATTATTGTGTAACAGAGCAGGAAGAGGACTGTAAAATAGCGACACCATTTGCTAAATGACAATTACCAGTTTTCTGTGGTACCAACTATATGAATATCTATATTAGTTATTCAAATGAGAGGTGCTTATTTATCCTACCTAACCAGATAAATAGCCTAGCCTCCACTTTCTATGTGCATATCACATCCATTCAGCAGTTTGTTGAACTGATCAGTTTATTTTGGCAGGGCAGGAAAAAAACCACTTCACAAAAGAAAAAACAAACATGTTTATAGAATGCAAAATAACATATTTTGCTAGCAAGCTAGCTATCCCTACCCAGTATTGGTAGCTAGCTAGCATAGCAGTTACAGATGAACCCACAATCTCATATTATCGCCTAAAAAGAAAAAAATGATGTGGTCTCCTCCGAAACACATGGTGTTAGCCACAGTTTACAAGTTAAGCTTGCACAGACATGAGACGGAGGAAGGCACTTGATGTGCAAAATATACAGGCAGACTATAGGTGGCTTATATATCAGGGGGGTTGCTGGTGTGTGACGAGACATGGACGACCCAGCCGATTGAATCCCTCCCTCCCTGTGCGCCGCTACCACCAATTATGCATCGCCCGGGGGGGTGCGAGCCACAGTCAGCACTGGTACTGTCTGGATTCGTTACCAAGGTGAGGTACCCATTCGCTACAGGTGAGGTACCCAGCAGCCCTTTACAGATAATCTCAATCTAATGTATATGCATGCTACACTACAGTTACAGGAAGAAAAATCTTGTAAATGAACAAGAAATCATATTAATTCATTACATTAATTAAATAAATATGCCTGTATTACAGTATTATTATTATTCTTAATAATAATATCATTATCATGGCACCAAACAGATGTTTTTTTTCTGATTAAAAACAGGTTGATAGCCTCCCGGGTGGTCTGACGGTTACAACATTCAACAATGGCCCCTGCGACCATGGTTCTATTCCACCGGCAGTGGCAGTATCGGCTCTGGCTGGGAGTGCCACTAGGGGCGGCAATTGGCTGTTCGCCCCAGGGAGGGGGGAAGGAAGCCGATATGAGTTCACTGCGTATAGGAGTGGCTCTGTGTACCGGAGTTACAGTCGACAGCTTGGCGAGTGCCAGCTCTTAGGAGACGGTACATCACCTTTGTCACTGCTGGTCACAGGGCTACGGCAGCGAACTCACAATATGAGGGGGGGATTAATATGAAAAGAGAAGGTGTAATTGCCTACTAAATAGTGAGAAAATGGGAAAAAATCTGAAACAAAATCTTCAAAAAAAACCCCCAAAAACAAGAGGTTGCACACACAACCTAGAATGTATGAGTATATCTGACATGGAGTTGATCTGATGGTGCGAGTGTAAATGTGTGCAAGTGATAAAACATGCAGGCACCCTACTGTAATTGAATACTACATATTTCTTGGTATTTCTTGTTTGGACATGCCCCTGGTAGCAGATGCAGTACAGAGTCTGCCACACCTCCGTTATTCAGCTGATGGGGTTAAAAGCCTGTGCCATCTCCATTCCCATCCCTGGCGTCTCTATTTTCAGCCCCACTGCCCACACTGCCGCCGCTGTTGGTCCGGTCCGGCTGTAGAACTGAGTGCATGTTTATCACATTACACATCCCTGGCATCGGGCCCACCCCGGCGAGAGCCGCTGACTAGACAGAAACCAAGGAGAAAGTGAGTGGAATCGACTCTCCTGTGCTCTTCTTCAGCCTTGTTTTACTTTCATTTTTTTACCTAGCAGTTTTTTACCTTCTCCCAGAAGGATTTTTATGTACATAGACATATACAGTCAGGGGGCTGTGGTCAAATGGAAGCACATTCTGTACCCTTCTACTTCCTAGAAACTGCCTGCCTTTTCTCCGCAGCTGGCTTCTAGATTCTCCTCGACGTCAAAGAACCAGAAGGGGGGCTGGGGGTCTGGGGAGCAGAAGAGGCATGAGCGATCTCTCCACTCACAAGTGGAATGGTTGTTAACGTGTCCCAAGCAGCAAGAAGCTCCTCTCTTGCATAGCTGTTTTCCCAAATTTGGAGATTTGGAGATTGATGCGCATACAGCTGTATTGAAGCTAGAAAGGTCATGTCAGGCTTCAGTGGGTGTTCTCCTTTCATATTTCCTTTGAGCATTGCTCCGCTTAGGGGAAGAAACCCTATACCCTCTTTTCCAGTTTCGCAGAAAGAGCCTGTCATTGCGCTTTGCCCTATGTCCACATATAGAGAGCTTTACAGGGAAGAGAGGGTCGTGGTGGATATGATATATGGATTCCCAGGAAATTCACTCCCTTTGCGAGGACATCTCTGTTCATTTTTGGCCTCCCACACTCCTACTCATATTATACCTTTCTCTTCTCCTGCAAAGCCTGAAGATATAGTATGTGCAAATCAAAGAACATACTATTTTTGTGGTGTGAGAAGATCATTAATAGGATGTGTGCAGATATTTACACATTTAAACTAGTCTTCATACACACACTATGAAGCGCTGGCTGCATTATGGTATCTAAGATGCTGCTGTTGTTGTTATTGTTTGTTGTTGTTATAGACAATCATAATAACAATACTTAATATTCTTCTCCTGCTTCTTCAAAATATTGTTGTTGTTGTCGTTGTTATCATGTCCAGTTATCTTTTGAATCATAATTTGCACTTTCTTTGCCTGCGTAGAGAAGGTCTTATAATGAGATGATCTATTAATTTAATGAAGATCATGGAATCCTTTCATTTATAATTCTGGACAATTCATGCTTTATTAGACATGCTATGTTACTGCAAGACAGCACCGAGTTGCATTGTCTGTTTGTCCCAAAAAAAAATTTTTTAATGAGTTGTACATTCAATATATTAGTCACTTTTTGCTTTTTTTTGTGAAATGCCAGACAACATTTTATCTCTGAGCAGAATGGAAAAATGTACATCCAGCGAGCTGGTGGTGAATATTATTTAATCACAACATTACAATGAGTTTAATGTTGAGAAATTGAACACATTCTTCTTCCTGGAGCACGTCTTTGAAGTAATTTGTACTACACTCTCTATATTGTTTTGCATTTCCTTTGTGTTCAATTTGTTACATATTTTGCTTGTCAGTTACATTCCATCACTGTCTTACTGTGTAACACAGGGATTCTTTTTTGGTCTTTTTCAGTAGTTGGCTCAGTAGAACAAAATGGTAAAATGTCATCTGTAATGTAAAGCTCTTTATTGTCCTGATGCAGACTCCATAGAGAGCGATTCATTGATATCCGATCTTGTAATAAATCAGCCACGGAGGCGATATATAGCCCACACTCTGGATGGAAGGGATCGTTTTTCACTCCAGAGGGTCGAGGCCCTCTCTGGCAAACTTTTTGATGTGAATTGCATCACAACTAAAAATAGCTACTACACATACTTTATATCTGTACAACAGCTCTCACTCAACTGTCAAGATTAACTGGAAGAGTGGACACATTTTTTTCTCAGTTTCTTCAACATTGACAACCAAAAGATACTGGCCTAGATTCAATATAACAGATTTAGCTTAAATAAGGGCAAATGCAATTCAATCTGTCAAGACTTACATTTAATCCAGTCAATCAATCAATCTATCTGTCAATCAAACTGAAATTCTATTTTCTTTTTTAAATAATGTGCAGCATAAAGCCATATGCAAGGCATTAGGAACAGATTTACAAAGTGTAGTTTTCTCGCAATAAGAAGAAAGAAGAATATTTTTTTTTTACAGTAAAAACAAAACAAAATATTACATACAATTAACATGTATACTATAAAACATTGGTGTCTATTTAACTAGATTTTTATTTTTGGGTTATATTTTGTATTTCAAAATAATGTTCCTTTTTATTATTTTTTCTATGTGTAACCTATATTTATCCTGCTACAATAGGCTTTGGCTGGGCAATTTGTGTACGTTGCTGATTGCCCCACAGTTTTCTATTTAACCTGATTCAATCTTTTGGTTTCTTTTCTGCTCTGTAGCTTTGTTTGGAGCGGTTGCGGCCGTACTCGTGGGTGGGGCATTCTCCAGAATAGTGGTGCCTGTCCCACACATTGCATGTTGTCATTGGTTGTAGTGCTAGTGAAGTACACTGACACCTTTTTCACTCTTTTGCAGTGCGTGTGTGTGTGTGTGTGTGTGAGACACCTGGAGCACGAGCACGCGTGGTGGTGCAATGGTTGGTCCCTTGGTGAAGGTACAGCCCCCTGCAGTCGGTTGTCTGCTTGCTGCCCTCCATGGTTTTATGGTTGTTTTATTGCATACTTACCTATGTGTTGAGGAAAACCATCTTGTCTCTTAAGGTGAGAAAGCTAAGGTTATATCTTTGGGTAACAGTCCAAAGGTGGCATAGTCTGGTATTACAACAAGACCTCACTTTTGCAGTTGGTCACATTTGTATTTCATTCATTCATTCATTCATTTTTTTATTATATTACCAGGGCAGATGGAAATAATTTTGGAGTAGCAACAGTCTATTTTCCCACGGTGTAATATGTTACCTTCCTGTGTTCCTGCTCCTCATTTCCACCACCTGCAGGATACACTGTCATTTCAATGACTGGAAGCTGATGGTGGAAAACAGAAAGGTCATGACTGTGGCTATCAGAATGAGAGGCCAAGCGTCATACTCTCTCCCATGCGCATAGGGTGGACATCGACAGCTTAAGGTTACAGGCAGTCTACCAAAGTACATTCTCAAGTAACAGCACGCTTAAAATGAGGGCAGAGGAGAACCCTACCGTATTGAGGCTTAGTTAAGGTCAGTAGGAAAGGAAGGGTAGCAAACCATGGGAGCCACATCTGAGAACAGGTGGTCTCAAAAAAAAAAGAAATTTTAAAATACAGCTTTCAAAAATGAAATACAAGGTTTAGATTAGTAAGATTACAAAAAGGTTTCTTTTGGGTTACAAAAGAGTGGAACCCATTTGTCGGAAAGGACCGACCTAATCAAACTAATCCTGAAATGTTCATACCAATCTGTTTTCTATTTTTTATTCAAAGGACAAGTGAAAATCGTTAGCATTTCATATGACCTTTTTTTGCACTCTTCTACAGACCTTTTTCAATGTTATACTGTTTGTCATCAAATTATGATGTCAGGTCATGAACATGTCATGACTTTTAAATGGACCACTGATGATAAAGTGGATTTTCGTGTTCCATAGTTCCATAGTTCCATAGTTTCTCTTAAAATTGACATTTTTGGATATGAGTTTCCATTCAAAATAGTCTAAACACTTCAGTTTAACCATACTGAAAACTGGAAGCCATAGCAACACACAAAGCCACTGTTTAGACAAGCCATTATTTAGAGCCAAAATGGCACTATGAAAGCCATGTTACACAAGTCTTCCTCCCAACAACATTCATGGCGACTGAACAGACTGAAGTGGCTCAATAACTTGTTAGCAGCTAGCTAGGTTAGTCAGTTGATCACCTTAAGTTAGTTGTAAAGGATTGAACTTTGTATTTATAATAGTTATTGTACTCTTTATTTATAATAGTGTTTTGGGTTGAACATATGTGACGCGATTAAATAGAATGATGCGCAGATCCATTTAAGAAATCATGTTTGTACAAAATGTTTTTTTTTTTCAGAAATGCCCTCTAAAACATTTTGAAATTACAAAATTTCATACGCCCATAAGAAAACATCTTGTGTAACGCATATTCACATATTTGGTATCAGAATGAAATTCCCTGTTTAGACAGCTAGACCTTGTGTGTCAGACCACAAACATTTAAGAGTTATGCAGCTTTTGAGGTAGCAAACAAATTAATTATTGTTGCGAAGAAAAGGATGATACTATTTGATTGGTTCAGATAATGGAGGTGAACATCACTGGCGCTTTGAAGAATCCCACTGTTGGCTGTGACACTTCTCAATGTAATCAAAGCAATTCCACGGTTTGTACCATATAAATACATGTACCCATGTAATCACAAGATTCCGTATTACTGTATATAACAAGCTTGTTCGAAACAACATGTTACATTACAATTTCTAATGTTGGAGATATTTGGCTTTCAATGATAGCAACGTGGGACAATAGGCAATGGAATATTATTAAAGTTTGACAATGACTGAAAAATGGAAGTAATTAAGTCAGATATGTTCAAGAAATTACAAATATGCTTTGCAAAACAAAAGGCTAACCACACCTAGCTATACCTCACAAGCACAACAATTGAGCAAAGATTGATTAAGATATACTTTTTTTAAAAGGTAGGATATTTTTGTGGCCTCCTGCGTGGTCCAGTGGTTACAACGTCCGACGCTGGCCACGGAGACCGGGGTTCAATTCCCCGTCTCGCCAAGTGTCGGCTCTGGCCGGGAGTGCCACCAGCGGGCGGCGATTGGCTATCTGCCCCAGGGAGGGGGGAGGGAAGCCGACGTGACGTTCACTGCGTAGAGTGGCCCTGTAGTACCGGGGTTACGGTCGACGGCTTGGCGAGTGCCGTCTCGGAAGAGGCGTCACTTCGCCTTCGTCACTACCGGTCACAGGACTACGGCAGCGAACTCACATTACTAGGGGGGGATTGACATAAAAATAGCGGGTCTAATTGGCTACCAAAATGGGAGAAAATCTGAAAAAAAAAAAAAAAAAAAAAAAAAAAGGTAGGATATTTTTAACCTGGGGATTCAGTATGGAATAAGTAGAACGTCACATTTTTCACACTACAATCTGGTGTAACCATTCCTTTTCTAGACATATGGTTGCTAGTGAGATTTGATGGGAAAGTGTGGAAAGTACTGCTGAAAAAGGCAATTTTCTCAAAAGTGGGTTTGCAAGTTTATCAAAATTAAAAAAAACATAACTTTCTCAAAAAAAAAAAAAATCTGTGCATAATGATTATTTTTAAGCTATGATTCTGTACATTCATAAACTGTATAAACAAAAAATGTGTGATTTCAGCCCCATTTGCTGGAGCCAGCCACATATAGCAATTGTTGTGGATGACTAGTAGTGGAGACAGAGATCTAACAATAGCTAGCTAAGCTGTAGCTTGCTGCCTAACCACTTGACTTAGTTAACTGGCTACCTCGCCAATTTATGTGGACATGATAATATACCTTGGCAGTTTAGTCTGGCTCAATAATTTTACCTATACTGACTTATATTTAGTCAAAGAGAAAGTTTGATTGAATCCTCAGCAGCCTGCCCAGTGGTGAGTACGTTGTTTGAAGTAGACCAACATAGTTAAAGTACCATAGCAGGTATCAAAGGATTATGTGTCAGTCCATAGGTCAAGATAAGGCGTGTGGTGCTGAGGTGTGAATTTCCCATCTTTTTGGGGTTTTGTCAACCATTGTCACCCACTTAAAATGTAGTTATTCAGTTTAATTTCCTGTATCTTTGGCTTTTGCCAGCCATTATCTCTCACTTAATATATGTATATATATATATATATATATATATATATATAAATTGACATATAAATACCCATCCACACACACACACAATCCCAAATGTCAATTTATTAGTGTGTTTCCAGATTGCTTGCTTAATGTGTATGCTGTAAATGCGAACGTTTGAGTTAGAGTCTAACATACATGTGTACGTATGTTTATATATGCATTTAATGACCACCTAAAAATAATGTATGATATCAAATGGAGCGTAAGATTTGAGTGATGCAATTTCACTGTTTTCTGTATTTGGCTTGAAATGGACAGATTCAATTGTGCATTGTCTTTACAAGAGAAATGAATAGCAATTTAGGATCACAATTATACACATCTACAGATATGATGAGACGTTGGAGAAAAGTCTGAATGAGCAGTGCAGGGATATTTATACAGGCTGTATTTCCTTTGGCCTAAGAATGCATTCCATTTTATTCTTCTTTAACACTTGACACACTTGGCCACGACTGCTCTCTTCTACATTCAATATTTACATGTGACACACAACTTATTAGTTTGTGCAAAGCGCTGCTGTGAAAGTTAAGGATACGCAGACTATATTATGGTATACAGAAGATGGCAAATGTCAATCATCACTGAGTGAAAAAATATTGGCTCTGTGATACAATCTCTCCCCTTCATTGCAATGTGTGTATTGATGTAAAACAGAAAGGCTGATGTAATGCTGTTAATGAGATGGAGTAATCTCAAAATAATTTGTGATGCAAACAATGGAGACCTAACTAGGTCAAGATTCACGTAGCATGACGATCAAGCTTGCATTCAAATTTATTCAATTAGCGAGACCAGTAAGAGTACCTTTAACAGGGGCAGATTAGTGTATGTTAAATAGACTTTTACCCTTCTTTAAGTAATATTTACTATAGGCTCTACATCAATCTTGTTCCATGTATTAATTTAACAAATGCATAGGAATACGCATTTATTCCGTACCTTACAAAATATGAATTTATAACGATTGTTTGACCAAAATTATACGATATTTTTATTTTCTTTCTCAGTAAAAACAATGTTATGAGAATCACTGATTCCCAATTGCACAAAATAAAAATTCACAGCAACCACAAAGCCTTCCCCTTTGGGAGACATATGCTACCAGTTAACCACTTTTGGAAGTGGTTGGACTTTTCCCCAACTGGAGTGGCTGAGGTCTGTTCACGACTCTCTCTCTAGGGGTTTGAGGCTTGGCCAGCGGCAATAAAGCAGGAATGTTTGGACATTTTGACACGGGGTCTTGCCTGTCAAACAGCAGCTTGGCCCTCTGTGAGAACTGGGGGCTAAGGCAGGAAAAGGGGTCACTGACCACTGACCCAGCCGGAAACAAAGACAAAAAATGAAGTGGGAGGGAGAAGATGAACTTCCGTGCATGGAAGTGTGTTTTTTAAGGAGTGAGGAAGGTGTTATTTTCAGGTGACCTGAAAATAGGTTTTGCTCCTTAAATGGTTAGAGCATTAACGGTAGCCATTTTCTTTTTTTTAGAATGACACAGCAAAGATGCAATACATTTGTTTTTATCACTGATTGTTCATTGTATAATCCTGTAAAATGTGCATCTGTGTATTGATAATGTTGAGCTGACAATTTATTCATCAGGATATGATAAGGGTATAATGTTGTGATGTGTGAGAAATGCATGAGAAATGTTAATCAAAACCTATGTGTATATATAATACAATATAAAGTATTATCATTTATAGAAAACAATATAATCTACGTAGGTTTATGATTTATTTATTTTTATTTAACAAAATCAGTATTCAGTATTTCAACTGAAGAGTACAAGAAATTGTGTAATACATTGTGACTTTGTTGAAAGCCATGCATTTTGGTGGTTGGGTTTATCTTATTTTTACAAATAAATGCCCAGGAAATAATTTCCATCTCCCAAGGACAGGATAGAACAATTACTGGCATAGGAAACTACCAGAAAACAAACTGAAAAGTCATGATTTGCCAAAGTTCACCCAGCCAGTCCCTCCATAATTACTGCTAATCATTTGACCTTTGACCTCTCTAATTACATCCTTTCAATGGCTTTTGTTGATTCGTTAAGAACTCGTTATTAATACACTAACCTCTAAAGGGAAACAAAGCCCTCTAGATTATGTTAGTGGAACTATATTGACTTACATTATAGATCTCTCTTCGCTTCATCTCTGAGGCAACTGTTGTAATCTGATATGGCAAACTAATGAATAAAGACATTATGTTCTGCACTAGAAAATAGCCGTTTGTCACGAGGCATGCATAAAATATCAGATTTATTTATTGACAGAATTGCTCCAGTATTAATTCAAACAGCGTGCCATTTTCACCGTATGTTTGCTCGCACTGACAGCTGCAATTGCCTCATAATTTTCACAGTCCAAGGTACCAGTCGGCTAAAATAAATTACAAAAACCTTTACCTGTGGAAGTCTGCTTCCCAGCAGTGTCATGTGTTGACGTGCAGGGCAGCAGTGGTCATGCACCATGCACAGTATAAATGTGATGTTTTTTGTCACCAATTGCAGTGCCCATACTCCAGTGATAAATAAACAGAGCAGGAAATCAAACACATTCAAGTATGCCAAGATTTGTTTATTTGTTTTTGTTCTTTTTGGCCTACATGATTAACACATTTAAAACACACACACACACACACACACACACACACAATTAGCATTTAAGTGGTAGACAAATTTGTGCTGTCCCTTCAACGAGCTGCTCTTTGTCACTGAGCCGCAGTAGGATATGCCTTCTGGGGTAAGGGGGTGAAGAGAGAATTGGGACCAGCCTGGAAATTAGACCACACTAATTGTCCTTCAGTCCACCTCAATTACACCAGGTTTTCGAGCAGTGAAATTAATTGTGAACAGGGCATGACACTGGTCAGAGGGGACCGCATTGTGGGAAAATGTAATCATGTACGCTACAGTGCTTTGGAGACAAAAGCCATGTTGCGAGTTACCTTACAACAATACAGTGGGAAACAAGCTTGGCTCACATTTGCTCCTCTTCTGCAAAACGAGCGCAATCTGCACGATGCGACTGATTTACTATTGAGGTGAATATTCAGTCCGTATATATTTGATTCATGTTACTATCACAGCAGTATCTCACAATACTTTTTTTGTGGTCAGTAAACCATTTCTTGTTTGTTTTTAAGGTATACTTGGGATCATTGTCCTGCTGAAAGCCATCCATTTGAGGCCGAATTTCAGCTCCCTGGCTGAGGGAAGGTTTTTGGCCAAAATGTCTTTGTACTTGCTATATTTCATGATTTAATTGACCTGAGATGCAAAACAACCACATAACATCAAAGGTCCATCCCCATATTTCACCGTACGTATGACATTCTTTTCAACATTAATCAACCTTCTTCCGATGCCAAACCCAGCGCTGGTGTGAATGACCAAAAAGCTCCATTTTGATCTCATTTGACCATCTGATTCCAATCGGAATTCCACTGCCATTTAGCAAACTTTTTAAAAAATATTCCTCGATAGAGGCCTTTTTCTGGCAACCCTTCCAAAAAGCCTATTGACATGGACATAACATATGATGGTAGACTTGGAGACTTTGTGTCCCCAAGATGCAACCAAGTTTTGTAGATCTCCAATTGTTTGCTTCCCAAACCATCTGCCTCACTGGGGATAAAATGCACTTATATCCTCTACCAGGCAGGTTTACCACTATTCCAGTTCTTTCCCTTTCTCCATGGTGATGGAGGACAAATTAATTTACCTAATTTGTATACCCCAGTGAAATAGGAAGCTATAGGAGGTTCCCTAAGATTGTAATGAACATGTGAGATGAGCATGTTAATGCAGATTTATTTTTGTTGGATTTTATTTAAAAGAATTATTAGGGGTATGAATAATTGTGACGCATATCTTTTGGGGGGAAATAAATATTTATTGTTAAACAAAATCCTTTTGCGAACCATCTTGTAAGTCACTCTGGATAAGAGCGTCTGCTAAATGCTTAAAATGTAAATGTTAAATGTATTAGTACACAAGGATATATGTTTTTGAGCATACAATATAGGTCACTACCTGTATTATTTATTTTGCAACCTGTATTGTGTCATTTTTGTGTAAATAATGTTTGAGGGTACTATATCTTCCCTGAGAAATCAACTGACACATCTGACACTGGCCTGGATTCAATCAACATTTGCTCTTAACTTTGACTTACAAATAAGTCCTTTTTTTCCACAAGCACAGTTTGGCAACCTGATTTTACATTTAAGGACAAATGTTGATTGAATCCTGTCTCTAGTGTTCACTCCAAATCTGCCAGAAGGAATGGGGAACAAACCCATAAAAACCCCTTTGAGAAATACACAGGCACAAGTAGCTGGAAGCTCTGCTGCAGCCTGTAACCAGACAATGGAAATCTCTTTCAATATGTGTGACCATTAGGGATAAAGCATAGAAATATGTGTAGTGCTCATAACTCCAACACTGTTGGGCCAGCCAACTGAACAGAAAGCAATTTCAATGATCATCTCAAAATCTAAAAAAGATGAGACTATAAACTTGGTGTTACGTGCTGGCAAGTTTTTCCCCTTTCGCTATAAAAACACTCAGCAGCATCATTCAAACTGTCAACGTTTCACTATTTATTGTCTGCGTGTTGTTGCACAACTTGAGCAGACCTGGTGCAGCTAGAAAAGAGAGAAAAGGTTTAGTTTTGCTGCCCTTTTTTTTTACACAAACTAATTTCTCCACAGATGGCCGAAGCAGAACTGTGGGTCGTATAGAGCTTTGCATTATTAATGTGAGCTTATGGAATCATCAGACAGAGTCAATATGTCATTCTGTGCAGATTAGCATCAAGCTCAGTTAGGATGGGTCCTAAGGTAAATTTTGCCCCAGGTTATTTTGCTCATTTGTGATTAGCATATGTACTGCAGGTTTATACATCAACAAAGGCATTTATGCTGTCTGGGTCACCTTATTTGTGTAGGGCGCAACAGCAGCTGGTAAAAATAAAATATTCGCATTCTGACAAGTTTTGCTGTGAAAGACCAAATCCTCAGTTAAAAGTGCCAACTGGTGCAATTTTGTCATTATTGGCAAATGTAAGGAAGAGTAGACATTTCAAAGAAATTACATCTATGTCACAAAAGCAAACACTACAGGCAAATCCATTTGGTTTCATTTCTGGCAAACTTGTAAGAACTCGCTGAAATCCTTAAGTAAACTGGATGTGGGACTTCAATATGTCTGTGCTATTCAGCTGGGACAGAGACTAAATTACCAGTTGATCTTCAGTTATTAAAGGCATTGTTTCAGCTTACCAACGCTGCTTTTCTTTGACTGGTACATAGAGGCTCTGTTGATTGTTTGTCTACTGTCAGAGCAATATCTCCACACTCTGTCTTCTTTCCCCAGAATGAAATAGCTATTTCTGGGATATCTGTGTACACAGCAGCCTGTTCTGAGACTACAACCCAGACTACAGTACATTGTATGTATCTTTGTGTATGTCATTACTTTTTAATGTCAATATGTCATTACAAAGTAAATTGAATTATACAGTACTCAGTGGCGCAGTGAGGGTTTTGGTCGAGGGGGTGTGATTAGGCTCAAGTTAGCCCCCTTGAATCCACCCCAACCCCACATCCATACACGCACACACACACACGTGTGCGCCAATTTTTACAAGGGAACCAATGGCAAAAGCGGTTGGTAATATCATACTAATAAATGTATGATGAAAAAGCCTATCCAGAGCACAGACATCCTAAGTTAAATGGTTAAATAAAAACATATATACAAAATAAATTATTAACAATTCAATGAGGAGGCACTTTATTTAAACCTACCTCACGACATTGCATGATGTTCCATTCTGTGAAGGACGGTTCTCTGGGATGCCCCAAATATAAATGCTAAATCTCCTATGGTGAGACCATGCAGTAGATATGTCTCTATGGTCTCAGCAGGAATATTGCTGAAGTTGGATGGCCTTATCTCACTAATGTGGTATTATACTATGGATTTCTTTTTTACTGTGGGCAATTCTTAATGTGTATTGAAGCTGCCAAACAAATTTCCCTCTTTTGGGATAATAAAGGTCTTCTAATCTAATCTAATCTAATGCCATGATAAGCGGAAAATATCCTGCTCTTGAGGAGCCAATTTCCAAATGAGATAAACAGAATGTGTTATTTGTGTAAGTGACACGCCATTACCGGGAAGCGGGCAGTGACCTGTGTCAGTGAACTGTCGCAGTGCGCCATAATTGCCACTGCAGCAGTGCCCTGCAGTTTGGTGGATGCTCACTTGCCCCACAGTGTACTTTGCATTCTAATGCCCACATCCTACAGCATGGACAGATTGACAAATGGCTGCTTGAAAGTAAGTCACCGCCCTCCTCCCCCAACCGTGGGAGAACAATCATGAATGTGGGTACCGTCTTCAGGACAGGCTGATCTCCCTGAGAAGTCAGCAGGACCTGAGGGGGATAAGCTGCCTCTTCACCTCCATGAGCTCACGTTCTTTGTGTCTGCCGATTGGACAGAGACGTTGGAAAGTGATTTAAGTGAGAGAGGAGTCCCGGGGCTGCCTGAGGCAGCTCCAGTTCAGTTCCTGCTCTTCAGAACGCATAGCTTGTACCCACGTGCGCCACATTCCTGAACCATGGCCAGGGCCTGGCTGCACTCATGCTCTCTGCCTCAGATCCACATGCAGGGAAACTCGTGCAATAGAATATCCCATCACAGGCAATACTAAAGGGGCTTATTTATGGCCCAAGCCCATATTTCCCTAGGAAGAAAATGGGATTCTTCTATACTAGATTTCACAGAAAATTCCACATGTCATAGACATCCAAAGAGTCTGCTTTCCAGGACTCCCTAGCAAGCGGCCATCTCCTTAGGATGCCAATAAAACAGACTATTTCGGTCTAAATAATCAGTCTAGTCATGCCTCTTTCACTGAACGAAAACTGTGGAATACTGTCAGTATCCACACACATACTGAAACTGAGGCAATGGGGGAGGCGCTGTGGGCTGAAAGGTCTTGCTTGAAACTGCCACTGTTGCGCAGAGCTTCAGGGAAAGTGCTGGCATCGCTTGGAATCATGTGCACAAGACACCCAGCACATCAGGTACATCACTGGTGAGCATCAAGCCTCTCCTGATGTGACGCCACTGTGTGGATGCAGGTTGAGGAATGGATGGAGCATTTGAACTTTGAGGATGTTTTATTATGCAAGCCATCTGAGGATTTCTTCCTCAAGAATGTATCACTATACTGTTTGTGATATACTGACAGAATGGCCATATTACTATAGCCACTGGCAGAACAGTAACAGAGACCAGCAGGGCACTTTAGAAGTCAGTCCCCACTCACTATACCATTCACAAATGTGAATTATGTTGACAGACGTTGACCTAACACTGATTGTGCTTTTGGCTAGAATATAGGCCTTGATATTATAGGCTCTCCAATAATGTCCAATAGCCTATGTCTTTACTATGCTGGTTGTAGAAGGTTCTCGGATCCAACCAAATCTGAGTTGAGAGAATGTTTTTTTATCATTATACATTTCTTACAAAGTTGTTATGGGTGTTATTCATTAAATGTACTGACTTTCTGATCTACAACTACATCTGTTTTTTCTTGATAAACAGGAAAGATTATTATGTTATGTGTTCAACATTTTTTAGAAGGCATAAATTGCATTTGCATTTTTAAAAATCAGATATGCAACAATTGCATTACTTGCATTAAAATAACTTGACTGGATCTAACCTTGACTGGGCTCTGAATGTTTAAATTATTATTATTATTTTAAAATATATATATTGACATGTAAAGAGGTTTTTCTAAATGAAGCTTGTGGCTTTAAGAGATCAAAGTGCTATCTGCGGGAAAACATTTATTTATTTTACAAGCCATGGTTTCAGGTCTCTGTTCACTCGAATGGAAACTTCCGGCTGGTAGTAAGGTCAGCTTGCATCATTGACAGTGAGGGTCGGGTTACAAGATACAGTTCAGGATACTCAATCATGTATGTGAGTACTTTATACATACCATAAAGCACATCACATTTTAATTGTAGCTGGTATTCCCTCTTAAATTGGCATATACTTTAAAACCCTGACCCCTGCAATGGAATGTTTTATTGACCAAAATCCATGAGAAGCCACAGACAACAGTTGAAGGCAAATAAATGTCAACCTCTATAAATTACAATATGGCCGGTAATGACATACCATGGGCGTAATTGTCACAAATCTATGATCATCCTTGAAACAAAGTCTTTGCCCATCCTGTTATAGCGTCCATGTTGTGTCCAAATAAGCAAAAGAATAAAGAAGCAATTTAAACTGAGAAGGGACCCCAATAAATAATCTTACAGTCAAGAAACTTCAAAACTTAAATTATCTTTGCTGTGGCTTTCTTTGGCTTCCCACCAGCCATATGTTACTAATGAAAAATAAGATACAGCCGAGGACCGAAAGCACCACCATACCACATCACAAGTGATCCACAACACAATACCTATTTGAAGAGGTGGCAATAAATAAAATCCAGCTAACCACTTTAAGTTTAAGAGCTGTCAGACATTATAGCATGTGTTTCAAAGAGTGGTGACCAAAACAGATATGGAACTATATAAATCCTCTGGAATAAAGTTATATTGTCTCTGAAATACAAACATGGAAAGAACAGGGTGCTGCTGTCACCATTTTTGTCAAATCTTTTGACTTTAATACCTACCAAATAATTCCCTCTGCTTTATTACACATGCCACCTTGTACTCTCTTCTCCAAAAATACAATATAATGTGGTAAAGAATGTTTATTCTTTATTTTAGAATGCCTTTCCCTTTTCTGATCACTGTGCTTCAAGATGCCAAGTGTATTTCTGCAGTAGTAACAACACTAGCCATATTTCGCCAACCTTTGTCTCCAGCCATATATATATATATACATTTAAAGATTGTTTATTCTCTGAGCTGGGAAACTAAAAAATAAGGCCATTGTGTGACACTGCAACAAAGTGTACCTTCCTTCATATAACTATGGATCGATGCATTGTCCTGTGATTGTTACATTACCTGTATTTGTCCTATGAGGAGGACCTGCAGAAACCTTACTTTTAGGGGACTTCCTTCATTCTAATAAAGGAGGAGCATGCACTCAAGTTAATTAAGTATTTGTGAGTGATTCTAGCCCCTAAAACATTGTTTATTTTCTAATGTGCATAATTATGTCTTGAAAATGTGACTTGAGAAACAAAAAATGAGAAACGGTAGGTGAGCCGATACGAGACGATTGTCGGTATCAACATCACATGTTTGCGCTCACAACTGCACTTTCCCCTCCACTTTGAATTTTACTTTGGGTCAAGGGTGATATTTTGCACAATCTCGACCCCTTGCAGTTTGGAAGCGGACCTGGGAGATCATCCACCCACACCCTTGTCAGCCTCCTTTGTGAAGGATCCTCTGATCCACTATCGGCACCTTAGTTACCACCGACTTCTCTAACGCCTTTGATATGGTTGATCTCACCAATGGCATGGAGCGCCTCATCCAGCTGGGTGTGTCAGGCCTGCTTTGACGGCATGGCTATATAGCTTTGTGTCTGGGCAAAGACAGCGTGCTCGCTATCAAGACCGTTACTTGGACTGGGAAAAGTCACAGGAGGCGTGGCCCAAGGTAACATTCCTCGCTATTATAGACAGTGCTGCTCATGACATTGACAAGCTCTGTAAACCTAAATCGAATATAATATATGCCATTTAGCAGACGCTTTTATCCAAAGCGACTTACAGTAGTGAATGCATACATTTTTCAGTATATGTGGTCCCAGTTGTAATTGAACCCACAACCTAAGCGTTGTCAGCGCCGTGCTCTATCTACTGAGCCACACAGAACCACTGCTTCATGTATATTAAAAAAACAACGTCGCCACATCATAAGCTTCCTTGGATCAATGTGTGCAAGATAGTCGTATGTTGCTCAACCCAATTAAATGCAAAGTCCTATCAGTCTGCTTAATGAAAAATCCCTGTGTTTCACACCTACTCCGTATCTCAGGCCAAGAGGTACCGATTTGCAAGGATGTCAAAGTTTTGGGTGTCACAGTTCTGTACAATCTGACATTGAATATACAGGTTGCTGTGATGATTGAAAAGGTAAACCCAAAATTATTCTTTATGTGGCGTTTAAAAAGATTTTGTGCCTACCTGCGCACAGTAATGGAATGCACAGCTCCAGTTTGGCATGGCAGTTTACTGGAGTATACATTGACCTAAAGCGTGTTAAAAAACGCACATCGCATAATTTTAGGACGAGCATAACCCGGTTATACCAATGTGCTCCTCTCACTATTCACCCCTAAGTTGAAGGACAGAAGGGATACTCTGTGCAGGGACTTGGCTAATAGCCTCCTCGATTTGCCCTTTAGAATCTGGACACCAGAAGGAGAGAAGGACGCCAGAAGCAACCGCCGGCTCCATCCCCCAAACGCAAGAAGGGAAAGATACAAGAGATCCCGACTCCATAAAAAAAAAAAAAAATGTTATACATTTATTGTTATATTATTTATTTTTTCCCATTTTTCCCCCAATTTGGTTGCCAATTATACCCTCTATTTATTTCAATTCCCCACCCCCACGAGTCTGCCGCCCGTCCTCCGGGAGCGAGACACACATTCCTGGCCGATTGCTCCCGCCTCTTCCGAGACGGAAATTCTTCCACGGACGCCTTTAACCTTCTCCTCGACGGACAGCCAAATGCCGCCTCGGGGCTGGGTTGTTGGGGCTGATGACCAGGGCCGGTCTGGTAGAGACGCGGGTTTCGAACCGCGTCCCTGACAGGCAGCGCACACCAAAGTGTGGCATGTTAGACCGCCACGCCATCCGCCGCCTGCCGACTCCATTTTTAGTACAACGGATCAATGATTCTTAAATATTTTGCTACCCCTCTTTTTTTCACATTTTCCAACCACAGAAAAGAAGGAAAAACTAAAAACAATGACACCTAATGGATGGATCTTTGCAACATTGTTCTAACATTTTAAAGATGTTAAGTCTATTGTCTGTAAACTATGTTGAAATATTTCATGTGAAACATTTTATGTTCTTTTTTAATATTTATATGCATCCTCACTGTCTTTTTGAATTATTAATTGTGTCATTGTAGTGCCCATGAATTTCTGTAAACTCAACTGCTATGTGGGTTCCAATAAAAGTAAAGTAAAGTAAAGCACTTTATTGTTTGTCTTTCATGAAATCATAGTTTGTATACTTCCAGACTGCACCACATCTTGGTGAATGCATCACTTTGATGATATTTCTGCTTCCATGGTTTACTTCAGTAGCATCAGGCAAAAAGTTGTATTCTTTCAATGAGCTGAACCAAAAGTTTGCAGACAAGCTGTTTCAGAATGTCAGCCCTTTACACATATTTACATTGATGGAACCTTTCCAGAACAGTCAGTGGTGCAACATTTGTCATTGTGAGCACTGAAAATCCCAAAGGGTCTGCCTTGGAACTTCAGAAATAATGCATCAGGAAGCTTCACGTTTCCCTTGGTACTAGTCTGAACCTTATGCGGATGCTGAGAGGTTGTTCTGAATTGTTGCTCCTGCACTGTTGGATGGATTAAGGTTCACTGGGTGCTGGGATGAGGCAGGGACTCCATTCTCTCTCATGACCTGAGCGAGATTTGAAGCAGGGATTTCAGGCCATAGAGCCGGCGATTAGCTCACAATGCCGACCATGCATGCTCACAATGCCGGCCCACGAGGGAGAGATGAATGTTTGTTTCCAAGCAGTGGGTCAGGAATTTGCTTGTGTTTTCTCCACAGAAATCAGTGACCTGTCCCGCGATCCATGCAGCCAGCTTGTTCAAAGAAATCAATTACGCTCATGAATGTACACATGCACCCATAGGACTGCAATTAAAAAAACACCAAATTACAGTGTGCGGTTCCCATCCCCTTGCTATGACTCACTTAAACACAGGACTGCGGCAAATGCACAGCTGTCTTGCCTTGCAGCGAAGAGCATTCTCCAGCAGTACAGGTCCGGTACACAGCAGGACTAAGGTACGGGGCACAAGTATGTGGCACAAGCTAACCACTTGATAAAATAATATTATCATCTAATTTTATTATAGTATTTTATTCCTGGGAAATGTATAAAGCACAGTCATTTGATGTTACATCTTTTGTTTAGATATACAATAAAGCCTTTTAAATGAGTTTCATATTTACCTCATATTTATCTGGGGCACGTAATTAGACAGATAAACAATGATATTGCTGATTGTATATTACCAGTAGCTAGATCTGATGCAAAGTTTGAGCAAAGTTTGTGCTCAAAAAGGGGTGACCTGCTCAACCCCCAATCACAGTCCAAAACCTCAAGATGTTGATTGCATGTCAACGCATTTCTGGAACTGATTTCAACATTATGCAAGTCATTTTCATATTCACAAATTTTATTTAAAATGTGAAGTTAACTTTGTTAATAGAACAGTATACAATATAAATGCAATCCAAGCCATGAACATACAAGCAATTCAGCACATAATTATGCTCAACAGGTTAGCTGATGTATTATATTCATAACGTATAATAAATAATCATTATTGTCTCCTCTTTGTAAAGGCTGTGTGTAAAACATGAAATGAGATAAACTTCCAAAGGAATGAATACCATTCATTAAATGACTATCTTTGGTCTATTCTGACAATGTCCTATTAAACAAAGGCACGAAGGTTGTGTCCAATGAAAGGGTAGAAAAACACTCTTGCTTTGGGAGTTCCATTAAAGGGACATAACATTTAGCAAATGAAGCCTCTCTGAAGAGCCTGGGAAGAATGTGAAAGGCTCAACGTTATGTCAATAACGATTTGACTTGCTGCATCTCCACCTCTTTTGTGATTAAATTAAGGTTTAATATGTTAATATGAGGTTAAATATGTCCCCTTTGACGAGGCTCACAGCGGGTGACTCCTCCAAGACAAATATGAATATTACATAAATGTATCATTGTGTGTGAAGACACCGTTGAGGAAGGGGGGCTTTGGAAAAAAAATAACAAAGTTTCACCACCACCTCCCAACATCGCCATAATGGAGTGTCAACTGCTCTTTATGGAGTGTACCTCCCACCTCAAGAGCATTTATTCACTCACTGTCACAATTCACGGCCATCATTTCCTCACAGTTTAATGGCTTCAGAGGTCCCTTTCATCCCTTTGTCATCACACCACTGTCCCTTTCCCATTCTGGACCCCAAACAAGAAAAATGGTCTGTTAGAGGACCGCCGCCCCTGACCTCTCTGCTCCTCAAGAGGGGACTCCCTTGGTCCCTTTTGTTCTGCACCCCAGTCCCCCTCGCCTAGCCAAATCAGACCCTTACTGGGCCCAGGGGAGAGGGAACTGCTGGAAGTCTCATTGTGTTCCCATTCATTACCAAGACAAAGGGCTCAGAGCAAACCTTGAGTCCAACCAACCACACACTCCAGAGACAATGTCCACAAAACTGACAGCACACACTGAGAAAGGAATGTCATTCAATTGAGGCTGGTTCAAAGAGCCACACCAGTTCACCAACAACACCGGAGCATCTTGTGTGTAAGGGACAGGGTTGCTAACGGTCCCTCATTTATGGATGACTCAGAATGTTCATAATTCAGGGTCTGCAAACTCGCAAATCGAGAGGTTTATCCATTCATTTGGGTTGAGATTTGGGATACGGGATACAGTAAAATTACTCATTGACTGAAAAGCAAATGTTGTGGTGCTTAAAGCCCCATAAATGCTATTCCTATTACATTATTTTAATTTAGAGCAGTCACTGACTCAAAAGCTGTCACAAACATCACATGCAACCCCCATAAAATGCATTGTGTGACTACAAGCAACAAAAAAATTGATTTTCAGTTGAGTGTTTTCCAGGGTTCAGTTTTCAGAGTCATTTACCTCATTAACATTTAAAAAATGTTCCCATTTTATTGATATCTAATAAAATATCCAGGAGTGCAAAGGGGTGGCATGTACAAAAATGTAATCCCTGTGAGTTACTATGGGTAAGGGTATAACATTTAATGGAAAAAAACAAAAAAACGACACAATATGAAATAAAAACTGCAGCAGGTGCAGTGAGGCACCAATATCAATACAGTAAGCATAACCCTACCTTGGATATCGGGTAACTGTTGTCTCTTGCCTGTTGTCTGCTGTGTTTATGCTTATCCTCCATAAATCAATACATGGAACTGGCTGTGTTTACAGCTAACATTGTGTTTCAGTGTACAAGAGAAACCAAACATACCAGCATTATTGAACAGACCTGATGGCTGCCAGCATGAAGTGAGGAGGTAGTTGGTTCCACATGAGTTGACATTGTCTCAGCTTTTGCTTATTTTGCTTTTGAGTATAAGCAAACACAGATAACAACAGTCCAGTGAATGTGGAGGAAGTTCAACTACATACCCGCAGGACCGCTGCAGATCTAAATGATAATGTGTGTTTGTTAGTATAAGTCTGAAGTCCAAGGTCGTTCTATCTTTAGAGCAAATACAGATGAGGACTTAATTTTAGAGATTTTAATTTAATTAATAACACGGTAGCTTATGCAGCTCTTGGGTGGTGTGTTTATGGGGGCAGGTTAACTACAGCATACATCTAACCCATCCATATTTATAATCCTTAAATTGTATTTTCCTTTTTTTTGCTGATTCTGGCGTGATGGTGAATTGAACCCCGGTCTCCGTGGCCAGCGTCGGACGTTGTAACCACTGGACCATGCGGGAGGACTATTTTCCTTTTTGAACAGCAGTATGACTTGCACTTTTCAAAATAATAGGAACTCAGTGTTTTACAGTGTGTGTCCATGTTCACATTAAACACAAGTTTGAGAAGTACGGTAATGTAGAATGAGTGAATGATCACCCCATTCTGTGATATTGATAAATAAATGCATGTGATTTAAATAAATGTAGGAAGATGAGGTACCAGCACAGCTCAGTGAAGACTCAGGGGCAGGACAGGAGACAGTTTCCACTGGCTCCTTCTTATTGGTTATGAGCGCAAGTCACAAATCCATATTGAGGCTGTGATACCACATAAATAGGTGAAATTAAATAATGTGTACTGAAGAAAAACATTTTTTTACACTTTATATGATGCATTTAATGTATTCCGTGTGATGATGTGGCAGGCTCTGTTACCCTATTCGCCTAATCTGAATTGTTGACAATAACAGCTCATACTTGAACAATTAGCGCTCTTACAACAGAGCAGTGCGTGACTCTGCAATTGGCATAACAAACTATGTTCTCAAGATTTAAATGCATGCTGACATAAAATTATAAGCAAACCTTTGCCAATAACATCAAGTTTTATTTTCACTCAGAAATCACTAGGATGATGTGGATTTATGTCTGATCATGTAAAATGGATTGTTCCCCCCCAATGTTTAACACAAAGTGATGCCCCTTGGTGATGCCCAGAATCAAATCCTTACCTAGTGATGACCGTCTCCCCTGGGGTGCTGCATAATTGGCCATAGAGTCACCCAGGGAATGAGGGCTTCAGTCAGCAGGATACGTAGGGTCTAAGGTGAAAAAAAAACCTGATAAGAAACAAATGGTAGCCTAATAGGAAACAGGTCATCAATGTGGTGAACCTAAAAATAATCTATAATTCATGTCATAACGTCTATGGATACTACTTATTTTTTTCTTGCGGTCTTAGTTTTTATGTTTATTGCAACTAAGAACATGCAAGAGAATGTAATGAGATGGAGTTTTGGGAGTTCAACCTCACAGAATAAATACATGAAGGACATGAGTGAAAACAGGAAGGTTACTCATATACAGAGCCTTACCATTGTCCAAACTTTATGCTTATTACAAGGGCTATTCTTCCCTTGACAGTGCCTCTCTTTGGCTTGATGAACAGGCTAATGCTCTGTAATGGGAGGGCCACTGAAGAAGAGCTGCTTGCAAGGAAATAGTCAAAACCCCTACAGCGGGTTTACGGACAATTCCTAAAAGTACATGTATTCGGTACACAAATACATTAACAATGGAACAACACCGATAATCGCTGACACTTGCCAGATGATCTTCAAACACACCAAGAAAAAGCAACCCTCACTTTTAAGGAGTCTTAGCTTTTAGCCATTCTTTATGATACAGCCAGGCCTTTCTCCCAAGCCCGCACGCACGCCCCCCCCCCCCCTGCATCCCCCAACCCCATTCCCAGTACCGCCCCCCGCCTCCTCCCACAACCCTGCCAGTCTGAGGGGGAAACAATCCATCAGGACTGAGCGTGCTACTGTTTAGGGCTGGGGAGCCGCTGTCTGATAATCACTGTGTACTTTAGGTGGCAGGAGAGGGCCTTGGGAAGCATGCTGGGACCTCACAGGAAGGCCCTGAGGTCGAAGGGCTGTGCCACAAGAGGTAGGAAACAATTAGGAGGCAGCTGTCAGAAGCAAGTAGCGGCCCTACAGCAAACATTCCTCCCACAGCCTGGGAGAGAGGATTAGCGCCGGGGCGGAGGCAGAACAGTCGCATTCTTGTAGTAATCCAGCAAACTCACCGATGAGGATCAAACATTAGGAGGGCACAGAAAAACACCACCCTCCCCAGGACGATCAAATACAAGATTTAACAGCAAAGACACAGGCAGTAAAGGCATAATGGACGCCCCCATGACATTTTCCTTTTTATCCTATTTTCCGTACAATGGTGTGATGGGAACAGGGCTCCATCTTAAAATCTTTGAACATTTCTAAAATCAAGCGGGATTTATTCCATTTCACAATTTTTTTTCTTGATTGGCAACATTACATAAGATTTAAATGTGCTATTTAAATGATATATGCAAAACATTGAATTAATCCGGTACATAGTATTTGCCTCATAGCTGCCAATGGCTGAAAAATGGCATTCCTGACACAATTCACTTAATAATGGCACAGATGGTTCCAGATGATGATTCCTCCCAGTGAGTCTATATTAGCTGATTTTAATGAGTCGCATAAATTGTACATAACAATCCATGGCTGTGAACGAAGATTTCATCAGTGCTGTGTAAAATGTTCTCCTGGCCTCAACAAGTCTGATCATTTTCTGGCTCATTGCCACAGCAAACATCCCGTTAAGCTTTGTGTCAGCTCTGTCAGCAACGATCGAAATATTTTCATGGCTAAATTGGGTAACAAATGAGCAAATCAATCAAGACTACTAAACAGGCACAGGGAGTGTGGCCGTTTGATATGACCACGTTTTCAATACTTTCAATGCTATTCTGTACTGAACAATACGGGTATTAAACACGGATCTTTCTCTAGACAAACAGTCCGTGAGAAACCAAGAAATACACACCTTATGCTTATCCAAATATCAGTCACAGAATACACATTGAACTTACCATGGCATCATTGTTTTCTATATGATCTTTAAAAAAAATAGGAAACACTGACAGTAAGTGCATGATTACAGATTCTGTCTTCTGGGCAGCAAAGATGAGCTGTCACCTCAACACTGTTTCCCTGGATCATTGGCACGAGTCCATCAACACTTGCAATTGATGTTACATAGGGTCCACCAAAGGAATGTTTGGTAATTCTCTGATCTTGGAGAGGGAAGTTGACCCAAGGCTTTCATGAAAACACACTGTGGAAATATGCTATCAGCAACAGTCATCCTGAAGTCAAAGTCGACGTCGAGAGAGTGCACAGGTGGTACTTTTTCAACGATTTCAAAGTTTTATTGAGTTTCAGGGAACTTTAAAGCATGTTTAAGCACAGACAGAAAGACAGATAAAGCATACAGACACCCATTTCCACACAGTCTCAAATGTGTTGCAGTGATGCAGCGAAGCGCAGCGTTGTTTGTGTGCTTTAATTTCTTTTCCGGAGGCTTTTAAATGCCATCAGGACTATGATGAAATAGTGAAAGCAGCAGGGTTGCAGCTGTTGTACAGGCAGGCACTGAACAAAGGAATCTGCTCCAGCATTAGCTAATCTTGTGTTACACAACATGGGCTGAACCCCCCCACAGTACTCATGACTCCTTATCTGTCTTTGAGGAGTCATTTAATGTTTCCCCATGCTAAACACTAACTAAACCTTTTTCGTCTTCTTTAGATTTAAGGGCTGCTTAATGAGTGCCCACGTATGTGGCTCCACTTACATGAAAATGAGGCAGCAATTTGGATGCTTCCTAATCCTTATCATTGAGTTGGTTCATCTTGCAGTCAGAGTTTGGAAATGTTACCCCCTCCCCCAAACCATATAAGATTTTAATAAAATAAATACATTTCACCATGCAAACCTCTGTGGGAATAGACATTACAAAATGTATTTCTTCGTTTAAGAATTCCATGATTTCCAAGCAAGGGTGAGAATCATTTAGACTTATGATAACATGGAATCACTTGGCCATTTCTAGAACACATTGTGACACAATATGCTGGGTCAGGAGTCTGAAGAAGTGTCTGGAATGCATCCACAAGCATTTTGGTGTTCTGTTTTATTGATTATTTTACCCATTTTCCTGCTGCCCCCCTGCCCCCCAAATCCTGTCCATTTTCACAAAAATCCACCAGAAGACATAGAGAAGAGAAGTTTCTATTTAGACCGCATGTTGTCATTTAATGCCATCGTTTGGTGACCTGAATAATGCCTCATCCTCCTCTGTCATTAAACTATTTTCTCCCCTCTTAACGAGCAGCTTAAGTGGTTTTAACAGTGTGAAATCCTTTCATTGATGGTGGCGCAGTCCAAATCTGAGAGGATTTTTATCAATGTTCATCCAATGTCCAGCAAAGCCTGGGAATTAATCCAGGGCCAAAAATACAGTAGCTGAAGCCTAAATTGGGATTTAATTTAAGGAACCAATTAATATTAAGATAACAGTTACTGCAAGGGGAATCCGCTCCACCAAATCCCCCTCTCTTGCCTTTTAGTCCTCTTTTCAAGTGCCAAAATAAACCAGCTGGAGTTCATTAAAGCTGGAAGAGGGTTTGAGTTTCCATGCTTAGCCTGACACTGTCTGCATTGCAGCCAAAGGACTAGCTTTTTTTCTCTTTACCTCCAAACCAACTAGATGTTGGTAGTTGCCATGAACAATTAATGATTCAATGTGTTGTAATAGCAGAGATATGTAATGATGTAATAGCAGTAAAGATTAATTGTGGCACTCAATTTTTATAATTGTTTGCTTATTTTCCATGCTTTAAGCCATTGTTCATTAAAAACATTGGGCACTTAATTAAGAGAAAATTTGGTTGTATAACCTTTTAATTTATTTTATGTAATTTAGTTTATCATATTGTAGTCAGATTTCTAAATATTCAATGCTTTGAAAGAAAGTATTACCCCTCCCCAAAGCAACACCTTACAGAGGAAAAACAGAGGAAAAACTGTTTTTAACTTAACAAATGTTCTAGCTTCACTTTCCTATTTGAAGCTGAATATAAAAGCATTCTAAGTGACACCATTAAGACAACTTCTGATGCAGTTTATAAAAATAAGGTGATACAGCAAGGTATGTTGTGGTATAAATAAATAAAAAATGAAGATAACTCTTTCCCTTATGTTTTGTTCTGGTGAAGCATTGACTGACTTCAGCACCCAGGGACGTTTGAAGGAGTTTAAAAATGCCATTGGTTTATTGGTAAACCAAAGGTTCTGCAGAAAGCTATTTTTTGTCCCTGACAAATTTCTGCCTCATACAGATTTTTCACAAGCCCTTAACACTGTGACCTCAGCCTGGGGCAGGAGCTGACCCCTCCCCCACAACCCTCCCCCGCTCCCCCAGTTTTGAGGGGGCTGTGGATTGGGGTGATTGCTGAATAATTCCATAGTTCCCAAGCCTCAACAACTTTTCTGGGTAGTTACACCTGATAATGATAGCATGCATGATAAAGTGATGAGTGTTACAAACTATAATAGCCATTTTTTCCCATCTCTCACAATAATGAATAATTAATTGTAACCCGCTTGTGGACTAAATTAGCAATCCTAGTCAACGGCCATAACTCTTTTTACATGCTGTGGAATTGCAAGAGGCAGCCTGGGAAAATGGATGCCCGGCCCTTTAATTGTTTTGAGCCACAAGAACCATAGGAACTACAGCTCCCATCAGTCTGCAGTCCCACACCTGGCCACCAGATGCTTTGAATGAAGCAATTGGGACTGCTAGCAGCTGACTCCAATTGTGGACTGCATAAAAATAACTGATTGTGCTGCATTGAAGAGAGGTTGGAGGGTAGCAAGCCATGCTGCAGGGCTTATGCTCTGCGGCTCTATGGTTAAGTTGATGTTTTGGTTGATTTTGACAATATTCTTTAGTTTTAAAACTATTGGTTGAAATCTTTATTTTGTATTTTGGAGAAAATAATTAATTAAATTAGTGTTTTTTGGGTGGGAATCTTGCCTCCTCTCTGCCTTTCTTCTATTGCCTACACACTCTGAAAAGGTCCTGTGTGTCACCAACCCCCAGTGACACTACAATGCCCATCAAAATACATTTTTTCAAAATGTACTGATGACTTAAATTAATTATTATTGTTGTAGAAGCCCCTATTAAGGGCAATTTACTAGCTCAAAGATTCAACAGTAGTCCAGCTCCATCATCATGCAAAGTTGTTAGGAAATCCCAGTTGTTTCTGATTACTTCTATGACACAGCAGAGAGAATTGTGTAAAGATATTGGCTGTGTTTGAAATTGCCTACTTATACACTACGTCCTGCATACTGCACAAGTATATACTGTATACTACATGCTGTTTTTCATAGTAGTATACAGCATAGTACCCAGTATGCAATTGTTAATGATTCAAATTGTAGTATACTTAATAATTGTCACATGACCTCACCAGACTGTTAGAATTTGACCAGGGAGAAACTCAAGAGTTTACCCCAGAGTTTATGCAAGGGAGATCACTACTACTGTGACAACCTAGAGTGGCACACCAGCTAGCTAGCTAGCTAATATTAGACCATTATAATGGGTAATGCTGAGTATAATAGATAGCTGTCAACTAGCTAGCATGCTAGGCATCTAGTTGAAACTGTTTACATTCATTCAAGCATGTCACAAATCAACTGGTCTTACTTTTTTGCTTTTCAATAACATTTGGATTGCAATAACACAGAACACAACACTATTATAATTGTGTTTATAATCACTGGCGCTGTTGTAGCCATTGCTAGAAATGTCTGCCATTGTTTTGAAAATTAAATGGAATGCTGAAGATGGCCACATTATTGAATACAGTACTTGAGGAAGGTACCTCTGCTTGTGTACTCAAGAAGTTGGCGAATTTAGTATGTCATCCAGGCATCTTTGGCATACAGGAAATGCACATATTGTACACATAATTCATACTACATACTACCTTTAGGTCAAATTTAGTATGGGCAGTATGTGGTTTTGAGCACAGCCATTGTGTCAGGTTCACGTTTGTTAACAAATCACTTACTACTTTAATACAGGCATTCTGCTTCAGAGCTATGCTGTGTGTCAGGAGCCAATATACATGACAGTTTAATGGCCACTCACAAATGAAGAACTGTGCTGCTCTCAAAGATATTACTCCAGATTTCTATTTTACATGTATCTATTTGGCATCTGAAGAACAATGGCAGTTTATTAGGTACCGAAAAGTGCTAAAAGGCACACATGAACATTTTCTGGTCAGGGAAAGTTCATTTTTAAAATAATTAATATCAGTGGGCATTCTGTATGCAATGCTCCTGGGAAATATGTGAAAATACAAATAAAAAATGATCACAAAATATACACGCATGAGTCGGTGGATATTCCTTTACATAATCATTGTGGTATTGCTTTATGTTAAGCTTCCTTTAATTCAGAGTGGATTATACAACATATGAATATGAATTCGTTATAAACATTCTTTTTTAGTTCCTGTCCTATAATCAGTTGTAAGGCATATTGCCTAATTTAGGGTAAACAGCAGTACATGTAAAAATGTTGTAATAATGTATTCATTAATGTTTAATTCATATAACCATAATATAAACTGTTCTAATTATTTTGAATAAAGTGATGTTTATATTTTCATTAAACTTGCTAATGCTTATAACCAGTTAGAGATGTGAATGATGAATGTGAGAAAAGTAGATCTCCATTTGAAACATTATTACTATATAATAATACATGAGTGTGGCTTTGGCTAAGATACAACTCTAATTGGAATGGACACTCCCCTAGTTTATTTACTGAAGAATGGATGCATACCAAAACAGTACAACCAATTACAGTTCTAGTACTCATGTACACATTTGTACAATAACATTTTCTTATTACATTTAATGTGTCCCCTCTCAATTTTCTAATCCATCTGTTAGGGCTCATTTGGCATAATTTTTGCCAACCATGGTTGACAGTCTGTCATTACTTCACTCGTGAATATGGATGTGATGTGAGGCATCAACATTTTGAATCGACAGCATCTTTCCTCTTCAACGTCTCTCCTACATACTGTTCTTGACTGCCACCAAAGGGTGTAGAGGATCATAAAATAAATAAACGAGAGACCCTCTCCCACATAACAGCAAGGTTTGATATAGCTAGTTCCCTTAAATTAACAAGGCCACAGACTTTGTACATTCTTGCCAGGGATTTCAAATCCCTTTGAAAACGTAGTTGGAATTCCATAAATGTAGTAATCACCCTCTGACCAAAATGTTCCAGCTAAATTACACAGGCTGGGAAATACTCATTAGTTGGTTAATGACTTCCTGGCTGAAAGGGAAAGCCATCAGGCTAAGGTGTGAGCAGGTGAAGTAAATGATGTCTTATGGTCTGTTGATTTTGTTTGTGCAAGACATGTTCCTAGACAAGACGTGCCAACCACAATGTAAACGTGCAACAAACGGAGAACGCCATTCACACAGAAAAACATTGTCTACACATTCAAATTCATAATGCATTTAAAGTGGCACCCGCCTTCTCCACTGTTGTTCTCTTACATTCGAGAAAAACCTCAAGATATCCAGCACAGTAAATGGGTGTACACTGACGTCTCAGTCTTACACAAGGTATTAAAAGCACTTTGATCTCTGCATGGGTGCAGTAACAGAAATCTAAGCGGTTTCTAGTCTGCGAGATGAAGGGCCTGTATTAACTATAAATTATTTGCCTTCGCAAATAAAAAGTGTGGTTGAACCACTTCATTAATGAGAAGAAGACAATGCTGTATACGGGGTGAAAAAGCATAGTTCCACAGTCTGGAGCAGGACTCTGTCCTTGTGTATTGCCTCTCTCCCAAATACCCCTGTGTCCCCACATAAAGTATGAACACATACAGCACATTGCAACGAGTTGATGTAGTGATTTAAAATCAGTCCACCTAAGTCCTGACAATATGGTGTGCATTTGGTGGTCTTTTTTTGGTATAGCTCTCATTAGCTCTGAGAAATGAGTCGCCACAGGTTTCAAATACTGTATGACTGTTTTTCCCATCAGTGTATCACACTGGACGTTTTCACAAGGGAATGTCTTCTGAACCCTTTGCATATTCTGATATTTGTAGAGCCAGTTGACTCGAAAAGAAAAGGAACCTTTGGTCACTTGATTTAGTCTCAGCAGTCTACTTCAGCTTTTGCATTTCACAGCAAAAGGATATACCGCTGTCAATGCAAGGTTATGGACAATAACGTGAAATAACTCGCTAATGTAATTAAAGATGCTTTTGCATTGATTGGTTCACATGGGAGAAGGCAAACTTTCAGCAAAGCAACTTCAAATTTAGCATCTTTGCAGAGTGATATGTTAAATTTAAGTAGTTCTTTGTATCACTGATAAACTCTGCCCAGTACCTCACCATCTATCCCTCAAAGGCTTGTTTCTTGCAACTCCATGGAATTAATTATGTCAGAGCCTGTGCACAGTGCGTACACTTTCACCTGGTTTCCATGGGCAACCAAACCACAGCACGAGTTTCCTTCCTGCTTATGTCACCCAAATACACTCTTGCAGTATTTCTTTTGTGAAAATTTGTGTTTGATGTATTTCTACTCTTTCCAATGACAACTCTCTTATCTCATTGTCTATTTTTAGTGCTGCAAGAGGGTTATTGGAAAAAAACATCCGGACATGTCTTTGAGGAGACAAAGCTGTGCTAGTTTAACTTCAACTATGCAAAACTAATTTTTTTATACTGAAGTTTTGCCCTTCACACAACACACTCATCGAACAAAAATTATATATATATGTATATACATATACATACATACATACATACATACATACATACATACATACATACATACATACATACATACACAGGTAATAAAGGAAACACTTGAGTAAATTAAGGGTCCTGTTGGCTGTTATGGTGTGGGGTGCATTTTCCTGGCATGGTTTAGGTCCACTCAAACCCTTAGAGGGCAAGATAAACACCAATAAATACAAATCCATTCTAGAGTCATCACCTTCATCCTATGGTGAAGCATTTCTATCCTGATGGGAGTGATCTATTCCAGGATGACAATGCCCCTATCCAGAGGGCATGAGTGGTCACTGAATGGTTTGATCAGCAGGAAAATTATGTAAACCATATGCCATGAACATCTGAGTTGTCAGATCTCTAATCAATTGAAAACTTATGGGAGATTCTGGAGCAGCACCTGAGACAATGTTTTACACCACCATAAATAAAACACCAAGTGATGGTATTATGGGAGAATAGTGTTGCATCCTTCCAACAGAGTTCCAGCGACTTGTAGAATCTATGCCAAGGCACATTGAAGCTGTTCTGGTAGCTATATACATTATATACACAGACATACAGTGCCTATAGAAAGTCAGGGTTGGAAATGAAAGCACATAAAATCCATCCATCCATCTTTATTTACACATTTTGATTCAGTCCAATTTCTGATTTAATAAAAAATGAAAAACTTTTGTAGAGGCACCTTTTGCTTTAATTACAGCCATCACTCTGTTTGGATTTGTCTCTACCAGCTTTGCGCACCTAGATTGGGCAATATTTGCCCATTCTTCCTTGCAGTTCAGTCAAATTCTGTGGTGAGCGGCGATGGACTGCACTCTTCAAGTCCATCCACAGATGTTCTATCGGATTTAGATCAGGGCTCCTTCCTATCCTTTAGCCACTGCGTTGTTTTTTTGACGGTGTGTTTTGGGTCGTTGTCATGCTGGAAGGTGAACCACCTGCCCATCTTCAGCTGTCTAGCCGAGGGCCGCAGGTTTTCCTCAAGAATTTGGGTATACTTGGCAGCATACATTTTCCCTTCAATCCTGACCAATTGCCCAGTCCCCGCTGAAGAGAAACACCCCCACAACATAATGCTGCCACCACCATGCTTCACTGTAGGTATGGTGTGTTTTGGGTGGTGTGCTGTGTTTGGTTTCTGCCAAACATAGCGCTTGGAGTTCAGTCCAAAAAGTTCAATCTTGGTCTCATCTGACCATATAACCTTTTGCCACATGGCATCAGAATCTTCTATGTGTTTCTTCACATAATGTAAACAAGACTCAGTGTGACACTTTTTCAGAAGAGGTTTCTTTCTTGCCACCCTGCCATTTGTGTAAAGCTTGTGAGATTGTTGTCACATGCACAGATCGCCCAATCTCTGCCATTAAGACTTGTAACTCCTTCAAGGTTGCCATTAGCCTCTTGGTAGCTTCCCTGATCAATCTTTTCCTGGCTTGGTCATCCAGTTTGGAGGGACGGCCCGAACTTGGCAAGGTGTGGGTGGTGCCATATGCCTTCGACTTTTAATAATACTCTGAATGGTACTCAGAGGGATAGTTAACGCCTTTGAAATCTTTTTATATCCTTCTCCTAACTTGTGCCTATCCACAACTTTATCCTTTTGAAAGCACCTTTCCAGCCATGATGAATTATTTGCTTTACCATGCACTCTGGTTCTCTGTGGCTCAGTTGGTAGAGCACAGTGTTGGCAACGCTTAGGTTATGGGTTCAATCCCCACTGGGGCCACATATACTGAAAATGTATCCATTCACTACTGTAAGTCGCTTTGGATAAAAGCGTCTGCTAAATGGCATATATTATATTATATATATTATATATATTACTAGGAGTGGAATCCTCAAGGAACAGCTGATTTTATTGTGAAATAATCAAAACCACTACAATTGATGTCAGGTGGTGGCCAATTAGCTTGGTGTGTGATCTGGAAGGTGATTGGTTATACCTGAGCAAGTTTATAATGGTTATTCTAAGGGGACTGATAATCTATTTTTTATTTTTTAATTATCAGAAATTGTGCCCTTTTTTTTCACTTGAATGTTGTAAGGCAAAATGTGTAAATAAAGCTGGAAAAAGATTTTATTTACTTTCATTTAAAGCTGTAAGACAAAAAAAGTGACTATTTAAAAAGGGTATGATGACTTTCTATAGGCACTGTACATACATTCATACATACAGTACCCTCCACAATTATTCACACGTAATAAAAATGAGCAAAAAGGCAGTATAAAATAAAAAATATAGGTTATGAGGTATATTGTATTCTCAAAAAAGGGGATAATAATAAAGTAATAATAATATTTTAATATAATATTTTTCCCCAAAAAGATGTCACACCCATGTTTAGTACTTTGTGCACCCTCACAAGGATAACAATACTGAGTTGTCTTTTAGAGAGATTAATGAGCATATTGGTGGGGGGGATCTTTAACTATTCCTCCACACAGAATCTTTCAAGGTCCTTCGGTCTGCGCTTATGGACTGCCTTTGTCAATTCAAACCACAAATGTTTGTGTTCAAGTCTGAAGATTGAGATGGCCATTGAAAAACAATAATTTTGTGGTCAGTTAATTTCTTGGTTGATTTTGAGGTATGCTGAGGATCAGTGTCTTGCAGAAAGTTCAATTTGTCGCCAAGTTTCAGCTTCCTGGAAGAAGAAACCAGGATTTTGGCCAAAATGTCTTGTTCATGTTTATGAGTTCAGAGTTCATGATTCGATTGACCTTAACAAGACCCCCAGGACCAGTAGATACAAAACATGGAGATGACATCTGATGGCAGATTTGGAGACTTTATGTCCCCAAAATGCAAAAATGTTTTGTAGATCTCCAACTGTTGCCCAAGGTGTTTTCTTTTCCTCCCAAGCCACCTGCCTCTCTGTGGATGGGGTCAAGATACACTTGCACTTTCTACCAGGCAGGTTTAGCACTGTTCCAGTGGTTTTAAACTTCTTAATTATTTACGTAATAGTGGAAAGTGGTATCATTAGTTCTTCATTTGTTTGTAACTATCTCCTGACTTCAATGGTCAACAGCCCTTTGTCTTGTTTCTTCTGAAAGATCTTTGCCTTTCCCCATGGTGATGGGTGACAAATGGATTGTTATACCCCAGTGAAACAAGAAGCCATGGGGGGCCACAATGGAGTTGCCTAAGATTGAGATTAATTTATAATTGTTGGGGGACTGTCTCTCAATCAGGGCGAGACATGTATTACAATACAATATTCAAGCATGTGATCACCCCACCTGGCCAGTGTGAAACTGTGTTTCCCAGGGAAATGTTGGCTTAAACAAAGCTATTTTTACATATTTACAAACACATTTTAATACAAAAAGCAACACACAGCTGTTGGTTTGCTAAGTGACCGTGATTAGAAAGGCATGAAGTAATATCCATGAATGTCATAGTGAAGTAACAATACTCACATTTTAAAACATATTTGTTGTGCTGGATATAAGAACCCTTTAGTGAACTATGCAGTCCATATACGTACATGTTGGGTCAATTTATAGTGTCTATGTCAGGTAAAGGAACTAATTTATCTTTATGGTCCCATCTATGAACATTAGAAAACAGATTAATGTATTAACCAATAAATCATTGATTAAGATATGAGCAAGGTGCTGGCCAGTGTTGTAACATTCCACACAAAGTGTAATGATATGCTTTTGGTTTTAACCTTGAATGGGGAATGCACTAGACATTTATAAAATGACATTTACATTTTTACTGCAAAAGTAGAAGTAAAAATAAATGGCTGGCTTAGTATTTTGTTCATTATTTGATGTGACTCCACTGTAAGTTGCACCATTACTCAAGGGGAGTCACTAATTGCATGGGTAGTTTTACATATCCCATGCCACCTTCTATTTATGCTCTAACACAAGGGAAAATCATCTACATGGAAATAGATTTTTTTTATCCATCTGACATGAATTATAGGCGTAGAATTGTTACACATGAGACCATAGCATGGGAACCTATGCAATGATGCTAGAAAGCTAGATGTTGAGATTACATTGTGTGACAACACGGAAATAATACCATTACAGATGCTGAAAGTGTTACCGTGAATGCCAAGTGCTCCAGTGTCCTTGAGTCAGAACCTGATGGACAAAGCTCAGGTACGATACAAAGAAAATACAAATTGCATGATGTTCTTCTCTTCGGGAGCTCCTTAATTAAAGCGGCCATTGTGTAATCGCTACTGAGGTCAGCTCGTGCAGTCTGATGCATGGAGGTATGTGAAATTGCACAATTTGGTCTGAACGGCTTGAAATGTCATACCACATGCTGAGAGGTAAGGAAAGCATCAAGCTCTGTTCTGCTTTGCACAGGCAAATTAGGCCACTGAGAGCATTACAACTGTGGCAAGGTACTATAGTAAATGTTTTATATAAATGATGTAAACACGCTCTTCCTTTACCCTGCCCCCTCTCCAAATTCCCAGCTCTGCCACACGGTGTCCTTAGCAACTAGCTAGTGGAACTCTCATGTGGCGCTTGGCACACGGCGGTCCCCTTCACAGCACAGCGCGGATTAGCGCCTGCACGCTGTTCTGGCCTCTCCCTTTCTCAGCACGAACCCCTTTCGGAGGACGTGCACTGAATGGGGCCTCCAGAATCACGGAGCAGCTTGCCGCTTGTTTGCGGGCAGGGCGGCCGGCCAGCCAGTGTGCGCATGCCACCTCTCGATACAACGGTTTGTCAGTTTAGTCAAGCGTCCCCCGAAGGAGAGGCGAGGGATAATGCCGATAATACCACCAACACGTAGGACTGCTAAACCAAAAGCTTCACCATTCTGTAACCTCTCATTTCAGGGCTTTAGATGTTCACCTTACGTCTCGGGCATCCTGGAGCTCTCACATATGAAAAGTCAAGAGATTCTGAATGGCCGATTGTGTACGGTATGAGTCAGAGGCAAATTAAAATTAAACTTAAATATGCATTTTAGATGATCAAATTTAGAATGAATAGTCTTGGAGGTTATTATAATGTCACAAGAAAAATCTGAAATGTATTGAATTACTCCCAAGATTACAGTCTGGTTTTGTAATATAATTGGGTAAAAGGTGCCCCAGAATGACCATGCTATAAATGAATTATTTAATAAACCATTATATCAACAAGTACAATTTTTACAACTCCGCCTCTAGCTCTAAATATGCAGCCCACAACATTGGACTTTTTAAAGTCAATCACCACAACACTAGTATCATTTTCCCATATACTGTAGAGGCTTATTTATCCCTATGACGTACCGAGACTTGCAGTTTATCCCATCCTCTGAGATCACGCTGGTATCTCATCAGTTCATAACTGGTGTGGGAAAGTGCTCGGGGAGAAATAAACAATGGGCTTCTCATGCAGACTGAAATTTACAAGATAATGCATGTTGTAAATTATCGTACAACTTTGTGTGCCTCCAGTGTAGCATGGACTGCATGCCAGTGTGCCAAGGGTGTTTTATATTAGCCGTTCCTTTTTGAGTGATTCATGTTGGTGTGTGACAATGCTGGCAGATGCCGCATTGCACATTGCTAGCGTTTACGTGCCTTCTTTGACTGTTTTGTGTTGTTTTATGTGCGTGTGAAAAGAATTAATAATCTCCATGTTAAAACATTTCTGTTTCGATTTTTTGTTTGGGTTACCGTTAGGGCTGGAGTTAGGGGTGGGGCTGTCGTTACCAGGGATGGGATCTAGACCCGACCCTGAAGTTGCTGTTTTGTTTTGTTGTTCACGTTCATGTGCTCACTCCATTTACAGGGGCAGGGATTGTGTATTATCACTGTAGAAGGGGAATGTATTCCAGTTGAAGGTCAGAACATTGACTGTATGTTATGTGTTTAGTAAAATATAATGTTGATGTTCATTTTGATTATGTTGGAGAAATGTTTTTTTCTGGTATAATTGGCCACTGCACTAAAATTCTGGTTAATGTAATTTACCAACCCTACTTCTGGTGAAATGCGGTAAGTCCTGATTGTTGACCCCACCTAGGCTACAAAAGCCATTCTTCATTGGTGGGAGGGACCGCTATTGTTGGGAGTAAGCCCTTATTTCTAGAACTCAGTTCCGTATATCTATATCCTGCTGTTTTATTAGACTGTGTCAGTTTTGTATATAGCAGCACATTGACACTTATTAGCACTGAACTATAAATTGTGTCATAGTAATTATTTTAAGGATATAATTAAATTATTATGAATAGCCATTTAATGGTTTTATTTGAAGATTTTCGTTTTTTACATCCTTTTACTTAATATCGTTTCCAAGGACTCAACGACTCAACCATGTGAGGACGTCACTCAATCAATTATCATTTAAGGATTGATCCCTTGGACGTAACCTGACAACTCATTCTGAATGATGTGTCATGTGACAAGCTTCATGTGATGCATGTCATGTGTTAAAACACACATAGCAAATATTAGGAGTGTCTGTGTGTGTGTGTGACCTTTCTCAGGCTACTCATGCCACTGGCGGTACAGAAGGCCCTGATCTACTTCAGCAGTAGACTATATAAACAGAGAGAACAAAACAGTTGGTTGGTGAAAAATATCGTTTCCATAAAATGACCAAACCCATTCATCATGCAGCACGATTGATTAAAAGCTTGGAGCACGAGACACATGCATCTTCCCAATTTAAGGAGCTAATTGTGCATAGGAGACCAAACAATTGTTTTACCTAAACAATAATTGGATATATTCATTTAAAACCCATCCTGTAAATCAAGAGCAATGATTAGCTGCTAAACTGTCAGACCGCTATAAGACTCGCTACTAATTTGTAATGATCATCATAAACAAACACTCTCAACTAAAGGGGCGGGCAGCTGCCCCAGCTTCAGCTCTGCACTGTAATCACATCTCACCTAATGTACGGCGTAACTGGAGAAACTTGGCTGACAAAGTACAGCTTGAAAATGTGTGGCTAATTAATCTGCCATTCACATGGATCGGTAAGGTTCACAAAGAAGGGGGGACACTGAGACGGCGTGGGAAATATATTAGAGATGGAGAAAAACTGACCAAGTGAGATCCTTCACTTAATGACACAATCTCGCACACTGATGAGTGAGCAGCACGTCAGCACTGCTGTCTTCAGATGCAGACTCAGTGGTGATGGTCTCCAGGCACTGTGCTATATCTCCGTATGGGGAAGCATGTGCTCATCCAGATACAGTGTTACTAGAATCAGCTGTAAGGTTTCTGTTATGTTTTTATTTGTTTCTGACTTTTTTCCCCGTTTTTCTCCCAATTTGGTAGCATTTTGCTAGCATTGTCCCAATTTTGCTAGCATTGTCCCAATTTGACACCTTCTATTTAATAAAATTTTACCCTTACAAGTCCACCGCTTATCTCTACGAGGCAAGCTAATTCTCAGAGGGCAGCTTACTCCACTTCCTTCGAGATGGAATTTGCCCACCCACGTTCTGGAGACTCCCTTACGTGCTTCACAGAGGACCCAAGCCGGCTCACCTTCCCCTCTCCCTGGGGTGGACAGCCAAATGCCACCCCCGATTGGGACTGACGACTAGAGCTGGTCTGGTGGAGACGGGTTTCAAACCGCATCCCTGACAGGCATCGCACACCGTATCGGACCAGCCAAAATATGATGCGTTTAGACCGCTACGTTATCCGCCGCCCCTATGTGTGATTTTAAGGGGTATCTGGGGACCTAAGGGTAGAATTTTCTATGTGAGATCTATGTGTCACCCATGATTTTTCCTCAAGTTTAATTAAAATCTATTTGTTAGTTTTGAATTCATTCAAGTACAAAGCTATCAGTGAAACTTCGAAGAATGTTGTTGAATGGTGTTCGGGTTACTTTGTTTTTGTGTTGACCATTGATTTTGTTTTAATTGGGTTATTGTCTAATGCATGTCATGGTACTTGGCTTGCATCATGCCTAGTTATCTTGCATCATGAAAATGTTGCTTTACAAGGCAAACTTACATAAGTTTAAAACATAAAAACATAAATTCTGTGCCATAAATATTAATTTCAGACAAAATCTGTTCCTGGTAAAATGGTGTCCATGGTGGTTTTTTAGTCTATAATTAATTGCATGCCCCTAAGAGTTCCAAATCCAAAAAGCTATATTTTATTAAATCAAACCTGAAGGCGGTATCATCAGAAATTTTCCTAAAAGATTGTCTGTTATTGAAGTGGTATTTCAGAAAATGTCTTGCATAAGGACTGTGAGCACCTTTTTTCACCTGATTGTAAAAATCCCTGTTCTCCACCCTGTGGAGTCACCTGAGGACAGAACAGCCTACTGCCTGGGTCCCTGCCATTTGTCCCACTCACAGTGAGAAGGACATACAAGAGTGTCATTTGTAAGTCACACATGCAAACTTCTTTCAGCACTTATTTATTTTTCACCCACCATTTTAAATACTTCTTAAAAACCTTCTAAATCAATTGAAAACAAACAAAAAAGCATTTTGCCCAATTTGGCAGAGAAGACCCATCTGTGTGTTCCTGTAAGCCCTGCTGAAAAGGGACAGCTGTGTTAAGATTTGTAAAGAAATGGGGGCAGGGGAGTGCTTGTTGGCCCATGAATATGCACTCATAAACAGAGCACGCCTCATACAAGGCGGCCCTCAGGAACAGCAGCAGAACTGAATTATTCCTCATTTTGTGCAAACACTGCTTGGCCACTTGTAAGCACTGGCACTGGCTCACTAACAGCTGGTCGAGGCTGTTAATTGGGGCTCAACTTGGCTCGAAGCTCAAAGGTTTCCTTTACTAGTGAGTGAGGGCAAGTTGCAAGACCCTATTTTTCTCTTTCTATTAAAACAGACACACACACACGTACACACACACGCACACATGTATGCGCACAAAGAGACAGAGACTGAGAGAGAGGGAGAGAGCACCCCAGTGCCACTCGATTACCTTGGCACCGAGCCAAGCCCTGTGTGTCACTAGGCTGCCTGGATATCTCCATGGCAACAGGAATGCTGTCGGTGCCAGAAGAGCAGCTGGTGGATGGGTGGCAGATTACCCACCAAACAGATTTACTGGCAGTCAAGTGCTGCATACCCTTCTGATGAGTTTGGAAAAAAATTAAATAAAAAGGGACCTATTTAATGATAAAAAAAGGGGGGGGAAAAGAATTGTATTCACAAACAAGGACTCTCACCAGTCCATCTGTCGGTCGAGGGAGGGGTGAAGGGGGGCAGGGGCAAGGGGGCGTTAGGGCTTCATAAGATTACAGTTAGCAGTCCCAAAAACAAAACGGGCAGTCTTGTTTCTCAATTTTGTTTGGATTTTATTTATTTGCAATTGGATTTTCTTTTTATTATTTTAATCCACGGCATGCAGCTCCTTTAAAAGTTAATTTATTATTAAGTATAAAAATGATACTTTTGTTCGCGACTCTTTTTGTCTTCTTCATTTCATTGTGTATATAGCTGTAACAGACATAATGAACGTGTCAACTGCATGAAGAAAATGGTATTAACCCGAACACGGTGTCTTTCTGTAATGGGTGTCCAATCACTTTTATGGCCAACGTATGGATGAAATGAGAGCCCAGATATGATACAATGTGAATGCCTACTGAGTTTTCAAGATGATGCGTTGATCGTAATACTTTCAATCCAGGAGTATGCACTTCCGCCCCTGTAGCACTCTAATTCAAATGAATACACGAGTGTGTTATCCAATGCCAATCGACTGGGGAAGAATAACATCAGAAAGGGTGATGATGTTGGACTGTCTGACCCAAGACTGCCTGAGAATGATGTTTTATCCCCATTATTCATGCTATGGAAATCTGGCTTGTGTAAACATTGAACAATTTATCAGGAAAGCCATGACATGTACTGTACATTTACATTTTAAGCATTTAGCAGACGCTCTTATCCAGAGCGACTTAGAAAATGTGCATTAATACATGGTAGGAACAATCATAGTTTGCGCAAGAGATCAGTGCAGTTCCTGGGAAGGAAAAGGTTAGTAAACAAGTATACATATACAAAAAGTATTAAACAAGTAGGCACTGGTGATGACAATTGGCTAGATGTACAGAATCCATGGTAGTGGAGTCTGAAAAGGTGGGTTTTGAGTCTCTTGCGGAAGAACCAAGAGACTCATAAACCATGAGATTCAATGAACCCAAAACACCACCAAACATGCACATAAGGAAATAAAGACAGTTTCTCACAAGCTCAGAAACACTGGCAAGGACAATCTGTGTTTAACTTTGATTTCAAGCATGCGGGCGGTGATATTTTAATAACAGAGAAAAAGAAACCATTGTTCACAGAATTGTAGAAAATATTAAATTATGAAAAATGACTTTGATCATCTCGTTATCTTTGGTAATTGAGATACCAATATGATGTTACAATATTGTGATTTTCTTGAGTCATAATTCATTAAGAATAACATGCATCACAAATATGCGATTATGCATTTCAGTAGAAAGTTCCTCCAAACACACTTGATAACAATCTACAGTATGGCAGGTAAAATACGATAGCAGCTTTCTTGTATATGTCCTTTATGCCTTCTAATGTGGAAGGACTCTTTCCCAGACACGATTCACGGACATAATTGATTCCTCAATTAAATCTGACAAGCTCCTGCATTTTATGTGCCATGCTGCCATAATTTATACTCGCTCACTCTTCTGTTAATTGCAGATGAACCAGCCATGTTAAGTGGCCGACATTTGTTTTCCACTCTGAGATTTACACTCGTTTGGCTGTCGTCATGTCCAGACTGCAGTTTAGGACATAACGATGTTGGCAAATCTTTTTTAGATGAAAGGTGTTTTAAAGTGTTGCACCTCAATGCTGGGCTGGTGGGACTGGGGCAAATCTGACAATTACTATTTTAATGTTGACATCCATTTGACATTTTTCCCCATGCTGCTGTGAGTTCATGACAATTTAAGAAGAGGATTGACCTGCAAGCTCTCTCTTATTTTATGGTAGCACAAAATACTGGCCCTTAAAAGGAGCGGCAGGGGTTTGTGTACAAGACATGTGTATTGATTGGGTCTCTTACTAAACCTATGGAAAGGAGGGAGAGAAAGATTGAATCTGTGTATTGGCATCTCGACAGCCAGATATAATCCCTACCATGGATTACCCCTGCATGGGAATTTAATGGAGTGTTACCTCTTTCTATAATTTGAAATAACACTTCACAGAACATGTTCCAGTTTGGGGTAGGGGGGAAAAGGCACGGAAGTGCTTGTGTCTAAACGAAACGAATACGCTCCGGCGCACCGAGTGATTGTCTCAGATGAAGCATCTTAGTCGTTTCAAAGTGAAACGCAGCGAAACTGTCTCCGAAGGCTTGCTTTCCATTAGTGCGTTTTATGTGCGCCATCTCGTTGATTTACAGAGCTTTATTGCATCCTCACAAAAAGCATTAGAGAAGTGCACTGCGCCGCTCCGTAATGTGCATGGCTGGCTGTTACCCCCGTTAATGAAATGCCTAAATGCGCAGATTGGCGGGATAAGTGTTAGCAAGGAAGTGGCGGCATTTACCGGGGGAGTTAGGAGGCGCGGGCTGTGAATTGTGATGACACAATCCTCTCAGAGTTTTCACTGCAGGTACAGGTTTGACTTTCCAGTCTGGATTCAGTCAACATGCCGGTCTTCGTCTTGATTCAGCTTAGTTTTAGCAATCCGCAACATTAAGTGGCCAAAACTGCATTTCTGAAGAAAACATGCTTGCATTTATTTCCAAGCCAAATGTACAGACAAATATTGATTGAATCCTGGCAAAGCAAGGAAAGCAAAGGTATATATCCAATATTGTGTGTTTTTTTAACCCTTTACCATCTCTTAAAAGCCTTAACGTCGAGCAAAAACATGGGCTCAAAGAAGCTGTAGGCTTTATCAGCGTGTTTTGCACTAGCTAATAGATAAGGTGATGCTTATGTCACCCATCGCTGTATGCAGTGCCATTAGCAACAGATCTCCCTTACAATGTTAATTTAGTCACTTTCTCTCTTGTTCTCAGTTAATTGCATTTGCTGCACTCCATAAAAAATCCATGCAATCAATCAGTCTTGCAGCATCCTGGATTTGCACCTGTATTCCTATACAAAGTCCAATTTGGGTTCTTCCTGGTTCTAGGACAACACAATTTTTGCGCTTTCTTCACTGGAATGAACCTTGAAATTTAAGAACAATTCTGCTTCTGTATGTTTCTCCCTTACCAGCCAGGATCAAATGGAACTCGAACTAACCATAAAACTTCAGGTCTTGTTTCACACTAGGTACAGCGCTGAACTAAAGAGAGCTAATGGGTGGACCTAGCAATAAAAATATGTCACTGCTGCAATCACATAACCACAACTGTTCCGCCCCGCTGTGTACCCACTGTAACATTTAAAGTTGTAGTCTTCCCCCCAAAGACTCCAAATTGAGGACATTGTGAGAGAGGTAATGCATGTCTGAACTAAAATGTTAAAATGTGAGCTAAAACATTTGTTACTGTTATGCATTGAATGATGATATTCTTTAACTATTAACAGTAACTACTAACTACAGGTAGTGGCCAAAAAGGTGGAAACGCTTGGGTAAATTAGGGAAAGTACAAAGTATATTGAAAGCAGGTGCTTCCACACTGGTGTTGTTGAGTTAATGAAGCAATTAACATTCTAGCATGCTCAGGGTCATGTACAAAAATGCTGGGCAGGCCTGGTTGCCTATAATTATGGCTAGCAAGGCTAGAAGACGAGACCTCAGTGACTTCGAAAGAGGGGGGCACGTCTGGCATAAGCTTCAGTGATGAAGACAGCTCAACTTGCTGATGTTTCACGAGGAACAGTGTCTGAGGTGATGTCGGCATGGAGTTCTGAGGGAAGAGATCATCAACAAAGGGCAACTGTTTTTGGAAAAATATACTCCTGGATTGAAATATCTGCGAGTTAGATTGAGGTGCAAGGCTACACAACTAAGTCAATTGTTCATTATTTAATTATGTACTAACGTTAGCTCAGTTAGTGAAGCAATGAATTGAGGCACTAAGTAACAATGTTAATTAAATTACATGGAAAGAAAATTCAATCAAAAACATTAACATGGCCGGCGTTCGCCCGGCTCAAGCTGGACATGAGTTTTGCAGAGATGTGATTGACAGAGTTTCGGACCTGGACCTGCTCCAGTCTCAAATGGGATCTCAGATTTTCAGGTTCGGGTGGACCTGTGAAGACCTTTAATGCTATTATATTGGTGACACTGCACTTTCAGAACACATACTGTACTCCAATGATGCCCCCCCTTCAAGGGATGGAAGCATGAAGACGATGTTCTCTCATGGAAGACAAGAACATAAAGAAGAACAATATATTTTTAAATGGAATCAAAGCACTGAATGTTAAAATTAAAAACAGTGCTCTAAAACACTAACACTTCAAAAATGGAATGCATCTCTTATAACGCACATACCCCATCACTTCTATTCAGTAGTGGTACACACATCAACAGCCTCGCAGCAAACAAAACCCCTCCTATTATTGTGTGTGTGCGTTCTGTCACAGTGTCATGTGTCCTGCCTTCAGCCACATGGCACTGTCACCCCTCCTGGGCATGGATCCAAAAGACCAGTTTAGCCCACTGTTGCCAGGACGGGCCCCACACATTTTTTTTGTGTGTGGAGCAATGAGGGGTCTGCACCTGGCCGGGGCTAATTGCTAATGAGAACTACACCAGAGGGCGAAGCGTGAGCAGTTGGTTCTATTATATTTGCCCTGTGTACTGAAGGTTCCATGAATCTCAAGACCATGGGAAACATTTACAGGAGTATTGGTAGTGTCAAAACCATGCCGGTGATATCCGCAATTCAGGACCCTTTTTGAAAATTCCAATGAGTAAATTCCTATGATGTGTAAATTTTGGCGTATGAAGCAGCCTGATCCAGGATTTACTCATTGGCTTATATTGTTTTTGTTGTAAAGCCTGTCTTTTTGCACAATAAATGAACAGATTCTTCTGTATGGACATAAAACTTCCCATTGCAAGCCTGTCCAGTGCTGTATAATCTTTGTATAAACTGATGATGTTTCAATCCAAAGGCACAGCAAATTCAGAGTATAAAGTGCAAGGCTTTGTTTTCACGTGTTCTCCATAATACAGCTGTAATATGTCAGTGATAGTGACCGGAATGTACAGTCCGTCAAATTGCCTGCAAACCTTTTATGACTTTTAAGTCGCGATTGAAACAATACGCTGGTTAATTTAAGCCTGTCTGTCAAGGGCCTTCTGTATTTCCTAACGGAGTTTATCTTTGCCTCGCTCTTTATTGCAGTGAGCTCGCGGAGTTTATGGAGCCATGTTCCTCGGGGTAAATGTTGGGTAATCCATCGCAATGCTGCAGTCATAGATCACCCGCTAATATAAATCAGTCTCTGAGAGATCGGTGTTCATCTGTCACATTTACTGCCAACCGAATGCATTCCTCAGCACCAGAAGAGCGGGCTTCAAGCATGTCTCCTGAATATGCTAAATATCCTCCAGGGCTGTTCGCTCCGTTGCTGAGTTGGAAGACGATGCTTCCTTGGCTAACGCCGTGTGCCTCTGGAGGAGTCCGATGCCATCAGTCATTCCCGCCCAGAGACCTGACTTTGACTGACAACACAATTAAGGTGAGATAATCAAGGCTTTTGCACGAGGTTGCAGCTTTTCTGCAACGCCGCAGAAGGAGGGACAAATCAGAACCGTTAAACAGACCAACAAAATTTGGGAGCAGTCAAGGGAAATATAAAACTAAGGAAATCAGAGGCGGTTTAATTATTGCTTCTTAAGTTAATCTGGGGTCTGTATATACAAAATAAGAGTATGCTATTTTAAAAATAAGGCTACAGTAATGTAAGTATATGATTCCAATCAATAAATGATTCAATTTAGTAAAACTGGTGTAAAAGTAGCTGCGTTCTTGATGAATTTGTGTTTGAGGTTCTACTGTATGTGGCCTGGCCCCTTCTTACAACATGCAGGGTCTGTTTAGAAGTTTGCACTGTAAAAAAAATTATGAATTGATTTGTATTCCATTTCAGATCTTGCACTCTTACAGAGACTGCAAATCTTTTAAAAACTATGGAAGGGTTCAATCGTTAATCCACAAGTTTCTAAAACAATCTTTTAGACAGATATATTTTCTGTATCATTTTCTGTAAGCATTTCAAACTGAAAACCGCATTCTCGCAGCCTCCTCCTGTGACATTGAATAGTCCTTTGGATGCCCCCAGCTGGGATTTTGGATCTAGGAGACCGTGTCAGCTTGAGTGAGCACTGTGTATTCTCTGGGTGCGTGTTTATTTTTGCTTCGCAGGTAAAAAAAAAAAAAAAAATTCCACTACAAGTTGTGGTAAAAAAACAAGGACTTCTCACCCAGAGGGAATGACAAAAGAAAGGAGACAGAAAACACCAACCGTGGTCTGTGTTATTTTCAATTAGTGAAATCCCTCATTGTCATCTGAGAAGTGACACGTTTACTGGAGCGCACCACTTCATCGCTCTCATCCAGAGAATTAAACACAGATGCTGAGAAGCAGCTTCCAGTTGCTGGCTTTTCTTTTTTTTGCCACTCAGGTGCCTCTCAAGTGGATTATCTGTGATGGTTTAATTTACTTCAGGGCTATAAATGTTTAGAAACTACCGCTGTGCTAAAAATGAACAGGGGGTTTGATTATGAAATACTCCACAAAAGGAACCACTAATTCAACATTCTGATTAAAGTAGAGCTGGGAACAAATGACAGCTATCTTTTTGGCAGCCTATGTCACACACAAGTGCCACGCATGAGTTTCCTAACTGAAGCAGGCTTTAAAACAGCTAAAGGCTAACACGTGAGAAGGTGAGTTCGACTGCATTTTCATTCCCTTGAAAATGCACATTTTAACAAATGTTCCACAAAGACAGACTCACTGCATACAGATGCAATGTAGCTTAAATAATGCAAGATCACAATCCAATGATAACAGCAGCTCTCAACATGATTGATTTGCTGGTGTAAAACTTATCACAGCAAATCTGCAAGCAAAATATTAGGCGTCCCGAAATATTAGATGTCCGAAAACCATTGTTTCCTCACACAGAGTTAGCGTCATATAGTCATCAATTATAGAACAGACTTTAGCCTGGTGCAGTGTGCCATGAATATTAACGCCTGCAGAAGCTTTGAAGAAGCATACTGGGGACCTGAGCTGGACATTTATGCCCAAGTCCTGACAACTGCAGTGTGCTAAAGCCCTACCCGAACATATCCTTTAAATCGCACGTCTGTGAATGACTGTGCTCTAACCAGAAATAAATATCAGTTGACCACCATTAACCCAAGGGCATAGTGATTAATTCAATCTAAACTGTAAATGGTTTTGCAAACAAAGGTTGATAATTGGCCTGGGTTTGAATCCCCTGAGCATACCGTGCTCAATTTTGATTCTGCTCTCAACAGAATCGCACCTCTTCAGATTCACATTGAGAGGGTATTCCAGTCACAAGGGACTTCTTGGGAACAAGCCAGGACATGCCTGCATAGTACCCTGCTCCAATGAAGGAGCAAACAGGAGTTTAACAGAGACACCGTGGTGTTACATAGGGGTAGGTGTGTGGTAAAAAGTGACACGCTGTCCTGGCTAATACTATGGTTAATTTGATAGTAATAAAATATATGAAATGCATGTTTTATTCATATTTCCTCTTTCTGCTTGATTGAGATCAATCAAAGGTAATTCATACATATTCAATCATTCCTATTCTGCATATTATGAGGAGTTTTTGGGTAAATAAACCAAAACATGTATGGTGTGCTCTGCTGTAAATCAGATCTATGTCTTATGATGACAGATACTTAAGGCTTTCCCTTTTGGAATACTAAACAAGAAAAACCTTTCATAAAGACATTAAATGCTGGCTCTGTTCTCCTTACTTTTTTGCACAAAAGATCACCGAAGTCAACCAATATTAATCAGAGTAACCTACTGTGTTCACCTGAAAATCAAATGGAAAGGCAGCAGACATTACAGGCCATTTCACACGTAAATTTCTGACAAGCACATGCAAATGGGGCTTTATATAAGGTAACTGCTGCCTAGTGCACACTAGCAGCTAAGGGGCTTAAGGGGAGTGTACACCAAGATGACATTAATTTGAGGACCTGATTGGTCAATATAATTTGGTCATTGGAAGTGTATGGTACCCTTCTGCCAAGATTCCATATGTAGAATTGTGAATACATTGGGAACGTCTGGGCCAATAGGAGATGCACATGCGCACGGATTGTGGATACCATTACAGTTGCTGCACTGGGAAGAATATAAATAAACCAAAGAAAAGATGCAGTAGGCATTCATTCACTTCATTTTATTTTTGGGGAAAAAAAGACAAACAGTTTGATGGATTATATGGAAAAGGAGTTTGGAGAGACGAGCAGAATTGTGCAATAGTCCAATGCTTGGCAAGTTATAAGAATGTTTTTCAGTTAGTGATGTATATGCACTATAAATCAAATTCGAATGAACTTTTTGACATGACAAAAACAAGGTCTCATATTGCCAAAGCGCACATTACAAGTAATGGTACTGATGCAATTTATAATGGTGAGAAATGGAAACATAAAATAAATATTAAAAACAACTTTGCTCATGGTAAAAGCATTCGACTGGAATGCAGGTTGCCCAGTGTGGCCGGGGTTCAATTTCCAGCTGCGCCAGCCCGGCTCTGGCGGGGAGCCCCGTTTGGGGGCGGTGATTTGCTGTCCGTCCCAGGGAGAGGGAGAGCCGGCACGAGCTCACCGAGAAGCGCAAAAGGCGTCCCTGTAAGGGAAAAACTGGCTTGACCCCGAGGATGGGTGGCAGGCTCGTGGGGGAGGGTGAATTGAAAGAAATAGAGGGTGCAATTGGCCATCAAATTGGGAGACAAACGGGGAAAGAATCCGAAAAATGTATTAATTAATTAACTTAGGAAGGAAAATTTGAACAACTGTAATGCCAACAGTAATGATAATGGTAAAAATAATAACCCATTTTTGTATTACGATACCCCACCCCCCAATTGCTTACTTACTGTCCCTCTGATTGTGGGATGTTGTCACATACTGTGCATGCTAATAAGAAGGAAAGAAAGAAGATTAAAATTAAAGATTTGCACAGGAGAAAAGAGGTCAGGCAATTCTAGAAAGAGCATAGAATAGTTTGTGTTAAAATTAGGCATGTTCCTATCAGGCAAGATGAGCCATAAAGGGATGGCTATGATAAGATTAATCTCTTGGTGCCTAAGCTGCAAACAATTTTCCGAGTGGCTTCTATATGTCTGTTGTTGAGGGGATAAATTATTTCCTCCTTGAAGTACATTGGACTCTAGCCTACAGTTGGAATGACCTGTCTTATCTTCAAAGCGCTCCTTATAATCAGGGTAACATCGCAGCTTATCTGAAGGGCGACTGCAGTTGTAAATGAAGGTGTCCACTTCTAGTCCTGGGAGCCCACAGTTTTGCATTTTCCAACTCTTCCTAAATTTCAAACAATCTCAGAACTGGCAGTAATGGTTTTATTCAGTTGATCACAGTAGCAATCACTGAATCAAATGCTTCGATGAAATGGGAACCTGGAATCGGATCAAGTACTCGGATATAACAGACAGACAACGTTGTGAGGACAGTGCATTCAAATGGGAAATCCCTGACTTAACAGGCATTCTTTTTCATTATTTGACTCAGTCTTGCCACCGCTGCTTATGAATACTTGGATACTCATAGAATTCATAGAACCACTCAGCTCTTCTTTATTGTCAATCCATCATTGGTCCTCTCCCGCTCGTCCCAAGATTGTCATCATCGTGTCATCCATCTCTTTGTGATTCTGTTGCCAAATCCAATCCTTCCTCCTCTCTAGCTCCCCAACTGACAGTGCTTTGTCTCTTAAAGACACGCCTCTTACAAATGGCCCTGCATTTCCTCTGCAGTCAGTATTCAATTCTGAACAAATTGAATGCCTTAAATTGACTTTGCTCTTATGTCTTTGTAGTAGTCTGCATTTTTACCCTCCTACACCTTCTTGCTTTAAAATGCATTTTAAAATATTTGTAATATTATGTTTACAATAATAATAATCCTTAAAGGCTCACAAACAGATTTCATATATTGTTTGCATGTTATAAACACTTACTGAACATGGTAAAAACAACAAGCAAGGCTATTCATCCTTTTATATCCCACTTGCATTAAGGATAGTAGGACTTCAGGAGGGACCACATCTTGTCCCGTGAGTGTAGGTAGCAGAGGGAATCTGGCACGCTTCAGTCCAGTGCACAAGCTAGATTTACTGCTCTCATCCTCCCCACGGACAACTTCCTAACAGCAGCATGATTAATTTGCCCAAATTAAAAACCTCAACTCAGGTGGAAACAAGGGATGTGGGAAGTGATTGTTAAATTGTCATCTTGTCTGTGCTTTATGGCACTTGGAGGTCCATCTCCCAGCCAAATATTTCACCCCCCAGCAAATCCAATTTCCATCTTCTGACTGGCATATAATTAGAGGGAAACACAACATCAAGGATTGCCCACAGCTGGTCTTTCATGCTTCCTAATGTTCTCTGTGATTTTTCAGTGACCAGCAGCTGCTGTAAGTTAACATGTGTGTTCCGGGTGGTCATATTCCAGATGGCTGCATCTTGTGACATTGTCCACAAAAGTAAACATTTACCGTCAACAAAGTTACCATACAGGTATGTTTATAAATAGCTTAATTGTTAAATTACTTTATTGTACATTAATGGATGGGAATGTCCTTAATTCCTTTACTTTAGTTTGTTATGTAGAAGAAATTAATGAATTGTTGTCCATGAGAAATTAATTAATTTTCTAATCTGCACCCAGAAGAGTATTCAGCAAGGGTTATATGTACTTGTGAAAGTTTCACCTGCAAGACATGCCTTGGTTTGGAGACGCCTAGGTCTATTCAAAACATGAGGAAATGTTACCGACCACTACCACTTCTCTATTCATCTTCTATATTTTGTATTTCAGTTTTGCTCTCAGTTTCATGCATGGGCTTTATTTGGATACTATAAAATCTGTGACTCACCCACTAGCTACATGCCATTCAACTTACTGTATTCATGAGACACCAGTGGACACTGGATTTCATATTTACACTAGCTAAACAGCTGATATGTGTGGCTATCAGTGTTGCTCATTGGCTAATTCCAGACAACTGTTTCATTCAAATGCTATGCTACGTTTTGGATGTCATCACTCGTCTTCTCTGTCACCACTGAGGGTCAGATCTACTAAAGGATTGCATTTGCTTTTTAAATGCAAAAGCAGTCGCTACAAGGTCATAATATCTATGTTGGATTTACTAAACGGTCGCAATGGGTCAAATCGCTATTAGGGTGTAATTTGCGGGGGTTACGTCACTGAAAATTGTAACTGCGACTTTTCTTTAGATACATAGTTAAATCTGTTCATGCATATGTATACTTGGAGTGAACGCACTAAAACAGGGTGGAGATTTTGTGAATTAGGCCGATTTAGGTATTCCATCTGATTTACTAAAGCATGCCATGATTGTGACTCTCCTCTTTGCGAGAATTTTAAGAACAGCTGAAAGCAGCCGGTATTTTGGTGAGTGCTGATATATCTGACTGAAATGATTGTTTCTTATAAGCGGACACGACCGCTTCGTTCACAAGGAGCCGGCTATATATTACTCCCTAGAATTTTGAAAAGCACAGCTGATGGTAAAGCCTTCTCTTATAGAGCTCCTCTGTTGTGGAACGGTTTGCCAAAACATGTTAGGGATTTGGACACAGTTTCAATTTTTAAGTCTAGATTAAAAACATATTTTCAGCCTGGCCTACTGCCAAACATAGTCTAGATGTAGAGATGGAGAAGACCGTGTCCTAGTGTCTTATGGTGTGAGAAACTTTCCATACTGTCACTTCCTCAATGTGTCACCACCACTGTTAGGCTGGTTATCCTTGATTGGGTGTGGATGGTTTGGAACTCCCTCATGGCTGCATGTGTTCTCTGTCCCTCTTCTAATAGGTATGCTACCATAGCTTATTCCTGTCGGGGCTATTTGTATATTTCCTATGCTTATGTGCTATGTGCTCCCCTGCTCTCACATAATGCTACAAATGCTACTGGATATAGCACTGCTTTCTTTCTGATTCCATATTCTCTTCTCTGCTTTTGGGAGGGTTTAGGCCTGGGTTCCCTTTTGTTAAGCATTTTGTGACAATGTATTTGTATTTGATATAGCCTAGTGTACCATAAACTCAAAGAACATGACCACAATAAGGAGCTAATTATCATAGGCAATTATAATGTTCTGAAAATAAAAACATAAGTTAAATAAAATGTTAAAATAAAAGTTGATCACAGACAAATATCTAGATAAATTAGTCATGGTCAATGGTCTGATAAGGATACATATATATACATATATATACACTACCGGTCAAAAGTTTTAGAACACCCCCATTTTACCAGTTTTTACTGATATTTAAGCAGTTCAAGTCCAGTGAATAACCTGAAATGGTACACAGGTAAGTGGTAAACTGCCAGAGGTAAAAAATAAAAGTTTAGGTTACCAAAAACGTAAAAATTCTCTAGATACTTTAGATTAGATTAGGACATAACGAGCCTAGATGGGGTGAACAGCCCGTTCCCATCAGTATGCATTCTTATGTTCTTATGTTTTTAAGTGTTTGGATGTTATCTTGTAATAGGTCTTGATCAACATTGGTCTTTAACTTTGACTTACAAATACATTTAAATGTTCCTTTTTTGAATGCAAATTGAAAAATAAAGAATCGTTGAATTCATAAAACAATGTGAAGAAAGAAATAATAAAGAAATAAACAAATTCTTTCATTTAATTGCGGGTCAAATTTAAGGACAACTACTGATTGAATCCAGGCCATAGAGTGTGTAAGATGTCGTACCCTTAAACAGGGTTATGTCATCCTGTGCTTTATTTAAGAATGACTTAAATCAGTGTGTTGCACTGCACTTGGAGACATTACTGTAGCTTGGGGGAGAGTAGTCTGCTGTCTGGTTTATAGCCTGTGATTTAGATTACATTTGTCATTCAGAAAAAAGCAGCTAAAAATGTTTTAGTCACAGTCTCCACTGTCAGCTTCCAGTCCTCTGCGGTCACACAGTGCATGCAGTTTTCCACATTATACACAGGTTGCATTTAAAAAGTAAAATGTATAAATATGTACATGCATGTCAAGATTGCTGTATGTACTGGGACAAAAATAAAGAGAATAAAGGGACATCTAATATTTTAGGATGTTTGAAAGCATTCAATGCATTACTGTATATACGATCCATATTATGACACCTGATACACGTGTGTAATGATTAAAGGCTTTTGCGGGCTGCAGTCATTAGTACAGTGTTAAGAATATCCTGTTCTTAATGGTTCTTTTATGTAGGAGAGGTTGCGGTAGATCAAAGGGATCCCTCCTGCTTTATCCCTCAGATCCGGCAGACTAAAGAAGGAGCTGATATTAAGTGACACCATTGGATCTCCACGTTAAAGTTACCGAGACGTGAATGTCAGGGCTCTTTTTTCTGAAGCGGGGGCGCCAAATCATTCAAACTTGGACGTGCACTTCAGGTTAACTGCTCATATCGCAATTACATAATTGCATTAATTTCAAAATCCTCTCCATCTGTATCACATCTATTCAACGGCAGCATTTATTCGAGGGCATTTATTCAGTATATTGAAATAATGCATTATAGACAGTATCGTCGTTTTCAATGGGTCTAATTGTTAACTTTGGACACCAGTTTTGGTTTTGACATTCTCACTACAGAGAGGCCTGACAAATATGATGAATGTAAAGTCCAAACCACTGGGTAAGAATTGTGTACTGAAATGGAAAGTGGACAAAAGGGTTTTGGATTTCTGGTTTGTTTAATAACAGCATGGGACATGTGACAAAAATGTCCCTTTCTCCTCACAAAACAAAAAAAAGCACATTGGGAATGACATGTTTGAACAACAAAACAAAGTGGCAGGAACATCAAGGACAAAGGTTACTGGTGTGCTCGGGTGTGACCAACCTGTGGGCACAAGGTCAACTGAGCTTGTGCTGAGCACCCCACTGAGCTTCAGAAAATCCATAGCGAAAAGGCAAGTCTTCACACTGAACTTAGAAATCCACAAATATTCTTTCTCAACCCTGGCCACTGTGGTAAGATCCAAGTAATTAAAATACTGAGATATTTGGCAATCTAAGGGGGAGGAAAAAATCTACACCATATTCTTTATTTATCTTCAATTTTAGTGGGGCTGTAACGACAGGCTTCGCCATGAGTGAATTCATACTGCTTATGTGAAAGGATAAAGAAAAAAGGAGGCATGTTTCTGTAAGCAAAAGTGTAAGTTAAGCCAAACTATTTATAAACTTTGGGATATGTCTGCCACAATGGTTGGCCCACTGTCAGATATGCTTTAAGGGTGGAAATTATTTCTGGCTGAAGTTACTTGAGATGGCTTGTTGCAGTCTTTATATCCCGTTTTTATTTTATTTAGTTCTATCGTGTCTGTACCAAAGTTGAGTACAGTACCTTCATGTGCACATGAGATGAAATGCTCAGGTCTTGTGTCTGTAAGGTGAATGATAAGAAGTTGGATTTGGGATTAGGAAATGAGAGCATCATTGGCATAACAAACCAACGTCTGTCTTGAGTTCATACAAGTCTTTGACCGAGACTAATGCACAATGATGGAGTAATGCCAATATCGACTTCTACTGTAAAACAGAGAACACGTCCTCCTCGGAGAGGGTTATTTTTTCCAGTAACACCCTAATTACAGTCCAACTCGGACATCAAAGGAATGATATTGAGAACTGTTCCTTTCTTTACTTTACAACTCTGTGGGGCATGTGAGCTCTCTCCTTACCAAATTGTCTGCTTATAATTTGAAGCATGCAGTTTTGTGGCTCCGTAACGTCTTTCTGTACTGTGTTATTTCTGTGTGTTTTTCCGCTGCAGAGTTATATAACCCAGTGAAGGCCCCTTCTCTCATAGGCAGTTCTCCCCTTAGGGAGGGCCCGGCTTGGCCCAGCTCCAGGCCCAACAGCACGCGCTCTGTGTCCTCAGTCCCCGTTCTTGGCACCAGCTGTTCTTTGATACCTCAGCAGCTGACCGTTTTGTGTTTTCACGTCCCCCGCTTTGGTTTTTCCTACTTTTCCCTCCTCCTTGCACCATGGAACCGACCGCTTTCTGTTGGACGGGTGATGCCGGCTCGCACCTGCTTCGGTGCCGTCCCCTCATGACCCACGGGTAGCCGTGCGCAACTCAATGCGACTGTCACACCTGTCACAAGCTTTTATAAGCATCCTTTCTCTGCAACCCTCAATACCTGCAGTATATGCTGCATGACGTGAACCAAAACACTACCGGCCCACCATTGTATCTACACATGTTTATGTGTCTTTAATGTGCTGTTATCTTGTTTCCCCAGGAAAAAAGATTTGCCGTGCCATATCAAATTACCAACAGTCAGTTGAAGGGTTTACTTACATTTATTCAACAGCATGGATCATCATAACGAATACATTTACACTCCTGGATTCTCATGGCAGATTAATAGATTTTTTTCATTTTCTTCTGGGTGAGGGTCACCCCTTGTCTTTCAATTTTTATCACATTTTTTCAATGTCTCCCAGTTGAATGACCAGTTATATCCTTAGTGCCTTCTCATTGCTCAATCATTAATTTGAGAGTATGCAGACAAGCAGACACACATGCTTATGACCAGCAGCTGCAACTTTTCACTCAGCTGTCCAAAAGCTGAGCTGTGCCGTCATTGTATTGGATGAGTGTATGTTATGTGCAGGCAGACTACAGGGGCCCAATCAACCAGAGGCATCACTCTTGAGTGACAAGACGGGGAAAACCCTGCCAACTTAAACCCTCTGTCCCTGGGTGACACAACAGCCAGTTAGGTGGTGCCCTGAGGGGCTGCTGGCCACAGTTGGCACTGGCACAGTCAGGATTTGATACTAGCCTGGGGAGCATGTTACTGCAGTGTCACTAATATAATAGCAGGTTGAGCCACCTAGCAGATTCATTTTAATTCCAGAAGTATTGTACAGCGCAGTCCGCGTACAATGATCACATCTGTCCAGGAAAATGTGTTCAATATAAGAGGTTAATCATAAAAATCATGGATTCATGGAATGAAACCGATAGCTATGCTTTAGTGTCTTTTCACTTAACTTTTACCTTTCATACCAGGTACCAATTCGCAAAAGGAGACTAAGGAGGGGCAGATTTGATTCATGTTTTTAATTAATATAAGGGCTTAACAAAGTGAACTACCAAAGATTTTTTAGGTTGGGTTCAGTTAGCAGAACAAGAGGGCAGCACAGGTAGAAATTAGATCAGTTCAAGGTCAATTCTGCACTGATATCAGGAAGTATTTTTTTACAAAGAGTTGTCAATGTGCTTGCCAGGTCATATACTGCAGGCAAAAACACTTGGGGTATTCCAGGCTTGATGCAGTACTGGATATTCTTTAGGCTAGGAAATGACCAGCCTAATGATGAGATGAGTTGAATGTTCTCCTCATTATGTATTCTTATGTTCTTACTAAATATAACTTTAAGGTGTCTCCTTTATTTATCTTCTCCCCCACAATAATAAATATTGTTCACAAAAATGATTAATTCATGATTTTCATTATTGGATAACTCCTCAAATAAGATGTATATCACAGTATACAATATGTCATCACTTGAAAAACTTTATTACCACATCATTATGATAGCCAAATTTTATATGCATCATCTGCAGATCGTCATTTTAAAGATAATTTTCATTTAATGAAAGCTCAGTCCATCCAATTTAAATCCAAGGCAGAGACATATTTTCATGAATAAAGGTATGATATGATAATTAGGCTATAATTAGATAATCAGAATGTCTTCATCAGACGAGACTCACCGTACAATATGTTGTCATCTTTAATAGCACAAGGATTTGTCATGGATCACACTTTTCACCTCTCCGAGCAAGTGTGACGATTGGGCTGTAGATAGGACAGCCCATAGGAGCCTGTTTCTCTGTCACCAACGCCCGCTCCGGATCGCAGGTGCGGGTCCTTATGGTGCTGGCCAGCTCGGCTCAGCCGTTGCCTGCCTCACCACTGTTGTTTTGCTCACGGTCCTCCATCAGGATTACCAGTTTACAAAGAAACTTTTTATATAACAAATCCCAATGCCGCACTGGGCAGGTTTCCCCTCATTCACATCCCAACAGAAAAGCCCTCCGCTGCTCTGTCAAATGTGAAAGCTCTGAAACATCTGAGTCTGACGGCTGAGACAAAGTAAAGATCCAATTATCACAGCAGTTAACCACAGCAGTTAAGACACACAGAGCCGGGGACGCAATTAGCGGGTGCCGTTTTTGTGATAATTAAGACCCTTCCAGCAATGAGGCAGACAGGGCAATCTCTCATGGAGCAAATCAGCCTGGATGATTGAGCCAGCTTTGCTAAGGATTACTTGTCATTTTGTGATGCATAATTGACTGTACATTGTTGTTACAAACATAACATTTTTGGGGGAAATTTGTGACTAAATTGGCTGAAAGGATATTGATGACTTACTGGCACATTACACAATATCCTTTTCACATCTCAGTTAACATTTTCTTCTTTTAATCTGTAAGACATCATTGCTTTGATTTGCACAACAAAATATACCTTAATCAGTATTTGGCACATTTTTCTTTTTTGCTCAATTCACAGGTTGATGTCAACAAATGGTCTACTTAAAATAAAATGGCCTAATACATGTAAACCTTCTAATCATTACAGTTAATAGGACAAATAGCTATAGGTCTGTACTTAACAATTATCATATGCAGCTTCAGTATACAGTATACAAAATGTCTGTGGACACTAATAACCTTTAATAACAGTTGATACAATAGAAAGAGTTATAATAGTGTCATACCTATAAAATATGACATGATGGGAAACAGGCATGCAATAGATAAGTAATTCACACCGATGACAAAGCATCCCCACTTAAGCCCCTGTTTCAGTGAACTCTTCTACTCGCGCGCTTGCCCTATTATTCCTGCGACAAATGGTGAAAATAAAAGGTCCTCACCATACTTGACAGAGAGAAGAAGAGGGTTTGTTCTGAATGCAAATGGCACTATGCACACAATGCACAAGTCTGCTGCCCGGTGGGGACTATTCCTACAGAATAAGTCCATACAGTACTGTAATCACAGGAGTGACTGAGATCTGCCTGTTTAATTGAAAATCGCATCAGCACTCTCCCCAGTACTTTCTTCGCTCATTAAAGCCAGCTTTAATTTAGCCGTTGGTTCATTAGTCTTTAAGGGGAAAAAAAGAGGCTGTAAAAATAAACGAGGGATTTTGCAACCGATGCGTGGCATCCTCATTAAAAAATGCCGCAATACAAAACTTGGCATCGGCTAATGTGTTTTTTTTCTCGTCTGGACTCCTGCGATTAAGAGACATAACAAACCTCCTCCGGTGGCTGGTTTGGCAAATCGCTGCCCTGCATGTTTGGTTTTGTTTTAACGTATGTGTAAGCCCTCAGACGTGGAGCAATCTGTGCCCACAGCTTGATTCAGTGTTATACTCACTGATGGAGATGGACTCTGTGGTTCTTCCTTGAGGGGAGGAAAAGTTCAGCTTTGATAGTAAAAAAAAAAAAAGTGCTGCCAAATCAATTCCTAATCAAACATTTTATGTTTACCAGCAAGAGGAAAGGAAGCAACTAAACATCAGGGAATAAGATGGTAAATGCAGCATAATTCGGCACTAAATGCATTTGACACTGAATGTACTCAGCCGGATACATTGGTCTTGTCAGATAGAAGATAATGCCATCTCCTCTAATCCCTTAGCTGATCAATGCTGGTTTTCTCCACTCAGCGAAATTCTTCATTTCTGCTTCATGTAGTACAGACAACACCTAACGGCATGACACATTTGGAAAAGGGTTATCTAATTTGGATTTAATTAATGTCTTTGCAGTGGAATTGACTCAGTAGGGGGTTGACAACCTGACCATATGTACGAGGGACTTGCTGAACCTTCCCACACAAATGAAGAACAAAAAACAACAGATAGGAATGCAAAGTACAGCGTCTCACGAAAGTGTAGCAATGTCAGGCTGTCCTTGAAAATGGACACAATGCCATTTTATGTAAAAAATATTGCCTTTAAGTTGCCAGGGATGCTGATAAAATAGAAGCTATTTATTTTCCATCTCATCCTCCTATATAAGGATTGTAAGGGGGGGACAGTGTGACAATTAGGTAAGACTTTGCTTTGCATACGCTGAACTTATTTAAGTTGCCATGGGTTCCTCAGGTTACTGCTGCACAAGGTGACCTCAGGCCTACCAGTTTTAATCAGTGAAATACAGAGCACAACTCTCCTCCAATCAGTGTTAGCTAAGTTTTGAGATGATGTGTTAACTCTGAGCACAATGAAGGTAAGGAAGGAACCCCACCCTTTGATATTACAGTTCCCACCAAGGATGCAGGGCCCAAGATGCAAATAGAAAACCTTTTTTCCACGTTCATCACTGCAAACCACGGTGCGCTTTTTACATTCCTGGTGCATATCTGAAAACACTCTGAAAACTGCTCATGAGGACTGCCAGCCAACCAGCCCATTCATTCCAGTGCTAAGCAGAAGCCTCCCTCTTTCACACTGGACTTGATATAATGACTACAGATCCATACCAGTATTTGTATTCAATTAAACCTTTAAATGGCTTAACTTTTTCTTAAAACTCTAAAGTTTGGAATCTGCCAGCGAATTCCATTTGATCAATTATACTTCATATTAAAACATTTTGAAAATTAATTAAATTAGATTTACTGTCCTCTCAAACATTTTTGTAAAGAATAGTTACAAATGTTTTTGAAAGGGATACAAAATATGGGTTGAGACCCATATGGAAAACGTTTTGCCTATGGCCTATGTCTTACAGGAGCCTTCCACTGAAACCAAATTATGATTATATTTTCTCATGTGGCAAATGTGTGGACATATTAGGGTCAGTGCTCTAGCATGTTCATACATAAAGGTTTGGTTTTGTCCTCATGACAGATTGTCCCAATTAACCACATATTTATCCACAGCTTGGATAGGCACCTAGTTGAATGCATGTTTACAGGTTTTTCACACAGGCTCGTATGGCATTTATACTTGATTAAAGTTCTGAACATGATCATACCTGTGTAATGGTCTATGTGCAATTTGTCATCAGCACATCCCCACAATGCAATATGCTACATGGTATGCTACAAAGTCCTGCAAAGCATGGTGAAAAAACCTATATCCCAGTAATACACAGTGAAAATGCAGGGCTGCAATTACACAAATCAGATATGAATTTGCCTGTGTTCAGTTCCTCAGGTTTAATATCTCCATTTATATACACATATTATATATAAATAAACAAACTACAGCAAATACAGGTAACAGCCCAAAAAATGGAAACACCAACATACATGGTCTTTATAGGGCTGTTGGGCTACCATGAGCTGCCATAACAGCTTCAATGTGCCTTGGCATAGATTCATCAAGTGCCTGGAACTCTACTGGAGGGATGCAATATCATTCTCCCATGAGAAATTCCATAATGTTGTGTTTTGTTGATGGTGGTGAAAAAAAAATGCTCTCTGGCGCTGCTCCAGAATCTCCCATAAGTGCTCAATTGGGTTTTGATCTGGTGACTGAGATGACCATGGCATATGGTTGATAATGTTTTCATGCTATCAACCCATTCAGTGACCACTCGTGCCCTGTGGATGGGGCACTGGAAGAGACCACTTCTATCAGGATAGAAATGCTTCACCATAGGATGATGGTGATCACTCAGAATAGCTTTGAGTGGACATACACCATGCCAGGAAAATGCACTCCACACCATAGCAGAGCCACCAGAACCCTTTACATGAGAAACAAGCACTCGGGGCTGTAGGTTTCTTTTGCCACGCGCCACACATAGGAAAGGAAAATGTGCACAGAGAAGAGAATTTTCATTATCTTCAAAACCACGAACGGCGAAATTAATATGATTCTGCATGAATCCTAAGAAATGGAGTTCCAGAAATGGAACTCGTTGTTTATTGACCAAATACCTTTGCTAGTGGAAGCTATATTACTGTGGCCCATAACCAGCAATAATTTATTATTAGCAATCAATTATGGAACGTTTTAACAAAATAAAGATTCTACACTTATAACTCCAGGGTGACTTACAGTAGCATCCTTAGTCATTGCTCTGTACAGAGTAAAGAAAGGTTTGGTCCCTTCTTGCGATCTTGTAGAGCAGTGGGGTCCCACTAGGTTCCACATATAAAATCTCACTTTCTAGGCCTCAATGATGCACCACTACAGCAGAGGTGTAATGTTCAGAAAGGGCATCATCAGCTATACAATCTCCTTTCGACAAACCACTTTTAATTAATCCCTGAGTGAGGGGCTGTACAATTAATAATTTCAATAAACAGATTTTTTGACATGGCAGCCCAAAAAAAAATTTGTTTCGTTTTTTAGGATGTTCTGTCTTTTCTGATGAAAAGCATAATTTGTTTGGCAAGAAAAAGAACATTTTTAATTAACTAAATTTAGATTTCCATGGATGAGGGTGTCTTTCCTCCCATGGTACATAATAAAGCATGTTCACAAGACTGGTTACGTTTCTTACAAATGCACCATTAACGATTCAAAAGGCTGCAGCCTAGGAGCCCAGTCAACAGTCGGGTTAATCCCTGACAATTAACCTCATGTGACAATGGCATTTTGATGTCACCACCACAAGTGTTACATGCACAACTGTCATCCACACAATTAACTAACACCATTACTGGAGATGGTAGTAGAGTATGAGCCTTGCGTTGTGTCACCCGCCATTTACTGCATGGAAAGCAGAAATGCCATATTGTGTTGAACGCCTGACGCAAAGGCACTATTGCTCGGTTAGTGCCTGGCTAACATTCCATGGTCTTAGAACATTATCATGAAAGCATTAGTAATGAATGATGTTGCTTGTACAGTAGGTATAGCAAAGCAATAATAATGGCTCTCCCGTTATACAACTGGGTTGGGGTTCAAATAGCCTGGGTTTGTTGCATCATTTGAATTGTCAAAATGAGGTTCCTGTTGTGCTGTCTTTCGTATTTGCTCCTCGAAGATATCGCACCTTATTTTGTAACCAGGTCTAATGAATATGAATGAATAGCCCTAGTCAATGATTTCATTTTTTATGACTACTTATTGTGTTTTAGTTTTTTACATAAAATGGAGCTACAGGGCTTGTTAAAAAACCATAGATCAAACCACTGTATTTTTAAGGGTTACTTACTAAGGTAAAAACACATCAGTTCCATGTTCATATTTGCATGAAGGTTTTTGGGAAACTTGGTGTCATTCAGAAAATACCATAACAGAGCTTGGTACGAAATAAATCCCTGTCATAATATCTAAGTCTCTCTAGCAAGCAGCTGTGTGCAGTAGAGCCTTAAAATCTATATTTTGAAAATATCTCAATGTAGTACATTTAGCAGCTGTGCAAATGTGGGAATAGCACACTTCTCCTTAGAATATTCCTGTTACTTACTGATCACCATTACTGGTGTTTTATTAAAAATATAGATTTGAATGTAGGTAGCTATGTTCTTATTTATCCATCAACGATCTGTCTTTATGAAAAATAAATGTATGTATTAAATGTCCATCAACAGTAGTGCAAATGTGGATTTGTGTATAGAATATAGAATACATTCATTAAAAGGCCTTTAGGATAGGTCAGTGTGGCCTTCATGCAGACACAAATTCCACATGATCACGTTGAGACTCAATGTGTACATTGCAAATGTTGCATTGTGACAATAATGGTACATATTGACAACTAGTGTATCAGAATGCCACTCCTTCCTGTCCAAAGTCACCTTCCCCAAAAACAGGCACAGTGGATGACCAGTATTTGAGGCACCATATATCATGGTCTCTATGAAGCATATATGCCCATTCAAATGGATTGTTATATTAATCATGTTACATAGAAATGCATTTCTTTTCAACTGGGTTGGTATTGTGATTAACACAAACATTGTGCTCACATAACACGATATGCGTTTTTATTTTTTATTTTGTTTTTGCTTTTCAAAAGCAAAAGTGGTAAGTGGCAGGTAACCAGCCAGAACTGCACTATATGTAAGCAGAAAAGATAAACGCGAATTGCAAAGATATTGTGGGTAGCTTTGAAGACTGTGTACTGACTGTGTACTGTGTCTGTAGACACAGTGCTTAGAGATCCAACACTGACAGCGAGCCTATTTTAGGTAACGCAAATAAAGTGCAGGTCATCTGCCAGATTGAGGAGAGAATTGTCAGCTCTAAAGAGACTATTATGTTTAAGTTTGACAGAGAACCATGTCTCTGTTGGGCTTTCGAAAGAGAGGGAAGCAGAAGAAGAAGCATAAAAAATGGATTTGCAGTAAATGAAGACTGGTTATGAGCACTAGAGACCTGGATGGAAGGAAACAGCTGGAGCGGCAAGAAGGGGCGATTCATCAAACTCCGCTGAAGGGCTGGCTCTGGTTTCAGGTGTTCCCCATCCGTGTGGCCTCTTATCAAACCAGGGGAGGGGGTGAGCTGGCAAATGACAGGATGGCTGGGAGTCAGACCTGGGCTTGAGTATTTTGGGTTCGAGTTTCGTTTTTTCGACCCGGGAAAAGCAGCCAAAATGAAGGTGTCAATGTGGCTTTTACACAGACAAAATCAAACATAAATCTATCTGGTTTATATATTATTTACTGATTTTGATTAATGTATATTTGATATTTTGTAAACAAAGCCCTGACCCCATTGTTTATATTATGTGTCTGCACTACAGTAAAAATAATAATATCTGGTTGTATTACACACACATTTCCATACACTTCCACTTCCCTTTATTCCTATTTAAGCGCTTTGTTAAATGGTCCCACTACAGAATAAGTCAATGAAAAATTGGCCACATGTTACAATCAGGGGAATGGAAAGGTGGGGGAACTAACTGCAAGGGGATATGTACTACTATTAATTACCCACCTTGAAAGTTGCAAGAAAAGACTATGCTAGTTAGCCTGCTGCCACACTCACAGCACTATTAGCTCATGTTAGCTTGCAAATAGAGCTCTGCTCTTTAAGTCAGGATAAACTGGCTGGACTGGAATGGATTTGTATTGTTTTGTCATGTGTGAAATGGCCGGTCAAATTCAACATAGCTTAATTACTCAACCTTGTTCCAGCCCAATTTAATCACTGACTACATTGTACCTGTGTTAGTAATTCAAAGAGGATTAATTACATGATTGCATCTTCCCAGAGACCTCTTGCTGTTGCCTGAGAAGACCGAAGAGTTGCAGTGACTTTCTTGCAAATACTTCACTTCACAAAGAAACAAAAGCCTGCATTGCTGTGTGTAATTGCTTTATTGATGCTGGCACTTACTGAAGTAAATATGGTACTTGCTGAATGTGTTGTCATGGGCTTGAAACTCTTGTTTCATGCATTGCAATACAATACATTCCTAATCTCCTGTGGACACACTTGTTGACAGCTGCATATACAGACAACACAAAGGTGTTTTGAGAGTTGCATAATCGGTACCCCAAACAGTACTGGAAGCAGTTTAATTCTCATTTTATTTGTGATTCCACAGTTGATGTGCCATTGTGTCTGCCAACACAATTGCACCTATTGAACCTGGGTTTTACAGACTCCTGTCAGTATGAGGAATGGTGATTGCCTGTCACTGCAGAGGCCCTGAGGAAGCCATGGTAACCTGAAAGAGGTGCCAAAATCTTCCGGGCCTTGATGTGATGGTACATGACAGGATGGCTCAGGAAATGAGCTTAAAGGAATCCTTCAGGGGTGCTGTTGCTAGAGGTGACCCCTCTTTGCTGCTTGTGCCAGGCTCTCTTCCCAAAATGTTTCCTACTCTTCTTACTCTTTCCATGGATTGAGGGGTGGGGGACAGGGGGAAGCAGCTGCTTTGGGGCCGCCCCTGCCACAGAACTGCATTGTGGGGAATCCGAGCTTGACAGTAATGGTGCCTTGTCAGTCCCATTGGGAAAATATCCCAATAATCTGCACAGTGGGGTTACAGCTAGCCTTCTTAACCACTTGGACACAGCCCTGTTGGCTTTTTGTTTCATGATGTGTGAGACAAAGGTTGAGGACAAGGAATATGGTTATGTTGGTTTATATATTATTTTTATACTTTAGGTCACAGGGGTGTCAAACTCATTCCATCGAGGGCCGAGTGTGTGCAGGTTTCTGTTGTAACCAATGCATTACACCAGGTGATTTCAATTAGGTTCCCTCCTTAGTTGAAGAAGTGAGCTAATTAGTGAAATCACCTGGTGTAGTGCATTGGTTTCAATAAAAACCTGCATACACTCGGCCCTCGATGGAATGAGTTTGACACCTATGCTTTAGGAGATGACTTGGGGCTAATTTTTTATCATTAAACATCAGTAACTAGATTTTTGAAAAATTCCAAGAGATCAATGGAAAAAATATATATTTTTAAATAAATAATCGTTAATTATGCGGATGAATGTCAATAAAAACAAAGTATAACCAGAGAAACCTTTTTGATATAATTTTGGTGAAAAAAACACAATTAAATTCAGAATGAGACGCAGTGAAGCAAGGTTGCAAAGACAAGAAAAAGTATACCATACCATACAATATAACAGTAATACAGTAACATAGTATAATTAATTTTATACAAACCAAAAAACATACATTCCACAGTCTAAAATATATTGACAAAATCCATTGGACAGTATCATTAATTAGATAGCGACATACCATTACTGAAAATGACAAAATAGCTATACTGATTTCTCCAAGAGCTAGTAATGGACATTAGTCTGTCATATAAACATTGATTGTTATTTTTTGGGGTTTGATTGTGTGTCATGATCCTGAAAATCCACAAAAAAATATATATAATATGTTTGTTGAAGCATAAATGTCAACTCTTCTCAAAATCCTACAGACAGACTCTCATTATAAAATGTGGTTTCTCCCCTTTAGGACACTGCAGAGAGGATATTGCAAATAATTTTTTCATGCTTGTTTCTGTAACTCGTCTGTTCTCAAGTGACTTCCCCACTGCCATCCCTCTGCCATTGTCAATGTGTGCTACGTGATCACTGTGGATTCTGTGCGTACCTATGCTTTCTACAGTCCGTCTGGGGCTGGGAGTGGGGCGGAGAGGAGCAAACGGCAAGTGACAGTGCCAAAATGGCGGTGGGACGGCAATCAGTAATTAGTATTCCAGGCTGCCAATGAGGGTAATGGCACATTTTGAGATTCCAATGTCAAAGTGAAAAACATGGGACAAAACAATTGCTATTTTGTAGAAAAATATTTTTCCCAAGGTGTTTAGAAGAACGTTCTGGGTACAAAAAAACCCAGAAGAAATGTGAGACCTTGAAGAGGAACATGTTGGCGGTGCCCCACCAGTGGATTTATGCGTAGGTCTAGGTGCTGCCTTCATTACAAAGTCTAACTAGCAGGGAAAGATGCTTGTCCTACCCTGGACTCTAACACGCAGTTACATTTTCCCCCTCGTTCTCCAGAGCCTTCTGCTGGGAAATTAAATGACGGCCATATTCTGCGTCCAGGCAGGTCTAGACTAGACTATTGATCGAAGCACTGGCTGTGTAAATCAGGAAGGAGGTCAGAGAATGGCCTCTCTCTTTCTCTGCTGCGACTTGTTCTCTTTGAGGACATTTGTAGGTGCTTGATCAAAAAATGGCATCCTGCCATTTCCATTTAATTGTGCATTTTGGCCATAAATCTATATAAAGCTTTATAATAGACCCCTCATGGGAATGCTATCACCGTTTTCGTGCAATGAGAAATGTGCAAGGTTATCATGAAGATATCTGCATTGGGCTAGTGGAATGGATTGGACGTGACTAGGTTTATGACTTAGTAACCTGTTTGCTTCAAATGATCGCCTCTCTGGTGTGTGCCCGAGTCACTAGGCATACACTTGGATATGCAGAATCCAGCAATTAGCCAAGACAATTAGCAATTGGCAAACCATGTCACTCCAGTGCAATTCTAGTAGTGCATATCCTCACAATGTGAGCTGACATGAGTCCCTCTGAAATCAGACCACAATCCATCCTAAAAGTAAGGACCTGGATTCACCTGTTTTGAATGTGAATGGCGGATGACTTTGGTGACAGATGCTCATTGACGCTCAACAGCATTCTTGCCTAAAGTGAATTTTGCAGTGCCCAGCGGCAAATACAAAAACAAAATACAGTGAGAAATAAAATTCAGATTGATCATTATTTTTTTAACATTTTAAAAAATGAATTATAACAATAATGACAAAAACAACTAAACCACCAAGCCACAGCTGACAAAAACAAAACATAACACTAACCAAAGGGGACAGGGAATATGAATCAGTTATTAATGATATGAAAAACAAAATGTATCAGTTATTAATTATATGCTTCAGTCATCTCACTCGGATGGATGCTCATTAGCAGCCCCATTAATAAACTATTTCTCACTCCCTGCAAATGGGCATTCCGCACAGCAATGGCACCAGTATGATAACCATCAGTTGCCATTTCCTGAATGTAATTTCTCTGCGCGGGAGTCCCTGACGTTTATCCACTGATGAGTGGATGAAGCACATTTGCATTGTGGACAGCAGAGCCAACTTCATGCCAGGCACTGGGGCAGCAGCGATTTCTGGGGAGGATAATGGTAAATTCATCATTAGCCCCAGTGCCACACACGCCACCAGGCCTTGCCAACACAAATCAATTTAACATGCATGCAGTCACCGTTTGGCAGGTGAGAAACCCAAACTGACCATTAATTAAAAGGCTGTCCAATAATAACAGTCTGCTGTCCACAGTTATAGCTGTGAACCAGCTGGGCTTCCACTGTGGCCAAACAGAGCATACTGTATTGATGACAAAAGGGACTCATTTGAAGAATAAAAAAGGGGACAAAATCACCCTGACAACAGTGGGTTATTTCTGTGTATTGGTTCTCTCTTGGTTTAAATGTTTCTATTCTGGCTTTTGAGGGCACAGTGACAACTACGAGCGACAATGTCAAACTGTGACATTGCAAAGGACAACTGACGTGCCCAGCACGTACCCTTTCTGTTGATCAGGGACTATTTATTATGACGCTACAGTAGGAGAGTGTACACAAAGACCACACATCTTCTTGTTTTTCTCGGTTAATATGAATAGTAGAGTTGAAGAAAAACACATTTTCTTCAGATTTAAAACATTCTGCTACCTCCAGTTGCTTAATATATGATTCCCTTTGCAATATACATGGAGCCTTTCACCTGGGTAATACAGGAAAAGACCATTATCACTGTGGACAGCAGTGATTGCAGAAAGTAGAGGAACATGGGAGGGATGTTTGTTTCAGTAACACATATTGCAATATCAGTTCATAACCGACTTACTCTTAATACACACTATATATATATATATATATATATATACACACACATCCCTCCCTTAAATATGTATTGCAATGAGAGCATCAGAACATTCTAGAGGTCATTATCGAGACTTCACAGACCCTCTCACACTTAATGGCGCATGATCTCCCAGCTGTAGCTGAAACCTCTTTGTTTTAAAAACTGGCTGTATGCTCATCAAGACTCCATATGATCAACATAAATCAAAACCCCAGAGATGGCTGTTGTATTTTCGTATCCCCCTTCCTGTGCTGTCCACTGCAGTGGCTTTGGCCAATGGTAGGGACAGATTCCACCCCAACAAATCACCTACTGTCCCTCTTTAATAAATGATAACATTTCAGGATGATTCATTTATCATTCTGATTCATGAAAAATACTTCCTTTTATGCCTCATGCTAATTTTTAGGCTGGTAAGCAGTGATTTATTAAGTTGCCTCCTTAATAGCCAGTATTAAACAATTAACTTGAAAACATCAGGCAATGTTGTTAAATAAAACATAGTGCTGAGTAACTGAGTTGTTTTTTTTATTACTTTTAAGTCTGTCTGTTTATGAAAACATATTTTGATCAAATGTAATCACAGAGCTAGGACTGCCTTACAATCCTCTTGATTTTTGCTGCAGTAGCATAAATATAAGAGACGGTCATCTATAGAGTCAATAACATGGGAGATAAATTATTTATTTGCAGAGGTTGCTGAGGTCACAGGCAAGCTCTGAAATCAAAATTGTGAGGCATTCTTTTCTGGGAGGGGGGGCTCGGTTTGCCCACTCAGCAGGGATGTCTGTGGCTGTGGCAGTGGACCCATCTGGGGCAGGCGTGTCAGCACTTTCTGTCAGACACTGCGCAAGGGTCAGACAATGGGTCTTGTGTGGCCAGCTGATCACACTCTCTCTTCACTGTGTGCCTTTTCTGTTCATCCCTGTAGAGTCTGCATGTTTCTGCTCTCGAACGTGAAAACGCCATGCTCTGACAACCAATTGGGAGTACTTCCTTGTGTGACACAGGAGATGGATCATCCTTGTGCCATTTTGGTACCTGGTGCTACCCCCTTACACACATTCAATGGTCACATACTGATTAGGGGATGTCATGTAATGAATGATTGACAGTTAGTTCTTCCTGTTACAGTATTTGCATTCCACTAGGCCACGATGAAATAAGCCTGGGTACGTATGCATGTTACCATCAATTGAAGAGTGTTTTTCCAAAACTCACTCTGAGTGAGTGGACTGAGTGAGTTTTGATAAAGCGCATTTTTCAAGGTGGGTATTATTTTTCTGATAAATGGTTAGATATTTGCATTTTTTATTTAACACTATTATTCTTAGGGATTTAGGTATTAAAATGTGATTTTTCATTCAAAAAGGCTATTTTTTGCATGAAAAAAAAATATATTTTTTTAAATAAACAAAAATGTTGATTTTCTCTAAACAGGTCAAAGTGGACTGAGTGAGTTTTGGAAAAACACTCTTCAATTGGCAATTGGTTGGTTCTCTTTGAGGACCATTGGTTTTTACATTCTATGTCATCCTTTAATTGTTGAATTGAAGCCATTACTTTGATAATATATCACTCACATCTGACAGATCATAATCCATTTTACTAACATGATTTATGTCTTGCTTTCTAGAATTTTGAATATCTCTAATGCACCCATTTTGTTAAGTCAAGAGGATGATGTAGCAGTTAGCCATGATTCCCATAATGTCGCAGTTCACACATGCATCTCTGTTGGTGCCCTAGACATATTACCTACTGCCACAGTTTGCACAGATTGCACAGATTGCAAATAATGTAATGTATTATGGATTAAAGCAGGTCATGGAATATGTTTTAACAGTGGTACTGTATTTATTGTATACGTTGCTAAACTACGATATCATACAGATACAGTATTCTTACCTTTTACGTGGGGTGGCTCATGAAAACCAACAATTTTAAGTTATTATGTTTAGTAAAAATACATGGAAAACAGAAGACTAATGAAAATTTCCTTTCCTATGAATTTCACTAAAGAGGAAATATGTAATTATCGGGCCAAACATTTCCATGCCTCTCTGTTTAGTTATGTCATTAAAACCGAAATGTGAATACACATCTATGATTTGTCCTGCTCTACAGGCTCATTACTATAACAGATCTTAGCAGAGCCAGGACATTTGCTACAAATCATTGCACTGCTTACAGTGTATAGTATACATGTTAATTATGTGTAATATTTTGGCTGTACTATACAATAGTTTGTCTTATTGGAAGAAAACTACACTTTGCAAATCTGTTCCTAATGAGTTTCGTAAGGAGTTATTGCTGTGCGTGATTTACAAAGAAGGGAGCAAAACGGTCATAATCAGGGAATCCAATTGATAACTTTATAAAACATTCATACATCTTGCCAGAATCAGTTAAACTCTGTTTGTGATTGTTACAAATGTAATGTTATCTACCAAGGTTTAAAGACATGGATGAGCAGGTTGAAACAAGCTTGATTTAGTGGACTTTTTTTTTCTTCAGAATAGGGTCGCAATAATTAATTTTATTGTCAAGTCATGCACCCTAAGAATACCAATGGGGGCTCATCAGCAGCAGCCTTGGGCCTCTTAAAAACTTGACAAATATTTTGGAAATATTTCCAGTTTGGGAAAAACTAGAAAAAAATAAGAAGCCAAAAGAGTTTTTGCTAAACTTTCTATATTTTTCGAAAGCAGCAGAAACTATATCTTGAACAATACTAATAGGGTGCCTATACCAACCTGAAGTGTTTGTTCCAGCAGTGTAATATAGTGTAATATGTCCTTTGTCTCATCTACCTGATGTCTGTTAACCCTGTTTCCACAGACTCACTCAATCAATCTTCTGAGCCTACAGTATAGACACCACCCACCATCACTAGGCCCATCTTCATGTGAAAATGTGATCATGAATCCAGCACTGTGCCCTTGTAAAAACAAATCTCTCTGCCTGCAGCCTCCTCCTATGAAGTGACAGGTTATAAATAACATTTAATATGCAGCATTAAACCTTCTTCTGTCTCATGTGCCATAAACTCTCCCGCAATCACAACCTCCATGAAAATCTTGTGCGCTGGATATTGTCTGTCAGGTGGTTACTTTGGTTGCAACTTTTCAATCTGCTTCATACCACTCAACAAGCAGACTTTGTCAATTCATCGTATGCAGATCATTGCAGAGCCTGGCCCTGACAAGAATTCATTAACACCACTGGCCTTCACTCAACTCTGGCTTTGACCTTTGTGCAGGAGGGAATATAATGACAGACTCAATTTGCATAAAACATCTCTCCATGTTATGAACAAGAACAATCTTCTCCTGGGATCAATATCAGCAAAGAGAAGCCAGGACGAGACGATAATGCCTTGCTCGAAATACCACAAAAGGTCACCAAGAAAGAAGAGTGACATATCCCCGTTGTCACAAGGCTTCTCTTTTATTGTCCCCACCGATGCCTGTGTTGTCAACGCTCATGTCTAATCAATCCTGCCCAGTGCGCCGTCGGCAGCTGATCACCGTGGAAACTAAGTCCGCCATCCCGGGGACTGGAGAGGGAAAAAATGACTCATCACGTTCAATAAAGCCCAAAACAAACGTTGGGTGCGTCAGGGATGTGATTCGGCTATAAATATCAGAGAAACATTTCCTATAGAGAACACTGTGAACACAAGTGAAGACCTGAACAGGTATATCATTGCTAATAAAAATGACAGCATGCGGGGATGCGAGTTTCTTCTTTCATGCTTCAAGAGGGATAATCTGAGGTGCTGACGTATTTGTTGTACATGGAACGCTTGAACGGTCCATTATTCTTCTTTCCACTCAGGAAATGTATTGGGCTATGGGGCGTGCTTGTTTTGTCTGAGATCACACATTAAAACGAAATGTTATATTCCGCTGGAATAAAGACCATGTGAATCCTCATATTAAACGTAACATAGACCGCTTTCTTTGCAAATGTTATTGGGCATCCCAGGCAGGGATATCCCCTGTCTTGTATACAGCTGTCATGTGCTACACTGCCATACTTGTTCCTGTGGAAATTTGTATATTGGACTGGCTATGGAAGACGGCATTAAATGCACTTTACAGGAATAAACACTCATGCCCACATTACTTTTCGATATTCCATGTCATATAATGTCTATATACATCGCACTATTGTATTCTACAAATAAGTTAATAATATATAAACATAAAAGGGCAAAAAATGTAATAACAGTAATACTAGCAGTATGATTGCTACAATTGCATTTTGTCCCTGAACAGTCCAGTGAAACCATTTGAAGGTATTCCATTGCTTTGCATTGCAGTTCATTATCTCCCACTACATTTCTGTATTTACAACTTCAAGTAACAACCAAATACTGGGAACATATTGTACGTTAGCTTCTGTTATTGTCTCCAATATTAGAGTTTTTGGTTTGCAATCATAATTAGGTTCTGTACATTAAGTAACCAACTAGCACTAGCTTAATGGCATTAATGTATTTAGTTTGATTATTTATTTGTTTATTTGTCTGGAACATAGCAAAAAGCTTTGTTAGAATGTTAAAAAAACAAGCATCAGATGCATTTTATTAAGTGTTCATAGCCAATGGCTACTTCACAACACTTGTCCCCAATAAACTACAGACAAAAATGCGTCACAAAATCTAAATAAAATAACCAAAATACCTGCACATTAGAAAATGTATATCCACATAATACAGCAAACTATCAAAAATAAGACAAAATAAAATTATAAATAAAATAATTATAGCACTGATGTTATTAGTGTTATTATGTTATTAGTATTATATAAGAATTATTAAAATGGTAGTATCATAAATGACTCTGGTCATTATTATGTTAAATCATTATTAAGCTGCTACCGATGTGATTAGTATCTGCTATATGTATTTATTTTCATTTATATTTATTTTTATACCCATAATCCTTATGTATGTGTCTACTTAAAACACTTGTGTTTGTTTTCACCCTCTATGACCGTTTTATTGTACTGTGCTGTTAGTGTCTGTGTTCTCTTGTTTAACCCCCTCCCCTCTTTTCTGTTACGCCCCCATCTTTACAAAACAAAAAAAGTTGTTCACCATGTAGAAAAGTTTATAAAAAACGATTTCTGTGTTAAAATACAGGCAAAAGGCAATCTTCAGTATTACTGATCAATCAGAATATATGTTATGATTGATGATCTGATTTTCCTTAAGTCCTATTTAGTGTTAGGAATTTTTCCTTTATTTGATTTATTTATCCAGGAGAAAGCCCCATTGAGATTGACATCCTTTTTCAAGGACCTGGCCAACATTTATAGCTACATTAACTACAATTAGTTACGAGCTATTATGTCTTGGGTGGACATGTAGTTGTCTTGCAGGACCATAGGTCCTTCATTTTAAGAGAGTCTGGAGAGACTGAAAGAAAAGGAGAGATGGAGGAGGGACAGAGAGACTGCAGCACACAATCAATGCCTCTCCAAAAGTCTAATTAATGCTGGCTTGGATTGGTAGAGGGGTGGAGCTGAGGTGTGGCCCTCCTTCTCGAATTTGAATTATTTAATACCATTTATTCTTTGCTCTGTAATCTCCCCTTCCCCTCATTGTCTCCTGGCCACATTTACATTTTGTGACATCGGGTTGGACAGAACATATGATGTCACCCCTCTGTGTACATGCAAAATGGATATGCACCGTTGCGCTTACGCTGCCATTTCCAGCTGATGAAATATATGCCACCTAGCTCCAGACCACTAGCCTTCCTTCTCTACTTCTGGACAGTAGCCATGGCAATTAAACCCCCTATTAGAGACTCTCTCTCTCTCTCTCTCTCTTTCTTGCTCGCTCATACTCTTTTCAACAGTCTTTTCAATCTATAAAATGAGAGGGGGAGGGGGGAATCCATGGCTTTATGAGAGTAAAAATGAAAGTGGAGCCCACCCGGAGGTGGACAAGAGCTCTCTTGACGTAGGGTTGGCCTGCATAGGTGGGGGCAAAGCATAATCCTCTAATCAATTATTAAACAAGGTCAATTTTAATGGCTCAGCGGAGCATTTTGGCATATATAATTCATGGTGAGAGTCTGTCTGCATGCAGGGAGGGGATGTGAATATGAGGTCAGATGCTCTTGGAAAGGCTATTGATCTCCACCTCAGAAAACCTTGCTGGAAATCAAATCGATTCATAATTTATAGAAATCAGAAATAGAAAAAGAAAAGACTGAGAAATGAGAACTCACATATTTCCTCGCATCCGTGCCCTTAAGGTTTTGATAGGGAGAGGGTGGTTTGTGTAACTTTCCTGAGAGATGAATACCCGTGTCCATTCCAAAACATGAGGGACATTTGTCATACATTGCCATATATTCCCATATATGGTGGTAAATATACTCATAATGCCATAATGTGCATTGTTTGGCATGCTACCTCAGCTCATGCCAATGGCTCATTTCATGAAGAAAGGCTCATCTTACGCAAGCTTTGGTCGCTCGGCTCATCTCTCCACTAAAGGCTGAATCGCTCCTGTTCCTGCAGTTGAGGTCTTCTTGGTTTAGGAGAACAAGGAGCATGACACTACAAATAAATAGTTTGGTGTCTTACCCCTGCATCATGATAATGTTTTTACCTTGTGATAATGTCAGGTTTAATTACACCTCACGTCCTCTGCAGGCAGTCATCCTCAGAATGCATTGTGGGATTCTGATGTTTAACGCATGAGCATGCAAACAAGTACAATGCACCAATGAAGAAAAGGAGTACAAACTAAACTATCAGTTACCAAAGAGACAGAGAAGGAGTTTTTACCAAAGAGACAGAGGGCCCTATTTTTGTGCCAGCACTAAGCGGTGTTATGCCCTAGCGCAGGCAAATTGCCAGTTTTGTCTGTCGCAAATGGAATATTTCCCATCTCTGCCGAGTTTGGCAATTTCTTGGTGCACAATGAAGGCGTTTGCGCGACTATGGGTTGGGCAGCGCAATAGGGGGTGTGACAATAAAAACAGTCGGGCGCTATACAAGTTTGGTGTCAAATAATGAGTTTGTTAACGTCAACTAGACCACCTCTTAGCGCAAACGCTGGCACTCTGTGCAATTTGGTGACTTTATTGATGCGCACATATGAACATAAGGTTATCTGAAATCACATGAGAATGTTTTGTGAATATTGTGAATTTCCCCCCATGGGAAATCCATGGGTAACTTGCAAGCATAATCACTTAAGCTAAAAACTATTTCACCACAGCTTGTGTTTATTCAATGCACGGACATGAAAGACTGAAGCCAGCAGGCCATCCATTGCTACCGTTCAGTAAGATACACCTGTTAAATAAATATATGTTTGTATGCACATTGTTTTTCTTATGTGAAAGGGTTTTATTCTTTCCATTTGCACTACAGAAAATTGGACATAATTGGACGCCAAAGGCGATACCGTGAGCGATACCCTGGGTTTGGTAGCCGGTGTTGGCCAGACGGCTATCAGTTCAGCTGTACATGCAGTTTCTTCCAGTCTTGTCCAACATGCAAATTAGTTTATTACTTTTACTACACCCGACAGCCAGCAGAGAACTAAACAGGATTTTTATACGCAATGTGGATTCCCTGGGGTCTTGGGTGCCATTGACTGCACACGTGCAGTTGTGTGCACCATCTGATCACGGTATCATTTATGTGAATCAGAAGAGAGTCCACTCCATTAATATCCAGGTGGTTTGTGATGCACACTCCAGGGTGACACATGTAGGCCTACTGCATGACAAACATAAATGAAACAGGCCTAGTTGCAGTTGTGAGTTTTTTTATTTATTGCTTTCCAATTACATTAAGTTAGAAGAAAAGAAACGTTGTTTTTTAAGTTGGAGAGCCTACAAATGAGGAAAAAAAGAGATGGTAAAATAAAACACTTTCTTTTAACAATGTAGGTCTGAAAATATAAACTCAAATCATGAAAATAACAAATTAATGTGCGCCTTGTTTTCCCCCTCTGATTCCCGCCCCAACTTCTCCGCACCTCCTCGCTCTCCTGTTTTGAGAAGCGCTCCTGGCGGAAATTGCCAATTTGCTATAGCGTTAGCGCACTGGTATTTAAGGGGATAGAAAATAGGTGTTCTGATTGGCCATTATGAAACCAAACCCCCACCACACCCACAGGTATTTTTTAAAAGTTAATCCAACCTCTTTTACAACTGCACCGGAGGTGTGCTATCGTCTTAAGTCACGAAATTACCAAACTTGCGTTAGACATGCCCTAAAGCACCACCGTCTTTGCTTTCCGTCTGCGTTACCGCCACCGTCCTAATTCACCAAATTAGGGCCCATTTTTTTATAAATATAAAAAAGCTACAAAGATTTTATTTCAGTAATGAAGAGTCATGATTGAGGAATTATATAATAGATTGAATCATTACCAGGAAATACATTTTGATAATTGGATAAATCTTGTCTCTTTATCTCTCTCTCTCTCTCTATCTGCAATTTCTTATTATGGCTGCTGAATCTCATATTACCTTTCTTAAAGACACACTTTTTTAAACATTTGCATTTAATGGCTAAAAAATTACCATTAAGCATTAGCGATTATTTTTCCCCGTTGTACATTGATCCGTTGATTTCCATGGTCATTTGCATGGTTGGCCTCCATACTAATATTGAAGTGCTTCAGATTGTAATGACTTGAAAACAAATGGTTCAATCATTTGTACTTTACCAGAGCAGTGTTTTGGATGGACTTGTCTGTTCGCTAGAGCAATAAATGAACTTTCTTCATACCTTTAACTTTCTGAGGGTGCAGAGGCCCACGGATGCAAGAACCGAAACCAATTGCCTTCTGATTACATGGGGAGCAGTTTCCTTTTCCATTTTCTTATGTACCGTGCACGTGTATACTGTGCTCTGCATCATGTTCCAGCTGTGCAATTACAGATTTGCATACTCTTTACATATGTTATTGCATATGAATACAGTTAGTCCACTTTGTTTGATAACTGTATGCTCTGTTGGAGTTTTCCCACAGCATACTGCAGTACTGCCATATTCAAGATGTTCATAAAGCATAGGCTTTCTTTTCAACTCTCTGAGATTACCATAAGAGGGGCAAAATGAGAGATGGCAAGGGAGATTGAGAGAGACGCAGACAGATAAGGAGACAAAGCAGCCACTGAATGCTGAAAGCTCTCTCTCTCTCTCCCCCTTTCTTTCTCTCTCTCTCTCTCTCTCTCTCTCCTTTCTTTCTCTCTCCCTCCCTCTCTCTCCCTCTCTCTCTCTCTCTCTCTCTCCCTATATTTCTCTCACCCTCTTTCCCTCCCCCTCTCTCTCTCTCTCTCTCTCCCTTTCTTTTTCTCTCCCACCTCTCCCTCTCCCTCTCTCTCTCACACTTTCTTTCTCTCTCCCTCTCTCTCTCTCTCCCCTTTCTTTCTCTATCCCTCCCTCTCTCTCTCTCTCTCTCTCCCTCTCCCTCTCTTGCTCTAGTGGCACTCTCATTTTTCAGCCCCTATCAGCAGTTCCTCTCACCGTCAGGACTGGGACCCCCGTGGGGACCCTGGACTGGGACGTCCAGGCAGCAGCAGCATGCCCTTTCAGCGCCTGTGACCTCAAAGCGTAGCAGGCGAGTGATGCGCAGTTATGCAATCCAGCATAAGCTTCTGCTTTTTGCCACAGCTGGAAAGAGCCCAAACAGTGGTCCGATCCATCCGAATCCAGGCGCATCTTTCTGTTTTGCTTTCCTTTTGCAGTGCATTGCATCAGATGGAAGAGGACAAGCTCTGTCTGTTTTTCTTACACTCCTCGCAAATGCAATTTGGTGAAGAGTCCAGTGTTGTTCAATTACTAGGGCATCTGAGGACAGCTGGTTTAGGGGGTCAGACACAAACCACTTTCTGTTCCACTTTTCGAAAAAAGCCTCTGTAATTGTCTGCAGGTCTATCCCGGGGGAATATAATCAGCAAGCAAGACCATTGCTTATTTAATAACTGATATGTGCATTATATTTCACAACATGTTTGGGAGTGCAGTGCCTCTAGTGTGTGTTTGGTTTCTCTGTTGTCTAGCTCCTTCGATAATGTCAGAATGTGAGCTGAGGGTGAAGGGGCAAAAAAACATTGTGCTCATCCATTTCCAACAGTCCTTTGCTTTGACCACAGACTACAAATGACCCTAAGAATTGATCTGTTAATAAATCATAAAAATACTTACATAGCCTTCGGGCACAGTGCGTCTCATGAATTGAATGTCACTATCATGAACATATTGAATTGTACAATATCACGATTAAAAGATGAATTCAATAAAAACACATTTCAATGGATATGAAATTCAGCGGTGTAAAATGTGACACCATTTGAGAAAACAATGAGCCGTTAGACTCATCATACTTGTAATGTGAAGCACACATTGGGTTGTTTAATCGCTCACAGATAAATCCAGTTCACATTCTTCTCATCGCTATCATCAATCTTAAGCCACAGCGTTCCCGGTCCTGGAGCAAAACATACTCGGTGTAAATAAGCCCACTTTTTCACCGTGACTTGTTTTACGGATCTATGCCACAGCATGTGAACATAGGAGAACGGTAGTGTTTAAGCAGCTGTATGTGACCAGCATTGCATTGGATCCTGTTGCAAAGGATACACAAAAGGAGAACAAACCGTATCTGAATCTTCAGCTCCATCAGGGTTCTGAACTTTTGCACAAAAATCCAGATTCAAGGTCAATGTTCGCTGCCCATGCTGTGTTGACAGTCAATTTTCCCTGTACAAACCTAAACCTAAATTGGATGGATATTTCGGTGAACGGTTTACACAGTGCATCCTTTTTACCTCTTTACCGTTCCCGAGATTGCCCTCGCCTCCATGACGATCTATAAACGGCTCTGTCACCTATTCCGCTCGTGGCCAAATATTTGCTAACCCTCATTTGCTCTTTTGTTCTATATTTGCGCTTGCGTTTTTTCATCAGGCTGGTCGGCCTATGGTCAGCGATACACGTGTCCCTCGCTTGGTGACCAGTGATAAGGTGCGGGGAAGAAGAAAGGGCCTCAAGGTTATGCAGGAGGTTGGGGGTGGGCTGGTGTGAGGGGGTAAGAAAGGGCACACAGGCTGCCAATGAATACCTCAATCACACAACCCTCCATCCTGGTTTGGACATCACCACTCAGGAAAATCAAGTCTCTGATTCTGAAGGTTTACTGGCTGTCTGATCCTCCACTTTGAATGTGTTTGATGTTCTGCATGATCGATCCACAGGTTTCCACACCTCATTGTGCATAATAGTTCACTACGGTTTTAATTACTGTGCCATGATTGTTTTATTTACTAAGATATACCTTTTTTCTATAACAGATTGGTTTAGATAAGCCATTTAAAAGATGCATATAATTAATATATACATTTAATATTAATATATAAAAAATATTTTGAGAATATATTAGAATATTTGATAATGTTTATAAATTGGGTTCAAGCTTTGTAAAAGCTCTACAAGCTCTCGCATGCTAACTTATTCTCAATGCAAATCAAGTGTTCCCAATGCAAATCAAATATTATTGCCTTTTATGTTTCCTGCAGTACTTTTGCAGGCAAAAATACTAAATTAGCTGTAGAGGTTAGAATTGCCTGGATTAACTCAGATTTACTTAATGCCACACTCAGTTCCTGGCTTGTACCATGGAAAATTGAGTTTGGCGTCCTTGAAATTGCTGCTGAGGGACATTTAGCATTTGATTTGGTCTTGTAAATTACTTTCTCTCCTAACACGTGGACTCCTGTTTGTGCAATCTTCCCTATATCTCAAATGAGATTGTATGGGTGAGGGGCTGTGTTTGTAACACAAGATTTAATAAAAATGTAATAGTCTAAAAATATGTCTGAAATAATTGCGCCCTAAGGGGAGAGGTGCACGTACCACTCATTTAGCTTGCTGTCATAAATCTGGAATTTCTCAGGATTTCCACTTGACTCTAAATTCATGTGTTTTGATATGCATGGGGAGACAAGGGTTTGCATCTGAATATTAGCGGACGAGAACTGACTGTTGAAGAATGTGAAGCCAAATGGCATCACAGGGCCTGATGAGGGTCACTTACCTGTGGGATAGGTGGACAACCTTTCCAATGAAGAGCGGCATATCAGGGTAAACCATCCCTTATGACACAAACCCACTCACAGGTCATTTTGATATGAGCACCTTTTCATGGCAAAGCCATTGAGGTTTTTTTCTCCAATAATGTTGCTTCACTGTTGACCGTATACGTCATTTACTTTGGAGGTTTACAATACATGCCGATAAATTGGACTGCTATGACTGTTTGGATTTTCAGTGAATAAACGTGCCAGTAAGCTGACACACAGTAGGCACATTTATTTCCCAATTGGGTTTTCAGCACCACTACTATAGAAGATAACCTTCAATCAGACACCTCCTGCTACTGAATGGGACCTCGCCACTCTTTCCTGTTAGACTGTCCCACAGGGGAGTGCTTTATTAGGTCCCTGGCCACTTCCCCCCAAACTTAAACACTGCCATATGATAACTCCACCCTGCCATTACAAAAGCTTTATCAAACTGCCATCCTCTCCTAGAGGCATCTCCAGAGGTTTAAATCATGGCTGCTTTTACTTGTGTGGGGACAAGCACCTGCCGCTTTCTGAGAACAATGACAATATGTTGAGTATAACTCATCTTCAATGTGGCGTCGCCACGTTTCCTGGTCTCTGGGATCATAAAATCCCCAGCTGTTCCCATCCATATAAAATAGACAAAGTGCCCGAGATGATTGTTAAGGCTGGAGGACGAATTCTGAACGTGGACGACAGGACTTCCGTCTTGCTGGGTTGCCAGGTTTCGCTCCTTGTGTGTTATTGCTGGCGTTTATTTACGCTCTCGTCCGTGAGCCCGGCGGACCCTCCCCTTCCACCCCGCAAGCGGTGGATTGCTTCAGACTGGGGTCACCTGACCTCGGCAGTACACATGGAAGAGGATTAGAGTGGATCCTCTGATGTCACCGTCTAGCCAGATCGGCTTCACCCTGTGATGACCCTCAATCAGCTCTGTGGGGTGGGGGGTGGTGGTGGGGGAGGGTGACAGACCCCTGGGTTCGTAGGAGCTTGTCTGTGAATCTGATGGTTACGGTTTAATCTGCGATGGTTTCACTCTACCAGCTTGTAGCATTGTGCATTCCTATAAACCCGCCCTCTGTTCTTGCACACACCCACTGCAGCGGCTGTAATAAAGAGCAAATGGGCTCTCATCCGCTTCTCAGATTTAATCGGTGCGCCGAGTCTGAGTGATTCCCAGTGAGAAGCCGGGCATCCTATTTGACACGCTGCTAGCCCCACGTGGACCTAAAACCCTCAAGGTCTGCTAATATGGGAGAGACAATGATTGCTCTTTCTGCAGCGTTTCCTATTTGAGAGTCCTTGCAATTCCTGTAGAGTATCTGTCCATGGTGCTGACAACAGAGGGAGGACGAGGGGAGAGAGAGAGGGGTCCACTCCAATAGTCGAACTACAGGACTCTCAGATATAGCTCTCAACAGAAGGAACTCCCGAACATGTGATTCTCCCTGGCGTCATGTTCATGTTTTAAATAAGGCCTCGAGTGAAGGCCATCCATTCAAGCCGGTGCTTTATCTCAGTATTTCACCTGGGATTACAGTCCATTAGTTAATAACATCTCTTTACTCTGAAGCGCCTTTAAACCCCAGCCTTGACATCAGTGAACATCTGCTGCTGTCGGCCATAATTATATATTTTTTTCCTGAAAATGCGATGTGTATATTCAAATAATTAAAATGCTGCAACATCTGTTCCGTTTTATCCAGCAATTAAGCTCATGCATAGACCGATGACTTGTCTAGCCGTGCTGCAGGGATGCGTTGTTCAAGTCTTGGAGGGCAATAGGGTGTCTCGGCTCATCTTTGTCCCTTTATAGTCATTATTTGTACAGGAAGCCAGTGCACCTAGTGTTATAGCTAGGGGTAAGCCAGTTGCTGCATAAAAAAGAACTATAAATCCTGCTGTCTCTGCAGGACTGAAAATGGTCATCGTATTCTGTGGTACAGAGGCTGTAATGATAAGCTCTTAGCAGAGCCAGTCCCTGGAAAAAAAAGGGGGGGGCCAATGGCGCAGTGAAGATGCTTTAGCGGCGGTGCATTCCGCTTAATTGTAAAATCAATACATCTGAGAACGCCAACAGAGAGAGAGCGCCAGGCCCCCAAAACTCGATCAGTTTCCTAATCAAAGTCCGTCCCCTCCGGTCACTCTGACTCCACAACTCTTATCGTCCCCTGCTATCAATGTCCAAAAACAGGATGTCCCACGGCTGTCCCGAGCATTCCCAGAGCTGCCGCACTGTTGTGAGGAACATGGGGGCCATTGGCAAATGGGCAAACAGAGAGCAGGAAGAGTCAACAGAGTCAAAGGTGGGCGACAATGTCAGCGCAAAGGGAATACAGCAAATGGCTATACCCTGTTTGTTCTAGATTAACTCATTTCATTAAACAATGATTAATGACTGGTGCGACAATGCGGCACACACCCATGCATACCAGGGAGCCGGAAACTATGGGTGAGACCACCGCAGAGATATTAAAAGGTTTTGCCAGCCTTGTGTGGCTAGAAGGGATTTGCATAGCAGTTAAACAGATGCTTTTTTGCAGTATTGCTGTTAGATAACCTTTTTTGGAAGTTGGGTGGGGAAAGTCTTATTGTTTGAATCCTTTAAAATCCTTTAAATATATATATCCAGTGTTAATATCTAAGAACTGAACTGGAGAAGCTCATATACGGCATTAAAGTGTCCGGATATTTGAATTATTGTCCATAGCATAACACTTCCGTCCATTATATGCCACTTTTTGTTTAGCTTTTTTGGGGAAATATAGTGCTGTTCACTCACTACAGTCAGGGTTATATACGGGTAAAACTTGAGTTTGAATAAAAGACTAAATTGCATTAAATAACAGATTAAATATTTCCGTGGCTGTAGAAAGCATATGTGTGCATTACTTATTACTTAATTATTATGTGTGCAGTACTAACGGAAAACACTTGGGAGTTAGGAGTGAGAGAGGAAATTAAGCCCACATTACACCCATCCACATTAAGCTGATTGATCTGAAATGTATTAATTTGACATATGGCCACAATCAGGGAAATTGTGAGTGCCAACAACCAGCAGAGGGAATTATTATTCCATGATTGCAATATGGTTTATGTAACCAGGGCCAATGTGTTAACTTCTTTCATCCAGCCCCGGTCCCTGTGCTCATTCACAAATAAAAATGGAGACAAAGGGCGAAATGACAAGTGCAGGAAATTCAGAGCAATTCTGAGATAAGTCTAATCACAAAGGATTGCCATTATGCTCCAGCCCTTACACACTTCCCTTTGAACACTGTACATAAAGTGATACGCTCGTAATTAAACTTGATCCACTCCACGTGTTTGTCTCCCCTTACTTTGATAAAGAAAGAGAAAGAGAGAGTGATACAGGGAGTGTGTGTGTGTGTGAGTGTGTGTTTGTGTGTGTGAGAAAGAGAGAGAGAGAGAGGGAGAGTGACAGAGAGTGAGCGAGAGAGAGAGAAAGAGAGAGCTAATTGTCCTCTGTAGAATCATTCATAGCGTTGCCTTTTGAAATGTTTCCCAGGAATTCTTGGAATGTAGCTTCACCTCAGATCAAAAGGCTTGAACATTAACTTAAGTGAAATTGCAGATACAGAGCCATGCTCCCAGCAGCCTACTCCTAAGTTCAAGGGTCTCTCCGTGCCTATTGCGGTCAATCTACCGAACAGAGTGTCAACAGCAGATACGTAGTTCACATTGGCAACACGTGAGGGACACAGTGAATTTAGCCTTCTCTCCGTCACTGTCAGCTGGGTAGCGGTGGCGGCGTAAGCGACAAAAGGAAAACCCAAATGTTCCTTTTAAATGTTATCGCAGAGAGTAGCACAGTTGCACATGTTAAAGATTAAATCTACATTAATTAAATCTATTCAAACAGCTAATCTTCAAACATTATAAAACCCTACTTTGGGCATATGTGCTAATGTACACACATTCTGCTGTTGTAAACAGACGTAATAGATGTGTGATATGTGGTCGTCACAGAAGAGGTAGCAAGGATGTCGCCAGTTCAGAGATCCCCAACATAGCAAATTGAACAACAACAGATTGGTGAAGGCAATATCATTTAAAAAATGACAACAAAAAAACCTAATTGTCAACTTCATTATTGACATAATGAAATACTGTCCACAGTAATATTTGACTAGAACCAGCAAATGTTTCCTGTTTCCTCTAATTCCACTGATATTTATTTTTCAATGTTATTCTACTGGCTCAAAATTTGTGATACACTTTACAACCAGGGGTTAAATTGGGAGGTGGTCCCTCGAACCAGGAATGGTGAGAAAAAAAGGCTGTATTATGTACAGGTAACTGCCAAAATAAAGGAAACGTGAGTAAATGAAGGCTATAAAGTATATTGGAAGCAGGAGCTTCCACACAGGTGTGATTCCTGAGTTAATTAAGCAATTAATATCCCATAATACTTAGGTTCATGTATAAAAATGCTGGGCAGGCCCACATGCTCATTATTTTGGCTACCATTGCTAGAAGAAGAGATCGCAGTGATTTAGAAAAATTTTGATTGTTGGGGCACGTTTGGCAGGAGTGACAAAGACTGCTCAAATTGTTGGTGTTTCTTGAGGAACAGTAGCTAAGGTGATGTTGGCATGGATGTCTGAGGGAAAAACATCATCAACTATGGGCAACTGTGATCAAAATATAACACAGTTGTGATATTGAGATCGTATACAGATCGTATATTGGTTCAAGATGCAAGAAAAACAGATGAGCAACTCTGAATCAATTGACTGCAAATATAAATTTAGGGTGTGCGCAGGAATTTTCATCAAGAACAGTCTGTAAAGAGAATGATTCTATGGTCGGGTTGCAGTGCAGAAACCCCTTATTACACTTAAAAATGCGTTCTTGCAAGAAAAGTGGTGCAAAGAAAACAGGGTACTTAACGCAAGGTACTTAACCTACATTTATTCAGTAAATCCAGGTGTATAAATTGATTGCATGTAAAACCGTGTGAGTTTCTCTGGATAAGAGCATCTGCTAAATGCCTCAAATGTAAATGTATTGTTAACAAGTAATATTTTTTCCAAAATGGATGTGTAATAATTATTCACACCCATTATCTTAATTTTTTTTGTCTTATATACTCAGAAAAGTAAGACAAGGCTATTTTAAATAGAATACTTTCATGGAATATATGGCGTATTCTTCCACTAACAAAGTTGTTCAGTCACAAAGCAACAAGATTTCAATTTCTGAATTTCGCTTGGATTTACACAGAATTTCCCATCTTTTTAGGCTTATACCAACCATTATCTCACTTATAACGTAGGGTAACTAGTGCAGGCACCTCACATAAGGGTCCTTAAGGGTGTCAAAAGCCAGCTGCTGTTTGTTGCCCCACTCAAATGCATTCTTCATGAGTCAGTGGAGGGGCAGTGGCAAAGCTGGCTACAAATCGCTGGTAGTGTAATGCTAACCCTAGGAAGACCCTTAGCTGCTTGAGGCTTTCAGAGTGTAGCTAGTCCTAGACCACTGCAATGGTTTTCACTCCCTCGCTGCTGATTTTGTGACCCAGGAAGGAGACCTTCCTCCACAGCACATTATGCTTTTCGGGGTAGAGTTTGAGCCCTGCAGCCATGATCCAGTCTGGAACCTTCTCCAAGGCACCCACTGCTGACGCAAAATCTGGCGCCTATGCTAACAAGTCATCCAGATACATGAGTCAACACTCTGGAGGCACACCAGTCAACATCTTCTCCATTAACCGTTCAAAGGTGGCGGGTGCATTGTACAACCCGAATGGCATGGTCTGGAATTGCCACAGCCCCTAGCTAGTGGTGAATGCTGTTTTAGCTTTGTCCTCCAGAGCCATAGCCACCTGCCAATAGCCACTGCAGGTCCAAGGAATAGAACCACGTCAATCCTGCCACCAGGTCAAGGGACTGGTCTATCCATGATAGTGGGTAAGAGTCTTTGATAGTTTTGTCATTTAGCCATTGGTAGTCAACCTCCAGGTCCCATCCTTGTTTGGGACCATAACGATGGGTGAGGCTCATGGACTAACCAATGACTCAATGATTCCAGCAGCCTGCATCTCCACTATGGCCTGCTCTGCTGCAGCTTGCTGCACAAGGGGAAGTCGTTGGGGTCGTTGCCGGATGGGATAGGCCATCCCAATAGGGATTGCCAGTGTCAATCTTGTGTTGTGTCGACCTACATCACTTGGAGTAGCAGAAAAACTGTGCCTGAACTTATATAGGAGATCCCTGAGTCATCGTTGTTGTTCAGGTTCTAGGCCTTCCTGGTTCCTTTCCCACACGGTGTTGATGACAGAGAGCACCAATCTGATTCTTCTGGGGAAGATGGTGGGACCATCACAGACTTTGCTACTGGCACCATAGGGTGCTCCCATAGGGGACCGGCTGGGTTCCGATGTTTTCTGTGTGAACGCTTCTCTCACATGGTCAGGTGGGGTGTGGCTGTTCAGCTCATTGATACACCAGGCATGGAAATGAGGAGGGTCAATTAAGGAGATATTTTCTCTGGGTGGTTGGTTACTGTCAGAGACTGTGCCACTCTGTAATTCTTCACCATCAAGCAGCACAGCAGATGTAGTATCAGTGGGGGAAGTTGAGCCAGACACCATCGTCAGTGTGAGCTGGCAGGGGGGCAGCTCCCTGGGCTTTGCGTATTCAATGCAGGTGAGGTGGAGAGGGGTGGGCACCCCTGTGCCATCTGGAGGAAATCTATGCCCAACAGGCAGTGTTATTCAATCATGGTAACCCAGACAGGGTGACAGGTAGAATAGTCACCCACCTGCATTGTCACTTCACAGCTGCCCAGCATGGGGGCTTTTTCTCCTGTCACAGTGATCAAGTGGATCTGGGTAGTGTTCAAGAGGCACTTGTTAGTCGGCCCTCAACTAGCACCTGCATACCCCACTCTACACCGAGCTGGAGGCGCTTCCTGACAGACAGAGGGCAGAGTTAGGGACAGGGCAGAGGTGGCGCATGTGGCCCTTCTGGTTACAGCACCAGCACATCTGTTGTGTCATGTTGTCAGGAGGCATGGGGCAGGGAGGCCGATGTACCAGTGGTGGGGGGTAGTGTACCAAGTGGCTGGAGGGCACATGTCTGTGGGTATGCATAGGCTTTATAAAAGTCACACGTGTTTTAATTTAGTGAGAAACTGTATAATACTGTGAAAAGTCTGTAAAAGAGCGCAAAATGATGTCACAAAAAGCTAACGATTTTCACTTATAAAAACTAGTGAACAGATATGCTGTTTTTAGGATTAGTTTCAATAGTCTCAGCCAAAACTAATTTAATCCACATTGGGGCTGGAATGGTGATTTTCATATTTGTAATGCAAATACAGACTAACCATATATAAATAATAAAATACTGCAAAGGTACAAGTGTGCAAGCTAAGGCAAATATAGACAAATATCCATGGACTGAGAAGGAAATCCTGTCTGAGGGCTGTAGAGGCAGCTGCTGAGCAAGGCTTTGGCACAACATGCTTGATGATGATGGATCGAGACCTCTGCGAGCACACAGCTGCGCATCTCAGTGGGGTCAACACGTGACCAAGGGTGGATGGTACGAGAGGCATGAAGGGGCAAAACTGCTTCCTGCTGGAGAATGGGCCTGATTTACAACGCGCGGACTGAAAGCCTTAGCAGGACGTCCCACACAAACAGGAAGCCTGCCAACCTGAAGAGCATGTGTGTGTTCTTTCACCCCATCTCTGGTGGCAGAGCCCTACAACGATGTCAGTGTAGGGCTATAGGGATGCCGTTATTCTGGGTTATGGACAGGACATACCATCTTAATCTTAAGGGGGTAGCTTGGACTCCTACCCATATATACACACGTGTGTGTCTATAATATAAAAGGAAGGCCTGTTCATGTATCAGAGTATATGTCCAACTGTCTATTTATATTATATATATATTCACATATACATATATATGTACTCTATACTTACGTATATAGTGTAGGTGAGATGGTGTTAACCATTCCTTTATGGAATGTGTTTCTGAGAGGTGGCCTCTGTGCACTTTCCCCTCTCTGTCTGCTCAGCAACATTTGAAAGAAAAAAATCTTGATGCCAAAGGGGCTCTCTCTGTCTACGGAATAGCAGCTGTAGCGGTCCCGGGAACCAGCGCCAAGAAGCTATTTCAGTGCAGGCCCCATAATGAGATGCATACTTGCGCACACCACCAGAACACAGAGGCCTCCTCTTGGACGTCAAAGCCCACGCATCCCTCACATGTGCTCACAAAACAAGTCATTCATGTCGGGACGAACCCATTCACACTTGCACCGTAGCACACGATGCTCGGCCACTGCTTCTTATATCACCCGATTTGTGTCTGCCAATGTTTTTTTTTTTTTTTTTCGTTCGCAGCAAACAAATAGTCATTGAGTTCAGGGGCATCAGAAACAAACAAAGACAGTCATCTATGTATTTGGTTCATCCGGATTCTGGGGTTGTTTCATAAAATTCTGAAAAGAACCATTTATTCAAATGGGGCCTATCTAGCTGGTGCCGTCCCCATTCAAAAGAACACGTTTCCGGGATCTGTGACTGATTGGTGGGTCTGATTTTTGACGCGGTTAGACCGATGCTTGTGGGAAACAATAGACGTTGTTTCTGCTTTTTTTCTCAGGAGGCAAGTTGTGGATGGACTCTGTGACCCTTGGAGTGTGGTTCGTCTCACCACAAGCTGTCATTTGAGGATGGCGTGTCTCATTACGGTTTGCAAAGCATGCCATCCCACACTGGAGGCCTCTATTAAATTAAAATACGGCCCGCCTACACAACGCAAATTGTGAGCCCTTATCCAATGGCAGCTTCTTTTTCTGTCTGAGGGATCTGTCCTCTACTAATTTAAAGCCATCAAATTACTTGAGTGGTAATTTCTCAGGGCTTTTGATCTAAGCCATCACTGGATGATGGAGACACTACTGCAGCCACGGTGAGCAGACAGAAGGATCCTCATCTCGGCACAAGCCAGTTGGCTCCAGAATGTCCCAGACCAATATAAAATAAAATATGTCAATACTGGAGCAGATCTCTGATATGTATGTGGGGTTGTGTTGTGGCTTCATCACCCTCCTCTCCCCTCAGGGAGCTTGGCTGCAGTGGTGGTAGAATGTTTTGTGTGTGATAGAAATTGAATATTGAAGATTAGAGATAATATTTATCTACAGTCAGTTTTTTGACTGGACATTTTATTATTTGGAGAACTAAAACCCTGATTAATTTTTGTTACAGTGTAATTTTGTAGAAATCTCAAAGTAGGATGCACATTATTTGATAAACATTTACCACCAATAGCACGATTAGCTTTCTCAGAGATTGTACTTGAATTTAACAGACTAAGACAAAACATTTTGTGTGAATATGAGTGGATATTGTAGTCTAAGTCAAACAAATGATGACAATAAACTTTGAACCTCCAGTACTGCATCAGCTGTAAATGTCAATCATTATCCAGCAAAAGGAACACAGCAGATTTACACTCACCCACCTTACCTGGGTCTTTTTAAGCTGGGCTTGTGAATTCATGCCCTTTTTTCTTGCATTTGTGTTTTCAAGTAAATTTGCATCACTCCTCCCTTTCCACCATCTGATATTTGCTCTATATAATGAATGGAGTAGAAAAATCTGCCTTTAGAAGATTTCAAAAATCCCCCCTGCCTTGAGCTGACCTCTGATTATTATAACACAAGGATTTGACAGATATTTATAACATAACCTAGCTTCTGGGGCCCAAATGGAAAGAAGTACTTTTACACAAAGGACAAAGGCATTAAGAAGTACTGATGCATTGATAACATCATATAAAAATACTTTCACCGTGACCTTTGACCTGGGCCTCTGGATTTAGGGACTGGAACTGTTTGTAAACTTTGTTTATAAATCCAATTGTGGTGTCTAGTTTGTATTAAATCATGCCCGCATCTATTACCTGCACCAGTTGGGTTTTTCACAATAGATTGATGCTGAGATACAAACCGTAGAGGCATTCACTGTGATACTGGAATAAGGGTAACTGAGGATGCTTGTTCATTCATGTTGCATAGGAGGGGGATTTCATGTGAGAATATGGCAAAGACAAATAGCGCATTTCACGCATAGCCTGATGCACATGCATTTAGTCTGAGTACCCTAATGAATTTTGGAATGGAATTCAGTCCCCTCCAGGTGGCACAGAGGACAACTATCTGTCCCCCTGGATTGCTGACAGGTCTGCAAGAGCTCTCCATGAACATCCCCTGCTCTTTCACCCAGGTATTCCTACAACGTGTTGCCAGTTGTTGTAAGGTCACAGATATTTTTCTGACTATGCCTGACCTTGTCTGCCAGTCTGATCTTCAGCAGCCTTTCAGCCTTTCAGGAAATTTGAGTTGGATTCCAAACTCTACCTCGCTGAGACTCGATCAGCATCCAGTTGCTGTGAATTTGTTGTACAGCGCTGTCTGCACTGAAACATTTGGTATGTCAGATTCCTCACGGGAATTTGCAGAACGCCCATTTAATACTAATGTGGTTAAAAGGGTCTAGTATCTGTGTGGGGACAGTGAAAGTGAATTAACCAAAATTGGAGGCCCTTTTGAAGTCACCAAAAGCACTTATCTGACCTTATAGATACTGAAAGGCTTAGAAGCTGAACAGTTTAATGTTTGGCAAGGGAATAAAACCTCAAACAGTTAATATCTTTAAACATTAATAATTCTGAATGTAAAATCTCAGCAGTTACAATTTGCAATTCAAATTCACTGTGCATCAACAGAAGCAGCAAGCAGCAGGGATACATGGGGGGAAATCCACCCCTCCTAATTACTTGTGAATAAATATCCAAAGTGCTGACACTCTCTCGAGCATTTTCAACACCCGCTCCTTATGGAATCCTAACTTGTTAGAGCCCAAATAAGCAGCCATAAAACTGCCGCATAGAAGCACTCCAGCATCTTGCATTAATCCCTTTTAAATCCCTAGTTTAGTGGTACCTCAAAAATGCTCGCACATAAATATGCTGAACTGTATATATTGGTATTAAGGAATCCTGTGTTAATTTATTCTGTGTTTAATAGATAATGTAACATGAAAATGATTTTCACATGAATCTCACTTCATTGAAGGTAAATCAAAGTTACATTTGTAACACATTCTCATTTTTCATATAAATATTATCCTGGTTGTTGGAGGTAATGTATTGATTCTTTGATGGGATAATAGCACTGACCCCCATCAAATAACTTCAGTCAAGTACATAGTGTCCCATTTACATTATTTTATTCTTCGGTCAAAGCATTCACCATTTTTCCCGTGGAAGCATTCGTTGAAGAGCTACCCATTCTCATCCCTCCTTCTCTGTTTTTGGCACAGTGGGGAGGCTTTTAGTTGGGGCACATGAATCCGGTGTTGATGTGCACAGTGCGGCAGCATCTTCCTCATGTCTGGGTTTAGAATGGTTGCTATGACAACTGCCTGAAATTGGGGTGGGTGGGTGGGGAGGGTGCTTTCTCAAAACTCCAGCCCTCATACACCAGTTAAAAACCTAGACTGGATATCCTGCAGAACTTTAACCTCTTAATAATTCACAAATACTGTATGGCAGTTTTTTCTATTGTTTTTTTCTTCTTTTTTGCATTGTCATTGTACATTTGGCTCTTGTCGGTAGCCCTGTAAAAGCAGTAGGTTTGCCAAGATGACATGAACTCAAAGCATGATGGTGTTATTTCAGGGAACGTTGTGCAAATAATGCTGTTTGTATGACCTTCAGCAAATGTTACTAAAAAAATAAGGTGTGCAGGCTGACTTGACTGGTATAATCTGGGCCCTGTATAGATTGAAAATGCTTCTGAACAGAGGCTGGCCCTGCATAGCACTGCATGACAACAGATAACTATGCCATGTCTCTATTTTGTAGTGTGCAGGTCTGACACTTTGTAAAGGAGACAGAGGAGGGTTTTTCATTCAAGCGGCTTAAGTTGATAAAGAACGTGAGATAAGCAAAACAAAGGCCTTCACGTTTGAACGGCCTGGGAAGCACATGATGAAATACCACGGTTTTGATAGTGAAAACAACTTTTTCCCATCATTTAGGAACGCTGTGGATGCCTGCAAATGTGGCTCACCGATGATGCCTCTCTCCAGATGCTCTGGCGTCAGTATTTAGTCTCGCCTTTTCACAGCTACAGTACTTGACTCTCCCAGGACAGTTGGGGCATTCAGGGTTGTAAGTCCCTAGGGAACTAACTTTGGGCCTGGCTGAGAAGCAGCCCTGCTCTGGAGCACGGTGAATGGAGAGAGTCTGAGCCGTATGCAGGTATGTGCGGAATCCAAGCGCATGTGAGAGGGAGCTGACCTTGATTTGACTCACACCAACCTCCTGCCTCCCCCTTCCAAAAAAAGGCACTACAGAGACAAGCATGTTGTCATAGAGCAGTTCCCTGATCAACTGAAGACAACAGCAACCGCTATGTTTTGGGGTTTGTCATACTTGTCATCCACTTTTGAAATTGCAGGAACTGTCATTTTTCTTTCCTTAATTAGGGCCGTATACAACTTATTACTGAATGCAGCAGAAAATGGCACAGATAATTAAAAATATCCCAAATAGATACCATTTATCACTCAGAATGAAGTGAATTTCAATTGGCCTGTTTTTCAGCCAATGATGGATAGCAACAGGAAGGAAAAGGTAGCTCCCTCTAAACTATGTATTACCAGGCTTTCTCTGTGATTAAGTTAGAGGAAAAGAGTCATCACTTAGTCTGTAAATATAAATCACTCATGATTCACAGCTCGGCCTTTTAAGTGACCGAGGCAGTTATGAGAGATTAGTGCATCAGGAAAATATATTTGGTCCACAGAGCACAGGAAGTATAAAGCTGTTTGTGTTTTTTAGTTTATCAAGCAGACAGGGGGAAGTCAGGAGCGGTGTATGACAGCAGGGAGATTGAATTTCCGCGAGAACTCATCTGAGTCAGGGCTCTGAGAGCAATGGCAGCGGCCAGCGCTTCCTGTGCTCCTGGCAATCTAATCACCATATTGATCGCCCGGCGGATGAAGTGGTTCTCCCTTCCCTCTGCCAGGAAACCGCCACCTCATGGACTCAAAGTTTACCCATCTCTAGTTAAGGTTTAGAGGGAGAGACAAGGAATATAAATGAGGTATACTATTACAGTAGTGAAACAGTACACAGTAGGTTGGTGGGAATATACCTCATCTGACATTTCCGTATCAGTGAATTGATCGGATTTGGAGTTGTTATTTGTCTTGCTTGTTTCGTTGGGAGTCTGGCAAACTTTTGAGAAGCCAGACATTCTGTTTACTTGCGTAGTAAATGACATTTTTGTACTTTTTGGTCAAATCTTCAGTCCTTATTTTGTTGTATACATAACAGTGAGGAAAGGATAGTTTCACCAAGTAACCCAGGAAAGGGAAAAATATGGTACACTCTAACTCTCCCCCAATTATTGCTTGACTGAAAGAAGCAAAGTTGCTCTGCAGCTAATAACGATGCTCCTGAAACTATTAGAGCGTGACTCACTTATTTCACAACAGTCTCCTGCCTTGATGGTAACATGATGATGTACGATGACTAACAGATAATGAATAATACAGCAGAGCCTCAGAGATATGCACACATGGCAGTGGTTTGTAACTCTGAAATACACAATAATAGTCCAAATACACCAATTTTAAGAATTTGAATCCTTTATTGATTCGAATCATGTACTTGCATTACTGTGGCCTTGTTTTTAAATAGGGGTAATTGTATACCTAAATTACTGTAGCCTTATTTTTGGGTTATTCGTTTTGTAGTTATAAACCATGGTTTACGTCAAATCATTACGTTTATAGCTGAAATAACCAATAATAATTTGAACTTTACCCTGCTTTTTTCAGTAGCTTTCCTTGGACTTGTGTGAAAACTGTTTTGATTTTGTTCTGGGCCTTCTTTACATTAAACACTGTTGACTTTCCCACATTACATTCTTTAGCAATAGTGCCAAGACATGTCCCTTGTCTAATTTTTATAGTATTTAAAGTTTTTTTTAAATGTTATCAATGGTAAGTGTGACTTTGTGTGTGATTCCACTCACCTTTTTGCAACAGTGAAAATACAGGCTCTGAGAGGGCGCAATTGTGTATATTTCTGGTTTCATATCTGGTTTTGTTGACTGGTCAGTCCGTAACTCTGAGGTGCTGATTGTACATGTTTTCATATATTGTCTTCCCTTGCAGGACATCATTTAAAGTTTGCTATAAAGTTTTCTAACTGTATACTAATATAAATGCAGGACATCATATAACATTGTCTAACTGTGCCTGTATCTATTGGACTATGGTGACTATGGCTATTACAGGCACAGTTAGTGCAATCATATCATTAATGAGAGTTTTCCTTCAAGGATCCTGCCTCCTTTCCATTGCTTATTCCTGTCTTCTCTATACCCTTGTATTACCAGCAAGGAAGATTACTGGTTTGTTCTGAGGTTCAGTCTGTCAGTGCTGCAGAAGGCTGTATCACAGTTGTATCTTAGCTACACTTCCTGATGATGCATTCCTCTCCCCACCACACACACACACACACGCACTGTCCCACCAGCTCGCACGTCACAGAGAGTCATTCTTCCATACCCCATTCCAAACATGCCCCACTTCACTGAACCATGGAAGGGAACCCTGGGTGGCTGTAAAAACTTCCTTTGTCACCTCAGCATGTTTTCTCACACCTTTGAACACTGAATCACTGAGAAGACTTCCTCTTTAGTCTCTGACTGAGTATGAGTTTTCAAGAATGAATCATGACATTTTAGCTCAAATTTTTTATAAATACCCCCAAGTGACTTGCACACATTGCTTTGCTAAAAAGTGAACTTCAGGCAAACAAACGGAATGGCAAGTTGTTTTCAGTAACCACCAATAAATGAAATCCAGTGAGCAAAACTTTAAAACTTATCTTTTTTACATAAATATTCCTAATTGCATCCCGCCGAGGATTCTGTTGTGCTAAAGCCTGGATGCTTTTGCCCAGCGGGGATTCTACACTTTCAAACTCACAAAATTGTCATGATTGTGTGGCTGCATCCAAGAATGAAACTCTCATGTAGGCTGCCCTTGTACACAAAGTGAAACCTGATTCTGTCGTGCCCATGTGGACATGTCATATGCCTGTTTCATTTAAAAGCCCGTTGTTTTTCCCCCCACACGGGGGAATAGATCGGAGAAATTCTACTCTCACTGACTCACCGACACATCAGCATTGTTACCAGGATGGGTCATCACCAGAGTTAACCTGTGGCCAACGCTCTCACCACTGCTTTACAGTTGCACGGTTAGGGTGCAACCACTTGAGCCTTTTGTTAAAGTACACCAGTGTGGCTTTGGCCCCAGGTAGCCTATTATCAGCCATTGAATACTATGTTGAGGCTTTATCTGGGGTGATCTTTGGAAAGGGTGGAAAGGATTTCAAGGATGTTGCCTGCTAATTGGTCAACGATCCTAAAGAGTAAATGCTAATCCACTAATGCTTTTATGCATGACTGCAAAGCATAGCAACAGTATGCCTTTATTACTCTAGCGCTAATTAAAATTAATATCACACGGGTGCTTGACTTCAGTGCTAATTGAGGACAGAAACGAACAAAAACTCAAAACGAACAAAAAGGAAATGGTTGAGGAAGCTACAGCATTCTTCTTGGTCCCATTTTTCATTAAGTGGCCTGAATGTAGTGTAGTTGCACTCTACCTACATAGTTAAGAACCTACTGTGTACTTATACATTGTTACATAGTACTTACAGCCTTAAAACCTGCTTGTGGTGTAAGTAGTTACACATGTGTAACAATGAATTGTATGGCTTATGTACTGTAAGTACATATGTCTATCCTATTTCACATGTGTACTTATTTTGTTACATATTTCTTGTTATACATGTGTACTTACATAAACCATACAAAAATCATTTTTACACATGTGTAACTACTTAAACTACAAACAGATTTTAAGGCTGTAAGTACAGCAGCATGTGTACACAGTATGTAGGTACTACAAAGGTATTAGGGCCACTTAAAAAGACAAGCACAGGCTTTTCAGTGAATGAAACAGTGTAGTGTTGATCAGTGAGTACACATTTGTTTTCCTTCTTGAAAGGCACACCATAATTCTTAGAAATGTCAGCCCTGTAAGTGTGTGAATTAACCACAATGGTGAGCAAAGACGAGCACTCAGAAGGTTGAGTATATTTATTGTCGTTTCTTCCGTTTGACAAGAGAAGAGAGGATTTCTCGTAACAGTTGGCTCAAAATAGAAAGGCAGTTCAAATGAAAGAAGCTGTAACCCCCATCGAGCTCTGAAGTTATGAAGGGCTGCTAAAAATGTATTCCTCCCATTCAATATATCAGCCTTTACTTGTATGCGATTGCGATACCTTATAGTATCAGCTTTGTGCCTCTTTTTAAATGTCATCTGACTAAGACCGTAATCTTTTTCTAAAGTGGTTGCACACACATGCTGGTTAAGTTATTGATTTACCCAGGAAATGTGACACAGTTTGCCCAGTGATGGCCCTTTATCAGCTCATGTTTGGTTTGATTGTTGGAAACCAAGAATGCTCCAACATCACCAGCATTGGCCCAATAAAACTCACCCAAGTTGGCCTTTATTTTAAGTGTAATTTGCTCTTTGGCAGACAACATGTGATAATGTATACATTTTTGGCCAATGTAGGCCAATGTAGACTGATGGTCATGTGACTGTGTGCCAGTGCTGGTATAGAGCAAATTTGTCCCTGCTATAGGTTAGCCACAGTTTACTCTAGAGGAAAAATCATCTATTTAGAGAAATTGAATGGGACCTTCAGAATGCCAATATGGGCTGCTGACTGAACGTACAGTATGCGGCATTACTGGACCAACATTGGTCACTGATGGATTAGAGATGGTTGATTGAGCACAGTACAACAAAAAATGTGTCAGAAGTACCATCAAATGAAATGATCAATTCAAATCAAATTTATTTGTATAGCACTTTTTACAAAAACATATACCCCCCCCCCCAAAAAAAGCAAGCCCTAAAGCAAGAGTAGCAAGGAAAAACACCCTCGGTCTAAAGGATAGTGAGAAACCTTGAAAGGAACCAGACTCAAGGTGGGGGTCCTGTCATCTTCTGGCTGGCACAGGGTGTGTCCAAAAAAGGCCACATGAGGGTCAGTCCAAGGTGGTGGCAATCGTCCACCATATACACTAATATCCAACATTAGCCCAAGCGGGGCTCATTTACAGGGTAATGGGTTTGCTTATTCTTTGAATCATCAACTATACCATCATTCTAAGCAGAGTAATGGAAAGAGAAATGTGCGTTGCGACTGGCACACGGGTGCTAAACAGTACAATGGGGTCAGGAAACCATGATGCCACAAGTCTAAAACAGTAGACTATGTGAGGAATGCTGTCTCCTAAGTGGCTGCAGCTTACCAGTGGGAGTGGACACCGCAAACTTTCACACGATTGCCAGTCTCTTTGTACAGGAACATCGCTGCTGAGAACCATCAAAGCCTATCTCCAAACAGACCAGTGAGACCTCCAGCACCTTGGATTGTCTGTTTATATTGCGGCCTCCTCCCACTCCACCCCAAATCCTCCCGTCACTTGATCTGTCCTGCTCTCCCCTTTCCTTTTTTGTGTAAACATGCAAGTTATAAAAATGTAAACATCACTCCTGGCTCACCCGGCGAGCCCATCAATGTGCCCACATTTAGAGCTCAGCGGATAGGGGCTTGCACAGCTGCCCCCTTCTCCCTGTGCAAGGCTGACTGCACTTCTTCCTGAAGATGGGTGGCCATGGTTCCTTTTTTTATGAAGGACTCCATCTGACTAATGGGAGTATTATAAGAACTGCGTGGAAATAACAGGAATGACGCAGTCCCGGTGTAGTCTGTGTATCGCAGTCTGTGTATTGTAACCAAGTCGAACTAGAGTCGAACTATAGAGCATTTTGAGAAAGAATACCTTTAGAAAACTTTTACAATTGTAATAAACAGGCAAGAATGCTGATCCTATGCTGATGGACATTTGTGTATTTGAGGAGAGAGGGAAACAATCTGCAAATAAATATTCTTGCAAATATATACAGTACTGTGCAAAAGTTTTAGGCAGGTGTGAAGAAATGCTGTAAAGTAAGAATGCTTTCAAAAATATAAATTTTAATTGTTTATTTTTATCAATTTACAAAATGCAAAGTGAGCGAACAGAAGAAAAATCTCAATCAAATCAATATTTGCTGTGACTACACTTTGCCTTCAAACCAGCATCAATTCTTATAGGTACACTTGCACAAAGTCAGGGATTTTGTAGGATTATAGTCAGGTGTATGATTAACCAATTATACCAAACAGGTGCTAATGATCATCAATTTCATTTGTAGGTTGAAACACAGTCATTAACTGAAACAGAAACAGCTGTGTAGGAGGCTTAAAACTGGGTGAGGAACAGCCAAACTCTGCTACTAAGGTGAGGTTGTGGAAGACAGTTTAATGTCACAGGTCATACACCATGGCAAGACTGAGCACAGCAACAAGACACAAGGTAGTTATACTGCATCAGACTGCAAAGCAGACTGGGGTTTGAAGATGTGCTGTTCAAGCTCTTTTGAAGAAGCACAAAGAAACGGGCAACATTGAGGACCGTAGACGCAGTGGTCGGCCAAGGAAAGTTAATGCAGCAGATGAGAGACACATCATGCTTACTTCTCTTCGAAATCGGAAGATGTCCAGCAGTGCCATCAGCTCAGAACTGGCAGAAACCAGTGGGACCCAGGTACACCCGTCTACTGTCCGGAGAAGTCTGGCCAGAAGTGGTCTTCATGGAAGAATTGCGGCCAAAAAGCCATACCTCCGACGTGGAAACAAGGCTAAGCGACTCAACTATGCACGAAAACATAGGAACTTGGGTGCAGAAAAATGGCAGCAGGTGCTCTGGACTGATGAGTCAAAATGTGAAATATTTGGCTGTAGCAGAAGGCAGTTTGTTCGCCGAAGGGCTGGAGAGCGGTACAATAATGAGTGTCTGCAGGCAACAGTGAAGCATGGTGGAAGTTCCTTGCAAGTTTGGGGCTGCATTTCTGCAAATGGAGTTGGGGATTTGGTCAGGATTAATGGTGTCCTCAATGCTGAGAAATACAGGCAGATACTTATCCATCATGCAATACCATCAGGGAGGCGTCTGATTGGCCCCAAATGTATTCTGCAGCAGGACAATGACCCCAAACATACAGCCAATGCCATTAAGAACTGTATTCAGCGTAAAAAAGAACAAGGAGCCCTGGAAGTGATGGTTTGGCCCCCACAGAGCCCTGATCTCAACATCATCGAGTCTGTCTGGGATTACATGAAGAGACAGAAGGATTTGAGGCAGCCTACATCCACAGAAGATCTGTGGTTAGTTCTCCAAGATGTTTGGAACAACCTACCTGCCGAGTTCCTTCAAAAACTGTGTGCAAGTGTACCTAGAAGAATTGATGCTGTTTTGAAGACAAAGGGTGGTCATGCCAAATATTGATTTGATTTAGATTTCTCTTCTGTTCATTCACTTTGCATTTTGTCAATTGATAAAAATAAACTATTAACACTTCTATTTTTGAAAGCATTCTTACTTTACAGCATTTTTTCCACACCTGCCTAAAACATTTGCACAGTAATTTATATTTTTTGTTTTATTCTTTATCAACTCCGGGCAACATTTCTGCAGTGTATGCACTATGCACCATGTCTCTCATCATCAGACTCTGACCCATACTCAGAATTGGGGTCAGATATTGATGCTGCTGCTGCCCACTCCTCTTCCATCAGATTCAGATCCTAATTGCCTCACCAGTACAGATTACCTTTGCAATGTCCCTCATTTTAAATATTTATTTCAAAATTCATACTTTCTGCAATGATATGTCAAAATGATTAGAACATTTCAGTTAAATAAACATTTATCATAAATATTGCATATGTGGTGCCAAGATTACTTGTGTATGGTTTTAAAGGAGGCCCCATGGTTATCAGCTGACCTTTGAGTACTATGAGTGCTGAGAATGTGAAACATTAACCAACGGCATCTCAAGTGTCTTAAATATAGACATTAGAGGTGTAATGGTTCTCCGAATCCACGGTTCTGTTTAAACCTCGGTTTTTGGACCACAGTTTGGTTCAGACCTTGGTTTTGTTTTGAGGAAAAAACAACGATTGCTCTTTCACAAATGCATTATATTAAGTCAACTATGTAGAACAAAAGAACTCAAGGACATTTACTGTTAACATTATCATAGATAAATTCATTCATTCACTGCTTCACTAATCTGTTTTTATATGAATATAGTAAAGTAGATTTTATTCTGAAGGGGTCAGAAAGAGCTACCTGAGTACCGGTTTCCCTTCACGCCCCACTAAGATTCATTTCAGGATGTCTGCTCCTATGCATCGACATATGTGATGTGTTCCCTGATGCATTGCGGACTGGTTTCCAACATTTTTGACAAACGAACTGTGACGACAGGATTTTCATCTCTGTGTTCTACTGGAAAACCAAAATACTGCCACTCAATGACTTAAATAAGGGAAGATCCTCACTTCCTGGATTTTTTTAATCAATACTAGTCATCTTGTCAAAAGGAAGCCTCAGCTAACTTTTACCTTAGGTGCTAATGTGTATGTAAATTTCATAATTGGGTCAAATTATAGTGTGGTTACGTCATTGTGTTCATGTTGCTCTCAGGAGAAAATGTCCAAAACATAATTTCAAGTGAAATTTGAAATCATTTCTCAGCTCCACCCTCCTCTTCCTCAACTTGTCAGCTGCATTCGATACCGTGGACCACCAGATCCTCGGCACGGATCTCTACATGCCTGGCAGACATCTCTGTCTGGATGTCCAGCCACCACCTGAAGCTGAACCTGGGGAAGACGGAGCTGCTCTTCCTCCCAGCAAAGGGCTCCCCGATGATTGATGCTTCAATCACCATGGAAGGCTCCATAGTGTCTCCGGCCCAGTCGGCCAGGAGTCTTGGAGTGACCCTGGATGATCAGCTGTGCTTCTCGGGCCACATCGCAGCAATCACCCAGACTTGCCGATTCTCCCTCCATAACATCCGGAGGATCTGACCATTCCTCACCCAAGAGGCCACCCAACTCCTGGTCCAGGCCCTGGTGATCTCATTTGGGCTACTGCATTCCTACCCACCTGTGCCATCAAGCCACTGCAACTAGTCCACTAATGCTGCTGCACGTCTGGTGTTCAATCAACGCAAGTTCACCCATGCCAACCCTCTTGTCAGGAATGTAGTTGGTATTCGGAACCAAATACAGGCGAGAGAGACCCAGGATGCAGAGAGGGGTTTAAGTTATTTTATTAACTCATACACAGATTGAAATAAACAGTAATACAGTGTCGGAGCTGACACTGAACAAACACTAACAAATGAACCAAAACAACAAACAAGCAGGAGAAACAAAACAAGCGAAACTGTAAATACAAAATGTATTCCGGGACATGGAATAAACTAACACTGAGACACTAGAAACAAACGAGAACAAGATATTCAGGGCGGCGAGAACACTAACACAACAGGTAGGAAAACGCTAAGGGCAGTGAATGTTCAAGAAAGGAGGTGGGGTAGCCCAGAGGTTAACCCCCTGAGGTCGACTGGATCGTCGACGATCCGAGCAGCAATAAAAGTATATTACTATTTCTAACGTCGCAAGATTGTATCATACACACGCGGCAAAAACATTGACAGAAACCGTGACTTTTCTATTTGAGCACTGGCAAATAATATGAGATTTTTTTAATTAGGTTAATTAGACCAAAAGTAAACCTTGCCTTTTCCTCTCTGTTTTACCTGGAAGTACCGTCCCCCTTCTATTGACATGGTAACTAGGTGCTAGGTTCGGGGAGGGGCGTGGGGCCATGTGTGAAATCGCCGTGTAAACAATGTCCCGACATTATATCTCATCTTGCCTGTGTTTACAGTTGCGATCTGCCAGCAACTGTGTATGCTGATATTTATTTTATTTCCCATGTTTTCAAATACTCGTGAAAATATATGAATTCCTCGTCTTGTGACGCTATACGGAAATAATCTGAATCATTGCGTACTGCTGCGAATAATTAACGGGAGGATATTTAACCAGCTGGCATTCTCTGTTTCGGCGCTTGGACATTATCTAGCTTAGATTGATAGTACCTATTGTGATTAATGTTTCTTGCCTCTCGAGAACTTGTTTGTGTGTGCTTATTGTTGTTTAGATTCCCAGTGTTTAGTTTATTCCGAGTTTTTGGATGCGTTTTGGATTTACCATTTTACTTTGTTTGTTCCTCATCGTTGGTTATTTTGGTTTGGTTTGTTTATGTCTTTCCGTGTCCTCGCAGACACGGATTTTGCTTTTGTTTTCCTACAGACGTTTAAAGATAAATAAATATCTTAAATCCAGAAAACGGGCTACTTTTGATCATGTGCCTGTGCCCACTACCAAACAGACTCTGGATGTTGGCAAACTAGCTTCTGTTGGTCGCAAGAAATGCGTACTCTGCAAGATGTCGGGGAAACAACAGTGCACTCCATGGGAGTGCAAGGTTTGTGATGTTCCCTTGTGTCTACAGTTCACCAGAAACTGTTTTGAGAAGTGGCACCAAAGACTGTGAAAGAACAGATTGTCTCACCATGTTTTAATTTTTAATTTTTTGTATATAGTTTGTGATGTTTTCAATAAATCTTCCAAAATGAAAAAAACATATTTTTTTCTGTCTTCTGCATGGCTCACTCACTATTGCTTACTCTGATGGCTTTTGTCTTTGTCTGATGGCCGTTGAGAGAGAGATGGCCCATCTGACAGATCTTACAGGTGTGGACAACCCTCAGGTGTGGATCATGAATATTCAGGAAATTAGCATATAGCCCTCCCACAGCCTGAAATAAATTTGACCAGTTCTGATAAAAACAGGTTTTTAGCTATTTAGATCTCAGATGTGCTAAACTATTTTGACATCCTTACATAACCAAGACCTTGATGAACAAACGCATATTGGCAAAACAATTAGTCACTATAGTTTAGTGTGTGCTTTCACAACTTTTGTGACGGCAAAAAAATGTACTGTTTATAACTTGTGTGTTTGTAGATCTATTTACAAGCTGCATATGATACTGACCAAACTATTGATGGCATATAAATGTAGCTGTGATTGTCCTTCAAATAAAAATATCAAACACTTTGGAGTAAGTGTGTGTTAAGTTGATGAAATTGAGATAAATATCAGTCAACACCAAAATCACAAAGCTGCTCTGAGCTAAGCACGGACCTCAGGGGGTTAAATACCCTCCAGGGCTCACAGCTGCCAGTCATTGTCTTGATTGGGCAGGTGCATTCCTGGCATGCCTTTCACTTCTCCTGCTAATTGGTGCGTGGGGGAAATGTCCGTTTGCCGGTCGGGTCGTGACACCTCTACTCTCCTCTCTGCACTGGCTCCCCATCACAGGATGCATCAGATTCATATCACTGGTGCTGGCTTATCAATCGGCTAGAGAAACTGCTACCCCTTACCTCCAGACACTCATCACACCCTACACCCCAGCCAGACCCCTTCGCTCCGCCTCCTCTGTCCCATCCCTCCGGACGCCCAGCAGCCGCTCCTTGTGGTCTCGCCTCTTCTCTGTCCTGACCCCTCGGTGGTGGAATGATCTTCCGCACTTGGTAAGGATCGCAGAATAACTTGCAATCTTCCGCAAGAGACTCAAAACTCACCTCTTCATACTCCACTACCACTGAATTCTGTACATCTTATCAATTTTCTCACCACTGCCTACATGTTTAATACTTTTTGAATATGTATACTTGTTTACTCCTAAAAAAATAATAATAATAACCTTTTCCTTCCCAGTGTTACAGGTATGGTATGCAGCTGCCAACAATGCATATCTATCGCTGTATTACTGCGCAAACAATGATTGTTCTTACCATGTATTAATGCACATCTTGTAAGTCGCTCTGGATAAGAGCATCTGCTAAATGCTTAAGATGTAAAGATGTAAGATGCACAAGGTCACAGTGTTAATTGTTGAATTCTTTCTTACAACATTCCCAGGACAGTGCTTTCAATGTTATGTCACATACATAAATATTATTATTAAAAAATGTAAATAAATAAACTCCAAACCGCGGTCCTGGATTTCTGGACCACAAAACAAGTTTCGGTTTTTGTTTCGGAACCGTTAAAGGCTTGCTGGCTTGCTTAAGCCTGTATCAGCCTCTTAATCTCCCGGATTTAGGTCTCCTACACAAATTAGGTAAAACCTCCCAGAAATGGTTCAGATCAATCAACATGATTCAATCCCGTAGCACAGCTTCATTTCCTAATCCATTTGTCGCTTGAAACCCCAACCCCAATTTTGCCTGGTTGGGTTGACTTCCAATGATTTAGCTTTTTAGCTGTATTTTGGAGTGATTTCATCAATTGTTCAATGCATGCCAATAAATGATTTAATGTAAATAGTTCAGGTCTGTTCACACTAGAAATAATAAAGCAGCTCTGCAGATAGAGAGACTACTAATTAGAGATATTCTGTCACATACATTACCTAGCATTGTCACTGCACATATCATTGCTACCAATTCAAAATGTCCATGCATTTTTAAACAACTGAAGAAAATGTTATTGTTTTTAAATACATAAACCTGGTGTATTGCATTTGGGGAGTGGATTTCAGAGGTAGCAACCTTATAATAAAAATATATTTTTTATTATTGACAACACTTAAAAATATCTTATAAAGGAGGAAAACAACCAATTGCCACAAAACATGAAAGCATTGGTTCATATCATTCAATTATTTGTTGACAAATGTATCAGAATCTATCCAAAATGTTCTCGTTTTCTCAGCTAAAAAGTCTGACGTAAAAAAATTTGAGCCAGAGAAGCCAGATTGCTGATGGGTGCCAGATGACAGATGCAGGATTCTACTTGCACTGCTGTCACGGAAAAAGAGGGGCACCCTGTGCCCCAGTTGCATTTTGTGAAATCAAGCGGAGGCTTGATTTCACTCACAACCTTGCACACAAGGTGCCAGTACTCAACACGGGTTGGTACAATTGCGGAATGCGTCATATCCCCACTCTACCTGACGAGAGCCCACCACAACATCCTGCCATCAGAGCTGTGATGTGTTGACAACTTTGCTGCTGCCTGCCCTACAACTCTCCTCCCATATCCCAATTGCTTTGTTTGATCTGTGGCAGTTCGAGGATAAAATAGGTAGCAGAGATTAATCTGCACCAGCCTGTGCATGCAAGGAGCTCACTTCTGCCCCAGAGCAAAGATATTCTTCTGGGGCTTCATATATCAACTGTGTCTGAGTACAGATTTGGTGATAAATCATTTGTGGGAACATTTATACACAAAGTGCAATATTTATCAATATTGTGCTAAATACCAATATATTTAGCATTATGAACAAGGGAACTTCTTGTCAGATGCAAGTCAACAAACTGGCCTTATGTTATATATTTCGTCCTCTGTTTTACTTAACAGAGTTTAACATTCCATTACATATCTAATTTTACAATAGCCTACCTTGAAATAACATTTTTATCAAGCATTAACTATCATTAGAGTTGGCAAAATAAGTAGATGCATGTGCAATGCTATTGACAAAAACATTATAAAATACAGTTCAGAATAGCGATAGAATAAAATGTAACATTGCTGATCATGCGTTTTTGGAAGGGAACACATTTTCAGAGAGAGGTACAACTTTTCTGAGTGTAATGAGTGGCACATTAGCAGATACTGTAGCTTCTCAAAGCCAAATTTTGTTGGATTTGTGTGAGGGAAACAGCTTTACATCTACCTGTGACTCCAGTGCTGAGGAAAATAAATATAACTTTATGGATTGCACCTCTGCCACTATTAGGTCAATTTCAGTATCTGAAAAGTTTTGTTTCATTGTTCACTGTCATTGCATTTCCCGTGAGGCTTTTGGATGATTTCACCATATATGTTCATTTGGGGGCGTTTATAAATGCAAATTTGCACAGTCGCACACGAGTGCTTGTCTTGAGTACAATTGGCATTTATCAGTGTTGATCTCTTGCAGACGTGTGAATATCACTGCAACAATAGTTTGATAAATCACACTTTTCTCATACGTACGAACATTCAAATGTTTTTTTTCGTGAGATCTTTTTTGGATTGTTTCTACCAATAAAAAATAACCCCATAGGAGCCTTAAATATCGAACATCCTGAAAGTATTAACCTCTGTCAAATCTGGTCAAGAGCTGCATATGGAGCTACTGCTACCATACAGAACAATGTACAGTGAGTAAGCAATGCAGCAACTACAAAATATAAACAATATCAATAAATAGAGTGATAGATACTCTATATATAGTATATATATGCTAAAAACGTTGTGTAGATGCCTGTAGTTGGGAACTGCAACCAGCTTAATTGATGTCTCATATCTCTGAGAGCTCTACACCTTTGAACAGGTGTGCAAAATCCTGGTATACCTGGTACAGCATCACAAGCCAATATATAGTAAACTACAAAACTAAGGATATGTTTGTAATATATGTAAAGATTCTTGGCATATACTGTACTATAAAATATGAATTGCAGCCACTTCCACAAGCAATGTTTTCTGCATTTGTGGTAGACTCAATTTGACCATATACAGTGGGGAAAATAAGTATTTCACCCCCTGCTGATTTTGTGAGCTTGCCCCCTTACAAAGAAAGGAACGGAACGGTTGGTCTATACATTTCATGGTAGGTTCATCTTAACAGTGAGAGACAGAATATTTTAAAAAAATCCCAGAAAATCACATTATATGAATTTTAAACATTTATTTGTGTTTTATTGAGGAAAATAAGTATTTCACCCCCTAGCAAAACAGCAAGAATTCTGGCTCCCACAGACCGGTTATGTGACCAGGAGGCACACAGATTAGTCCTCTTACTTAATTAGTACTCCTAATTAAGTACTCGTTACTTGTATAAAAGACAACTGTCCACAGAATCAATCAATGAATCAGATTCCAACCTCTCCACAATGGGCAAGACCAAAGAATTGTCTAAGGACATCAGGGACAAAATTGTAGACCTGCACAAGACTGGAATGGGCTACAAGACCATTGGCAAGCAGCTTGGTGAGAAGGAGTCAACTGTTGGTGCGATAATTAGAAAATGGAAGAAACACCAATTGACCATCAATCTCCCTCGGTCTGGGGCTCCACGCAAGATCTCACCTCGTGGAGTGAACCTGATCATGAGAAAGGTGAGGGAACAACCCAGAACTACATGGCTGGAGCTTGTTGATGATCTCAAGGCAGCTGGGACCACAGTCACCAAGATGACCATTGGTAACACACTACGCCGTAATGGATTGAAATCCTGTAGTGCCCGCAAGGTCCCCCTGCTCAAGAAGGCACATGTACAGGCCCGTCTGAAGTTTGCCAATGAGCACCTGGATGATTCAGAGGAGGCTTGGGAGAAAGTGCTGTGGTCAGATGAGACTAAAATCGAGCTCTTTGGCATCAACTCGACTCGCCGTGTTTGGAGGAAGAAAAAGCTGCCTTGGACCCCAAGAACACCATCCCCACCGTCAAGCATGGCGGTGGAAACATTATGCTTTGGGGCTGTTTCTCTGCTAAGGGCACAGGACGACTTCACCGGATCGAGGGGAGGATGAATGGGGCCATGTACCGGGAAATCTTGGGTGAGAACCTCCTTCCCTCAGCCAGGACACTGAAAATGGATTTCTAAGGATTTGGAGAGGATCTGCAAAGAGGAGTGGGCCAAAATCCCTCCTGGGATCTGCGCAAACTTGGTGACCAACTACAAGAAACGTCTGACCGCTGTGCTTGCCAACAAGAGTTTCTCCACCAAGTACTGAGTCATGTTTTGCTAGGGGGTGAAATACTTATTTTCCTCAATAAAACACAAATAAATGTTTAAAATTCATATAATGTCATTTTCTGGGATTTTTTTTATATTCTGTCTCTCACTGTTAAGATGAACCTACCATGAAAATTATAGACCGTTCCTTTCTTTGTAAGGGGGCAAACTCACAAAATCAGCAGGGGGTGAAATACTTATTTTCCCCACTGTATGTGATTTTACTTTACGCCAGTGGAACTTGGCTGACTGCCTGCTCTGGGGCCTAATAGACACAATAGCTTGCTGCCTGCTCCTACAAAATCCTGAACACAGAGGGACATTCATCTGTTATGATTGTGTGGTCCCTCTTCCATATTTGACGTGAACAGACAGTGGTTAAGACAAGGTTAAGCCCAGGTCCCCAGCATGGTGAGATCATCATGTGCTGTGTCAAAAAAGGGAGATGTAAGAAGACTTCCTGGCATTGCATCTGTCTGAAAATGTCTGGACCACCCCTGCTTTGAGCCTCATTAAGTGCACAGAGGGAATTCCTTCCTCTGAAAATGCACCCAAACCTAGATTTGACCAGGAGCCAAGCCAAGGTTAGACATGCTCACACACACGCACACACACATGCACAACCGACAGAATTGCCAGAGCTTAATGTGTTTAATAATAAGAGCATATTAAATATATATGATATAAAGTGGGTATAATAAGAATTCACCCCCTTTAGCATTTTCCACATTTGATTTTCTTACTTCATGGAATGAACATGGATTTAATTGGGATTCCTTGCCTTGATCAACACAAAATACTCTATAATGTCAAATAAAAAAACAACTCTAAAGCTTTTTGTTAATTAATTACAAAAAAAAGACAATAATTATTACAAGAATTCACCTCCCTTGACTTAATACGAGAAGCACCTTTAGCTGCAATTATAGCTGTGAATCTCTACCAGCTTTGCACATCTGGCCATTGCAATTTTCGCCCATAACTTCCTTACAAAATTGCTTGAGCTCCATCAGGTTGGATGGGGACTGGTGGTGAACAGGAATTTTTGAAATATTTCCACATATTCTCAATGGGATTGAGGTCAGGGCTTTGACAGGGCCACTCCAGGACATAGATTTTTTGTTTTTAAACCACTCCAATGTGGCTTTTGCTGTATGCCTTTGGTAATTGGACTATATTGCTGGAATATTAATCTTAGTATTAATAGTATCTTATAATCCAAGTCACAGGTCTCTTTCAGACTGCAGCAGGTTTTCCTCCAAGAATTGTTTATATCTTGCTCCATCCATTTGACGCTCCCTAAAGCGTAGATTTGGAAAGTACCTGGACTATTGTTGTGCCATGGAAAGTTTTTCCCATCTAATGGAAGACTGTAACTATATCAGAGTTGCCATAGGCCTCTTGGTGGTCTCCCTAACAAGTGCCCTTCTTGCACAGATGCTCAGATTTGGAGGATGGCCTGTTCTAGGTAAATTCACAGTTGTGCCATATTCTCTCAATTTCTTTATGATGGACTTAACGGTGCTCCGGGGGATATTGAAAGTCTTTTAAATATTTTTATATCTTTCCCTAATTGGTGTTTTTAAAACCTTTTCTTGGATTTGCTTTGAATGTTCTTTGGTCTTCATGGAGAGCTCTTGTTTGGAAATGCACTAACCAAATGTGGGACCTCTCACAGACAAGTGAATTAAATTTGAAATAATTTGAAACACCTTAATTGTACACAGGTGGACTCCAATCAAATAATGATGTGACTTTGAGAGACAATTGATTGCACCAGAGTTTATTTAGGCGTGTCCAAGAAAACGTGGTGAATACTTATGCAATAAATTATTGTCAGTTTTTTTATTTGCAATTAATTAACAAAGAGGTTTTTTTAAATTGGATATTATAGTGTTTGTGTTGAGAAGTGGGAAGAAAATTCAAATTAAATCCATTTTGATTCCATGAAATAAGAAAATAAAATGTGAAAAATGCAAAAAAATTATACTTTTTATTCCTACTGTATATGAGATCATGTAATTTATTTTCCTCATTATAATTGAAGCTTAGCAGATAGGCAGATTGGTCCTGACTGGGACAGTGCCATTGATGCAGGAATATTAATTCACAGAGAGAGCAACAGGTGAAGAGCATTCGTTTGTATAAGTTCCAAATGTCAAATGCAATTTTTTTTAAATGTGCATCTTGTTTTAAAAAATACTAAATCATTCTACAAAATATTAAATTCAGTGATGACATGAAGCAGTGGCATGAAATAACAGCGAGTTGGCTAAATATGCTGTGGAAATGAAACATCATTGTGTGGTCACTGGAAACTGTACAATTGCATAATGTCAACAATCCAATAAAAATGAAAACAGTAACTAAGTCCAATATCTCTATGTGACCCTGAGTTGGCAGTTCTTTATCAAAATCGCTAGGGCATGTGTATGTAACATTAACATGACTTTAACTCTAGCTAGCTACCTAAAATTAGCTTGGCTGCTTGGCAATTGTTGTGTTAGCAAGCTAACATGGCTAGCTTCTGATTAAAGCTCTTTGATTGGCCTTAACATCACTCTCTGTCTCTCATAACAACTTTCCCAAATTTTGTACCACTAAATTAAAGGTATGCAGGCTACATTACCAGAGCCAACAGCACTCTTTTTATTATTTTATGTTCCTCTTTGAACAACTGTGAGATGCCATAAAATCTGAATGAGGCCAGAATTTTTACTTGAATTTTTGACTTTTGACTTTTGCCCTGTAGGGTAGGGTGGTTCCATCGCGGTGTTTATGTTTCTAAGGTGATGATGTAGTTAATCTCCCAGTTTATGAAGAATTTGTTTTGAATTTGGCAATGGCTATTTACAGACAAGCATAAGTGATGAGGAAGCACCCAGGTATCCAAAGGTATTACTCCAAACAGATAAGATTTGTTATCTCTACATGTATTTCCCCCAATGCATTTGCAGGCCTCAGTATTACTCCTGGCTCATGGACGGAAACAAAGCTTATCTTGATGTTTGTCCATATTGACATATTTACCATATTGACAAAATGTATGCAATGTCCCTTCAGCAGTTAAGAGAAAGATGACATACATCTGCTTATCTGTTGACATACTGAATGTGCAAAAAAATTCAGAGACCAAGAGGCAGTGATTAGGTCTCCCACACAAATCATTTTCTTGCACATGACAGACTGGTAAAAAAAATGTATGAGAAGAGAATGACGCAAACTACATTGCAACCCAATCATTCCTTTCATTGTTAAGATAGAAAAGTTGTGTTTCCTTTAGGCCAGGAATTTTATAAGTAACGCCTTTTAAATGTTTAAAAAGTGTTTCCCCTTTGTCTGATTCCAGTAGGCTACCTCAAATATAAATTCAATACAAGCTTCAACAAGTCAGCTTAGATATACAATGCTCATGCTGTTCTTTTGTTGCTTTAAGACCCACCCTAAAGCCATGGAGGACAGAGAGAGCTTGACTTGGTAGGGAAGAACATCTGGAATGTGAGTGCGTTACTAAAAGAGATAAGAGTTTAGATGGACTTGTTCCACGCTCTGTGCAACATGAGCAGGATGTGTCTACACTGTAAGCAGCTGGGCTCCTTTCTGTTGGCACATCAGGATAAATTAGTCCATTAGGCCGCAGCTTCTTTGCAGTAGTACCCTGGTGGTCTACTGTTTCAACTGAAGGCTGCTTCCTTTTGTTTACTGATTTATATTTCCTTGTATTGTGTTGCCCTATTATTGTCGATGTGTTTAAATTATTATTTTTCCATCATTTGACCTTTTCATTTCACTTGCCTGCCTGCATTTCTATCTGCCTGTGTCTGTGGCCAGGATTCATTCAGTATCTTCGCGCTTTCAAATGAATGCAAGCGTTCATTTTTATCTTAGCAAAGTCTTTGAACTGTGAAGAAAAAAAACTGACACTTGCTTTATTTGTCAAACTAAAGGATACATGATGATTGAATACTGGCCTGTCCCTGTCTTTCTCACAGATGTTCTCCCAGAAGCCATTCATTTCCAATGAGAGGCAAACTTTCCTTCATCATATTAAAAGTACATAACAAAACGTAAACATTTCACAAGAATTCACAATGTTTCTCGTTAAGAAAGCAAAACCTTAAACTTTGATAAATAGATAACCCAGCAGATGTGTCTACTAGCAATGCATGCTGTTATTATAAAAAGCATTTTTATCATGATTAGTAAAAGGCTTTTCAGTTCCTCGTCTCTTGTGGTTCTACTTTGAGGACATTTGTGAAAGAAACCTGATGCTCTGTAAATAAAAAGAGGAACCAGATTTTTACAGTTTTTATGTTCTGCAGAATAAGGTTCCTCATTTAGAGCTAAACTGACTAAAGGGACTGATCAACTGAAATACACAATAAAACTGGGCCATAACAAACTCTGAGCGGAATTGAATTCTCTGACAAATGCAATTTTTGGTATTTTCTTTTTTATGTTCATTTTTGTTACTTTTAAGTGTCTTCACCAAGATTGTTGAGAAGTGTTTCAGTTCTCTCCTGCTGCTTACTCATAATGAAGCATTTGTGTGACAGTTCAACCAAACAGTCACCAAGTTCTGAACAACCCCATCTAGTCATTCATAATACCCGATTCCGGTTAGCTGTTACAGACAGCATGAAAGGGGTGGAATTTGTAGAAGCTCACAGTGTGAATGAATCATTTTACATATATGAAAATTATAGTTTTTACATTGAACTGTCTGGAGGGACAACATTTGGTAACACTGCTCTGTCTGTGTGTGAGAGCCTTTCACGTATCATATTAACATTTTCAAGATGGACTAAACTACTGCGCCAATAATATAATTCTATAATAAAATTATATCTGAAAAAAAGCTTACATTACATAAATATTTGATTAAATCATATTTGATTTTGACACCAACTTTATATAATGTCAAAACATGGCATGTTACTCCCTCTGTCACAGAACATAGGTTTTCAGATGTAAACATTGTACAACAGATTTCTCTCTCTCCCTCTCTCTAACTTGCCATGGCAGTCATATCTGTCTGAGCCAGGCCAGTCCCTTCACACCTTATATGAACATATGAATCGAAAGCATCTAAATTCGCTCCACAAGCCGTTTTGCTGCAAGCCACAAACAACATCCAATGTACTGCCAGCCAAAAAAAACAACAAAAAAACGCCATGTATTAAAAAGTAGTGACACAGTCAAATATAGTTTATGCTGTTGGTATAAAATGTTTTCAATTACAATGATATGTCTACATTGAAGTATTGTTTTTACTATGAATTAAATGTGTCTTTAAATGTCTTTTGTGTTGTTTAACCAGGGGTTAGATTTTAGAACTTCTAATATTGAAATAACATATGTGGTAAAAATTAAACCATCACATGACTGGCGAGTGATATCCTCAGTAACGACCTAACAATGCCAGGAATCCCTTCTGTAAACAGGGATTATTTGGGGATAACAATGACTTGGAGGGCAGTTGTGTCTTTATTTCTAACCTGTTAGTGCTGTCGTATTTTCACAACATTATTTTTCACTCACACAGTCTGTAGACATTAGGCATCTCTTATGGGAGAACAGACTTGCTTCAGTCTGTGCCAAAGATAGGACATGACGCTCTGCAGGAGTAGTTATTTGAATTGTCAGCAACATGCTCCAGTGCAATTGAAATGAAGAGGCACTGAGATTATAACAGCATCCTTGGTGCAATTTCGGGTAGAAGGCTGTCACCGCTCGCTTCCCAGATATCCGCTGTGAAGCAAAAGCTTTGATTATAGCAGTGATGTTTGATGTTGAAAGACAGGCAGTTTTTGATGTACAAACAGTATGTTTACGTTTGATTAGCCCACAGGTTAGCTCACCGCCGTGGTGCGCGGTTCTGATTGGTCAATGATGCGGACGTCTGCGATGGGAGGACGGCTCTCACTGGAGCGTGGGAGAGGGACTGAACGGGGCAGTGTGAGTGAGCTGGCGCATTTCTCATCCCCGCGTGTGAACGCAAACAGTGCCACTGAGTCCGACCTCCGCTCCAGAGGAGGGAGGGGCGAGCCCGGGGTGGAGGCGGGAGAGGGATTTAGCCAGAGTCACACTGCAGACCAGGATTTCAGACCACTGGCGCTGATAAACAAACACTGGGCGACATCAAAAAGAAGTCAGCGAAGCCAGGCCGGGCCACGGTGCAAACAATGAGCGGGGGCAGCCAGGCATGTTGACCGGGGTGACGCGGAATGGGACAGCGGGACACAAGCCACTGCCACCCTCGCTCCCCAGCTGACAGAGGCTCACACTTGACAGCTCACCAATGAGAGGAGAGAGAGGCCGAGTCGCAGAGCGGAACTGCGGGCCAAAGTCTAGCCTGATGCCTCAACGCTGAAAGTTACCTCAGAAATCTGATTGCTGGATACGTAATATCGAGCGCATCGTCTCTGTCTGTGTTATCTGACTGGCGAACATGTTAATGGGAGTAACAACCCCTGAGCTGGTGCCAAGCAGTTACAGACACTGATTAAAAAGGCGACCTACAAAGATTAAAATGTGCTATGATCTGTAGTTAACGATAACACGGCCCCAGGGAGACACAATTGTCCCATGCTTTGTTGGACATCCAAAATAATCATTCTGAGAATTGTAGCTAAACTGTAGTAAAAATAAAATAGTTCATTACTCGGAGTCTGGTGCATGTAGGTGGGAAATCGGCGAAAATTCCCCAGAGTCATTGCAGAAGTTGAGCTTAGGCATTGCTCTCACTAATGAAGGCAGCAAGCTTTAATTAGTGGAAAAAAATAAGTAAACAAGGCAAAACACAGGGATGTTTAACACTGTTTAATACCCTCTAATGAATAATTATTAATAACCTGCTGATGTTTTCATCCAATTACAGATAGTTTGTTTTGTATGTGTACAAGAGATGTGGATTTTTGGAATGTTTTTTATTCTTTATTATTATTTTTTCAATAAATGAAGTCACCTATGAGTCACAGGTTGAAAGGATACATTTATGTACACACATATTGGTAGAAATTTAAAGTAATTTTTAAAATTGCATTTTAATTGCATATAATCTGAAAAAGGAATAAAGAAATAATGATCTGACTGGAAACAATATTAGGCTCCATGTTCCAAGGGGGAACCTTTTCCTCAAATTCAAAAACGAACAAATCAATAATGCATCAGGTTAGTATTTAATACAAAAAATACATTGGTTAACTACACTTTGTGTGCTTCATCTCTGCAGTGAGTCATTCCATCCATTATGTTAGTTCTACAGTATATTGGAAGTCTGTTTATTGTATATTGGTGTCTGGTTTTCATTTGATTGTGATGGTAAAGACATATAGATTTGTTTGGCTGATGTCTTTCAGAGACATAGATCTATTTGAATGGGCAATCCAAGCTACTTGATCCTACAAAAAGTTAATAATATGTGACCATGGAAGAAACATTTCAGAGAATAAAATATGTAATAGTAGTATCCACACTACTTTGATACAATTAATGATTCCTTAAAAGATTCAAACTGAGATTTGAATGTTTACACAATGACAATATGATATGAGGATTTTTATGAAAATGTTTGCTTGACAGCTATGTAAAAACAAAAATAAATTACATTTTCTGAAGACTCATACATAATGCACATTGTAATTCCATGGCTATTTATGTAATATATTCTTGATGTATTCAGGCATTTGTTTAATTTTCACGATTGACTAAAAAAGACGGTCCAAACATCATGGTCATGTTTATACACAAGACCTGTTGTATTGTGTCAAAATGAACAATTCAGCTTTGTGGATAGGTCTGCTGTAGTATGTATGACACACCAATGAGTGGGTGGAATACTGAAAATTCTGTCATTTGATTGGTTTATGGTGGAGGGAAAACATTAGTGTGGTGAGCTGCAAGGTTGTCATTTTGCAATGTTGTGTGAAAATTAGCCTAGTAAATGGATTTGTATGCATAATTTGCTTTGTATATGATGACACCTTTGATTTCTGTGAATTGACACCTTTTTTAATTATCATAGCACTCATGTTGGGTTTGGCCATGTTCGTGTACATACTGTATATACAGTAAAGAAAACATGCTAAAGTATCCAAAATGAAACATATCAGTGATTTCTAGACATTTACAGTAATTGGCTTTTCAACATGACATGAGTGTTCACAGCCCTTTTTGAATTTGTATTTTAGAAGAGGTGATGTGTTTTTATGATTCTTCCCCTTTTTTCTCCAAGTTTGGAATGTCCATTTGTATTCTTAACCGCACTCACTGTAATCTCCACTATCAATTAGGGAGAGCACAGACAAGCATTCACGTGATGTCAGCCATTGCTTCTTTTCATACTGCGGTTCAGAAGTTAAGCTTTCACAGACATGAGTAAGAGGAAGACACTTCATGTGCAGATTTACGCAGGCAGGCTATGGGCACCTTTCTTCATAGTTGGGTTCTCTGTATATACTTTGTTTTGTATTTACTTTGAAACCTTAGATAAACTACTGAGTCATTTTAGGAAGAAGTACATTATAAACTTCCAAATACTGTAAACATCAAATTTTAGTTTTCATAATCAATCAGATATTTCTGAAATTGTCTGTCTAATGAATAGTTATGTAATAAGCTATGGCGGTGGACCCAGTCTGGGGAAATCCAAACCTAATCACTAAGTAGATTTCATTTGTCATGATGGACCTGTACAAAAAAAGTATTTAAAAAATGATGAGGACAGACTATTAACATTAAATTATGCATATTAAAACAATGCATTCTCTTACATGCCTCACAAAAGGCTAAAAGTGCAAGGTGCCAACTTGAACAGCAACAGCCTTTGCCTCCACACTGGACTCTCACCAGAACAGCACAAGAGCTGCGCTGACATTAAAACTACAATTATGTAATTTAGTATTTATTACTTAACATCTTGTCTACCAAGAGGCCAGGTGACTGCTGCCATCAAGAACATCCTTGTGTGCTTGTGGGATACACTGCAGTAGATGAGAAGTGTTTGGCTGGTACATTCACTATAGGGCAACATTCTGGTTTTCAGTTTTTTGGAATTTCCTGCTGAAGCAGAGGAGAATAGGCAGTGGCCAAAAACAAGGTAGCTTCTCTGTGCTGAATCAAAAGGGAACCATTCCTGGCTCATTCCGAAATCTTTTCAACAGAAATTCAAGCAGTCTTGGAAATTGTATTTATCATTTCTCCCCTGCTGAATTTGAGCAGTGCACACTTCCAAACCTGGTGTTTTGTCATCACTGTGAACAAGAGACAAAGAATGGTTTCTCATTCAGAATGGTTTCAAAAAAGCATACACTAATAATGTTCTAGCATACATCTCAGCTGGTTGTTATGAAGAAGAAAGGAAGGCTAGACCTTAGCTTCACTTCACATTTAAAAGGTAATAATCTGATGGATGTTCCAAGAACAGCGTGTTCAAACACATACACACACACACACACGCGTGCGCGCACACACACACACACACACATACACACACTCATAAAACGAGTCTCGTTGGATTATGCATCCAGGGATTTTGAACAAAGATGTACGAGATCAACGCACAAAGAAAAAGATGGTGGAGCTGCGCACTCACTTCTTGTTGCTTAGTAACAGGTGTTGGGTTTCTGTTTCCATTGCATCAAGATTTGCATGCCTTTCAGTACAAGTTATTCGAATAATATTCCAAAGTATATCAAATAATAGACCAGCGCATGTACAAATCCTCTAAGAACTTCCCAGCACACACGACCAGCACACTCTGTGTTTACGCATATACACATCTTGCAACGCGTTGGCAAGGAGGATGCATTTGCAATATATACATTCATATTATTAGCTCTTTGGTGGAAAAAATAGAAAATCAATCCTGCCCAATCCAACCACTTACCAATGTATTCTTAAACAGCATGGTTAGCTGCTTCCATTACAAAATTAGTTAAATTAATCGCTGTACGCAATTCAAAAGAGTGAAAGGATTCAAATACCTGGTTTCCTTTGTAAATTATATCAAAACAAATTACCCAATAGATTGGCACCTTAACCACAGAAGCCAACCACTTATTCTTTACATAATTTAAGCAGGTTTTTTAAGCAGCACATCTGCCACTGGGAATTTAGCACTTTAATTTATTTACATATAGGAATTCGATTTTCACACAGTAATTGCAACAATTGCAGTTTATTCAGTTCACGTAATTCACGTTGGCAAGTCTGACACATGGACAAAGGGAGAAATAGCTAAGTAACCTAGAATGGAAAAGCTACCAATGCAGGCAAGGTCACATGATAAATTGCCCCCCTAGTGTAGGGAGATATAAAACAATGTGTGGTCACATTTTACTTGTGGCGGTAGCCATCTATGTTCAGGTATTTAGCCATGTATTTTCTTTCATTGTGTATTCTTTAAGAGCAAGGCTTTAAAGTGGTATCAATCAACACAAAATGTATTTCAAAGTTGGCACTCCTTGCAGTTATAATTCATTCTTCTACAAACATAAGTCCTCCTTCCACAAACACTTATATCGCATATGTGTAAATGGAGATATTCTAATGCTGATATTTGACATTATGGAAAATTCTATTCTCACCATCACTATCTACATTTTGAACATATTTGGGTATACACAATATATTTACATACTGTATATATATATACATACATACACATATAAGCACTTGATTTGTGGACTGCACTCATTAAGGCAAATCAGGTTTTATTCATGGTGTGCAAGTTTATTCTTCCACCTGGATCTATGGAGAGGGTCAGAGAATAAGAGCACAGTACCTCCCGGGGACCCTTGCTTGTGTGGGTTTAAGCACAAGGCCCATTCCTCCATGCTAAGCAACCAAGTGGGACAGGGGGCCTGGCAAGGAGACCTGTACCACCTGTTTTTTGTCAAATGCAGGCAGAGTTCAGAAGGAAATTGGAAGAGATTTTCAATTTCCTTCAGTTTGCGGGAGGGTGAGAGGAAGGTTGAAGTCCAAAACGTATTTTAACTTTACACTCTCTTACTTTCTCTCTCAATTTCGATTTAAATTGTAAAGCTTTATTGACGTCTTTTAAAATACATGTTGCTCAGGCTGTATAGAAATAGCCAAATTAAAGAAAGAAAACAATAATGGTAATAATAATAACAATAACATCAAGAACAACAAAACCTCCACCTATCTCTCTCACACCCCAGTCTCACCCTCACTCTCTTCATGTGAGATCAGATGCCAAGCTGTTGGGTGTTGGGGAAGTTGATGGGGTGTAAACGCTACTGTCCGTGTGTAATGAGCTTACCCTGGGGACAGGCCCTTTTGTCTGGCTGGCAATGTGGATTCCATCAAGCTTCTTTTTGCCCACACCAAGTCCCACACCTGTCCTTCCGGTACACATGACGTTCCCAGAAATGGAACAAGAGTAATGTAATTGCTATATTATTATGTGAGTGCTAATTCCTTTTGCTGGACACCCCCCAAATTCCCCAAATTGACCCTTGTATTGACTGGAAAGGTCTTTGTATCGCGGTGCATTGGGTTGATTTCAGGCTTGATCCGCTACACATGCAGGACATAAAATAACTGCTGCGCTCACCGCATTAACTGCAGCCTTCAGCACGGAGGAGTGCAGTGTCTTCAGACCTCAGAGGAAACCTCCATTGATGGCTCAGCCTATAGTAGCCCCAGCAAACTACTGAAAAGCAGATTTGCATTCCTTGACCTCTGACCTCTGCCTGTGACCTGGGGCCTGGCCTTTGTTCTTACCGCCTGACCTACTTTGTCTGGCCTTCAGAAACCAATCAGGAGTCAAGTCTGCTGAGGAACAAAGAGAGAACACAAAACCAAACAGTTGACATTTTGTTAGAGAGCCCACTTGCCAGTTTTCATCATAACTGTTATGCAATTGTAACAATTTTAACCAAATTTGGGACTTTTGGATCATTACTTGGCTGTACGCAGCGACACAAATGTTCCTGATTTGTTTCACAATAGGTGCTGCTGAGCTCTCAGCGCATTCTTTAACAACCGCATCTTGAGTGTCAGGCACCGAATGTTCCTTTGGCTGGTGAAGCCGGGAACAGAGCAGGAGTGAATTCTTCCAACATTCAGCCATGGCACTCGATCTCGGTGCACTAACTGGGCAAAGCTGTTGATGATAAAATGCTCCGGAATGGACATGATTATGGATTAGTCACAGTGGTCGCATGTGCGAGTAACTCACATGCGCAGCGCTATCATCGGATGGTTGATACAGCAATCTTCCACACATGCCACGCCTGTGCGTGACATTCCCAGGCATGTGACGCTGGCATTGGGTAGAAAGGGGAAGGGGCGTGCCTCATCGGGGTCAGCAGAAAGCGGAGGAAACGTGTCAACTGCACAAGGAGACCACGGCACGCACGGCTGGGGGTAAAGTTTGTTGCCGCTGGCTGGCCATCAGCAGCTGAGTGTTATCAGCCATCAGGTCTCTTTCCAGGGAGAGGGCTGGTGGGGCCACAGCGCTCTATCAGCCACTGACTTAACACACTACCTCATCAGAGATCTGCAACAAATGAGGTTAAATGAAGCAAGCGAGTATGAAGGGAAATGTATGTCACTAGCTCAGCTCAGTGCTAAGAGTGCTATGTCCTTTCGACAAACATACCGAGTTCCCTAAAATCAGTCTGAATCAGTTGAATGTGTGCTGTTTTAAAGCAGCAGTGGGTCGGGACCCACTAGTTGATCTTGAGACGTGTATTGGGGTGGATCGCAAGACACATGCAAAAACACAGTTTACCACTTCTATGGACCAACACACTTAGCAAACTGTACACAGCCCTGGTTAGTGTATGCAGCTATATCAACTTATATTTGAGTCATATTTCATTTCCGTATAAGGACATATGCTATGAGTCATTATAAGGAGTGAGTCACCGGAAATGTAATCACTCAGTAAGTGGGTCACAGGCTTAGAATGTTTGGGAACCTCTGTTTTACAGCATATGCCTTTTGTTTAGACACTGTCATGTGTACTTCTATCTGTGACATTAATGCCTGTTACAATGACCTATGGTTTACATCATTTTCATTCTCATAAAACCATTCAGTATCCACTTGTGCCCTGTGGATGGAAACATTTTCATCCTGGAAGAGACCACTCCCATTAGAATAGAAATGATTAGGAATGCATAGAAGGTGATCACTCAGAATTGCTTTGTATTTACCTTGCCCTCTAAGGGGATGAATGGACCTAAACCATGCCAGGAAAATGCACCCAACACCATAACAGAGCCACCAGAACCGTTGGAAACACGCACTCAGGCCTGTAGGTTTCTTTTGGCATGCACCACACATGCACTAGTCTGCTTGTTGAGAACAGTGTGGAGGATGACTCACCTGACCATATGACCATTTTACACTGCTCAGTAGACCACTGCCTGTGATATTTGCACCACTTTACTCACAAACGTGCATTTGTATGTTTAATAAGGGATTTATGCATTGCAACCCAACCATAGTATACCTCTCTGTGAAGTTCTTGATGGACTCTTCTTGATGAAACTGCCTACTCACACCCTAGATTGATATTTGCAGTCAATTGATTCAGAGTTGCTCATCTATTTTGCCTTGCATCTCGAACCAATGCATGGACATCACGGTCGAGGAGTATGTGTTTTCAACCACAGATGCCCCTAGTAGATGCTGTCTTTCCCTCAGACTTCCATGCTAACATCACCTTAGCCACTGTTCCTTGTGAAAAATCAACAAGTTGAACAGTCTTCGTCACTGAAGCTCCTGCCAAACGTGCCCCAACAATCCCCCCTCTTTCAAAGTCACTGAGAACTCTTCTTCTAGCAATGGTAGCAATTCTGGGTAACTGGGGCTGCCCAGCATTTTTATACACAACCCTAAGCATGATGGGATTATAATTGTTTAATTAACTCAGGAACCACACCTATGTGGATGCATCTGCTTTCACTATACTTGGTATCCCTCATTTACTAAAGTGTTTCCTTTATTTTAACAGTTACCTGTAGCTCATTACCTGTATTGTTTATTTATTATAACCTTCTTGGCTCATCTTTATGAAGAGTGTGAGGAGGGTACTATATGTACTTATGTCCGTAGGTATAATTGCAGCACACAAAACAGACAGGATCGTGTCTTGGTCTTTACCACCTACCGTGAACAGTGTGAAAAGGTTAGACGTGCAAAGGGTTACAGCAAGAGACAGCAGGCCACGAAGCAGGGAAAAGTGTGTTTTCTACACACTGGGTCCATCAAGGCTGAAACGAATGTCATCCTATAATTATCTTAATTAAAGATCAGGAGAACTCTTCCACTGAGATATGGTGTAGGCTACTGTGTTATCAAATGTTAATTATATAAATGAAAACTATACAATTTGTATAATGTTTATAAGATCAAGAATGTGTACCAAAACAATTTATATTGGAGGGGTTTTTGCTCCACAATCCTACACAAATGTCTGACAAGGTTTTGTTCTTTTCAAATGAACTCATATAGTCTTTTCCCTTGCTGCACTAAGATTTATGTCCTCCTTTTAGGCCAGTCACATCTTTTAGATGTTTTTTAGACCAGTCACAACAAAGCATAAAAACAGGTTATGTGAATTGAGCGTGACTCAACTCAAACAGAGGTGTCCTTCTACTAACTGTCAAGCAGTGGAGAGGAAAAAGGAAAGTTTCCCATGGCTCAATGGCAAGAAAATCCTGTTTTCCTGGATCCAGCAGATTATGGGGTTTTTTTTGTGTGTGTGCTGCAACCGCCTACATGGGCAATACGTTTCCACTGGTGGATATTGGCTGTGGTGCTGAGCCACAGTCTCATATTTACTCAATCCTTGTGAATGGGTAAATATATACATTCTTGTTTAGTAATGTTGGGTGGAAGCCCATACTTGGCCTTATACAGAAGGACAACATTTTCAGGTTCACATTTTTCAATCAGATTTGAATAAAGAATATGAATACCAATTGTGGACCTGATAACTATTTTCAGGCCAAACTGGATGACCCCTGCCCCCCTCCCTCCCCCCACCCCACTCCACCCCACACACACACACATGCACACCCCTACCCCTACCAATTTAGGTCCACCGCAACAAAGCAATAGCTGCTCAGAAGGTTTACTGCCTACAAAAATGTTCAGGGACTTCCATGCCACACTCTTGTGTTGTCAAGGCCACTTAAGCTGCTTTTGCAAAGTAGTTTTTTTCCCCCTTATCTGTACATCCCAGCAGTACGGTATATGTGTTTAAACCTGCAGTGAAAGCAGTTGCCTGGAGGGAAGGTGACTGGGCAATTACAGCGTGATCTCATCTTTAATTCTGTCCTGAGGACAGGCCCACGGGATGATGAATAAGCTGAGAGCTTGGGGGAAATGGACTATCCAGAGTGGATGACAGGAAAATGATTAGGACGAGTCAAGCTGGAATAAGGACGATGATTGCAATGACTGCCGATTTGACTAGGGAAGGGGGGAAGGGGCACGCCGTAATGATCTTTCCAAATGTCCCCAACCATCGCGAGGCTCTGATACAGGTTGCCAGGGCTGTCGTCCCCTTTCCTCAACATATCTGCATTATACAGAAAGGTACACAATGAATCCACAGGCAATGGTTATAATTAAGATAGGACTCTGGAGTTACAGGAATACAGTGGTATCAAGAAGACTTTAGAACATATTGAAGTTTGACTGCTAGAGAAAGAGGGCGCATATGTTAATAATGGGACTGTTACCTTCCTGATTGAATTCTATACCCAAGGGACCATATCTTTATGGATGATGGTGTTGTCTCTTGTGCAGAAGCTTGTTGAATTGAATACCTCTCTCAGTGACTAAAAGTGATGGGTCCGCTTTTCATAGAAAAGCTTGGGGCTTCAATCCGGATGATGGACAATATGGCATGGTGCTTGTATTTGATTGTCCCAAAAATGATGTGGGTTTATTATGAACGGGTAAAAGGGAGAAATGGTGATGTGCCTCGAATCTGTCCGACAGAAGTGCTGATGAAGACCGGTTGTTCGAATGCGAAACTGTCGTCCACATGGACGAATTCCTTGGGGGGAAAAATGAGACCACAATCCCCTGGGCAGCCAGAGAAGAAATCTGAACAATTCCACACAATGTGTCATTTATAACTCTTCACCAAAGCTGCTCCTGTTGGCTTCTTTGATCATTTAGTCTCAGTAATGGTGCGAGTACAACAGACACATCCACCTGACAAATCTGCCAGGATTGGATTCTGAGTGAAAACCCCCAAGTGAAAATAAGTACATGTAAAAAAAAGAATGAATTATAAAAACTGGTCACATGCAAGTGAGTAGAACAATTATAAAAACAATTATAGTTCATTAAAAACACAGACAAGAACATCACTGATAGCTAAATCTGTGGCAAAATTAAACGGTTATAATCACCTGTTAGTGACCTCCAGCATTGCCCTGCTCTACCTTTTCTCTTTTTCCAACAACAATTTCAACAGTCATCCCATACGCACACCTAATTACACCATACAGCGAAACAACCAGTCATTTAGGGCAAACATTCACATGTGTAATTATTAATAATCAGTTTAACAATGATGCACCACTTAAGTGGCATTATAATTAGCTATGAAACAGATGCAGCTGAAAACGACAAATGAGGTTCAGGTGTCCTTGCTCTAAGAAAATGTAATGATACTTGGGGGAGTTAGAGAAATGGCAAAATAAGAAGCTGATGCCATCCACCCGAGACATCACAACTACCACCTTCATCACCATCATTCAAGCCTACCAAGACCAAGACCTGAGAGTTCTCCTTTGATCCCTTTGCCTACCATGCATAGCACGTCTTGGCACATCTCATCATAATAAATGCTTGAATTTAAATGCTAACTGCAGAAAAACGTACAGCAAAAAGTCTGATCACCTAAAAGGAAAATATGTCAGGTCTCTCATGACGCACACACAAACTGGAGCGCTCACATCTGCTGTAAATGACATTTCTTACGACTGGAGAAAATGACACCACAGGGAGAAGTCCTATAGTGCATATGAAAGGACCCTTACAATGCTTAAAATTTCACAAGTCAGCTATGTGCTGGAAGGGATTTATGATACCTACCAATGTAACAAAAGATGTCTTCACTTTCCTTGCAGTTGCCTTTTTATCTCATTTGATCAATCATGACTTCAAGTCTCAGTCACAAGTGAGTCCTCACTCTGTCTGTCTGCTTCTAATTTGCCCTGCTGAGAATAAGGAAGCACAATGTCACTCACTAAAAACAGAAGATGCTTTGGTATTGGTGCAGAGATAGGTAGCCTCAGGGCTGTTTTCTTTAGTGAGCAGCACCTTACTGCTGCATCCCCTAAAGCCCTTATGTGAAGTACATAACATAGTTCTTACTGATGTGTTTGGTTTTGTATAATTAATGATATGATCAAATACAGAATCGCATAATAAATATTTTACCACATAATTTACAGAGACCAAGGTGTGCTCAGGTCTTTAAGGTAATTTGCACGTCCAGGTTCTCATAAAACTTGTCAGATTAGGTATTAATGGGCTGTTACCTCACTTATGTTTTATTTTTATTTGTCCAAATAAATTTACAATTTCAACAAAACTGAGTTTCCATGGATATTTCAAACATATTGTATATGCTACTGCCATAACATGGAACATCATTATCTACAACCCAGAATTAATGGCATATTTTTGCCATTGCCATTTTAAATGAAAGTGGTTGCATACTATGCTTCTATGGTTGTTGTTTTTCATGCTGCTATGTGATCCCAGGTCAGTTGGTGCAAATCTGAGAGTGGTGCACAGTGATTCATTTAATCCGTTACCATCTGATTCAGAGCAGCAAACATAAGTGCTGTTCACTTAAAACAAAAACCCAAAATATCTCAATAACAGAGCTAAGTTTTCATATTAGTCAAAGATGTTATTACTAATGATTACAGTAAATAACAGTAAATACCAGGAAGATACCTTTTACGGGTCATAAGATATATAGGTAACTGCCAAAATATAGGAAACACTTGAGGGATACCAAGTATATTGAAAGCAGTTGCTTTCACACAGGTGTGGTTGCTGAGGTAATTAAGCAATTAACATCCCATCGTGCTTAGGATCATGTATAAAAATTCTGGGCATGCCCAGTTGCCCATTAGTTTGGCTACTATGGCTAGAAAAAGAGATCTTAATGACTTTGAAAGAGGGGTGGTTGTTGGAGCACTTTTGGCAGGAACTTCAGTGACAAAGACTGCTCAACTTGCTGATGTTTTCATGAGGAACAGTGGCTAAGGTGATGTTGGCATGGAAGTGGAAAGGGAAAGACATCAACAACTAGGGGCAACTGTGGTTGAAAGCACATACTCCTTCACCATTATGTCCATGTATTGGTTTGAGATGCAAGGCAAAACAGATGAGCAACTCTGAATCATTTGACTGAAAATAACAATCTAGGCCGTGATCAGGCATTTTCATCAAGAACAGTCCATCGAGAACTTCACAGAGAGGGAAACTATGATTGGGTTGCAGTCCCTTATTATACCTGAAAATGCACGCTCGCAGGTAAGGTGGTGCAAATAACACAGGCAGAGGTCTACTGAGCAGTGAGAAAATACTATATGGTCAGATGAGTCATCCTTCACCCTGTTCTTAACAAGTGGACAAATGCATGTGTGGCACATGCCAAAAGAAACCTACAGGCCTGAATGCTTGTTTCCCACAGTGAAGAGTTCAGGCGGCTCTGTCATGGTGCAAGGTGTATTTTCCTGGCATGGATTAGGTCCACTCAACCCCTTAGCGGGAAAGGTATACACCAATAAATGCAAAGCCCTGTGTCTTTCGTCCAGCACGCAGACTCGGTCTACGGCAAGGCCCAGCAGCGTATGTTCCTGCTGAGGAGCTTTGATGTCCGTAAGGATATTTTAACAGATACAAGTTGAATCTGTGCTCACCTTGAATATCACATCCTGGTACAATTCCCTCACTGTCAAAAGCAAAAATAAACTCTCAAGGATCACAAACCAAGCAAGTGAAATAACCGGTACCACCCAGCAACAACTATCAGAACTCGGCACTCAGTCAGCCATGAAAAAGGCCACTCTCATCACACAGGATCCCTCACACCTCCTCCACAGCTCCTTCCAATTACTCCCATCAGACGCTACAGAGTCCCACTGGCCAATAAACTTAATGACAAAAAATCATTCATTACCACGGCAATAACCCTGTCAAACAGAAAATAATATTATATGCACTTTGCTACTTTTTCACATCTGTTATTTTTCTATTTTTTAACGATGTCTGTGCTGTTGTCTTGTTTCTGTTTTTATGTTTTATGTTTTTATGAACCCATGTCAAAGACAATTTTCTGTCATGAATGTGATGGACAATAAAGTTTTCTAATCTAATCTAATCTTCTGAGTGATCACCTTCATTCTGTGATGAACCATTTCTATCCTGATGGGAGTGTTCTCTTCCAGGATGACAATGCCACCATCCACAGGGCACGGGTGGTCACTGAATGGTTTGATGAGCATATAAACAATGAAAATCATATGCATTTACATTTACATTTTAGGCATTTAGCAGACGCTCTTATCCAGAGCGACTTACAAAATGGGCATTAATACACGGTAAGATCAGTGTCGAGATACAGTAACCAACATAATCGTTGGCAACTGCAAACTGTACCTGTAACACAAGGAGGGAAAAGTTAGGATTCTTTTTGGGGGTTTGGGGACAGACATCAATATAGATACACATTACAAAATGCAGTATTGAACATGAAAGCAGTGGTGATGACAATTAGTGGTAATGGAGTCTGAAGAGGTGGGTTTTCAGTCTCTTGCGGAAGATGGCCAGTGAGTCGGCAGTTCTGACTGAGTGCGGAAGATTGTTCCACCACTGGGGGGTCAGGACAGAGAAGAGGCGAGACCGCGAGGAGCGGTTGCCGGGCGCCCGCAGGGAAGGGACAGTCAGTTTGCCCGAAAAGGCGGAGCGGAGGGGTCTGGCTGGGGTGTAGGGTGTGATGAGTAACTGGAGGTAGGAGGGAGCAGTTCCTCTAGCAGCTTGATAGGCCAGCACAAGTGATTTAAATTTGATGTGTGCTGCAATAAGGAGCCAGTGAAGAGAGGTGTACTTGGGTTGGTTGAACAGCAGATGCGCGGCAGCATTCTGGACCAGCTGCAGTGGCTTGATGGCACAGGCTGGCAGGCCTGACAGCAAGGAATTGCAGTAGTCCAGGAGTGAGATCACCAGGGCCTGGACCAGGAGTTGTGTGGCCTCTTTGGTGAGGAATGGTCGGATCCTCCGGATGTTATGGAGGGAGAATCGGCAGGTCCGGGTGAGTGCTGTCATGTGCATATGCCATGGCCTTCTCAGTCACCAAATCTCTCTTCCACCATCAGAAACAGAACACCCAATTGAAATGGTGTTGCATCCCTCCAATAGAGTTCCAGACACTTGCAGAATCTATGCCAAGGCAAACTGAAACTGTTCTGGTGGCTTGTGGTGGCCCAGTGCCCTGTTTAGACACTTTATGTTGGTATCCTTTGTTTTGGCAGTTACCTATATATGATCATACTATGATTATGATATATGATACTTATTGCTCCATTGTCAAAGTCTGATTGGCAAGCCCTTAAGTAAAATCAGACAAAACATTGAAATTATGATATCGCACAGTAGTGAGAGGAAAATTCAAACCCTGACAAATTTAGCATTCATCTATGCAGCAGGTTAGTTCAGGGGTAATTAGTACCATTGATACTCATGTTCTACTGTATATTATTTTAGGTAACCGAGGCTACTGACAAGATTACGGAAATGCTGTTAGAAGGTCCAACAATAATAATTATGGTCACAGAGAAAGGGAGATTGTTGTCATTGAAAGATGGCATGAGAGCAAGTAGGCCTCATTACATGAAATCAGTCACAAACCATGCTTTCACAAACCAGTCAGTAGGTTTGTCCTGTAGTTTCTTTTTGTGGTTTTCAAGAGAGAAAAAACGTTTTTCTGGAGTTTCTAATTTATGATTAGTGTATCAAAGCATGTCAAAGGTGCAGTGAGTCAATGACCAAGCCCCGAAGCTCAGTGATGTCTTGATATAAAGAACTTGCATGAAAGTCCATGGCTCAGAACTAAACACTGATACTAAAAGTCACACAAGTAAAACATGTAGAATTTAAAAAGGCATCACTGCAGGACTTAACAGAAATAAGCATCTATACTCTGCACCACAATAAACATCATCCTTATATTTATGCATGCATGATTTTAGAAAAGGAAAGTGTAAAGTGCACTCCCCAGTACATTGAGTGTTTGGTGAGGAGAACATTGATTTATATATTATGCCATACTGTGCATTTCAATGGGATGGAATGTATAGTTATCATAAGCCAGTAAAAACATAAGAACATAAGAATACATAATGACGCAGTTCAGCCCAACTAGGATCGTGATATCTTAATCTAAAGAGTATCTAGTACTGCATCTGGCCTGGACTTGAAAAGCCCCAGTGTTTCTGCCTCTACTACCTGACCTGGCAAGCTGTTCCAGGTATTGACAACTGTCTGATGTCGTTTAAAGTCAACTCTGTCCCTTTAACTGAAAACTTCCAGTTAGTCATCATGAACTCCCACCTGTCCCGTATGCTGTAGCATGCATTTAGCTCTTGTTGTTTGCAGCGGTGTTGTTTATGAAAAATAAAGAAATGCTATTACCAAAGAAAGTAAGAGTTAGGATTTCCTGTACCAAACAACAGACCAAAAAATCCCCAGTATGTTGGCAAGCATAGAAAATTTACAGGAAATATACTTGAAAAAATGGCTAAATTAGGTGTGACATTTTTGTGACATTTTGAGAAACAAAACTATTTCCCCTTTACATAGAACTATTTTGTATCAGAAATGCTGATACTATGATTAATCCAAAGCCTACTATACTAGTTATTATGGACTCAACTAGATGAAGTCATAACTCGATGATTTGGTTTGACTAGAACTTTGATGACTATAGATATCCTTTTAAAATCCTCCTTTATGTCCACAGGAGGTTATTATGCAAGTTGCTGCAATCTCTCATCAAAGCACAGAGCAAGCATTCACTGACTTTATGTAGTTTCTTGAGGAGGGCAAGAAGCCAAACTCTTACGTTTGAGACAAACGTAAAGTGAGAAAAAAAAAAATGACACAAACTGGTATTCTGACAATCATATTTAAGCTCTGGACTTGTATGGAGGAATTTTTATTTTGTTCAGAAAATGAAAACAATTAATAAATTAAGTTAACATCACAATATGTTCAAGGTGAAGAAACATTTTACTCGTGTCTGTAGCCACACTTGTTTTGTTTAACCTGATGGAGGCTGCTTGCCAGCTGAAACGTTGTAAATGAATTAACACTACAAAAGTGTGTATGACTTTATTCACTCTTACACAAGGTGAAGAAACAAAAATGTATTCAAGAACAAGGGGTGAGAGCAAGACATTCCAGTAGCACTATAATGTGTTTATTTCCTGCTGGCACAGATATGAGGTTGTATCCTTGTCAACGAGCAAAAATGCATCTATAATTTCCTTACTTACTTACACTGAACTTGCTGATGAATCCACAAGGAACAAAACAGGAATAGATTTGATCATTTACATTTACATTTACATTTTAAGCATTTAGCAGACACTCTTATCCAGAGCGACTTACACAGTTTACATTTTTTTACATACAATCCATTTATAGAGCTGGATATTTTTACTGAAGCAATTCAGGTTAAGTACCTTGCTCAAGGGTACAACAGCAGTGCCCCACCTGGGAATTGAACCTGCACCTCTGAGTTACAAGCCCAGCTCCATAACCATTACACTACACTGCCAGCTCCAAATAGAGATATATCCACTCACCCAGAATGTGACCATCTAACATTAAGGTCCCTCCACATAATGCTCCTCACTTTTTCATGGTGAAAAGTGCATAACCCTATTCTGGGGAAATTAAACACGACCTGCTTTGAATCTCTCATTTTAATCCTGCATGCTACGGTGTTAGTCCTGCTTTGTTCCTGTGCCTGGGAGATCAAGGGACAGAGCAGGGGAGGGGACAGAGATGAAGGTCCTACAACAAAATACATTTCTCAGCTACTAATACTGAATGTTGCCTCTTGGAATTCCCCTCCAGTGTGGTGTCAATTCAACAGTACATAAAACGAATACAATTTGCCTAACTGCACAGCACAGCAGCCCCAGGTGCTCACACATATTCAGAACTGATCCTATGGCAGTAATAAGCAACCGGACCGGAAGACACGAGAACCTAAGATGATCTATTCTGGAGGAATAGCTAGAAAGCGCAGTGTTGATTTTGTGGTGGTGGGAGCCCAAGATTAAGGCTGCTTTTCTCACTACAAGATGTGTATGTTTATTAGACTGTGGTCACTGCTAGTCTTCTGAATGACAATGACACTGAACATCAGTGAAGAAGCCAGACATTCTCCACAACACCTGGTTCCAGATTCTTGGCCCTCTTTCCCCTGTGGGGCAATTACCTAACTCCCTAAACACTCATTTCACAACTCCTCTCCTGCCAGATGTTATCATGCATACGACATTCAGAACCTACAGGCTCGATGGGAAATAATTATTGCTGGTATTCTGTCGTGGTCCAATCAGCACTCTCTGCCAGTGAAGCAGGGGTTGCGCTTTCTCCAAGACAGCGTGGTGAGCCTGCACTTCGAAGCAGCAGATGGACTCGTGGGGAGCATAAGAGGTCATGACAGTTTCAGACTGACTACAATTATCAGATCACACTTAGGGTTGAGGCAGAGGAAGTGACAAAACAAGAAAAGGGGCCTTCAGTTCTGAGGCCAAAAAGGCACCCAAACAACAAATAATGATGGCTATTTGAAATGGGAAAGTTTGACATGTACACGAGTACAGGAGTCCCGCCTGTCACCGTATCACACTGTTGTGTCTGGGGCACCTGGGTATAGGAATGGCCTAGTTTTAAGTTTTAGCTGAAGCTGCTGTGCACCTCTTGATCCCCTTAGGCCAAAGGAAGTGGAGAGAAGAGAAGGCCTACAATGTATACCCATGAGCATGAGCACCAAAACAGAGTCTACAGGAGAGGAGTTACACCTGAGGGTGTTTGATAGTGCCCGTGTCATTATATCTGGATTTTGGTTTGCTTGTATGAGCATGTTCAATTCAGTTTTTATCCAAAATGCTAGCCTTAAACCCAGCAAAACTATATTTTAAATCTTGAAGAATAAAATGGAGATGGAGAGAAGGAAAATGAACATGGCATCGCTCAAGCACTAATAAAAGACTGCAAGGTTTATGTGAGTGCCAAAGCTCTCTTGTCAAACCACAAAGAACAATGAAGGACATGCAAAAATAGTATTATGCATTTTAGCGGATTCAAATATTTGATTAAAAACACTGAGGGCTCCAGTTTTGTTGGCAAAGCGCAATGAGCAGACCGTAATGGTAATCCAGGACAGAGGCACATTAAGGTGTGTCCTTTTCATTCAAAGCAATCGCTCAGGGTATTACCACGTACGGCGTCCAATTAAGTACTCCATTTTATTGTGGAGAATTTTTAATATTTTATGTAACAAAAAGCAATACACACACATTTATTTAAAAAAACACTTATCTTATAGTTTGACAGGTGTAAAGATGGTCTCTCTCTCTCATTCATTCAATGAACCACTCCTTACAAGTTCATAGCTGAAATATCTTTAACTGCTTAGCTGAACACAGATTGGATTTAAAATAGTAGTTTATTGAGTGATTTTTTCAATGCAATACAGAACATCCACAACACATCCCGTCTTGTGTGATGGGGGATTTATCTGTAGGGTGACCAGACTTAAACAGTCCAAATGCAGGACAAGCAGGATGAATTTGACATACACATATCAGCATTTTATATCTGTAAAAGTTTATACTTCATTCAAAATGTAGTAATAATCAAAATTTCATATTTGTTATGTTATTATTTGATTCAAATGCAGGACTGTCACGCACTGGTCACCCTTATCTATCCAATCTGTTCATATGTGCACATTAATAACGGCACCAAACTAGCACATAACGGCCGTGTTTGAGATAAGAGGTGGTCTGGGTGGACAAAAACATTATTACTAATGATCATACACAAACCTTTTTTTCGTTGCTTTTATAGACTGGGGGAAGTTTGGGCTGCCCAACCCATGTTGACTCAAACACCTTTTATTGCAGACCATTCAACTACCAAACTGGCTAGAGGCGTGAAATATTCTGTTTGCGACGGATGGAACTACCAATTACACTGCGTTTTCACTACTGTCCTCAACAAACCCTGTGACTGCCTCATTTTAACTCACACATTAGCCAGTGTATTATTCAATTTGGTCAATGTATTATGCAAAGTTCTCCAGAGCACCTGTATACTGATGTACCTGGAGAGAAAATGGCTCTTTAGCTCTCTAGCTCTTAGTGTGTCTGTGCGTGTTCATGCATGTGTGTGTGTGTGTGTGTGTAAGTGAGAGTGAATACCTCCAGGTCAGTGAATTCTGAAAATCCATGTTTTAATAACTGTAACACATCACAGCAGTTTCTATTAACTGCCCAAAGGGCAAGAAACATGCAGACAAATGGGATTCTTCTCAACTGCACAATTTATTCAGACATTATTCAGACAGCTCATACATTCTATTCATAACTCATTCAGAGTTCTACAAGGCTTTGCGCAGCAGCTTACCGAGACACAGATGGATCTACGAGAGTCTGCACACCCTGAGTGACACAGTTAAAGTGACACAGTGGCACAGTGACACAGTTTAATGGGACAAAGGGTCATACTACAGTATGGGAAACAAACAACTCAGCGGGAATGTTTTGTTGGACGTCCCAAGGATTTATAAATCAGTACAAGGCCTACTGATAAGGCGTGTCCAGTACGCAACTCATCGTAGAGTAGTCTTTGACATTTTCCAGTCAAGCTGAAATTCCTTTTGAGCTCATTTTTGAAAGAAGCCTTTTGGTGCACATAACACATGCTGAAAAAGGAACACAGTTTTAAGCCAAGAGGTTCAGTTTGTCCAGCCTGGCCACAAAGACACAGATGGGGCTTCCCTCATGGACACCCTGATGTCCTATAGCAACACAGCATGGTTCCTTCTTCCAGATCCCAGGATGACCGCACCTGTTGAGAAAGCATATCATTTGTTGATATTTGACATATGACACAAGACTGTTTGCTTTTATGTGGGCTTCTCATTCTCTTGGTTGAAAAAACTCCACTGTAAAAATCAGATTTTAACAGAGAAAATATCTTGCGGAAAAAAAAACATATTTGTAAAGGAGTCATTTGTGAGCAACCTTGGCTCTAAAACGTGCTGGGCTTGAAAATGCTATGTTTTACCTGAAGGCCAATGCATTGAGCCTACTTGGAAATGTCAAGTTGCAAGTGTTACATGACGATATGTCTCGAATTGCAGTTGATCAACCTGATTATAGCAGGTAGGATGCTCTGACTAAATGTTTTCTTGACGATCATGTGATGGAAGCAGGAACTGTGCATGCATGATGCTGCATCACCAATAGGGGGAGTAAATTGCTCAGCCACCTTGCCAGTAGGTCATGATCAGACACACCGAACCTTGTGACTATAAACGCAAACAAAAAGACCCCACAAAAACTACTCAAATTAAATAAAAAAATATGATTTTATATGCTTTTCATGATGGGAAAAATTTCGAAACATCCCAAGCCAAAGTTCCTCCATTTTTTACCTCAAATTTTCCACCCCTTTCCAGCCCTAATTGAGCTACATTAATATCTATGCACAACAATGTATTGACAGATCTATGTTTTTTTCCCTGTATCCTCCTGTCCACCATCATGTTAGGATGATTTCCTTTAAGTTCATGTGGGTCAACTAATGTATCCTCTATTATCCTACATGTGTTTTCCTTGACATTGAGCCAGCAGTGTACCGTTTCGGATTACAATACTACCGAAGTGCACTAGATTTTCTAATACAAAACAGCTGTGCTTTATTTTTCATTTTTATTGCATTCATTTTTGGAACACCCTCATTTCTTTGTGTGCCGAGTGAAAAATCAAGGGTCTTCTTTGTGGCAGCCCTCATTTCCAATTGTGCACTATTACCATCACCCTCGTTACTGCCAGCTCATTTTCCCTCTGGAAATCACAGACACTCCTGAGGACGGTACGATGGCTGCTGCTGACAGTTTACTGCATTGTGTGGAACCAGCACTCAATACCAAAGTGGTGGAATTGCTGCGGCGCTCAGTCCCGAAGCTCTTCCCTTGACTCATTTTTGATGAGTAACACAGCAGGAACTGTAAACAAATGAAGTGAGAGGATTCCATCGCTGAAAAAGGGCCAGGAGTGCAGCTGTGCCCATTGCATAACTTACAGATGAAAATAGCGACAGAAAATAAATAATCATCAAATCACATCTCCTGTAGCTATTGATAGAGATTTGAAGCAGACAAATGATCACATGATGCAGAATATGGAGTGAAATTGTTCTTGCACGTGGAGATGCTACTGAAATACAAACTCCATAACAATTAGCTTCGCCATTACAAGGGGTGTGATTCGACATTGGGAATGAATGGTATTCAATGAAAGGACAGAGCAATTTTTGAGTTACACATTACACAAATCTCAATTCAGAATATTCATAAATCAGCAGTGTGTAAAAGGTAGTGATGAGACTTTATAAATACCAAAAAACAATAAATTACTGATTTGAACCAATCACAACATATTGCTGTGGATGAGCTTAAGTCTTTTGATTGTGTTGGCCCCGCTCTTATGGGGTTCATGAAGACCTACTTTTCCATCGCTTATAAAAAGCATTAATAAAAGGATTATTTCCATGGCAATTCAAATGAGGTGAGTATCTTAGAGACACATCGCAAAACCGAAGCAGTTTAAAATACAGTACTTTTGCAAAGCATGTCATGCTGAGAACAAAGATAGGACAAGCCTTGCAAATAAAGAATATTTAATGAGTCAAGCCGAAACAGGTCTGACATTCATTTTCATAATCCTTAAATTAATTTTATAAACTTTCCCCACAAAATACACAAATAACGTGTTTTTCCTCCTTTGTGTCCACCACATTACGACTTTTGATTATGGGGTAACTTTCATAAAACGCTGCTGGTTTCCTTTCTGGAACTTGTTGAACATGAACTGGACAGAAAGAAAGAACTGAGGTGTACAACTGAGGTGTTTGAGTGAAATCCCATCATTGTTATTTAATATGGTGAACTGGAAGCATATTTGTACACAGCAAGAACACAATTGTTCTTGGAGCAGACAAAACCTATTACTCCTATGCATTTCAGACATATTTACGGAGACAAGTGGAATGGTTGTTAATGTGCTGCTGAACTCTTGCACAGGATACTTAACCCAAATTGCCTTGTTAAATATCCTGAATTATAGATGGGCAGTAAATGGTAAACTATGTAAGTTACGTATAAGGGAGTCTTCGAAACAAATAAATAATGCAATGTGATGTAACCAAATCATCATACCAGAGTGAGTGACTCAGTAATGGAAAGAAAGAAAAACTTCCTCCAAGCACCTAGAAGCACATCCTTCAATACAACCCCTGAAATCACACTGTGAACATTGGCGGTTGTTATAACGCTGATGGTCTAAGCTCACAATGTACAGATAGGCCTAAATTTGAGAAAAAAACATTAATTCTTATCTTGCTCCCAATTACATTCAAGTGATTTTTTTTTTTAAATCACAGTTTGGTGAAGTCTGTGTATATCAAAATTAATGAAAAAATGGTATTGCATTGAAAAAAGTAACACTTTATTTATTAATTTTTAAGTCAAAGTACAGGACAAAAATGGACTGAACTCAGGCCCTCTATTTAGCTTGAGGACATGAAAAGTGACTTGTGAACAAATCCATAAAAACAATCTCTATGGAAGGTTCTGCAGCATCACCTTTGTGTTTAAAGTTAGCAACTGTATAAGCCATTCAATGTACTATTATACACTATGGCTGTGAAAGCAATGCTGTAAATCTAGGCCTAAGATTCATGTCTACACTACAACATCTTTAACAGGTGCATGCGAATCAGGACCACAAGTTTTCCTTCATTCACTGCCAGGAGGCCAATGGAGTTTTTACATGACCAGGGAGTGCCATATTTTTTCTTCTGTAGACTCAATTAACAACGAAGTGAAGCCAGGTTCAGACATGTGCAGAGAAGTAAATCGATCCAAAAGCCCAAAAATGGTTGCAGCTGCATGACGCAATACACAGTGAGACAGTCGATTGGAAATTATGCTTGAGGCCCAAACAGTATGGGAAAAAGGTTATCTTAAAAGGTGGGTGATGCCTCTTGTGAGAATGTATGAAAAAAATAAGCTTTTCAAAAAAACAAACTGATATGCAAAGCAGTGAAATGTGTATAGTTGTACAGATGTCCCATGAGAATGCAAAGTAGAATATAAAAAAATGCCGGATTTGGCATTTGGGGCTCAAAATGGATATGCAGAGTTACCATCCCAGCATATCTGATATGCATACCTTTGAAACATGATCGTAGGTGGAGAGGAACCTGCTTTGAGGCTCTCTCCTCAGGCCCTCTCAGTCAAATGAAGTTTCAGCATCAACGCCTTGCTGGGACACTGCACCAAACAATATATACAAATGCAGCATCAACACTGAAAGTGCATCAGCACTCATATAGGCAATTCATTTGAAAACCAAATGGGCTACATTCACAAATCATTTTCCATTTGCCCACTCCATTTCACCACATAGGCCTACATAGCACTAAAAGTACATTAAAAACGCTTAAGAAAGTTCTGTTTCTGCTTCTGCTTCTTCAATATGTTTTCTCATATATTAAAATAATAGCCAAATATCCCAGGTTTTGTGATATTTTAAAGTAGAAAATCAACTCTATTAAACATGGTTGAGTTTCACACATGATATGGATATGTTGGGCTAAAAAAAAAGATTTAAAATAAGGAACGAATTGGAAAACATATATGCGTGCCATAAGCAGGTGTCCATGCGTCCTGGTGACTCCTGTTTCCCCTACCTTCATCCTAAACCTAAAGGCAAATATAGTAGAAGGTCTACTGACACTCCTAAAATCTGCATTGCAATTGACCCTTCGCTAAACCACACCCCGAAACGCAGACTGGCCAATCACAGCGCAGTATTTGACAGACTCCGACAGAGGTCCGACAGTTTTTTGCTTCGCTCCATTGACTTTGACGGAAAAATTTGAGATTTTCTTCATTTTCGAGCTGGTTTTGTGGATTTTTAGCTAATTATGGTTAAACGTTGTGCCTGGGGCACTTTTAACAGTGACACTCGTTACCCAGAGAGGTTGGAAGGAGATATACGTTTTTTTTTTCCTTTACAAAACCAAAATCAAATCCTGAAAAGTGTTAGCCAGCTAAGCTAACGTGGCTACGGTCTGGATATACAGCTCCGGGTTGCAGCGTTGGTAAAGTCCGACTAAATGTTAGCTTTGTTATTCGTGATCCAGCCAGCTTGCTAACGTTAAGATGTTACAGTCAAGCTCTAAAACCTGTGGGTAACGTTACCTTGATGTCAAAATGTAATACTATTTTTTCATTACTATTTCAGCACTTTGTCAATGGGAAGCCCAGTCCCGAGTACCCAAATCTTGTGGAGGACTGGGCTGACACACTGCTGATATTTTTTGCTTTACAGAGGTCCAGGGTATGGAGCTACCTGTGGAGCTAACCAGAGTAATGTCGTTACAGCACAATATAGGCTACTAATGTTACGTTAGTTAGCTAATGCTAGCTAACTTACTACTGAATGTAACGTTATATAGGCCTACTGCTTTTGCTTTTTAATGATTGTAATAGTGAATAGAGACCTACCCAGCTTTACAGGAACAGTGTTGCTCCTTAATGTCGTTGTCCTCTGTCTCAATCGCCAGGTGATGCGGTGGTTCACTTTTACTCTGATCTGTAGGCTTTCGCTTCTATCTTAATTTTTTTTACGTCATTTTGTTGCTGAGTCAGTGTGATATCTTGAATATAACCTTCAAATGCATATTGTAGACCCTTCTGTCTGTTTCTATCTGAAATCGCTTTTTCTATTTTCCAAAAATTGGACAATATTTCTCCAGGGAGTGCAGTTAGCGACAGTGGGAGTGCCATGCTGGCTCCGAAAGCTTGACGGACTTAGCAACAGTAACTAAGGGGGGCGTGGTTTAGCGAAGGGTCAATTCCAACACACTTTTTTCACACATTTTTACACTATTACCCAGAGAACTCCTGAGCTGTTTACAACCATTTCCACCTATTTGCTGTACACACAGTCCACATCTACACCACATCTACAATAGCATTGGAGGTAAAGAGTACAGGGATACAACCTTCAATGAATCTGAGTTACCTACATTTTGCAGGACAATATGATTTAGTTTATTTTGTGTCATGTGTATCTGTGGTTCTCTCCTGCTGTCAAACAGGATGTAGCGGTTCACCTTCCTGTATTTCTGAACGGTGGCAAATATCAGTTTATCTATGTACTTCTCATTTCAGCTGAGTTGAAACATTGTGGAAGAGGAACATTGAGAACGAGAGCATATCAGCCAGTGAATGGATTATTAATTGTTATCCTTGTTAATTTCATTACAAAATTAATTTTAGTGATGTGTTTTAGATGCTATCTAAAACATTTGGGAAGCCTTTGAGTTTGTGTTGCAATAAATTACACCCAAGGTAATTTTCAAATCTTCACACTTGCAATATTCACTTGCCAAATGTGGCATGGATCTCGTATCCATGGTTTAAGGAAATGGTGGTTAAATCATGATATAACTGTTTCCTTCAACTTGGACTTCGTGAAAAAATCTTGATTTGCATTGTGATCTGGAAATGATTTCCAAATTGCGATGCAAATCAGCACAAACATTGTGTGAAGACAGCCAGAGGGAGTCAGTCAGCTTTGAGTTCAGTAAGAGACTCATCTGTGTACCTCTCAATAGCTTCTTCAGACTTCTTCTGGGCAAACATCTGCTCTATTATGGGTTGAATATGGCTTGAGTTGAATATATCTCCAAATGTTAATGCTGATTCCATGTTGGTTTCTTCAACAAAAATGGCGATTTCGTTTTTTGCTGAACCTTATTTCCGCAATTTGGAATGAAAAATCACAATTAAATGAATTAAAGTAATCCGCCCCACTGCTGCAACATCCTCTGTCAATTCGGGAGGGCACAGACTAGCATGTGCATCCTCAGAAACACATGCAGCATCACTATAGGCAATTCATTTGACAATTGTGCATCGTCCTTCAGAGCTTCCAGCCACAGCTATCACAGTCAGGATTCGATTCCACACTACAGGGTACATCACTGCAACATGGACCAGTGTTTTAGCTACATACACCATTCAAAAGCCCCACTAACGATGGATCTTTTTTAACAGATTAATTGCTTCAGAGTGTAGAACAATTTGCATTATAATTATTAATGAATACAATCAAGCTGTTTGAATACTGCTAGTACCGCTTATAATATGTGAAATATGGGTCCATTTTGATACTTTTGATGTTCTTTGTGTCAATTATAGGTACATGTATTCCCTGTATTCAGCTGCCATTTGTCGTCAAAAATGTTTCATTACTTCATAGCTCTGCCTGATACCCCTTCGCTGCAGAAACCACCAGAATATGTTCAATTAACTGTCCTCTGATAACAGGTATCATGCTACTTTCAGATTGGGGGAAAGTGGGGTGGGCCACTTCTGCATTTTGAACAGCTGACAGCGCATAACAACCAAAGATACCATACCCTCTCACGTTCCTCATATAATATGTGGTTGCATAAGCTCACGATAATCTAATCTGAAGCAGTCAGAAATCACTTGTGACTCTTAATGTGTCTTTCTTTGAAAAGCAAAACCAAGATTCTTAGCACACAACTGACAAATGGGCCATACGCGGTCCAGAAATTCATATTAATTGTAATCTCCCCCTCTTTTGGAGAGAACAACCATAAGATTCGGTTTCATTTCCACAGAACCCCTGTGAGAAGAGCAGCCATTCCTCTATGACAAATGTGTGGTAGGAAAGTATTAAAATGAGGCTGTGTACTGCGACCTGGTTTGTTTAGAGGGGAAAGGCTTGGGGCAGTCCCAGACTCAGGGATAAGAGTGAGTAAGCCTGTAAGTGTGCTCCTAAAACCACCCCCCCAATACCTTTCTGAGCCATCCCTAGCACCCAGGTCTGGAAACTTAAGCTATGGTTCAAAGACCTGAGGACATTTAGCAAGGTGTGTCCCACAGTTGGGTAACTACCCCCACAACCTACCATCAGTTTCTGTAGTGCTGACATACATTCATATACATGTTATATATAACAGTGTGTGTATGTGAGCAGTCTGTGCATTACTGACAGTTTTCATATAATCAATTTGCCTTTGGGGCTCAAAGGCTAGATTTAAAGAAGGCTGGTAAAAAGTTAAAAAACTGATATCCCCAAAGTTTGCATTTTTTACATATTTAATATCTTCCTTCTTTTATATAAATGTATTAAATTTCATATTTAAGTTGGTTGCCGAAGGCCCAATTTATTTAAATCATATGGCTTGAACAATGCAAATAGAATGTTCTTCCTCTTAAAAAAAACTAAACAATTTTAACCAAAATATTTCACATATAGACACCAGACTTCACACATACACTATATGGCCAAAAGTCAGTGGACACCTGACCATCACACCTATATGAGCTTGTTGGACATCCCATTCTAAAACCATGGGCATTAATATGGAGTTGGACCCCCCTTTGCGGCCATGACAGCTGCCAGTCTTCTGGGAAGGCTTTCCACAAGATTTTGAAGTGTGTCTGTGGGAATTTGTGCCCATTCAGCTAAAAGAGCATCTGTGAGGTCAGGCACTGATGTTGGACTAGAAGGTCTGGCTCCCAATCGGCGTTCTAATTCCTCCCAAAGGTGTTCAATGGGGTTGAGGTCAGGGCTCTGTGCAGGCCAATCGAGTTCCTCCACACCAAACTCGTCTAACCATGTCTTTATGGACCTCGCTTTGTGCACAGGGGCACAGTCATGCTGGAACAGCAAAGGGCCTTCCCCAAACTGTTGCCACAAAGTTGGAAGCGCCCAATTGGCTAAGATGTCTTCGTATCCTGTAGCATTAAGAATACCCTTCACTGGAACTAAGGGGCCTATCTCAAACCCTGAGAAACAGCCCCCGACCATTATCCCTCCTCCACCAAACTTTACAGTAGGCACTATGCATTCCGGAAGGTAGCATTCTCCTGGCATCCGCCAAACCCAGATTCGTCCATCAGACTGACAGATAGTGAAGCGTGATTCATCACTCCAAAGAACACGTTTCCACTGCTCCAGAGTCCAGTTGTGGCGTGCTTTACACCACTCCAGCCGACGCTTGGCATTGCACATGGTGATGTGAGGCTTATGTGCAGTTGCTCAGCCATGGAAACCCATTCCATGAAGCTCCCGATGTACAGTTCTTGTGCTGATGGTGCTTCCAGAGGCAGTTTGGTACTCTGTAGTGAGTGATGCAGCAGATGATAGGCGCTTCAGCACCCGTCTGTGAGTTTGCGTAGTCTACCACTTCGTGGCTGAGCTGTTGTTGCTCCTAGGCGCTTCCACTTCACAATAATAGCACTTACAGTTGATCGGGGCACATCTAGTAGGGCAGAAATTTCACAAACTGACTTGTGGCAAAGGTGGCATCCTATGACAGTGCCGCTCTTTACGAACCATTCTAAATTCTAAATGTTTGTCTGTGGAGATTGCATGGTTATGGGCTGGATTTTATGCACTTGTTGGCAATGGGTATAACTGAAAAACCTGACCTCAATAATTAATAGGGATGTCCACTGACTTTTGGCCATATACTGTACCTTCGGGTTAGGCTTGTGTATCCATCTCATGCTTTTTATACATTTGTGAATTAGCCTGCTAGCTCCATGCTAACTAGCATAGCATAGTAACGATGACCAAGCTGCTGCTGGCTGATGACATAATGCACATAATCTCCACTCCTAACAGCTTACCATACTAAGCTAACCAGCTAATGTTCGCTCATTAGCTTACAAAGAAAACAACCTTAAGCAATCATGATAATTATAATAACCAAAAAGCTACTTCAGTCCATCCATCCCTTCATCCCTCCATCCAGCTAATGATGTTATTAAAGCCTTACTGTTGCAAGGCTATTATAATTGTCTGAACTACAATACTTTACCAAGCCATACACTGTAAATCTCTATACGCATGCATAACCCAAGAGCTAGCTCGAAACTTCCTCTCCCCATCTGTCCATCCATTCCTCCCTTCATCCCTCCATCCATGCTGATGATGCAATTAAAGATTTAATATTGCAAGGGTTATAATTTAACCGAATAGTTTTTAAGTGAGAGATAATGGTTGGCCAAGCCAAAAATATAGCAAATTCAACCAAAAAACAATGTCTTATGTGAGAAATAATGGTTGGCAAAAGCTTTGTTTTAGCCTTTTATGTTAAAATGGTTTCACAGCTTATTCAAAAAGCATGGTGACTCATCTGTGGTCAGGAATGCTGACACAGTTTTCAACCTCATCTTAATCAGTAGAAAATGTACACTCATTATAAACAGGCGTGAAAAAGAAAATCCCCCTTTGTCAACATGTTTTTACAACTTTATCAATGTAATTCAAAAGGTAGTGCATGGCTACCTATCTCTAAATCTAGACATAGGGTTGCAACAGACTGAATTTCTAAAAAGAACCAAGGGAGTTTACAAGATTTTGTAAAAACAGTAACTGTGGAGTTATGATCTAAGAATTAGAGGGAACATTTTAAATGAGAAAATGCAAGATTCACTGAATCTAACCTGATTTTTCAAGTCCCTTTTCTGTGCAAACAAACGCTGAGATTTTTTACACTTTTTCTGTCCCCGCTACCACTTCGTTTTTTTCCCAGCCATCCCTTTGAAACAGGGTTTAAATCCCTCCATTTTATTAGTTTCTGTGATTTTGTCCCATAAGGGAGTACTGCATTTTAGTCATAAAACCCAAAACAGGAAAGAGATGAACAGCTATAAAAAAAAGCACACCCTCCTGATCTGTGTATATGCACCTGTAACATGGTGCAGTGGCACTTCACATTTGTTCAGGTATTTTCTTCGTCTCACATGTTTGACATCTGTGACAGTATTAGATCGTCTTGTACACATGCCATTCTGAGAATCACTTGTAAAACTGTAATACACCGACTAATTCTAGAGCTATGACTATTACATTTCATGTTTTGCCTTGTTGTCAGAATTATTCAGTGTGACTGTTGCTTTGGTGAAAACAATATACCGTGGGTATAAAAAGCATTCACCCTCTTTTTTCACAAATAAAAACAAATGCAAATCTAAAACATTTTGTCAATGAAAAACAGACAATAATTGATTGCATACGTATAAGCAACCCCTTTTTCTAAGACACCTAAATTTCACATTTCACTCACATGAAATCTCACCTAGAGTGTGCCAGAAGGCATGTGGGAGACTCTCAAACAAAGTGTAGTTCTATGGTCTGATCAGACCAAGATTTAACTTTTTGACATCAACGTTGGGCCCTATGTTTTTCACCCCCTATCATCGGCAGGCACCTATTGGCGCCTGTTATCCCTACCTTGAAACATGGTGGCAAATGGATGCGTCTCTGCTTCAGGGAATGGAAAACTTGTCAAAATAGAGGGTAAAATGTATGGAGCAAGATGTAGACAAATCTTGGAGAAAAACCTGCTGCAGTGTGCAAGAGATATGGGACAACAGTATTAAGTATTTGTAATTATAGAGCATATTTTGGCATGAAATCCCAATTAAATCAATTTCGATTCCATGAAGTAAGAAAATAAAATGTTAAAAATGCCAAAGAGGGTGAATACTTTTTATACCCACTGTAATTGCTGGAAACTATTCCATATGATAAACAAGTAAATGCACAGCATCTCATTCAACAGCATTCAGTGGTATTACAGGGGCGCGCACTGTGCACATTTGGTAGGATAACACGGAAATGTAAACTACTGATATAAAGAACATCAGCTAAGGACAGGAAGTGTCAGATATAGTTATAGATGTTCTCTAATACCAAGTATTACCACACAACACTGCTCTGAATGTTCTTTGCCAGTGGGGCCCCACATTGGGTGGGTCTTGTCTATACCAGCAGGCTGAACACAAAAAGGAGAAGTAGGAAACTCGAAACTACACTGCTTGCGTATGTTTTGTTCTTTGTCGCCTTTCATGTTCATATGTCTACACATTGAGCGAGTATCATGAAAGCCCCCAGGAGAGAGGGAGGGGGTATGGTGAAGGGTATTTCCATTAGCACATTTGCGTGCCCCCCCGGGGATGGAATACCAGCCGACACATTGGGCCCGCTCCAGGGCTGAGTGTGAGTTTACCTTTGATAAGGCATGTCATGCCATTCCTGGCAATGTAATCTAACGCCTCTAAGGTTAGAGCTCCCCTCTGTCCTGCTCGCATAGGCAGCTGTGAGCCACGCAGCGAGGCCGTTCAGAGTGCATGCGACATGCGTGAGTGTGTGCATTAGTGTGTGTGCGAACATGCTTGGCAAGCGCGGCCACATCCCCGTCAGTCTTGCCCAGTCAAGTGACACTCAAAGGATTTAACCTGTTTGATTTGTTGCCATTGAGTTTTCCTTCCTGATGTAAGCACTGAGCTCTGTTTTTTAATTCACACAGAGCCACATGAGTGGAAAAACTAAAGCTCAAGATAATTATTCACCTCTCTGTTAAAATTAGAAAATGACTCCATCTTTTTGATCCTAAGGCTTTAAAATACTGTACCATGTAGTGGAGGAATGCTTTGTCTTGAATTTGTAGAATCAGTTTTACTTTCTTCTTCAGTCTTCATACATTATTTTAGTTCCATCGAATCACAGGGCACACTCCACAAGATTGATGTGGCAGGTCAGGGTAAGTCGATGGTTTTACATAATTTCCCTACCAAAATCAAATCAAAACAACCGGTCAAAATTGCACAACTGAGAGGACAACTGTTTAGTTATCAGTTTTCAGTTATCTCTGAGTACCTTTGTTATTGCTGTTCATATATCTATGTATACCATATCCAATTCATCAGTAATCTGTTTTCTTGTATCAAATGTCAATGGCCTTCAAATTCATTTCAAAAGATGGAAAAGGCTTCCTTATTGTCAGGGGGAAAACAAAGGCACCAGACTGTGGGAGGATTCAGGTCTTCTTCACAACATATTTTTGTGCCTGGTCTTTGGTGGCTTGCCGCTTCATTCAGTCGTACACGTGTAGCCGTACATAAGTACTACATAAGTACATAAGATCACATTTGCACTAGTCTTTTGTATCTTTTTTCATTGTTCTTAATTGGGTTTAATTGAAACAACTGTCAGAGAAAGGGGAAACCCTGCCCGCTGATGACATAGGGGGCCTGTGAGACAAAGTGTCAATGTGCATGACTTTGACCGCCCCCGTCTGTGGTGGGCTCGCCTGGTGTGTTTCCCCAGCAGTATGCACCCACTCATTATGTTTCCACAGACAGAGTCTTGCACCCTGCGGACCGACGTCACTCGTGAACATTATCATCATTCAGCCGAGCGTAAAAATATAGACGAGAGCGGTCATCGTTTTTGTTCCAATCGCAAAATATCCATTTCATAGTGCTGCAGGGCACACATGGGTGCATGTTGTGACCACAACATAGCTTAGACCAGTCTCCTTACCCAGGTAAAGCACAGACACGCAATGTACCCATGCCTTGAGTCATAGAAGCGGCAGATTACAGTATGAAAGAAAAGATTTACAAGTGGGAATATTCTGAACAAAGGCAAAGAAGAAGTTATTCTTGCCTTTTCTTTCCATTCTATTATATGTTGAAATATGTAGGCAAATTATTTGTTGGGTGGAATCTCTACAGCACATTCCTCACATGTGGCAATACCCTAAAATACAAATCACTCTTCTTTGCAACTTTTATCATGTGTGACATGACTCTGAAAGGCAAATCATTCTTCTTTCCAACTATTATTATATTACATAGAGTGCAGACACAAAGCTGAAGATGGATTCCATTCATCCGCCTCTGCACTGAGTCAAGAAAGCATTTGGACAAAAAGATTTTGCTCCCCAACAGCCAAGCACTTCTATTAACACTAGACATCTCTGTAGCAAATGAGCAATGAATCATTTTAAAAATGTATGGATTCTGAAAAACATCGGAAAAACCAAACTCGCAGACTCAGCGGCTGCGTGTTGTGTTATGCAAAGCCTGCCTTCTGTTCACCGGCCAGACGAGATCTGGTTCTGTGTGGCTCAGTAGGTAGAGCACGGCGTTGGCAACGCTTAGGTTGTGGGTTCAATCCCCACTGGGACCACATATGCTGAAAAATGTATGCATTCACTACTGTAAGTCGCTTTGGATAAAAGCGTCTGCTAAATGGCATATATTATCTGGCCTACACAGAAGACATGTATGAGTCGTGAAATTAATATATCCTGATCAATGCAGAGTTTGGGCTGCCAGAAGGCGGGAAGTACAATGGGCTTGTGTGGTGTGGACAGTGAATGTCGCACATTTTGATGACTAGACTTGTAACAATGATTCACTGTCCCCATGCATTTAAATGACCAGTGATTAATCAACACTGGTGTTGAACAGATGTTCAATATGAGGAAGATAAAAATCCCCCTATCTACCATCTCCAGTGATTAATGCATATAGATCCTCTTTATTAGTATAGCATAGAGGTTGGACCTTACCCATTCTTATTGGCTCCATTGTTTATTACCCTTTTACATCACATTATTTTCTGTAATCCTTCACATTTAGGCCCGGATTCTCTGAGGATCAACAGATAAAAGGGCTGAAACTTCATGAGGGTTGGAACTAGCTCAGAATAACACTCTCATTAATGGCCCAAATGCGGGCACGAGCCCAGAGCGAGAAGCCCGGTCTTCAGCTGATTTATTCATTTTTCTAAAATCAAGATAGCATTAATTAATTCGGCCATATGCTAAAGTAGCCAAAGCAATTCTGCCGTAACCACTTAGGCGCACTTGCCAACAACCCCTTCACTCTGGGTATAGTATAGATTTGTTGCTTCAGCGGCAGGAGAGATTCAAAAGCAAACCACATAAAGTACACAATGAGACCCCTGAAAACAGAGACAAACTTTAGATTGCCACTGAATTATTATTGCTTTAGATCTATGATTATTATTGCATAATAATAATAATAATAATTGCTATTATTATTATTATTATTGCATTATTACTGCAGATATATTACTCCACATCAGGAGTTCAGATTTCTCCATCCCTTACATGTCTGAGAGATTTACTCCAATACTGTGGTGCCAGAAACAATAAACACTACTTTATTTCACAGTGAATCATAGAATATAATACATTTGATAGGAAAGGCTACCAAAAAGTAATCCATGTGACACCTTCTTTCCAGTGGTGTCCCTCTATTTCTGGGTCCTAAGTGTTTTATACTGTAATAAAGGCGGAGCAGTCAATCCGAACCATATTATACCTTGCGACGTCCTCAAATGCACCCATGCAGATATACACACAAGCAGAAAAGTTGTACAACTATGACCACCCCCCCTTATAATTGTGTAATGAAGTTGCTTACGGTCCTATAATCCATTCAGAGTTCCCCATACAGTTGGTGTGAGATGAGAGCACTGTGGTGCTTGTCTGTGATCTGAATAATGGTGCCTCAGCAGGCCTCTGAGCTAAGGGGCAAAAGGGGTAATCAGAAGGCAAGTGGGATCCCAGCCATGGCGATTTAGAGCAACAGTTTGTAAATGATCTGCAGATAAAGAGCAAATTATGCCGTTGTTTGAATTAGTCGATTTCTTCTATTTTGCCTTTGGGAGCGTAATGACATGATATCACCCCAGGCAGCGTGATTGTTTAGCTGTAGTTGGTTGCCATTAATCTTCCTGTGCTTCCCACATCTTTGACTGCAAAGCCTTTCAGTATCTCTGCCTGATGACACCAGGGAGCGAGTGAGAGAGAATAGGAAGAGGCAATAAACAAGCAATGGAATAAAACAGGTAAAATATTGGATATAATGTAAAAATAAATACCATCTTCACACCTCTACCATTGTGATTATTATTAGTAATAACATACACAAAACTGCTGGAAAATGAATAATGCTCCTCACTACTATACATGGTTATCTGCTGACCAGAAACTGATGGCTGTCAATCAATGTGGTGACAAAGTTCTTTCACCTCGAAATTGAACAACCTGAAATCATGAACTGGGGGAATTGGAGGGAATTGGAAACAATTGGGCAATCTCAGCATGGTAAAATCAGCATCATTGGCGCGATGGGTGGAACATGAAAATGCAGTCCAGAAACTTCACACACCAGCCGCTATTTACAGATGGCAACTGATACAGAAAGGATTCTGTGTTTACAAAACAGCAGCAGAGTGACTTCAGTCTCTGTGCTCCCCAGTGACTGTTCCTGTAACTGCTTGCATTGATTACAGCAGCTAATTATTTACCGTAAATTCAACCGTATTTCAGGGGTTTATGTGTTCTGGTACTTATGAGGTGGGCAAGTGAAGGTGATAGACCAATATCACTGAAGACACTAACTTGCCAGAACCATACCAATTTGTGGATAAAAATTAGATAACTGAAAACAGGCATTAGATAACTGAAAACAGGCATTTAGCTGAATAATCTGTGGGCACCAGTATGGGTACCTCACATTGCAAAGCATATGGAAGTTTACTTTCTTTCTCCATCCTAAATTAGATCATTTTAAGAAAAGATGATAATCAATACAGTTTGAGCGTACAGATGACAATGCCTTTATTCAATCAGCGTCTGTCCTTAACTTTGACATACAAATATATACAAGTGCTTTTTCTTCAGTTATTTTGGTGATTTCTGAACTCGTGGGGGAAAATAAAATTGTAAGTCAAAGTTAAGGACAAATTCCCTTTGAATCCAGGCCAATGTATGCGGAGTAAGCTCGTCATATTTTAAAATATTATCTTTATTATTAATATGGACTCTAGCTGATGTTAGTAAGACCGCAACCTTCTGAGTGAGGAATGGAAATACAGCTACAGAAATACTGCTCCAAGGCAGCTTTGGAATGTAGTGAGTTTGAGAAAAAAAATTCTGGGAGTGTAGTTCTTGGCAGTTACCTGTAATAGCTGAGATAACATGAAGGAATACTGCACGTGTGGAAAATAACCTGACACCACTTGCGTTCCTAATATAAATGAACAGTGTACGGCACATCGGATCAGAATGATGAAGACCCAAGGGTTGAAACGTAAACCAATCTGCATGGCTAAATAAACCATTATACTTTATTTTTTGAGCTTCAAACAAGTGTGCAAACTTAATTGAATTCGAATTATGCAACTTTGACTCTGTGCCTTACGCTATGACTTTTTTGGAGTGTGTATGTTTATCGTGTTACAATAAGGTAATACAAGCTGTGTAAGTTTAGGCTTATTTATTTATGGATGATGGGAATTGTTTTTGGCTTATGGAAAGTTTTACTTAATAATATATATATATATATATATGTTTTAAAATATTAAATCATTAGCTATACTATTTTGTTTCCTAGTTTGCAGTTGGGTTTGTTTAGCTTGACTAGTCCTTTCCCTTCTGTGAATTCCTACTTCAGCATTTATTTCCTCTGACTGATCTTTTTATTCTCTTTTAACATATTGAATATAGGGACACATTTACAAAGTGTAATTTTCTTGCAAAAATAATCAGTTACTGATTTACAGTAAAACAAAATGTTACATATCATTTCCATGCATAATATACAGTGTAAGCAGTGCAAAGACTTGGTATTATTGCAACCATTTATAGCACATTTCCCAGGCATCACAAGACCTGTAATGAGTCTGTAGCACAGGACAAGTCACAGACACATATTAAAATTGTGGTTTAAATCATGTACGGATTTGATTCGGATTTTTAAAAACAGTTTTTCTCAAAGAGGCTTTTGAGGGGGAAATGTTAGGTCGTAAGTATTAAGTATTTCCTCTTTATTCTAATTTATATGGAAAGAGTCATTATTATTCTTTTTTCCATGTGTTTTGCTTGAACGTAATAACTGAAAATTGTCCCGCTTTCATGAGCCACCCCCTTTAAGGAATTGCCCATAAGTCGACTTTGCATGAAACAAATATGTCTCTGCAAAGCCAATTTCCAGCCAGGATTCAACTTGATTCCATTTTCATTCCAGAGTATAAAATCAAAATGTTTCTTCATACTATATTAAAAGAGTGCATATGAACTCGGAGACCTTGCATTGGTATCCTAGTTGTGTGGTTCCTGAACACACTAATTGGGCTGTAATTTTAGACAACAATACAGCAGCCATTTTCAAGGGCATCACCACATTTTCTATCCCGCCCTTTATGGTACTACACTTTTCTCTGGGCTGAAACTTCAATGAAGGCAACATCATCATCACTGCGAAACCACAGTGGCCTGATTACACTTGCAAGCCAGATGCGGGCTTGAAAGTGGCCCTACTTCAAATGCTATTAGAGGCAATTTAACCACGGTACTGTTAACTCCAAAACACACTTGGATTTGTGCTGAAATCTGATCCTTCAAGGTAAAAAAAGTATTAAGAGGTCACAGCAACTTGGACACTCAAAGCCACACACTGCACAGTCCTAGTATATAAAACATATGAACATTTCCAGAAGTATATTTCTCCTTTTCATTCTATCAGTGGCTGAGCTCTAATTTTCACTGTTTGCATTGTTCCATAACATTATAAAGAGGGGGAGAGAGATTTACAGTCTCTCACATTTGTTTGGTATCGTAAACCTATGCCTTTCTTTCAGACTGTGAATCCACTGGTAATGTAAAGTTTCAATTCCGTGTCTTGGCTCATGTGTGTCTTAAGCACGTCTCGTCCACATCTCGTATCAGTCTCTACTATAGTTTATGAGAGGCTTCTCTTTCCTAGCAGGTGCCACGCGGCAGTAATTGCCCAGGAGATTTCTATAATGTATCTAAATAAATCAGGGTGGATGTTAAGGTGTCAGTCTCTCAGATGATCAGTTACTAAATGGTGTAATTGGACAGGGCTCTTGATGGTCTCCATGGCTCCCGAGATGAAATTCCTCAGCTCTTGCCTGAGTCCACTGCGTTTGTACTCAGACACTTTAAAATATTGCCCGCAGGCTGCTGCGACAGGGGACCATCAGTGATCTATTATCCTCATTCATCACCAGCCAATTCATTACCCATCAAAGCAGATTAAAAAAAGCTGGGAAAGGGGCTGCTATGGAAATTACTTGGGGAACTGGAAGTGGCTTGACAGACCTCACCAGAAGAAAGATTGCTGAGGGGTAGAGCTTCTTTCATATTAGCTCTTGGACGCAGGGCACAGTCGGTCCCAATACACCTCAGCGTGGATTGGCTGCAGGTCGTTTGCAGAACAGTTAAAACAAGCGATGCACCAGGAATCCCAATAGACTTGTGTGTGTCTGGCTAGAAAACATTCTGGAATAGTAACTAAAATAAGACAAAGACGACAGATACAAATGCAACCATTTTGATTCTTGTCCTCATTTGTGTTACAGGGTTTCTGCCAATTTTCTCAAAGATGTGACACGACATAAAGACTTCCGACTTGATGACAAAATACATGATGATCTGAGTATAGGCCTCTAATTTGCATGACTTTATTTAATGGTTGAGTGTACCATTAATGAATGAGTTCACAGTTCATTTGGGTAGAGCATAGATTTGATATATCGTACGGTAAAACATCATAATGGAACAAAGACGCGAGGCTGAGCAGTAAGAACGTCCTAAACACTTGCCAATTCATTCATTCATGCTGCTGCCAGCTGGGGAAGCTCCAGCATTAAGCTGAAAGCTGAACCTGAAGGGGTTTATTTGTTTCTATCTTCAGACAGAGTCTTCATTTGATGCCACAGTCCTGGGTGACTGTGGCAGCCGACCCATTGAAGTGCATGTTTTATGACATCCTCCATTAGGAAGGATTAGCACATGTCTGCAGTATTTAGGCACTGACTCACACTCATGCCTGTGGGACAACCCCAGCGTCTGCTGTAAGTGGGCAGTCAAGGACTCATATAGTTGAGTAACCTTTTGGACTGCAAAATAAATGGGCCTCCACTTTTACTCTCTCCATTGGCGGTTAAGTTCTTGAGTCTATATGAGTCACGACCACAGGTGTTCCGGGCCTCTGTTGTGGTCAGCACGGACGTGCAAACGTAAGTATGTCACATACAGTATGTGACACTGAACACATTTAAATTTTCCACAGCGGCATCACATGACACGTGTTTGGATGGTTCCAGCAGGTGCCTTTCTCCTTCAACTTGCACGTTTGCCAACATCAAAGACAGTTATATATTTAGTTATTTATAATTCAATCAGTTTCATGTACTTAAAAATTGAAATGGTGCTCTGTTAGACTATGAACAAAATATGTTTTTCTCAAAGTGCAATGAAAAGGCCATGTACCTAAAGACCTGACTTGTCACTAGGCCACGGGTGGAAGTGTTGCTGTCATTTCACAGTCCCTCCTTAAGAGGCAGTGCACTGACGTAAGCGAACTCCGTGAACTCTACCACCCCCCACCCCGACCACACCATCTCTCAGCCACTACAGTAGATTAGCACTTTGTACCTCTCCCCTGAACTGGCCTCTCACAGTTTACAATTTGGTTCTGCTCAGCTCTGATATGTTTGAATGCGAATGCTCCTCTCATCTCTCTTGCTCGCTCTCGATCCCCCGCGCTTTCTTGGCTGCAGAGTGTTACCAAAAAAGATCTCTTACACGATAGATGGAGTTTAGACCGCCTCCTTTCCGCTTCCTCACCCCCCCAACCCACCACTGTTCTCAGAAAGTCAGATCAGCAGTGGGGTGCAAAAGTCCTTCCGTTTACATGGAGGCCCGGGTCTAACTTACTGCTGCCACTTCACATCGCTGAACAGCTGAGAATCAGCTGTGACTGGTGAAAGCAAAAGAGGAAAATGCGTTCTCTCTCTTGCGCAAAGCCTCACGACCCAAGGCCTTTAAATGGGGACTTTAAAAGCTGCTTCCTGTGTGTTTGTGGCGCTGCTCTCTGGAACCCGCTTCCATGACTCTGTACTTGCCATCTCCCGCCCCGCCTCCCCCAGCCGAGGTGGGAGGCCGCCTCTTTATTTAGAGACTTTATTCATTGCCAGCTCCTGTGATGCGGCCTGCAAATCTCCAGCCCAGCTGAGCTGCTGGCCTCCTGCCCAGGATCATTCAGCAGGAATCACTCAACAGGGTTCAGGCAGAGCACAGGTGGCACGGTGGCATCCTGGGGGTGGGGGGCGCTATTGGGGTAAGCCTTGCTTTTGTTGCAGGAAAGAGCTGCAGGAAAAAAGTAGGGCTGCTCAATATGACAAGTGGTCCAAAAGTGGGGAAATATTTAGATGTTATTTGTACTGATGCCCCAAAGCATGTTTCTTTTAAGAGTACCTCTTAGGTTCAAGCAGGGAGGAATCAAGTTATTACATGAACTGGTAGAGCTGCACTGTATCTACTGTAGTTTTTAAATGCCCATGAGCAGAAAACATTACAGCATTTTTATACACATGTTGAATTTTGTGTTACTGCATCTCCAAATGTTGTAAAGAATGTGTTAGCTACTGACTGTATTGGATAGCATTGTGTACATCACAAGGCCCTCTCTTTCCCCCGTACAATAGCTAGTGTTGTACACTCAATTCGGCTGCAATCTGACACAAAGAATTCAGACAAGGACCCAGACAAGAAGGAAATGCATTTTCCAAAACAGAGTGCCACAATTGTGTCCGTTTGTAATAACCGCATCCCAGCTGAACCGCATTAATATATAACAAAGCATTGTGCCAGTTTACCATTTTGTATCTGAATTTGTTATGCCGTCTGGATAATGGGTGTTGCTTGTAACTGAAACAAAAATGTCCCATTCATTTTGGCAGGTAGACATTCCTGCTTCCAGAAGAAAAATGGGCCATGATGGGCCCTGTAGTCACAGATTCAAACTTTGGTTATGTCATCCGCCTAATAAGACCAAAAGTCAGTCTCCACCCCAACCCTGCTGGGCCACAATTTCCCTCGTCCTGTCAGGGGTGGGGTAGCTTTAAGTCAGCCAGGGTTCCTCAAGTTACTGCTGTATTATCTCCTCCAAAATTCATGGCAGGCACCCATTGGGATGGCAGGTAGGCCATCCACCAAGTTATGGGTTGGCGGGACATAACCCATACCTATACAGCACAGAGAGTTTGGAGCTTTTCGGAGTCGCCGACAGAAACAAGTACAATAGCTTCAAACTCTCAGTCCTTACACACATTAACTTCTGTACTCTGATCTCATGTAAGCACGCAAAATTCAGATACAACTTCACACAGTTGCACAATAAAGGCCCAAATTATTTTCTGTTTCTTCTTCTTCTTCTGCTTCTTTGTGGCTCTGTGTGGCTCGGTAGACAGAGCATGGCGTTGGCAACGCTTAAGTTGTGGATTTGATTCCCATTGGGACTACATATACTACAAAATGTATGCATTCACTACTGTGAGTCGCTTTGGATAAAAGCGTCTGCTAAATATATATTATATACACCAATCAGCTACAACATTAAAACCACTGACAGGTGAAGTGAATAACATTGATCATCTTGTTACAATGGCACCTGTCAAGGGGTGGGATATATTAGGTGGCAAGTGAACAGTCAGTTCTTGAAGTTGATGTGTGGAGGCAGCATAAGGATCTGAGCAAATTTGACAAGGGCCAAATTGTGATGGCTAGACGACTGGGTCAGAGCATCTCCAAAACGGCAGGTCTTGTGGGATGTTCCCAGTATGCAGTGGTTAGTACCTACCAAAAGTGGTCCAAGGAAGGACAACCGGTTAACCAGCGACAGGGTCATGGGCGCCCAAGGCTCATTTATGCGCGTGGGGAGCGAAGACTAGCCTGTCTGGTCTGATCCCACAGAAGAGCTACTGTAGCACAAATTGCTGAAAAAGCTAATGCTGGCTATGATAGAAAGGTGTCAGAACACACAGTGCATTGCAGCTTGCTGCGTAGCCGCAGACTGGTCAGAGTGCCCATGCTGACCCCTGTCCACCGCCGAAAGTGCCTACAATGGGCACGTGAGCGTCAGAACTAGAGAATGGAGCAATGGAAGAAGGTGGGCTGGTCGGGTGCATGTGCGTCGTTTACCTGGGGAAGAGATGGCACCAGGATGCACTATGGGAAGAAGGCAAGCCTGCGGAGGCAGTGTGATGCTCTGGGCAATGTTCTGCTGGGAAACCTTGGGTCCTGGCATTCATGTGGATGTTACTTTGACACGTACCACCTACCTAAACATTGTTGCAGACCAAGTACACCCCTTCATGGCAACGGTATTCCCTGATGGCAGTGGCTTCTTTCAGCAGGATAATGCACCCTGTCACACTGCAAAAATTGTTCAGGAATGGTTTGAGGAACATGACAAAGAGTTAAAGGTGTTGACTTGGCCTCCAAATTCCCCAGATCTCAATCCAATCGAGCATCTGTGGGATGTGCTGGACCAACAAGTCCGATCCATGGAGGCATCACCTCACAACTTACAGGACTTAAAGCAGGGTGTCAAACTCATTCCATCGAGGGCCAAGTGTGTGCAGGTTTCTGTTGTAACCAATGCATTACACCAGGTGATTTCAATTAGGTTCCCTCCTTGGTTGAAGAAGTGAGCTAATTAGTGAAATCACCTGGTGTAGCATACACTCTGCCCTCGATGGAATGAGTTTGACACCTGTGACTTAAAGGATCTGCTGCTAATGTCTTGGTGCCAGATACCACAGGACACCTTCAGAGGTCTTGTGGAGTCCATGCCTCGAAGGGGTCAGAGCTGTTTTGGTGGCATGAGGGGGACCTACACAATATTAGGCAGGTGGTTTTAATGTTGTGGCTGATCGGTGTATATATAATTTATTACATTCTGCTTCTCCTTAATTTTTCTGCTGATTACATCATCAGAAATACGCCATTCCCTAATTATTAATTCTCTGCATTGGGCAATATCTACTTCAACCAAAAATATAATATGTTCAGATATTTAAACCAAATAACATCACCTCTTCATTGTAGCAAACTGCTGGCCACGCAGCACGGGCCATCATTATTTTGACATACCGTACAAAGATTTCAGCCGAAAGAACATGCTCAAAAAAACTTGAGATGTCATATTTCTTTTCTGTGGTAAGTAGCTTGGTTGCTATCTAATATTATCCAAAAGATTAATAGTATTGCTTTTAGAGATGTATAATTCTATGACCAACAAAAAACATTTCTTAATGTATTTCTTATCATTTACATGTAAACCGTGCATCATATTATTTTGTGGCTCAGATAACTATGGTAACTACAAGGTAAGCAATAAATCCCTGGACTAAATTTCTACTCTAAAACCAATAAGACATCTGTGTAGACAGCTAGAAGTGCAGGGCTTGTCTTTCATGCGTCACAAAAAGAGAATTGAGCATAATGGCTTTTTCACCCTGTTTCTACTCTCACTGCACACAGGAGATATCTCCCACCCCTAAATTTCAATAAAATTATGCATGAATTACAAGTCCTGCATATGTCTCAGGAAAGTGAGAATAGCCCATGCATTCACTGGGAGCAGGCAGGACTTCCTGCTCTGAACTACTTAAGCAGTGCTTGTGTACCACATGAATAAATTAAGTGTAACACTGTATTTACTGATTTTATACACAATTATGGGTAACATCTGTAATATAAAAGTATACGGATGTATATATTTTCAGGAAGATTTTCTCTTTGGTTGTTCATTCAAAGAGAAAGTGTGATTGAATTCTCAGCAGTGGTGAGTACATTGTTTGAAGTAGACCAGCATGGTTACAGTACCGTAGCAGGTATCAAAACATTGTGTGCTAGAAGCCTTGTCAGTACACAGGTCATAGTTTTTGGGTTGAATTTCCAATCTTGTTCGGCTTTTGCCAACCATTATTTGATATGTGTACAGTATGTGAATATATTAATACAATCCAACTATATGTATGACTATCCATCTATATGTATGTAAAAGCTTTGTGTGAAAACTATATGTATATCCTAAAAATTAGTCTTAACTCGGAATCATACATTTTCCCCTAAATTGTTGTCATGAAGGTACAATAACGCAGTGCTCCATGAACAAATAAAACCACTGAGATCATTTGGCAGAGACGCCAGAGAAACGATTGCAGCCACATTCCCCTTGTTAATGGCCTGTCAGCTTTTCAAATGGAGATCTGTTCGCATGCGCTAGGTGCCTCCTCTCTATTCCACCACCCTGACGCAGCAGAAATAGATTATCCAGTTGACGTATAAATAGACACAGTGTGACAGTGCAGTGGCCCTCCTGCTCATCTCTGACAGCGGCCAATCAGAGCAGAGGAGAGGACTTCGCCCATACACGGACCGATCATGCACCCCACATCATCACAATTCCTCCAAGGAGCAAGGAGTATTCATATTCACAAGGCCACTACAGTTCACTCGCTTTGACTCTCTGAAATCACAGCAGCGGAATGCTCAAGACCCAGAGCCCTGTTATTAAAGGACTCACTTGCCCACAGGAAGGCAATTGCTGCATCACTACTGAGGGCAGCTGCATTTCATATAAGGATTAGAAAAATCCTCTGGCAAGTGGGGGCTGCAGAACCTGACATGATCTGTAATTTCTGCAGACCCCAGTCTAGGATCACAGGTGTGGAGGTTGGGAAAAAAATGAGATTTTTTCTGTACAAGAATAGATTTTTTTTATAAATGACACAGAACGTTTCACCAGCCCTTTGTCAGTAAGACTAAGACTGACTAGAGACGGCCAGGCCAGAAGCTGAAGGAATTCATTCCACCTCAGGCAATTATCAAATAATGCATTCAAATATTAGCTTGGTTGGGGGGCCTTTGGGTGGTGTAACGGTAAAATCTTTCACCTGGAATGCAGATTGCCCACTGTGGCTGGGAATTGTTCCCCTGTGGCCGGGTGCCCCGTCCAGGGGTGGCAATTATCTGTCCACCCCAGGAGGAGAGGGAGGGAGAGTCAGCACGAGCTCGCCGAGAAACGCGAAGGGCGTCCCTGTAAGACAGGTGGGCGAGTTCCATGTTGGAGGAGGCGGATCATAGCCGGCCTTTGGGTATTGGCTTGATCCATATGACGGGTGGTGGGCTCATGGGGGTGGGTGAATTGAAGAAATATGGGGACAGTTGGCCACCAAATTTGAAGAAAAACGGGGAAAAAAATCTGGAATAAATGTATATATATATATATATATTAAAATAAATTAGCTTGGTTGGATAAGGGTGAACTTCAAGGTCTGGATATAAAACTAACTGCAAGATCTACTAGGGTGTAACCCAAGACTGGAGTTCATTACTCTATGGACAACTCCATGGACAAGTTTCCAAAAATCAACAATAAATTACACAAAGCACTTGGGATAGAAACACAGGGAAGAAATGAAAGAGAAGTGCCAGTGACTGAACCATTGTCTGCATGTCATTGTCCAGGGTCAGAGTCCATGGATGTGGCCTTCCCTTCTGATGGCTCAGTTAACAGCTGTGGTCTGTAAAACCAGGACAAGGCTCTGCTCCAGCAGCCAGGAGGAGCAATCCAATTTTATGGGCCTGAGGGACTTAATAACCCCCTGTTAATTGCTTTACAAGCTGAGGCTAATCATCCCTGCGTTTCCTAATGTAGCAGGGAGACCTTGTCACGTGATGAGGGGGCCTTCCTTTGAAGGACGCACGAAGTGCCTCCAGGGGGCTCCTAGTCCAGGCCTTCCTAAAAACCTCACAGTCCATTAGAGGCTATTCTTTGCTATTGATCACCTCCGAAGCCCTGCCTTGGCATCTGCTCCTGGGACAACCACATGGGACGAGAAAAGGGCAACAGGGCAGGAGATCTTGTACGCGTTCAAGGCAACATCTCACTTAAATGGGAACCTTACATCTCCTTGGGGTTTAGGGTGTCATTCAATCTAATAGTGTGCCAAGTCCACATGAAATGCTCATGTAAAGGGCATCCCATGAATCAACAGAATGTCATCTGTGTCATGGTGCTATGGTTTAAAAAATAAAGGAAGGTGTGAAAAGTGAAAGTGGCCATGTGAGCTCCGTCTAATTGAAATAACCACAACGTAATAAGTGCACTGCTCCTTTGTCTCAAGCAGCACATTATGATGGTACAGCATTTGTTCTAAGATGCACTATTAGTTACAATTTTACACACAGTTTGCGAAATACCATACAATGTTACAGCATGTACTGTTGTACGTATATACAACTTGGCAACAGTACTTATTGTGACTTTGTGTGGAATTTTTCAATCTGACAAAATGTGTGTCCTTCTTAATGAGATATTCACTATCATGTATTAATGTTGAAGTAAATATCTAAAATGTATTTTTTAATTAAGTGTAACTATGGCTCATATTCTCATAGGCTCGTCACTTTTAGAGTAGTGCTTACTTTGAATTCCTCAGCTCACTTCTGGCAAAACAATGGTAAATGTAAATAAACCAAATATAACATACAGCAAATGTAAGCTACAATAATGCTAATGTTGAATTGTTTTATATATATATATATATATGTATAGTATTTAGATACTGTATATAATCTGAAGAAATGGACTAAGGTCTTCAGGTCAGAACGCAACAATGCACAATTTTCAATGTATCCTGTTGGCAACTAGTCCCCGTGTGGGGAAAAAGCTATTTAAAACTATGGCCATCTCCATGATTTAGTGCACCAGGCAGGAACACAGATGCATTCTTGCATCAGCAACTTGTAGTCCTTCAAGATATCTCTTTATTGAGTCAGTTGTCCCTAAAACAACTGCTGAAGTCAATTCTAAAAGCCTGTCTAACGCCAGATTTCTGTCATCTTAAACAAAGCAAGGCATTTTTCCCCTGCGTGCACCCAGACGCATCTCACTCCAATTAAGGTGCGGATGGTCTCCGGTGATGGCTATGCAAAAAGGCACTCTCTCATCATCCAAACAGTCAAAACAAAGAGATTAGATACTGCAGAATCCTCTCAGATATTGAAGCTACTTCTACTTCTAACGTTGGAATAGTAAATAAAACAGTCGATTAACCTTTTTTAATGAATCAGGCTCAGGGGCCCCTTCACACTGCCAACTGGGAGCACAAGCAAGAGCCGAATCCAGTATCTCCAGGAGAAACCGAGGGGGAATTAATGTTTCTGTGATCAACAGAAACTTACTATACTGTACAAAATGAGGAAACTGTGAGGGAGAGCTGGAACATGTGCAAGCAAAACATCTCATTAGAGGGAAGACCACCCTAATAAAACATGCACAGGGCAGTTACGTGGCAGTGAGCGGAGAGTTCTGCTGCTGGTGGGTCCTCTGTCTGTCAGCCAGAACTTAAATAGGCTGTATGTCCCCTGTCCGCCCAGCTCCACTACAACAGCACAGGTGCTGAAGCTATGGAGAGGAGCTGAAAAGTTGCAGAAGTCACTAATTGACTTCAGCCTACAGCTGTGGCCTATAAATTTAAGACATAAAAACTTCTGACATGTGGACATGATGGGTTACTCGACTGAACAGGTGCTTCTTCAGAGTGTGTGGGGGGGGGTCGTGTTGCCAGGGAGGAGGGAGTATTCTCTGTATGCTGACCAATGAATATCCAAATCATAACCTCAGCAAGTGGAATTCTGTGGGTGCGATTGGTGTGGCCCTCCCAACATTGCCCACATGTTCTGAACATGTGAGACATCTTTGGATGGTTTGCTCACAGGCCACTCCTCGCACTCAAGAGACTTGTCAGCTCTTATCAAGTCAGAATGTTTACTCACGTATGCTTTTGACACAACCCAAATGACAGTCTGAAGAGAATATAAGCTTTCCAAAACCCTTCTTGTTCACTGTTCACCATTTTACAGGCAATACACTTTAAAGGCTCTAGTTTGATCAGGATGAAGATGCACCTGGACGGGAGTGGAATCGCTAGTTTTGTCCGTTGCAAACGGAGTATGTCTCACCTCTGCCCAGTTTGGTAGCTTTCTTGTCTGCAATAAAGGTGTTTGTGTCAACATGGGTTGGGGGCACAATGGGGGTGTCAATAAAAACATATGGCGCTGTGCAAGTTTTGTGTCTGATAATGACTTCGCGTTTTCGTCCACCCAGACCCCCTCTTAACTCTAGTGTTGTGTGCTAGTTTGGTGACGTTATTAATGCGTGCATAAAGTATGAACAACTAGGGCAGACACGCAAGAAATCCTCCATCACACAAGACTGCTTTGTGGATGTTGTAAATTTTACCACACTGTTAGGCAAATCATTCAATAAACAACTTTGAAATTTGAAATTTGGAATGCAATCTGTATTCAACGAAGCAATTCAAATTATTTAAGCTTTGTAACAGTAAGGAGTGGTTCAATGCATTTGAATGAGAGAGAGGCCATCTCTACACATGCCAAAGATACATGTATTTATTTGAGAAAACACGTATGTATGCACACTGGTTTTTGTTATGTTAAATATCAAACATTCAATACAATAAAATGGAGTACATAATTGTCATCACAGCCTATAATGGGGAAATACCCTGAGCGATTGTGGAAATTGGAGAGTGCATCAATGAAACATAGTTAATACAGTTAACAGACACATTTTAGTAATTGCACCTTAGTATACAGTATTTGCAGATTGAAAATAGACAAACAAAACTAACATGTACCACACGTCTTCCTGTTCCTCCTCCTGTACAAGCATATCGGTTTCCTGCTGAGAAAAGCACTTTTTTCAGCAGGAAACCGATATACATCTAAAATGTGTTTATGAACTGTATTAACTACATTTCATTGATGCGATGTAATGCTCTGCAGCCAAAAGGTCCCTCCCTGCTATGCCTATTCGACCACATGACAAAATTGCCAGTTCACTATGGCACTGGTATTAAAGGGAAAAAAGCTGATGATATGATTGGCCATAATGAAACCAAGCCCACAGGTAATTTATTCTTCTTAAACTAACCTCATGGTGCATGTGCACCTCATGTGCGCTACCGTCCCTTGTCACAAAACTACTGGAATGAAGTTGGACACACCTTAATTCAGCACTGTACTGGATTAACGCTAGCGTCTGGACATTGTGCCTTGACAATGAAACTAGAGCCCTACATTGGAAAATGGGCTCCTGGATGGCTCAGTCGGTAAAGGAGCTTGCCACAAGTGAAGATTGGCCCCTAGGGTGCAGACAATGCAGGTTTGAGCCCGGGCCTGTCTTTTGCCAACTATGACTGGCAGCACAATTGGCTTTGTCTCACAAAGGATAGGGTGGTGTTAGGTTGGCCAGTATTCCCTATTTGACCACTACATTAGTTCTTCCCAATTACGGATTAGGTTTCATCAATGAGATACCTCTATCCTCCAATCCAACACGTTCTCATTCCCAACTCGTCAGATATTGCAGCTTCTGCAAGGGCCCCTTGTCGTCGCCTGGAGACACGCCAAGGTGTACTCTCTGCCCTTGGCGTCAAACTCCGCCGAAGTGGGAATCGTACCTAAGTTGGCATTAAGTGAAGCCAAAGGCTCGTCTCCAGGCGATGACAAGGGGCCCTTGCAGAAGCTGCAATATCTGACGAGTTGGGAATGAGAACGTGTTGGCCCTTGCATGTGACACTGCGGTAACTCAAGAGGCAAAATTGCTAATTCTAAATTGGGGTGGGAAAAAAGTAGTAAAAAAATGATAAAATCAGCAATTAGCCAAAATCGGGGAGGCGTTAAATGTATATACGGAATAATCATCATTAAAAACCCAAGAGTGGAATTAATCAAAGTGTAGAGCCATTTTGCCAGAGACGAGAAACAAACGGAGACGTGCAGACCAGGCAAAAACCTACCAAATGAGCTATTCGGTGTGGGCTGTCAGTGCCTTTTTTGACAAGGGCAGTGGTGTCAGTGTAGCGACTACAATGTGCTTTGTACTAGGCAGGAGGTGTGGGCCTGTGTTTAGCACTTCCTAGTTTCTCGTTTGGCACGGTGGAGAAGGCGAGGCTGCGTTCCTCTCCCTGACTCCTTCCCCAGCTGGCAGCTGAGCAGCAGGGCCCTGGATACTTATATAGGAATACAAACCCATGGGAGAGGAATCTGGCGAATCATTCCACCGCTGGCCAGAGCTCCCTCACTGGGCTGAAGCGCCTATTTATATCCACAGCATAGACTAGCTGCGATGCTTGAGCGGTTCCAGAAAGCACCATTCTCTCTCTCTCTCTCTTTCCCTGTCTCTCTCTCAGACTTCACCGCACTGAACCTACACGGCTATCCTTTATTTCAAGATGAGAAGATTATTTTCTCTGGCTGGTTAGCCGTCGAAATGAACCCAGAGCACACACAGAGCTGGACAGAATGCATTCCTGCCATTTCTCACAAATGTCACAGACAATTTTTCACCTAAACAATTTAAAACGAACAGAAACTGAACTCTCTCTGATATGAACCATCCCTATCACTGTTTGTACATAAGTTGTGCATCTATTTGCATATAGGGTAGGTTGTGTATGTATTCTATAACATAATTTCTAGATATTGAGAAAAGTGCTCTGCTATGTAAGGGAACAGTCAGATACATACTCTAAGCAGTAACGTGGTGCTGGATTACTGTACATCTCTCATCAGGTTATGGTACTCTTGTCTCTAGAGTGCAAAGTCAAGGACTGCACATTCTGTTATCTCTCTATATTCCCAAACGCTCTGCAGGATTTCAAACTACAGTGGAGATGCTAAAAAAGAGCTCTTAAAAAGAACATCATTGACTTTCTGTGTAAATCGATACATGGTGTATAAGACCTAATAGCGTTCGTATTGCCTCCCACAGCCTATTTCCCACCTTTCAATAGGAATAGCTCTCCATCAGTGTTGACTTGTAAACAGATATATTGATTACGGCTTCTGTATTCATGTAACAGTGAAGCAGAGATAAAAGGATGCATTATAGATAACGCGCAAGTATTTCATTATAATGGACACATATTGACTGGACTACACAGCTATCCATCAATATTGAGATCATAGGCTGCTTGTTTGTTTCCTTTCATTCTGGAGGTATATTGGTATTGAATTGATCAACTTCAACAACTTTTATATGCCTGGCTTTATCAGCTTGTCTTTAGTAAAGCACACTTTGATGTAGAGACAACATCTAGGCATCTTGACTATAGCCTATGAGAGAATGAGCAATAAAGCTATCAAAGCAATGCAACACAGCAGGTGAAGTACGAAATTCATAAAAATATTTTCCTTTATTTATTCACATTTTTATCTACTGAACAAGGGGCAAATACTGCCTGAGAAAGTCAATTGCTGATCTAAATGAATCACATTCAGGTAAACTGCCAAAATAAAGGAAACACATGAGTAAATGAAGGGTTCTGGTGGCTGTGTTATGATGTGGGGTTCATTGTCCTGGCATGATTTAGGTCTACTTGACCCCTTAGAGGGCTAGGTAAACGCCAATAAATATGCCATTCTGAGCGATCACTTTCATCCTGCAGTGAAGCATTTCTATCCTGATGGGAGTGGTCCCCACAGGGCAGGAGTGGACACTGAATGGTTTGATGAACGTAAACCAGATGCCATGGCTGTCTCAGTCACCAGATCTCAACCCAATATGGGAGATTCTAGAGCAGTGCCTGTGACAGTGGTTTCCACCACCATCAACAAAGCACCAAATGCACCAAAAAGCAATAACTACAACAATTCAATCAATCAGAAAAATGTATCAATAGAAATGGCAACAAGTCATTATTTCAAACAAAGGGTGTCATTATTTTCAATTGTACTTAGTGTAATTAATGAAGGACATTAACAGAACATTAAATCAAGTGATTTTATGGACCATGACAGAGCAGCAACTGAGAAAACAGCACCAATCTGAGACTAAACCAGCTTAGGGCCATGGTTAGGAGGCCAAATACTCACTGCCCTTTCAGCCTGGTTAGTCAAACGGTTACGGTTCATATGCAGTTAGGTTCACTTCAAACCCCTTCTGGGGTGTTAATCACAGACGTATCAGAGAAATGTGAAGGAACCATAGGAGATATGAAACTACAACAGTAGCACAGCATGGAAAAGGTATCCTATCTCCCTTATGCTGGGCTATCTCTTTTTGAGATTGCTGCATCACATATCTTTCGCTATCAATACAAAAGTCTCAGCATGTGAAAGCTACCCAGATGGACTGATGGCAAGCATCACTGCACTTCCGCTGTTATTCTCTGTGTCTGAGTTTGAGGGTTTTTGCGGAGTGAGTAGGATTTAAAAGAACAGTCTAACCATCATGTTTGTTTTACCATAACTATGTTTTACGTAAAAGCTTGTGCCTGGGCGGCCAACAATTCCAAAGTCTGCTCTTGGTTAAACAGCGATTGTCTGAAGTCTGCGTTTCAGAGAACCGCTGAAGCTGAAACGAGTGTGCCCTGTAATCTGTTCTTAATTGCTGTTTCAATTTCCCCCCCCAAAAAAGGTAAAAAGCTGTCTGAGAGACAGAGTCAATGTAAAGAGTCATGCATTACTCAACAATTATATGCTTTTTGTCAATGTGGGTGAGTCATCCATGCCAAGGATTCAGTGACATGCCAATCCCTCTCTGGCAGGAAAGTGAGAGCATAGCTGGAGACGATTCCAGAGGAATGGCCGCTTCCAGTAAGTGTGCCGAGCTCTACAATCTCACAGCCTTGTTTTGGGAATCGGTCTGACACTGCTGGAACAGTTTCCACTAAAACTCCAGTAAAAGAGAGAGGATAGGCTGAGGACAAAGATCGTGATTATTTATTTAAAAGGTTCATTTTATTTTTCCTCTGTAGCTTACCCTGGTTTTGGCAATCACAGACTGTTCCAGGAGACAGGCCAAGAAAGTACAGACATGATTAAACTATTTAAAGGGAGGGAAGGGGGATAAAATCAGTAATTCACACAGTCAAGGCTGTGACGTCAGGCTGACTACAAACAGAGGCTGATCTCAGAGATATCTGGCACCGATGAGGACACAGAACCATCCAGAGTGAGAGAGAGACAGAGAGAGAGAGAGAGAGAGAGAGAGAGAGCAGGAATCTGGAACACATCTGGGAAGCAATTCAAATTAAATGCGCGTAGATGATTAGCATAAGCCGAAATATGCGTGAATCCGCTCTATTTAATTAATGTCTTGTGGAGCGGATGATGCATAGCATGCTGACGCTGTTAGCCGGTTCCTTAGTGATGTCTCTTTTTACAGCCCTTTTGTATGACGTCATGGCCTGGAATTGGCCTGAAATCAACCGTTCAGGGCCAGGACAGTTCTGGATTCAAAGGCCAAGTCCTGTCTTTCTTGTCAATTGTTAACTCTGGCGCTGGCCATTAAGCTTATGCTAGACACAAATAAACTAGATTAATAGTCTACCATTTAATATGTTTTCTCCGGAGTAAATTGGAGAAATGCCATAAAATGGATGGCATGACTGAATTTCAATTAGGATGTCTGTAAGACACAGAAACAAACATATAATTCCTAATGAGTATTTTTAGCCATGGTATGTATACATATTAGAATGAACAAATGTTAAGTATGAAAATGTAGTCACCCAAGAAGCACTGAAAACCATAGCATGGCCTTCTTCGCTTGCAATCTGAGACCTAATATAGTACTTCCTCTGTCTGATTGAGAAGCATTAATGAAAGGTATGAAATGGTAATGAAATTGGCTTGGCTTTCTAATTACACAGTGTGTGAAATTGGGGTGCAGGCTTCAGATGTCTTCTTTGACATAATTTCCCATGACAGTTATTTAAAACATGTTTAGTTTTTTTTGCCTAAAGGAATACAGGCACTGGAGGTGTTCACAGGAGGGTCAAGGGCTGACTACTGAGTTCTCCATAACTGACTGATCACCCCAAGTCTCCATATAATCAAGAAAGGTGTCTAATGTTTTCTACATCACATCACAAGAGAAACTAAAGGGACAAGGAATGTTTGATCTGATGGAAGTAGAGTAGTTAAAATCTCCCCGCAATGTGAAGATGGTACAGTGTGGAGAATACACAGCTACTGTATGTTAGTGTGAGAGTTCTCAGTGTCATACTAGCCTCTTACTCATATGACACATTAATTCGGTATTCAAAACAGTTTACAATGAACGCCCTATCACCAGTTACACATTTGAAATATAATATTTTCTATGAGGCAGACTATGAGATACCATTTAGAAATGTAAACTATTTCAGTTGTATTAGGGTTAAGCATCTATTACAAGCATTTATTATTCAATATGGTTCATATTTTAAACACAATAAAACATTTCTTATAAACTATTAAAATATTACTTAATATCCAGTTCACACCATTTCAATTTTGGTTGCATATGCTACCAAAATGGTCACAGTTTTGAGCCTTGAACCCTCTCTGCTGGCCTGACGATGATCACTCAGCACCATTAAGTAGCCTAACGATTGACATCCACTTTGCCTTCTAAGGATATGGGTGCACAAAAGCATGCCAGAAAAATGCACCACGCAATTACAGAAACCACCAGGACCCTTTCACTGTTGGAACACTGCTGTGTTTCAATTTGTTTGTTCACTGTCTGAGTTTTTTCTGTTTTTTACTACTTCTTGAGGCATTGGTTTTATAATGTATTAGCAAGATAAAAGGAGAACACAAAACAATGCAAGATGCCTTATCACATCTCAGTTTCAGAGAATCAAAAGATAATCAAGTGTAGAATGCAGAAAGTAAAGCTGTTCATTTTAACACACCAGGGCTTGTATTCACAAAGCATTTTAAGGGTAAAAGTTGGTCCTAACTCCGCAATTTAGGAGCAAGTCCGAAAAATAATGGGCGTGTCACTCATAAATTTAGGACTCCTACATTTTTGGGATAAGAGTATTTCACAAAGGGTTTGAGAGCTAAAAACAGCTCTTAAGTCCAGGAGAAGTTAAAAGCAGCCAAGAGGACTTCTAAGTCGCTAAAGACCTACTCACGGTCTGCTGCGGCCGGCAATCGTTGTCGCAATCGAGTAAACACTGGAGATATTGAATGATACAGAGCTCATAAAAAGGTACCGCCTCAATCGCGAGGATATTATATATATAATATTATATATATTATATATAGATACCCGCTGATTGTTTACGAGATGCAGACATGTAACCAATTGACTAGTCAGTATTCTTGGTTTCATGTTAAATCAGTGACACGTAGCCTTTGTACATTTGTATTTTAGAATCTTTATTAGAATATAATAGGGGTGCATCGGATCATTTTTCGGATCAGCAAAAAAAAAATAACGGGACCAAAGGCGCGTTTCCACCAAAAATTGCCTGGAACTATTCTCAAGGAATTGAATGAATGATAATTTCAGTTTTTCAATTTAAGTTATTTCACTAAATCTTTATTCGAAAATTTCACAAAATACATTTTTTGATTCAGTACGCCTTAGGCGATTTAACTAGGGTGGTCTTATGCCTGAATTAATGTAAAAAAAAATTAAAAGATCGCTAATGTTTCAATTCTATTTAATTCAGTCGCGTTTCTAAAAACATGCCTCCCAGAAAGGCATTTAGTATGAAAAACAAAGCAAACCAAAACATACATGGTTGTCTATCTCTTCACTGTAACTCTGCATCGAGATTTAGGGAATTGTTACTGTAAAAACAGCGGCAGAAAAACTATTTCTCTATGATGACCCATCCCTATATCAGCCAATCACTGTGGGCATTCTGAGTAAACTCGTTCATGAGAAACAACGTAATTCCTAGCAACGACGTCAACCCCGCCCTCACTCTTAGCTTGAAAATTGTAGGAATTCCTTAGTATGAGTTTGTCTTTGCAGCTTTGTGAATAGGTTTTAAGGTGGGACTCCTAACTAAAAGGTTTTAGTGCGATTTAGAAGTACTCCTAGTGGTAAGATAAAATGCTTTGTGAATACGGGCCCAGGGCCCTCATTTATAAAAAGTTGCGTAGAAACTATCCTACATTTGATCTAAGATAATTTCTGAAATGTGCATAGGTGTGATTCAGATAAACTGAACGTACGCACACAAAAATGTGCATACGCCACTCCCCCAGATGTGAAATCCATAAATCACAAATGATCTTGAAATTGTGCGTAGCTGAATGGTTTTAGATCTCCGCCTTGTAAACGCCCCCTAATTAATATCATTAGCATATAAAGGAGCTCGAATCAAAACACAGATCTTCTACTTGATAATGGCGAGCTGCAAGAAAAATAATTTTAGCGAGGCCGAAATCGAGGTCCTGTTGGCGGAGGTACAGATGCGTGCAGGGACACTGTTTGGGAGCCTTTCCAGTGGCTTTACCAGTAAAACCAAGTACGTGGCCTGGCAGTCTGTAGCCCAGGCTGTGAATGGGGGGCAGCAAAGGTCCCTGAAGAACGTAAAGAAAAAGTGGTCTGATTTAAAACTGAGGTCAAAATCTCGAATAACTCGTTCCCTTCTTATAACGCGGTTGGCGATATCTTCGAGAAGTGACAATGCTGCCATTCTTCCTCTTGCAAACCACTGCATTATTGGACATTTTATAGCCTATAGATTGACCGAAATGTTTTACACGTATGGAACCATAATATGTATATTAAATAAATTTCCTTCAAGGATGTGTCAATTATGCTAATATGGGTAGTTTTGGAAAACCAATGTGTGTTTTTGTTTTGTTTTCCACAAGTAGCCTAGCTTATGTTGTTATAATGTATTAATAACTTTATTGTGCAAACCATTACGTATAGCCTAAGCAATGTGTTCAATCTGGTAATACAACTACTACTACTCTTATCCAGAGCGACTTACAATATGTACATTAATACATGGTAGGAACAATCATAGTACGCGCAAGAGATCAGTGTAGTAATACAGCGATAGACATCATTGCAGGCAGCTTCGTACCATACCTGTAACACTGGGAAGGAAAAGGTTAGTAAAACATTTTTTAATAGAGTAAGCAGGGGTATATAGTGTTGAGCAAGTAGGCAGTGGTGATGACAATTAGCAAGATGTACAAAATTCAGCGGTAGTGGAGTCTGAAGAGGTGGGTTTTGAGTCTCTTGCGGAAATCGCAAGTGATTCCGCAGTCCTGGCCGATTGCGGAAGGTAGTTCCACCAGCGAGGGGTCAGGACAGAGAAGAGACGAGACCGCAAATACCTGCAGTACTCCAACATTGCCACAAGGAACTTTTCCACGTTCAAAGACCGTTTTTATAAATCTGTACTTTGGCGTGGTTGTGAGCGTACGCATGTTCTAAGATCAAATCTGTGCGTAGGTACGTTTTATAAATAAGGCCCCAGATCTTTTTGTGATCTTTTCTAGATCACAGTAAATGTTCAATAAACCACTTTGGAACTACACACCACTACCACTACCACTACCACTACCACTACCACTACCACTACTACTACTACTGTACGTGGTTAATACATTTAGAACTGGTTGTCAGTGCCAGTTTGCACAGGATGGTCACAGAGACCGCTAGAGTAAATTGGTTCATCGTTTTCGGTTGACAGGAGTGTCAGTCAATGTGTAGATCCACCCTCTCCCTTATCTTATTGGGCAAAACCAGTGTTTCCTATTGAACTTAATGGTACAATTTGCAACACAAAATTGTTTCAGTATGTTTTTAAATGTCCAATTGGCTTATCCTGTGATTGCATCCATGATTTCGCACAGAGCGCAAGGGGTCCTAATTTATGTTTTCATGGCCATTTAGAATAAATACCATTTGTTTTGAATATCTCCTAGTCCCTCGAAGTATGTTATTTAAAACTTTACAAAGTGCACGTTTTAGGACCACTTCCATGACGGTCCTTCGCAGGTTTGCTTAAACCCACGGCACTCTGAAAGAAAGTATCTACTTCAAAGAGAGCGATGTCTTGGTCAGAGGGCAACGGAACAAATGCACAGCCACACCAACAATAAAACACCCACTCAGTGCAAGCAAGCAAAGGCAAACTGTCTCCGCTTCAGTGATGAGGCACACAAAACTACAGGGCCCACATTATTTCCATCCTGTGTGGCGGGTAGAAGCCCAGTTCGCCTCTGTGCACAAACTACCAGTTGGTCAAAACTGGAAACGGGACAATGACATGATACAACCACTTTTTCCAAGATCACAGGCTCCTCTCCTAAATAATGGATTAGCACCAAGCTATCTCCACCAACTGCTCTTCACACTGCCCCAGGGCTGGTTTGAGTCTGAGATTTCTGCTATTCAAAGACTTTTGAAGGAAAAAATAAATTCTGAAGCGATATCAGACTTCTGATATTCTTGACATAAACCCTAGCATTTATACACAATTTATGAACTTTGTTCTACAATTTTTGTGTTTAAATACAATAGCATGTTAGTATAATTGACTAACATACATGTTTGTAATTAACATTTTACTGGAGTTTGGTTTCTTCAAGTCTTGGAAAGCTTGACTGACAATTTTTGACAGAAATGTCAATTTCATGAAAACTGTGAAAGTTCTATGAAAATTCCAGAATAATAACTATGCATAATTATATATACTTCATATTGCATACCATTAATATACACTATAATTTCCTAAACAATGGAGCTGGAACATTTTACTAAGGCATGCTGAGAAAATAGCTTTTCTCACTAGGAAACGGAAATAATTGAGGAGGAAGAGAAAGAGGAAGACGTGTAGCGTGCATTAGTTTAGTTTGTGTATTTCCATCTAAGCCTCATATATTAAAACATGTTTATTAACTGTACTAACTATGTTTCATTGATGCATTTCTGATGATCCGCAGCCAAAAGGTCTCTCCTCTCCCATGCACTTTGTCTCTCCAACCTCTGCAATTGCTTATGTATCTTATTTTAGTGTAAGTTTAATATTTAGCTAAACAAAAATCAGTGCACTTACAAACAGCACATATATATATTTTAAAAGCATGTATCTTACATAATTGACAGGTGTAGAGAAGGTCTCCCTCTCATTCAAGTGCACTGAACCACTCCTTACAAGTGCAGAACTTAAACACTTTGGACTGCTTAGTTGAATACAGATTTCAAATAATAGTTTATTGAACGATTTGCCTCAGAGTGAGGTGAAATACAGAACATCCACAAAGTCTTGTGTGATGGGGGATTTATCGCTTGTCTGCCCTATTTGTTCTTACTGTAAGTGCACATTAATAACATTGCAAAACTAGCACAGAATGCCAGTGTTTGAGTTAAGAGGTGGTCTGGCTAGAAGAAAACGCTAAGAAATTGTCAGAAAATAAACTGTGTGCCACCCAACCCACGCTGATGCAAACGCCTGTTTTGTAGACCAGAAAACTGGGTAGAGGTGAAACCCATAGTCTGTGCATTGCAAAAAGTCATCTTAAATTATTAAGCTGACTTATAATTTCATTATAGAACTGAAATATGTCAGGAATATAGAAAGTCTGCAGTTATTCTATTAGTCTAGATTCCACCTGTTTTCACTCAGGTGGAATTTCACTAAATATTGAATGTTGACTTCCATAATAAAGTCAGGGGATGTGCTCTTTATATGGCATTATTTGTTTGTCTATCAGATACCTTCTCCACAGCAACTTACACGACTGGATTTGTCTGTCTGTCAAAAGGTGGAGCTGTTACAGCCCAAATAAAATGAGATCAAAAGGAGATCAATTGAGGGCATGGTATTCCATACAGACGTTCAAAAACACCAACTTCAAATCATTCATTCTGCTGGGCCCCTGCCCATCTGGCCTCCTACAGTCCACAATCCATTGTCTCTCCTTTCAATACAGAAACACTACTCTGGTTCAAATCCTCCTGAGGCAGCCAGACTTGCTCTCCTTTTATCTTTTCACAAGCAGGAAACTCAATCCATATTTCTGCGTATAGTGCTGTGGCCAAGTCAAGTCCAAGAGTCAAAAAGATCAAATATGTCAAGAGCTCATAACTAGGAGGTCTGGTAGTGTCAGCTGGCATCTTAAATGGCCAGCAGAGTCCATCCTGTCGGAAAGCGACTTTTACCTCCACGTTTGACAACAAGGTCTGCCTATATGTCTGTCCTACAGACATGATAGCCTAAAAGCCTAGAATCTACATAACAACCTATTATTATAACTGGGGGTATTACCTCTGAGCTCCATGTTATATTCATTCAAACTGTGCCATCAAACTCTATGATAGTTACGCTGACATGCAGTATCAGAACATCACTTGCAAAGAGGTAGCGACAAATACCTGAATTGTCCCTCTGGTACATCTTTCCACAGGGAGTCAGCTAATCATTAGAGTCACTAATATGGTATGGGGTGAATACTATGAAGTTTACATTAAATAAAATACTGGAATTTGCCTGTATTCTCTGTGTTGGGTGTTCCGATACGGCCGTTCGTTTTAGGCTCTCGGTTGTATAAACTCAGATAAAATGCAGTGTTTATAGGGAAGCTAGAGAAAGACAGAAGTCTTCCATTCATTTTGTCGGACGCCTTTGAACACTATTAAACAGGGAGGGCTAAATATTTACACTGCAGCCTCTGTTTGTTTAATGTTCGAAACACACTTGTGAAGCCGAATACACAGTTAAAAGCAAATTAGAAAACAGTTTGGATAAAACGCCTTTGTGCCTATGATGATTGCCAGACCTCTTGGTTTCCACTGTTCGCCTGTGCTCTCCTCTCTCCCAGATCTACCTCCTTTTGAGGGCATGAGGAGCTGAGACTAGCAGGGGGCTTAATAGAGGGGCAAAGGCTTGATTCTTTCTCCCCCGTGTGAGAGCTGTCAGCAGTGTAATTATTGGAATATGAATGGGCTAAATCGCACAGATTAACGGAAGGTTTAGAACAGTTTATATGAACCTGTGAGCACCATGTGAGGGTATTAAGAAAAAAGAACTGTCCCTTTCATACATACTTAATCATTCATACAGTGTCAAATTGGCCCGAATCAGTTGACTGCCACTTATTATTATGAAAATGAGTAGTAGTAGTAGTTATTTTTAATAGTGTACTGTTTTCTAGATTTCTACATTACAGGTATACTTTCGCATTGACCTGAATGAAATGAAGTACAGAGATTATTAACGAGACAACCAAATGGAAAGCCGATGAGGACCTAGAATAAACCCGATGTCTACAAAGGCATTGCCTTCAATCCCTGCTTCGAGACTGACGGAAACAAAGGCAAAGGAGGCTAGTTCTCCTCCTTTGACAGATGTTGTCACAGTCTGTGCCTTGCGACTGAGTTACAACGGCCCTAAAGACAGTGTACGCTGCAACAAAGAGCTTTATGTCCCGTTCCAGTGTGGCTGTCACCCCCACACTCACCCAACCAGCAGCTACGGAAGCCCTTCCCCTCTCTGCTTTCTCTGAGTTCAGTTCTTCGGGCCCTCTGGGGAAGGATCAGCTGGCGGAGAGGAGCATGCCTGCACACTGACCATCTGCCACAAAGCGCTGAGTAACAGGAAGTGAGGAGCCATCCGTGCTGGGCATTGTTCACCGGAAACTTTTGCTCCTCTGAACTTAGCCGCTGTCTAGGGCGCAAGCGTGAGTGTGTGCGTGTGTGTGTGTCTGTGTGTGTGTGTGTGTGTGTGTGTGTGTGTGTGTGTGTGTGTGTGTGCGTGTGTATGTGTGTGTGTCTGTGTGTGTCTGTGTGTGTGTCTGTGTGTGTGTGTGTCTGTGTGTGTATGTGTGTGTGTGTGTGTGTGTGTGTGTCTGTGTGTGTATGTGCGTGTGTGTGTGTGTGTCTGTGTGTGTATGTGTGTGTGTGTGTGTGTGTGTATGTGACTAAGTCTGTACACACACTGTAATTCAATAAGATGATGAATGATGGGCACATTATCCAAAGCCACATGATTCAGTCCTATCTTCTTTTTTTTGTTTGTTCTGCTCATAGTCCTGGACAATAAAACAACAGAATGCAGTCAGCCTACTTTCTCCCACTACTATAATCTCCACTCTGAAGGAGAACACTTAAATGCCGGTGAATCATCCCCTTTCTGTTTACAAAGCTTTTGATGGTGATTCAGAATAAAGCCCAGTAGATTAATAACCTGGATACCTGTAGGTGGCTGTCGTGTTTGTCAAGCTGCACCTTCGTGCACACAGGCAGCAAAGAATCCTGTAAACATAGGTATGGCTCACATCTGCCTCCAGCTTCAAAACAGGGAGAACAGACGCAAGTCAGAACCACACGTTTGTGTGCTTGTGGATGTGTGTCGGTGTGTGTGCCTGTCTGTCAGTAAAATATCCAACCAAACAACAGTTAGATATTGAACTATTACACTGTACTGAAGCGTAATCTGTGGAAGGCCGTACACCACACCATACAAAGTGACCTCAAATGTCAAAATACTACAATAAGCTTAGTCACATGTTGCATTAGACAGCATATGCCAATTCTGTTCATCTCAGAGATAATTCCCCCGGCGGTCACAACCCAGACAACAAGACCTATTGCAGCCCTGAAGGTACGCACATTCTTAATCAGTTTAAATGCATCAGTGGAGCCATTTGGCTTAATTGATCTGGCTTGCTGCTTTCCTCGGAGCTTCCGCCTGGCACTCATTACTAATTGAGAAGGAAGGCCTGTGTGCATGCCTGAGTCAGACATAGTTCAAGTTCCTGGGGGTATTAGTAATGAGAGGTTTTTCTGTATGTCCAACTCAAACATCCACCAGGGAGCAAGAGGAGCATTTGTTCTTCTTGTTACGTTTATAATGTAATAACAATATTACAACTTTTCCTGCAACGGTATTTAGTGGTTGGTCTATGCGTATGTGGTAGGAACAACCAATTCTAATAATGCTGGTTTAAGCATCGCTCATGTCAGAAAAGGCAGAATGATTCTGACTAACAAGATTGTACAATCTATGGGGAAATTGCCTTAAACGCTTGACAATGAATTAATTCAATATGCGATTTTTCCAAATATTAATGGCCAATTATGTCTTTCCTGACACAGTTACACACAAAGTGTGAGGGGCCTGCATCCAAAGGGGTAGGCTGTCCATCATAGAAAGCTTTGGTAAATCACATACACTGAGAATTTATACCCATAAAAGGTAGACAGTTACACCAAAATGTAATCTGCATACTCCTTGCATAGTTCTGTGTACATCCCACAACAGATAGATAGATATATGACTTTGCTTTGAGGTCCCTTATAATACAACAGGAGAATTCATGAAGGCTCTCCAATGAGTGCGATTCAAGTGATTAAAAAAAAAGACACAACACAAACATTGTTATGCCAAAAACATGCATTTTAAACCAGGCCTCAATGTGTAGCTCTACCAGATTACGTTTTTTTCATGTGAGAGAAACAGCACTATTTGGATATGCAAGAGGCTTGGTCATTTACGTTTATCACTACCTGGTCCTGCCATGGGCTCTTTTGGTGAACCAAGGCTGGTTACACTGCACTCCACAGTAATCTGAGAACAGCATGTATAATTCAGAAAGTGAATCAGCACTAAATGAGACGCTGCTGCTCTCTTGTCACTCAAGATACAAGTGCAGAAAACGGTAAAATCTTAAAAGAAATGAAGCTCCACACAAAGTATTGAGTAACTCCATTCCAACTAAAAAATAAAATACACACAGAAGAAGGATGAAACTATGTTCAAGGCCATACCTACTCAGCCAAAGTACAATGTAACTTAAAATGCACATAAACAGGAACATAAAAAGGTAGTCGAGGCAATGATGGTAAAATTGTATTCTGTAATGTATTCTACTAAAACAGTCATTGGGAGTAACCTGCACCACTTGTAAATGTCAGGCTTAAGCCAGCAGTCTGTGTTTTTTTAATTGTTGCTAACTAAATAAAGCATATTGCAATACCATTAAGGTAGCTAACTAAGGACACTTATTATGCTATCTGATGATAGAATAAAAATGGTTCTCTGTGGCTCAGTTGGTAGAGCATGGCGTTAGCAATGCTTAGGTTGTGGGTTCAATCCCCACTGGGCCCACATATACTGAAAAATGTATGCATTCACTACTGTAAGTCGCTTTGGATAAAAGCGTCTCCTAAATGGCATATGTTATGTTATATGTTATCAAATAAAAAATAAAAAATATTAGTGAGAAAATCACTTACCTATACAATTACTGTTAAACAATTAATGTTTTTTTAAACCATAATTAGCATTAATTATTTCAGGTATTCATTTTTCCTTTTCACTGCATCTGCAGCTAAAAAGATTAAACTCAGGGGCCATTCAAACAGACATATTATTAAGCACCCATCAGTCAATAACGTCAATAGACAAGTGATTCACATTAAATAAATGTAATATTTTGTGACCTGATATTTAACTCAGCGGTTTTGGTTAAACAGGCCTACACAATGACAAACTGCAACAAATAAAAATAGAAGCACATGATTTCACAGAATACAAATCACAGAGTGCAAATACTAAGGGTTAATGGACCTTCCTCTATGTCTGAAAGCAGTCTGAAGTTCTTTGTCTCACTTTGTGTAACTTTATTGCATTTAGACATCATCATGAAAAAATGTATGCACATAATAGTTCTGTGTTATATGGTCTGTCCTCTGCTACTAAATGGTTACCCTAAAAAAGGGGTTGATTGTTTGCTTATTAATGTCTTAAGACTAAATATTAACCTATACATAACAACTGGTATGTTGCAGAGAGTTGGATGTGTGTAATCTTGAAACACTAACATGAAATATTGCAAAAGTACAGGACCTGTAGACACGTAGGTCACCTATATGCTGACCCACCCTCCAAAACCTCAACAGAAAACATTGCCTACAGACTGTGAAATCTCTGTACCCATAAGCAGTTCCAGGAAATAGCCACAATTGCCTGAAAAACCACACTATGCAAATATTTTCTTCGATGGTCCCACCATCTCACACACATAACCAGCAGCTTCACTGAAACGGTCCTGTTAAAACTTTAGGAATTCAATCACATGTCCTCCTGGAGCACAGCATAGTGTCTTTTTTGTACCGTGAACTTCGACAAAAACAATGATTGGACTGTAGCTTACTGATAGATACAGTAGGTCTAGCAATGATTCTCTAGCCATTTTAATTAGCTTCCATTTTATCCATTAGCTTTGGATAAAAGCATCTGCCATATGACAAAAACTGATTGCATCAGATTTGAGTGACATCTGTGTATCTGCTGCTGTACCTTGTTCCCAGTCAGCACACAAGAGCATACGAATACGAAAGATGTATGGTTCAACATCAGGCAATGAACTGTATCAATTCAATTTGCCAGTTTCTTATACGTATGTGACTTTAAGCCAAAAGAAGACTGCTTTTAGGGCTCTGGTGGCTTGCTTTGCCGTTTCCTAAATTCTTCAGCACACTGCAATATTTATGCAGACCTCAATATTAATTACAGTGCATCTGGACACATGTAATATCCCACTGTATCACATCTCCAGCGGTCTGTCCTGATTTCTCCTCTGGTCATAATCCCACTACTGACCCCGTGCTCGCGGCGGGCCGTGGGATATGGAAAAGAACAGAAACACAAATTTTCGTCTCACAGGAAATGATCCAACTCTCCTCGAACATTAGGCCAGGGCCGAGGTTGCACATTTCAGCGGCGGATGATTAGGCCGTGCGAGCGGAGCATTTATCGATACCAGAGCTCAGGCGCCAAGGTCTCGGGTACCCTAAATCAAGCAAGGCACATTTGCTCTGAGTGTTTGCATTCTCCCAGAGGGGTGAAAAACAGGGGTGTGTGTCACACACTGTGGCTGTTTGGGTCCTGTCGGATGACCAGGACAATGTTAAAGGCTAGACTCAGAAAGGACTGAACCACAACAACCTCATTGTGTCCATCTGTTCTGAGAAAATAAACTGGTCCCTGTCAATGAGAAGACCAGACACCTTATGTGACCCTACCCCCTGTAAACACATCAAATGCTCACATCTTTCTCAGGCTAAGCTGAACTGATGAGCAATGCATGCTGCTCCAGTGCTACTCCTTTAGAGTTGGATTTATGATCTTTTAAGCTCTTAGTGAGTGCATTACTTGTGTTGTTGTTTATCTGCAAACTGTCCTCTCTATAAACCTAAGTGTAAAATGAGGAAACACCATGTTTGTCAACGTAAATAAAGACTGATTTATTAAGTCACATTGATCTGTAAAACACTTGCTGATTTAGTACATGGTGTGCATGATTTAGAAATCAATCTCACTTGTAGACTTAGAATGAGGCGCTGTAGGTAGATTGAATGGCCTGGAACATCATGTCCTTTAACAAATCGAACAAGCTACTTATATTTTAAAACGAGCTGGCTAGATAGTATGACATTGAGAAAATGTCTGGAAGAGCAGACATATTGCATTTCCTTTATTGTTCTCATAATGATCATTTGGAAGTTTCCCTTCTTAATTTAATTCTTTTAACATTAATATTCAATTTCCTCTACTCTGAAGAAACACAGCTTGGTTTGTAGATACACAAAAACAAACTGGATGTTTAATGTGCCGGTTAAAAGTTTCTCGACTGGACCCTTTTCCTGGTTGTGTATTATCTGGTACGTAATCTGCCTGTAGGGTGCATATTAGGACTGTCACATTATATTTGTAAATATCAAATTTACTTTTAAATCTGTATTCCAGTTTTGAAGATGAATGGGGAAATTCAATATATATGAAAAATAGAATTATCTTTTTTAATAATAAAACACTATGCCAATAAGCTAACAAAATGGCGACTCAAATTACCAATAATGCAATAGACATTTTTAACATTAGCCTACCCTATTCTCTGCTAAGATGTTATGTTTATGATGGTGTTATGTTTCTCCTCTTATTTTGCACTTCTCAATAAATTCTACCATGGGAAAGATTTAGTTTGTCAAAGTACACACAGGTGTCACTTTAAACTATGCATAGTGAGGCTTCAGTTAAAACATAGTTGTACAGAACTTGTATTTGGACTGGAGTTTGGTCGGGCCAACTAGCATTTCTCATGCTTTGCAAGGAAAGTGAGTTGACTTTTCTGGGAAAAATTATACTAACAAAAGGAAGCTACATGTTTTCTCTTAATATCGAACATTAAATATATATATTTTTTGTTAAAGTGACAGTGCATATGTATCCCAGCGTTGAGGTGGGAGTACAATATGACACATACTCTTGACGCAATACACACAGATTTAAAGGTCTCTGACTAAACACATGGTCTGAAAAAAAGGTTAAAAAAAACCCCCACAACTAACATTACAAAAAAATATGCCCCCCTGGTCATCTTTCTGTGGCTGAGAAGGAGAGGAGGTAGAAAGGGGACAGGAGGGAGGGAGGGGGGGCTGTGGTGGTGGTATGAATCAGCAGACCTTGTATCGTTTTCTCCAGATGGCAAGCAATCTACTATTCCTTTACATAGGGGTGAAGAGGCAATCAAATCCCCCCAGGGGACAGGCGTTGCTTTAGAGGGGGAACAGGGGTCATTGTGTCCACAGTTAACCATCAAAGTGAAGGAGAAAAGGGAGACAGGTCTGTTACACACTGTAAATGCAATTGGCCTGGAGCAGTGGCTGAGCCCAGAGATAGCAGATACGGAGTGCTCTCTGACCCGCTCGCTACCACAACAGTGACAAGGGGCCTGAAAAGATCTACAGAGTTAATCCTTTTTCTCTTTCTTTCCCTTCCTTCCTTCTTTCTTTTCTCCTTTCCCTCACATCCTCACCCCTGGCCTTGGCAATTGTCTCAAAGTCAAAGAATGAGTCTGGCTTTCTCTCACTCATTGGGTGTGTTTGTCTATATTCAGAGAGTCACTAATTTAGTTACAGGCCAGATGTCCTTGAAGGGCTGCTGGGGATTTTTTTGTGTGTTCTTATGTTTGTATCGTGATTTTTGACCTTGTGAAGCTCGCCTCCCTGGGGGTGGACCTGGGTCGGGTTTGGGGAACGGGAGAGGATGAAATCCTCACACAAAGGTAATTCCCCTGGCTCAGCTGGATCTGTCCTGACAGGGCTCCCAGCTCTGATGTAGACCACAGTCGGCCAGGTCAAGGTGTGTGAGGAGGCTCTCCCACCACCTGCTGACAGAGTTTGTGTCCCACTCCCCCAACTGCTGTAACAGTCACTTAGTGGGCCCTATGCATCAGGCCAACTGTGACCAACCGCTTGTTTCTGTTTTCTCTTAGATGATGATTTGTACAATTTGCCTTCTCCAGCATCATCTGACTTACCAACGGAGATCGCTGTCTGCAGAAGGTCAGTCTCTGGTCCCCATATGCCTTGGAACAGCACACAGAGCCATTGGAGGGATCAGTATAGAAAAGTTTGCTCTGCAAGTTCACATGCCTGGATGACTATCAGTGAATCTCCTCAACTGGGCGGAGGGGATCGTGTGCTTGTTCGATATTCGATCAATGTCAATTATGCAGGCCCCTGAGTTCAAACCAGATCCGCTGGGGCAACTACAGGGCACAGGCCCTGCTACGCCTCTCACAGCACAGGAGTGGTCAGTCTGCGTTTAAATATAAACTGCTTTTGAGTGCTGTTGCTGTGGAGGCCCCACTCTGACAAACTGAATTGAACACCACATTCCGGAGGGGGGATGGGTCGGGGTTTCGGGCAGCTATCAACTAATAACTATCACAATAATCCTTTCCAACCCTGCTGAGAGACGGAGAGAGGAACCATGCTTTCCCCCAAAATACAAATGCTTCCATGCAAGCTAAATATTACATCAGCTATGTATCTTGAAAAGCAATGGCGATTTCTGAATTTCATCCTCGAGCTCTAAATGGGCTGTCTGTTTTAAGGCCAACGCTCCAAAAAGTTGAACAAATAAAGCACAATTAAATTAAATGGAATTAAATGAAGCGGCAATTACTGCTTCGCCGCTGAGTTAGCGTTGCAACGCTGGCTTTCTGCTGATACAGTAAGGACTGGCAATCTGTCTAATTGGTCTTGAGAGAAAGCTGAGTAGCCTCTGCTCCCTGATGTGTAGGTGATGAAGAGTGTGGCACATTTCCATGAAACAAAGGAATTAATATTTCATTAGCATGTTTTAATGTTCATTAAAGTGGTACAGTATAGCGCACTGATCCTCTACAGGAGTACTGCTGCAATATTCAACAATAACTATTTTCTGTTTAAGACTTAAGTGAATTTCCTACTAGGCTAGCATATTTTAATTAAGGTTTAATTAATGTTAGTATGGATATGTCAACACTGTATCCCTCATTAATTGGCCTTTTTAGTACTTATTAAAAAGTTAATTCATTTAGCCTTTGATAAATTATGAAGTGTTGCTGAAAAAATGTTAATGATGTATTAATTAAATCCTTACAATCCCACAATTGGCTTCTGGTTTAAGGCTTAATCTTCTAATTAGTTTTTTATTAGTGGGCCGTCATTAGTCCTTAGCTACAGTACTTATTTAACATTTGTTCATGTAAATGCAAATGAATTAATGATGAATGTCTTAATGATGACAAAAGCATTACTGAATAATCTACCCAATGTGTAACCAAACACATCTTAACTTATACTTACGTCTACACTTATACACAGAATACACCCAGCATCCATAAGAAATTACTATTTTATTCAGAAATCACGGTAGAAATATGAACAATGAGGTTTCGTAGTGCCTGTGATGACAACATGTGGATTTTATGTCATACACCAGTCTGACCAGCCTAAATGAATGGAAATCAGCAGTTCCAATGTTCTTAAGCCATTAGGCTTGTACCTACCAGGCTGTGTGCCAACAATATGAAATTTGATGTAGGAGTCTGAAACTTAAATAACTCCAGGAACTGATGAACATTCAGCCATACTAAACCTGATTACAAGACCTCACCACATGTTAACAGATTTCAAATATTTTAAGTGGAGGACACAATAAATTAAAAGTGGCAGACTAATAGTAAACAGGCACGTTTCTAATTTGTAAGAACAAACTTAAAGCCACTTTTTTTCCCTCAGGTGGGTTTAGCCCATTGAAACTGCCACTGCTGGTTACACATGTGTTTGTTATTTCAATTTGGTCAAGTTTGGCTGTGTTCTAGTTGTACACCACCAACTGTATCTATACTCGCATTACTCAGTTAAACACAGAGCCTCATGCTATGAGTAATTAAAACCAAATAATGAGGTTTGAGTCAGATAAACAGCCAGTTACTCATGAATGGATCATCGCTTTACAGAAACAAGCTAACCAGATTTTACTATTTAGTGCCCCTTTAAAACTGAGTACTTCCAAGCAACCAAATAGCATTTGACAGTTTTTTTATCTTAATGCATGCTGATGTTGAATGCATAGTTCAAAAATGTATCTTGTAATTTTCTATAAATAAATATAGAGGCTAATGGGCACAGTCATTTGTGAAAGGAAACTCCACTTAGGTTTGCCATCAAACCTTAGGCTAAAATTCCCCCTTTGCGACAATTGTAGAAATGTACTGACTATTCTACAAAGAACATTCCATAATACCAAACTTCAATAAATAATTAAGGCCACTGTTCATTTATTCCTTTAGGCGATTGGTTTACCTCCCAGAACATTAGTCTTGCTGAAATAATTGAAAGTCCTTAATGTCCATTATTAATTTGAATAATTGTGCTTTCACATGTTTACTGTGTTGCTGATGTTTGCATATTTTCATTTCATTAATAAAATAAATGATATTGTGGAAGTGCCTCAATCCATATCCACTGAGTGATTTTGATCTGAGGCAAAGAAGAAAAACCTCTACCACTGTGTCATTGATTGAATGTTATCACTGCGCAAAAGATTCCCATGACTCAGACTTTGCTGAGGTTGTAAACACTTGGTCAAAACTTGTCAAAACCACTCATATTCAACGTGTTCTAAAAAAACCTAATTAAAAGCTTCTGAGGTGAATTCTCACATTTAACTTTAAAATACACGCATTCTCATAAACCTCCCCACAAATAATTCTGGTGAATTTACCAAAACATTTTTGTGACTTGCTCAATTTCATTTTTAATATTGTCCAGCTATCTTTGGCTGCAGTTGTTTGTGTTGCTGTACTTTGTATCATTACTATTAAATGCAGACTCCTTGTCTCAAGGGAAACTAACACATTTTAGTGTGAGTGTTCGTTACCTCATCAACTACTTGCATAATGCTCCACATGGGGACAGTTTCCTGTCTAAGATCTGGCTTGCCAATACCACAGTGTGCACGCATTTGTGCATGTGTGCTACGAGTTCTTAACATAATCACATTACCTGTGGTTCAGGGCTGCTCTTTGTAAAACAGGCCTCCACGAAATGCTTTCTGGCTTGAGGTGCAATGAGTGCGAAAGAAACCCACTGTTTACAATTTGTGGTATGACTCACAGCTTAATGAACCTGGAGGACGGGCGCAAAGCTGTCCTGTTCCATCTTAATGTCTTTTCCTTCCATTTATTTCTGTCGGCTGCCGGGGTTCATCTCATGTCACCATGACTCATAGTGAAAGAAGTGAAAGGCTGCGCCACACCCGCCGCCACATCCCTCCCTCTCTGTGTGTCCTGTGTGATCCTAAAAGAAAGCTGGCAGGAGATCACAGTGTCTGAAGAGCTTGTTTGTCATTAGTCATTTTGCTGCACATTTTGCTGCCAGAGCCATCGCTATCTGTTCTGTTTTCCTCTTATCCACCTCTCCTACATGTCTTCGAGGTACGCAATTCAGTAATGGTCACAGCGAAGGATCTTTCCGCACAGTAGTGGCTCTTTCTTAGCCCTATCTGCCACCATTGGACTTCAAAAACACTTAGTGTTTACTGAGCCAATCTCTCAGTAGATTTCTGCCAGTGAAAAATACCCCCCATTTTTAATCAGATTAAATAATCACCTGCGAAAACAACAAATCTTGAGCGCTGGAATATTTTTAAAAGGTAAATTAAAAGTAAAACTCCAAAACATTTCAAATTCTAAAAATATGATTATACTCAGGGGTGCACATAAGTACGCAGCACGCAGTTCGCGTCCTCAAATGTTAATTGCATCCTCAAAAGTTCATTGTGTACCAAGCAAGACGACAAACTTTTTAAACATACGCGACTTTGAGTTTGATCAGTCCATCACTGGTAAGGTAATTAACTTAGTTAGTTGGTTAACTTATCAGTGATGGACTGATCAAACTTAAAAGTCGCGTATGTTTCAAAAGTTTGTCGTCTTGCTTGGTACGCAATTAACGTTTGAGGATGCGATTAACGTTTGAGGACATGGATGCATACTGGCGTACCACTTACGTGCACCCCTGATTATACTGCAACCTTACATACACACCTAAGCTATTATATAAATGTGCTTCACTGTAGGGCCTATTTACTTGCATTGTACTACTATACCATTTCCGCTGTTTTAAGATAATATTTTCAAACAATGTTTCTTTTCGATGATGAAGCCAATTGAATTTTCTCTTTAGGCTTCAGGCTCTAGACTAAAAACAGTCACACCCACCCCTTTTTAATGAGTGTAGATGATTAGTCAAAGATGTTGCCCTTCAGATTCACTTTCATTTACTGAAACATTTTAGACAATAAGACAGACTCTTTACTTCAATGGATATTTCTGACAAAATCTAATAATAGAATTTGTTGACCTATTTTATGTTTTATTTCAAACAATAGCATAGCATTCATAATCCTTGAACATTTATTTTGAGAACTCTGGGAATTCACTTGTTCTCCTTCTAATACTTTCTCTTGATTGTCCACATTTGTAAGCTTCAGAGCGAGCAAGGCCTTCAGCTAAATTCATACCAAGTGGGTCTAAAAACTATTGGTTGCCCTACCCAAAATGTATTTAATTGGAATTTCTTGCCATTTATCAACACAAAATACTCTATAATGTATATAACATAAAAATAACAATTTTGCTTAATCAATTGTCTGTTTTTAAGGCGGCACGGTGGTGCAGTGGATAGCGCTGTCGCCTCACAGCAAGAAGGTCTCGGGTTCGAATCCAGGCCGGGGGCCTTTCTGTGCGGAGTTTGCATGTTCTCCCCGTGTCCGCGTGGGTTTCCTCCGGGTACTCCGGTTTCTTCCCACAGTCCAAAGACATGCACGTTAGGCTAATTGGAGAGTCTAAATTGCCCGTAGGTATGAGTGTGTGTGTGCCCTGTGATGGATTGGCGACCTGTCCAGGGTGTATTCCTGCCTCTCGCCCGGAACGCATGCTGGGATAGGCTCCAGCCCCCCCCCGCGACCCTGACCAGGAATAAGCGGCTTAGATAATGGATGGATGGATGGAATTGTCTGTTTTTTATTTGTAATTAATTATATTTTTTTAATAGATAATATATATATATTGGATTGGCTTTGTATTCCTGCCTCTCGCCCGGATTAAATGACCAGGAATTTTGGATGGATGGATGGATATATATATATTTTTTTTTTATTATAAATCCATTTTGATTCCATGAAGTAAGAAATTAAAATGTGAAAAATTCCAAAGGGGGTGAATATTTTTATACCGACTATATGTTCTTCATCTCACTAATACATACCTCTGTATGAGAAGCTCCAGCTCCAGCTGGCATGATAATTATGCCACAAGAAGGCTATTACAGGTACACAACACCAAAATACAGCTGTGACCACCCAGCCAAGTGGTCCTACTATATCAATCATCCAGAGAATCCTTCTTTAACACTTAATTAAAAACCCTCTCATCTGTGTATGAGAAAACGCTCAAAAAAGCTGGTAATTACAGGCTGCGTAGAAAGCAACTATTCTTCAGACTCTGCCTGAAATTCATAGTGGGTTTCTGCTCAGCCTTAGAAGTGACTTATGCTCTGCCTTAATAAAATACAAGAACAATATAAGAATAAATCTAATTTTCATAATATGATTGTTTCCAACCGTTGCACATTAGAGTACGTTCCTAAAGTATCAAAGGATTCCCTCCCTAATGTCCCAATCCTAACTGCGTAATTTCCTGAAAACGTCCACGTGGAGAGGGATTACATGAAAAGAGCACGCCCCTCCAGACGAGGTTCCTGCCTGTAGTGCAGGCGCAGGGGGAAGGTGTTGCAGATCAAGGCAGATGGAACGGGCTGTCTACGTACCTGCAACAAAAGGCCCCCACGTTGTAAACCCCTTGTAAATCCCCCAGCAAGGCAACCTAACGACAGGCGCTTCCTCCCCAGGAAATGCATTAGAGACATCCCCATGATACTGAGCTCGAGGAGATGAACGGCGCCAAGAAAAAATCTAAAGCTGGGTCAAGAAGTTCACACTCACCGTGGCAACACTTTTCAAGGCAGCAAATCTACTTAAAGTTTTCCATCCTGCTTTGCAGAAAGCAGCTCTGGGTCTTTACATTACTTTCTCTCCCATGGCTCAGCCTGTGGGGTTTGAAAATCCCCTCTTCCCCAAAAATGGCGTTGTTGTTCTGTCTTTTGTTTTGTGTTGTTCTTTGCAGTCCATCGCGTGTTCCTGGGGAGAAGCCGGGCTGTCGTTTTTCTAATCCGGTTCAGTCACCTTGTGAAAAAGAGGACACAACAGAAGATATGCCATGAGAAAGGGATCGCTTGACAAACACCAGCCGTAACATTTCCATGTTTTCATGTTTTCCTTCAGGTTTTAAGTTTGTGTGGTGGAACTGTTTGTCCTATGTTGGCTTTCTTATACCTTTTTTTGCAATTTCGCAAGAAGTGTGTATATTGCCAAGGGGCTGATTGACATAATCTCTTATTGCCTTTTTTATGTTCGCTCAAGAGCACAGGAACTGGTGATGAAATATGTATTTTTTTACCTTTTACCTTTTCAAGGCCCTTAGAAAGATAGCGTCAGAGAGGGTCTTTAAAAATGGACATTTCTTTGCCTAAACATGCCACTGCACATTTTTTATGTTTGTTGAGGTGTTCTATCATGTTTAACAATCAAGCAGCTGCCAGACAATCCCCCTGGTCCCCAACATGAACACAATTAAGTTGCCAATACATGCTCTCAATCTAGGCACTTGGCACTCATCCAGCACCTACAAAACAAAATCTGTTCAGCAATTATCCGACATTTGCAGAACATGCTCCTCTAGGAGCTACTCCTCTGCAATACAAAGTCTTCATTGATGTCACTTTTTGGGTGGGGATGAGATGCACGCAGTAATCTGGCTCCACTTCGGTCACAACTCAAACATCAGCTGTGGAGGGATCTACTATGAGAACTTTAGAGATGTTCATAAGGGATACGAGCAAGACCCTGGACTAGGCTGTGATTTAGAGGATTAAAGTGACTTGGGTAAAATCCCATCCATATTTCTAAAATCCTAACGTTAATAAACATAAACTATCAATTTACATCTGAAGCAAAAGTCAAATGAATCAGAATTAACTTATGAACATGTTTTCATTAGGATATATTAGGTTATATCTTTTTCACACTCATAAAGTGAACAGCTATACTGGCAGGGGTGTCAAAGTCATACACTGGAGGTTTTTGTTGTTTCTTTTCAATCAACAGCCAAGTTAAGCCTTGGAAACAAGGTGTATGGACTATTTAGCCAACCAGCAACTTAAATTAAGCAAGCACTGAAACGCATTGAAAACCATCTGACATTGTGGCCCTCCAGGATTGAAGTCTGGCACCACTGCTGTAAGTCAGTTTACAGTATGTATGATAGCCATGATTGCTGGGTAGTGCTTCAGGTAAATACAATTTTCCACAGTTGAGCCTTTTGAGAGGAGTGTGTTCCTGAGTCTTTTTTTCTGTTGTAATTGTATTAACATAAAACCATGGCTCACAAAGCCCTTTAGCAAACAAGCTAAAATTTTGTAAATCTTAGTCAATCTTATTTCACTTTATTAACCAGAACTTTGATTAACCAGAACCAGTGAATTGAAGAATTCCTCGATACCACTCCTGTCACACCACATTTACTGACTGTGAAGGAAGTTTTTATGCACACCGCTTCCACTCTTTTCAGCCACATAGGCTTGTTTCTGAAATAGTCTAACACACACTAATATTTGACATACTACACACGTCAACGACATCTCTGGATGAAAAGGGTGTGACGTTTGGAACGGAGAACAGATCTGAACTGAACTTGGCAGCTCAAAGTGATCTTCATTTGAATCACAGGACACTGGTTACTTGGGGGTATTCCCAAGAAGTACTCCATTGAAGTCCACGAGTGAGATATGCAGGAGCCCGACGTCAAAGTGTTTTCCTGAACAGCTGTTGCGTGAGGACAGTGCCCCTCACCACGTCGGATGACTAGCAACGGTTACCTCATGCTCTGGATGATAAGGGCCAGATTAAAATTCCTCTAACCATGGTGAAGAAGCGAGCTGTAAGAGATCTTATCTTCTCGGTCTGTCCGCCACTTTGTTCTCTTAAATCTGTCAACGACAACGACAACCATTCTTTTTTTTCCTTTTTTTTCCCTGTGGCTACTTTTTCTTTTACATTCTGACCATGCTTCCCCGGCCTCATCTCCCACACTGAAAACATTGTGCAGGGAAATACTTGGCTGGCAGACATCCGCTGAGCTGCCAAAAACAACACAGGCTGGATGCTCTCTAATGGAGAAAGAGAGTGCCGCGTACGGACGCATGGCTACTGTAGGTCGGAAAATGATGATGTCATCGGGAAATCATCTAGCTGTAAAAACAGGCCGAGAGGCCCCGGGGAAGCAGAGACCGTGTTGGCGGGCTGTTTTAGGCTCTGTGGTAGGTTGTGTGTTAAATCTCCCTCCATTCTCTCGCTCCCAGAGTGCTAGCATGCTGACTTACCTGTGAAGAGGAGACTGCTAGGGGATCTGCTTGAGGTTTAAACAACCCATAGAGGATGTGATTGAGGAAAAATGTGTTTTGCTTTTCTTTTTTTTACGTGCCGTCATAAAAGAGAGGCTGGTTGTACTTGATAGCCTGCGGCTTCCCATATGCATCACAGATGATCAACTTCATTAAATTACTTTCAGGCTGAACATGAGCAGCTTGTGCCGTGTCAACAAAAAGGACTGCTGATGAATCACTAAGGTGTGACTCATCACAATTCCCAGTGCTGTGATACAAGGACATTCACTGCCTTGAGAATATTACATCAGCTGGCTTTTCACAATATCGTAAAAAAAGGAATACACTGTCAAGCTTTTAAAATAATTCTATTTATCAACATTCAATTTGTTGCATTTGTAAAGATGGTTCCTTCCTGTCAACTAACAAATGGTAATCTCCGGAAGCAGGACAGCATGACAAGCACTCTGAATAAGGCTTTCTGTAGCACGTGAGTTCCCACTCCCTTGGAGTAAATTCTCATTGAAATGAGAGGGTCAGCGCTTTCACTTGTGTACAAACTGCACATCGGAATAAGAGCTTGATCCTGCTCAGTAACAAACATGCCAGCGCAGTGTAGATGTCAGGTAAACAGCTAGCTGTACGAAGGTAAAGACTTTCACTGTCTGTCATATCAGCTGTTATCCAGTCCCTGCACAAACACGCACATTAAAAGACACCCAGCTGAGCTGTAAGGCACAGACGAGGAAGAGCAATTTAGTGTCATTAGAGTGTAAATAAAAGCTGTCGACGGGCAGAGGTGTTGAAAGAGATACTTCCTCTCAGTGCAGATTCCCTGCAAATAAACTTCCCTCTCTGCCTCGCTGCTCCCTCAAGCCACGTCAAAGTATTTAGGCTATCTTTTTAACATGCTATTGGGCCTCAGGTGTCTTTAGATGGTCACAGGACACCATTCACAAGTTGTTGAATTCGAAATAGAAATTACGAAATAACAGTGATCACAGAAGGAAATGTGTGAGTCTTCACAATAATATCACGTCAAGCTTAATTAAACACTAATTATAATGCATAAGAAACATAATGACAATCTTATCTTTTATCAAATGTATCTTATTATCTGATACAGTTCTGGACCTTATGTTGTGAACAATGTAGACAACCAAAAAAATGTATAATTTCCCCATATTTTGAACAAGTTAGATTCTATACAGCCGACAGAACACTAATACCTATGGCAATACTAATAACAATGGCAGAGCCAAAACGATCAGTCTATATGAGTTGGCCACAGGAGAAAAATAGTTTTGACTACATTTAACATAAAATATCACAACAGTCACCATTGCCCAGTTCAAGATAGACTTACCCATCTTTGACTTTCTTCTGGTTTTGTTTGTATTGATAGTACTTATTTTTGAGGCAGTGAGGAACCCTTATGATATAACCATATAAATAAGATGGTTTAGGCAGTTTTTTTGACGAGGTAACGCCCAGTTATCACTGTAAACCTCCAGTTTTTGCATTTTTAAACAGTAGGAATAGGAATATACTTTATTAGCCATGTCACACAAGGTAATCGAATTTGTCTTTTTGCATATCTCTCATAGATACACACACACATAGGCCACTATACATATGTATTCCATCAGAGAGGTCCAAGCTCAGGGTCAGCCATAATACAGCACCTTGGGGTTCAGTGCCTTGCTCAAGGGCACTTCGGCAGTGCCCCAGGAAGTTTTCAGTTCATTATTTTTTCGTTGGCCTTCCTGGGATTTGAACCAGCAACCCTTGGCTTGACAGCCCGTGTCACTAACCACTGAGCCACTGCTGCCCCCACATTGCAGCAGTACTGCAGCTGAGGAACATGCCCTACTCTGATACATTTGCTGGCAAGTCAGTTAATGGCTTCCACATTACAAGCCACTCAACATACTGCTTATTGGAGGAGAGGCACAGCTCTCATTGATGACAACTGGTTGGCTGTAGACACCTAGCTAGTAGCTAGGTGGTGCTTATACAGTGATCATCAGATGAAGCCCATTCTTCAAAGCCAATAGTATCCCGATGCTGCCAGTAATGGGTAAGCAAATACATAGCCCAAACTCAAGCTAGCGATGTCTAGGCTATGGGGTTCAGCATGCACACGTGATGAGGGCTCACCATAAATATATGATCAAATAATGTTATTATAAAGGAAATAGGCTGAATATATGTATATGCTAGCATGACTTGATGCAGTTATGTTCAATAATAAGGCTGGGTATTGGCAAGAACCTCACGATATGATTCGATTTTGATACTAATGGGTCACAATACGATTCGATTTCAATACAATACTTCACATAATATCGATATTATATACATTATATGACTGAAATTCACAAAGAATTCACATTATACAATGTATCTTCTGAGTATTGAGACTATGACCATGTGCATGATATGGTTTAAGGGACAAATTGCCATGAGTCAAAAACTGATTTTAACATTCCAATCTTTATTTAAGTTAAACAATGTGAACAATACACACTTATGTGTGCTGTAGTGCATTGGAATAAATGTTCACATACACACTTTGTGTTTTAGCAGGACATTTTAAACAAAATGCACAACTGGTTCAGTTATTTTGTACCTTGAATTATAAAATGTGACTTAGACTCTCTCTATATGCCATTGAAAATGTTACAGTGTCTTTGAAAATAGGTTAGTGCAAATGAAACACACACAACATGCCTTGGAAAATAGTGCAAATGATGAAGTTATTTTTAACCACTCATTTTTAACCACTCAAAACAAAAGTCACATAAGACTGCAGTGCAGAACATGGTAAAGACCAGTGAAACTAAAATTGTACTCTTTCCGCTGACTCAAGCAATACAACGATGGTTTTCTTCACCTCGGCATATAGCTTTGGGACTGACTACACAGTCATGTATGGCGTAGCATACCAAGTTCAAAACCCACATTTTCCACAGATGAAGGCCATGGCCAGTTTTGGCTGTTTGGGATCCACAAATTTAGCCACTGGCTGTCGGAAAACATCCACAAGGTGCCTAGTCAGGTGAGCGTGTAAGTTGTAAGTTGTGTCGTGTTACCAGAGTATTTCAATACCGAATGGCAAAGCTTACAGAAGGCATTGTTTTTATCAATGGTATTTATGGTTTTGAACCCAAAATGCACCCAAACACTAGAGACTAGTGACTAGCCTTGAGACTAGAGCCAGCGCCTGGCTGGCTTTATGGCATCCGCCATTGCTAATTGTCAGGGTGGTTCAATGGGGTTTCCGTACTACTCAAAGTAGTTGTGAAATAATCGCTAGAGTGACACCCACAGGCACGGAGTTCTTGATAAAAGAAAAACAAAATCTGCTCTGGTTTTATAACAGTAAAATAACATAAAATTGATACCTAGATTTAAATAATCAATACCAAATTGGAAATATATATATATATACATATATATTGGTGTATCAATTTTTTTTACCCAGCCCAATTCAATAAAATGCTTTATTTATAGTAGTCATTTTATTGGCATTTTTCAAAACATTTTAGGCGCTTAATTTCAACTCTACTCAAATAGCCTTCTCTTGAGTTTAAATTACTCACATGCTTAAACTTCACATACTTGCTAGCTAAAATGTATTTAGTTTCCTAAACCTTTGCTCTGAACAATGCAAACCAGTCTCTACCTCAACTGATTTAACATGGTTCTCCTAAACACATTCACTTCTGAAGCCTGTTCTGGATGTTGGAGACTCCCCTGCTTGTCTGCCACCACACCCCCATGCACATGCAGTCCTGTGTACATGAGTGTAACTTGAGAGGGGGAAAAAGACACCTGGTCACATGACAAACCGATTCCTTCCCTATCTTCACTGATCCAACTTTCAATGCAGAAATGCTGCAAGATTCCCTTGTCAAGTCACTTAAAACATGAAATATGGAGAAGAGATTTCTGTAATGCCAGGTGAGGTCAGACTCCATCTCTACCCAAACAGACACCTCACTGGCACAACATGGTGGATGATGCAGGCTAGTTCCAATTTTTGACAGGTAGTCTACAAATGTGGGCAGAATATAACTACTGTGAAACTGTGAGCACTTTGAAAGTATGTCATAGATACCAGGCTATGTCAATACATCAAATCTAATTGGACAAACAGGTCTACTTTAGTTTTGCTGCTTAATTTAGTAACAGAGATATACAGGTAACTGAAAATAAAGGAAACATTTGAGTAAATTAAGGGTTCTGTTATAATGTAGGGTGCATTTTCCTGGCATGGTTTAGGTCCACTCAACCCAAGGTAAATGCCAATAAATACAAAGCCAGTCTGAGTGATCACCATCCCATGGTGAAGCATTTCCATCCTGGTGGGAGTGGTCTCCTCCAGGATGACTGTAACCCCATCCGCAGGGCACGAGTGGTTTGATCGCGGCCATCTCTGTCACCAGGTCTCAACCCAATTGAACACTTGTGGGAAATTCTGGAGTGGCACCATCAACAAAACAACAAATTATGGAATTTCTCGTGGAACAATCGTGTTGCATCCCTCTAGAGTTCCAGACACTTTCAGAATCTATGCCAAGGCGTATTGAAGCTCTTCTGGCAGCCCAAGGTGGGCCAACACCCTATAAAGACACTTTATGTTGATGTTTCCTTTATGTTGGCAGCTACCTGTATATGTGTATATGAACTCACAACTAAAGCAATTGCAGTGCTAGTTTTACTTTCTCTGTTGGAGTGTTGGGTTACTGTTCTAATCATTTGATGACTGTGACTGCTTAACGAGTTAATAAGGCCAGCTATTTGGGTTTGCATTTAGTAACAAGGAACCACAGCTGTGAATATGGACATATCATCAATGTCACTAACAACATGGTTTAATATTTGTCTAGCTGATGCCTCCACTAGTTGCTTAGAATTGTCAGCAATGCAAATTATATTAGTTCCAATACCCCAAGAGACAACAAATACATGTGCAATGTATTAGACACTTTCAAAATCTGTTAAACTCGCCATTAAGAAACATAAAAGTACCATTCAAGACTGGACTTCTGACTATGTTAAAAGACAACAGCACGTTTTTCAACAAATTACACTTTGATTTGCTGAATAAAAAACAGAATGCAACCCACTAATGTAAAGGAGATTAACTAATTAGGCTACTATTAATATATAGGGTATCTATCTGATTATGTGTTGCGTGGGTCTTTTTAACAAAAACAAGGCTATATTACAACTGTTTAGGTCCTCCCTGTGTCATTTGGCTTCTGTCACACAACCATTATGGGGTCTGATCTCAACACTTTTGTGTATTACATATGACACTGAAAGTGTGTACCTTATGGTACAAAATAATAATAATAATAATAATAATAAATTAGATATACACACATATCCATGCACCACTGTGATATTTGTGATATCTTAATTCATGATGTGGTTTCATAATATATTTACAATTAATGAAACATTGAAACAATGTCAATATGTGCATTACTTATATTAGAAAAAATATTTTTCTAAACTTATTTCACTCAACAATATCTATTACAAAAAACGTTTAAAAACAGAAATAGTGATTATATAAATACTTGAACTTGACTAAAGCACTTGATTGAAGAGTTTGGATGATACAGTAGGTATAATTAGCTCTCAATCCTAAACCTGCTAGCTCGCGACTTAACTGCTGTAATAAAAGCTCCTCAATGTACCATATTGGAATAAAATTGATATAAAAACTAAATAGCGTCAAACAGTATTTGTCGTTTTAAAAACGTGAGTGCGATATTTGACATATAATAAATCAGGTTCCTATAACTAGCGGTTCATCCATTAAGCTAGTTTGTCTTATTGTTATGTTCACTGTGTGTTACACAAACGTTGTAAAGCTACTTTACATAGCAAGCGAGCTAGCTATTTCTGCTTCAGATTTCCTTTGCATCCTTCTTTATAATTAGATGGTTGCCCGCGAGCTGGACAAAAAAAATCGCAAAAAGGGGGTTATGTAGAAAAAGCTTACCCCTTTCTTCGGATTGTCGCACTTCTTGCGTGGACACTTATATTCCATTTCAGGGGTGGAAATGTCTTTAAAGTGGTAATAACACACTTTCGCATGCTGCTAAATCTCGACCTCTTTTCCATGTGCTCAGAGCACGCGCTTAGTGGAACGTTCTGCATACAGTCAGATACAGTGCGTGACGTCATGGTTTAGCGGCGCTGCCACTGGGGAGCCAAAACTGTAACACTAATCCCTCGGAGCATTAATGATTGAAATGGAATGTCTGTGGCTGTCGCCATTGTTATATTGCTACCCTATTCGACTCTGTTAAAGCTGTATAACCTAGCCACCAACTCTGTATCTTATCGTATCATAGCGCATAATGGTCCCAAATACTGGGTTATAGTTGATCACTCTAGTGAAAAAAAAACCACTTGTCTATATAATGTTTGATATAAACATGGTTATGCTCAGAAAAACATGAAAAAGTCGTTTGCATTATTGTATTAAAAAACGACTTGAGGCAGGTTAAGATTTACGTGAATGTGTGTACATGTTATCTGGGTGATTATGGAGTTATTTTGTTTGTTTGTTAATTATTCGGACAATTAACTGAGGAAGCCTGACAAAATGTCTAATATTAACGTAATTTTCAGTGGCTCTCTCCTGCAGAGCTTGTGTTTAATGCAAATTAGCAAACACTATAAAAATAGGTTGTATATGACCCTTGTTCCATTGAAAACGTTTTGCCCAAAATTAACTATGAGAAAAGAGAAGTGGTGTCGATGGTGTTGACATGATCCCATAGCTGGCTGGCACTGACATGAATGGGGCACTGGATGAGAATCAAACTGATCAAGACAAGAGGAAACCAAGAATACCATTAGAGAGGCTGGAAGGCAATTGTATCCTGATCATGGGGGACTGAAGTGTTAACTTTTGTGAAACCTTCTTCTCCTTATCTTCAGAATGTAGAGACTAAAGAAAGGATAACTGGATTGCAAGCCCAATAGCAGAACATCAGTGGTAACTAGTCCAGTCAATGCAATAAAGATTTTAATAGGCAATATAGGAAATGGGAAATGTGATTGAAGAGGAAGAGTATTTGTCATGCTGGGAAATTGATGTGATCACTGGATGCCTGGATATTCGGTTGTCTTAAGCTACTGGAGGGTAATTAAAGAAATGTAAATTGTAAGTCGCTCTGGATAAGAGCGTCTGCTAAATGCCTGTAATGTAATGTAATGTAATGTAATTGAGGCAAAACTGTAAACCTAAAAAAAAAACATTTCACAGTAAAGTACTTATTCAACTAAGGCTTGCAATGAATCTCTCAGAAAATGTTCTAGTTTCATTCACACTCTGAATGTTTAAAATTACATAGGGTGGAATTATATTATAGGATATGTGTATTTAGGATTATATTATTCAGAATGATAGCAGCTTCTTCAAAATCAAAGATTTGCTTAATATTACATATGCCATTTAGCAGACGCTTTTATCCAAAGCAACTTATAGTAGTGAATGCACACATTTTTCAGTATATGTGGTCCCAACGCGAACCCACAACCTAAGTGTTGTCAGTGCCATGCTCTACCTACCGAGTAGTATTCTTAAAAAAAAAAAAAAAAATTCAAGTGATGTATTTGACTTTGCAGTATCAGGAGGGACTTTAAAACAGCTGTACTATTTTAGACTTGAGTCACATGTAACAAGCCTGTGTTATGCATCTACTGGTCCTGGGGCTCATGTTAACATCAATCGAATCATGAACTCAATCAAGTCCCAGGAGTAAAGTACCATTTTGGCCAAAACCCTGGCTCCCCCTGCCAGGAAGCTTAAACTTGCCCGCAAATGGATCTTTCAGCAAGACAATAATCAATAAAGAAATGGTTAACTGAACAAAAAATTACTGTTTGAAATTGCCATCTGTCCCCAGACTTGATCCTGATCAAAAATGTGTGGTTTGAATTGAAAAGGGCACACCGAAAGTACACTCCACAAGCACAGACCAAAGGATCTGAAGAATCCGGAGACTGAGTTTGACATTGCAAAACATTGACTTTGTTTTCACTGAACCATTTCTATGTTGATTTTGAGGTATTTTGGGGTCATTGTCTGTTTGGTAGGTCCAATTATGGCCAAGTCTCAGATTCCTGGCAGAGGCAATCAGGTTTTTGGTACTTGGTGGAATTCATTATGCCATTGATCTTAATAACACCCCCCTGGACTGCTGGCAGCAAAACAGCCACAAACCATCAATGATCCATCACCACATTTGACAGTAGGTATGAGGTAATTTTCCTTGCATGACAGTTCTTTGGTTTTCCCTATGGTGATGGATTACAAAGGGATTTTGCATGAGTGTTGCCTCATTTTTATACCCTAGTTAAACAGGAAGTGATGGAAGGCCACAATACAGTTCCTTAAGACTGAGATTAACTTATTTAAGTAGAATTTTATTGCAATTTCACTTTCTTTGGTTTGATTTAAAATTTTAAACAGCTCATTTATTTTGCTCATTTTCATCAAGGGTGCCAATAATTCTGGACCTGGCTGTATATTGTTATGCACGACAAATACATATCCTGTCTCTGTCATATACTTTATAGAGGCATTTTCCCACAAAAAGGAAAAAGAATCCTTGAGACACACACCCAAGTTAGTCTGCCCCAGTTAAGGAAGAATGTGACTTATCCTTAAGAATAATGTTTCTTTCCAAAGCTGGGGTATGCAAAAGTAATACTTTACATCTGCCTGCACCCAGTACTGTGCTAGTACAGAAAAGGTAACCTGTCCTGAAGCTTGCATATCAGCAATAAAGAGTAAGATTTACAATCAGGAGAAATTTAGAATGGGTAATTACATACTATTCCCATCGTTTTCCCCCCCAGTTTTTACCACTACTTAAATGGATGAATTAAGCAGTAAGGATAAGTAAAGTTCCAGTTCATGACAGTATGTCCATAGAAAACCTGATGTTGGACAGCCAACATCTAAAAGGCATCCTGAAGACTGCAGGAACATAGTGGATCAGTAAGTACATTGTGAACAAGAGTGGTTCTGATTGAACACTGATGGGTGTTCCCAACTGCAGAAGATGCAAATTTGCAGTCAGTCACCTTGATGGAAACCATACGTACCGTTTGTTACACATCAGTCCGTCTGAGGGCAGAGATCAGGTTAACATTTCATGCGCTGTGGAGTACAACACTGGGATCCAATGGGAATCTTGTGGTTGCAGCATTCTTTACGAACTATAATGTATTTATATTTTATTGCTGGGCAACTGAAATTAAGCAATGAGTCACAGATGTTGTGCATCTTTAACGATTTCAAATGTTTTTACCAAATCTTTAATTCACCAGGCACTATAAAAATGAAATCATTGACATTTCCTGACAAACCTTTAGAAGATCACCTTTGTGTATGAATTTATTCTCGTCAGTCAGGCAGTTTGCATAATCAAGTGCCAGTTTCAAAACCTTTGCACTTAGATGTCCCATGTCCCATAAAAAAAATAAACAGTCCAAGGCAAGGTTCTTAAAGAAATGCATTTATGATTTAGAATCAAAAGAACATATGGCAAACCATACACTATCTGATGAAACCAAGTCTTGTCTGGACATTCAGACATCTGACATCCAAAAATACATTTCTTTGCAAATATGAAATCCTTATGTACAAAAACTTACAAAACAAAGAAAACAAATTCATATTTAAGTTAAGGCTGACAAATATGCAGCCCTGCTTTTGTATATTTTATTAATAAAAATAAATGACTTAAATACAAATAAATCTAATTCACCACCTTTCCTTAAGTTTAACTGAGGCAGTTAACCATTGAAATCGATATCCGATTTCAACAAAGGTTGTGTAGTTGACATTTTATTGAACATTTTTTTGCATTTGCATGCAACATCACAACTATACACAGCAACAATCTTAAATTTGCAAAAAGAAATGTCTAGAGGCTTAATGAAGTCCTTCTGTCATGTAAACTTATACATGAGTGTTCCTCAGCTGTTCAAGCCTTTGTTTTAAATGTTCCCCCTTTCTCCTCAACTGTTCTTTCAATGAAATTAGTCTCTGCTCATCGGTTTGCATGCTGAAAATGCACTCAGTAGCCTTCTTGAGTATTACAACTTTAGGGGCCTTCTCATTGTTCGCCACCTCTGGTATCTCATCCCGCAAAGCAAAGAAACTCAACTTGAGCTCGTTCCTCCTCTGACGCTCCAGCACATTGTGAGTCCTCCTTTTGTCGTTATCCTCTGAGTCAGATGTCCTGGGGCTTGTGCATTTTCGGTTGTTGCTGATTTGCTTGAGCACCCTGCCACTGCTCTCTAGCTTTAGCCTTTTGACGGCAGGCTGCTCGTTCCTTGTGGATGGGTGGGCAGCATAGTTGTGTTGGTGGATGGGCACATGGCATCTCTTTAAAACAAGAGGGCTGTGATGAGATCTGCTGGGGACTCCCGACGCATAGGAATCAGACCTCCTCCCTGCCTGTCTCTTCTCGACTGTGACAACATCAATTTCTTCGTCATCTTCTTCCTCCTCGTCATCGTCATCATCATCGTCCTCCTCCTCTGCATTATGAAAAAAATTTACCATCAACAAAGCTGGACATTTTCAAATGAACAGTGAAAATTGAATATATTGCCATACAATATCCCCCATTGTAGAGAGAAATGTCTGCATTCCCTCTCGCCCGCCCCTTTCCCATCAGCTGATATTTGCTGAACATTGCAGCATTGAACCCTACCCTTCACTAGGCTAGTCTGGTGCCTGGAATATGGGGGCGGGGTTAAAAAAATCTTACGCAATTGCCACTGACATGGTTAGCTGACCCGTTGCAGAATTTAACGCTTTACATCCTTGACATCAAGGACAACACTGCCTGCAGGGTTCACCAAGCAGCGTTAAAATAAGTCAGAAATACAACGAATGGGACAGAAATTTGCCAAGTCAGCATTTCCCCAGTGGTTTCAAATGTACAGGCATTAATGACCGAATTGACAATCAACTTTTTAAAGGCATTAAAAATAATGTTAAAAAAAAAATACTCATCAAGTAATATAAATATTTGACTTAACATACCTGAATCACTACCGCTGCTGCTGCTGCTTCCACTATTTGGTGGGGTGTCCGAAGGCAAAGTCGGAGATGATATTAGCCTGGTGGGTTTGGAGGTTTCGGTTAGTGGGTAAGGAAAGACCACTGAGGGATCTATGCATTCCGACGCTGAGGTGTTGAGGTCTTGCAAGTAGCTGGCATTCAACCGACTCGTGCTGCTGCTCGTTGTGTCACTAATTGAGGACTCTTTTCTAGCAGCCTGAAGTGAAGCGAGTCTCTCTGAAACCACTTTCTCTAGCTTCGCGGCAGCAGAGAAGCCGCTCCACATGCAGTCCTGGATAATGATAGACTTCAGAAAGGACTGGGAGTAGTCCGCATCGCAAATGAAACTCTGGTTGACCACGTCGTCCCCGAGAAACTCGGTGACCATCTCCAGTTGGTCTGCCGTTGAAGGGAAGAGGCTGGAGAGAGAGGGTCGCCGACTCGGGGACAGTGGAGGAGTGGGCAGCAGCTCAAATTTCTTCCAGATGTCCTCGCTTGGAGCCGGCGGCTGAAGCTGGCTACGCTGCTGATGGTAAAAATCCTCATCTTCGTTGTCAAAGTAAAAGTAGGGCTGAATGGAGTCGTAGTCGTAATCGTAGTTTTTACTCGCCAAACTTGAATTCAGCGGCATGGTGACTGCCTGGTGAGAGAACAAATTGAACATTAGCAAACCACCCAATCGAAAATCAAGCTTGTTCGTAGTATGGGTATACACATTATATAAATATGTACAATCTTGATCCAGCTAGCAAACGTTACATATGTATTATCCAATTACTAACTAGCAATGAACTTGGGAATTGACGGTTAAATTAAAAAATTAAAAAAACATATCCGAAGCTACTGGAGCAACTACTACAAATTCCTATTTAAGGTCCAAGGTCTAAGATCATTCAAAGACTGTGCGAGACCAGTGCATGTCAAAGCAGCAGCTGACAGCTTACAAAATAAGCCGGCATTTAGTTTGCTCGCTTGCTAACAATAATGCCCGGGCCATTTAAACATCCATGTCACTAGTTTTAATTAAACGTGCAATTCCCCCCCTTCCAGCATTCATCAGCTGCATAGCTAAATGATTCATTGTGTGAAAGTTAAACAATTGCTGAGAAAAACTGCATTTTAATTAGCAAGCTACAAGTCATGTGTCGGAAAATCAACTAAACGGTCGCTTTGATAAAATATAATAAACTAATGTTAGATCAATTACAAGCCATGATCTTACCGTGTCAGTGACAGAGACGAATGGAAAATTCAATTCGATGAGAAAATGTTTATAAATAATCACACCAATAAGTGCCAAGTGGAAGTAATATTCCAAAGTGGGAGTAGTCTTCCCCAGTGCTGGGTGTAAGTCCTCGCTTTCCTGTGTTGTGTGTCTAGCTACGCAAGCAGCACGTACTCTAGACTGACTGTGAAGACCACTCTACGGCTTTTCATTTGCTGCAAGAATAAGATCATCAGCTCCCGCGGGTTTTAATACTACGGGATTGTTTTTTTTCTGGTCTTGGTTCTATATATCCGTCCGCCGTTTTTCCCGCCAAATGAATATTGTGTGGTAAAGCAAATTTGTAGATATAGTATTCTTGTTGTTTTATATCACCTTCAATGTAGTGTATGGCTTCGATTGATACCTCTGAATTTTACATTTAGCTGAGAAAAACATGGAACTGCATACGATTGGACTATTTTTACGCGGAGGGCTACTAGTTGTGCTTTGAGTGGGAGGGGCCGTAGTAACAGTTGTACATTGACTGGGGTAAAAACAGAGCACCAGTATTTACAATGATCCTTTCTGCTTGTAGCGTAGCATTGAGGTTGTAAGTTTGCTGTTAAATGTTGCTGACCTCGCACATATATGTATGTGATGCTGTTAGTGAAATGTAAATTGTGTTAAAGTGTTACCGTTTCAGTTTCATTGTGGTATATATTGTTCATATGTAAGTTAACGTTATAACGTTAATAACTAGACATCTAAATTACTCATAACGTGATTTGTCCGAAAATTTGAGCTCACGCATGATCTAATATTACATATTATTTAGCTAATGTTAGCTACCTAAGCTACTGACTCAGCTGATTAGATGTATGATACACAAGATATGTCTACTTAGGCTAGTAAACGTTAGATAGTTCAACTCTGACGTTAACTAACGTTATTGCCATTCGCATTCAATACGAGTCGAGTGAATTAATTTTAGGACTTGATTCACCGAATCGTCGGATGTTTTTCCAAAAACATACAATAATTTACATAATATTTAATAATTCATATTATGGGATATGGATTTCGCCTTTCATGAAACCGCAGTCGCATGTAAAAAAGTTTTTAAAATATTGTTTTAAATTTCAAATTACATACTACCACATGGAAGTTTAATCGTTTTTGGAAGCTTGGAAAGAATGGACAAGGGAATTGTGTGCCTTTTGTGTTCTTGTGAGTTATCCATTCTTGACAGCCGTCAAAATCCCAGACTGAGTTGTATGCAGTTAGTATTTCAGCTTTGCTTCATTCATCAAATCAAATGAAGGGACAGAGCCACAGTCATAAACTGGTGTATTGCGCCCTCTGCTGTTTGATAGGAAACACTTAAGGTAGTCCCCGCAGAGCCATAGTCAAGGGTCAGTATGCCAAAGTTCAATATTTCTGTATGTTTGATCACTCCAAAGACCTAGAACACATGATTTACAAACTTAGATGTCGAATATATACACATCAAAGCTCTGATTCAAGTCAATCACAGCTTCTCCCATAATGTTATCTGCACTCCCTCTAACTCCTTGAATTATTTTCTGCAGCAACAAATTGTCAGTGGATTTCCAGCCACTGGGGCTTCCCAAGCAGCACCCTCATGTGGGGAAGAGTGTGAGACGACCAAACAGAGCTTCTGTAATACTTGGGAATTTCCCCAGGACTGTTCCTCCCAAATCCTGTACAGATGAACATTTCTTAGCAAATGACATCACTTTATCAGTTATAAAACTGGAAGTTGAGGAAATTTACAACAATGATCTCTTATCAGTCATTTTCGGTATGCTACTAATAAATAACCTTTTTTTATTCTCAGCTGCTGTGTTAATTGTGAAGTTGACTTGCATGCTGTCGTTATTTACCCTGACACTTTCAGGTGTTTGGCGGTACAAACAATGCAAACGTTACCAACGCAACGCTGGTCTTGTGCTACTGTAACAGGCTTGTGATTCTAAGCACTGACATTATGTGGCTGAGGACATTAAATGCAGAGTGTGTCGACCACAGAGTCAGAACCAGAGATGTGAGTTAAAATCCCAGATAGGACATGACTGTCATCCGGGGTGACCAAGAGCAACCCAAGTCTGTGTTGTTGCACAGAGTAGACACAAGTCTGTGGTGGCAGTGTGAGGGAGCAGGTGCGGATGTGTCAGGGCGCAAATCGAGACATCTCAAAGCAGACAGGCTCGCTGGGGTGAGTGGGAGTTCAGGTTGGGAGAGGAGGATGCGTGCTCCAGGCGCAGGCAGACCAGGTGGCTGTGGACGACTCAGAAATGGCCGTGGCGTTCAAAGGCAGGTGGGTAAAGGAAACGCCCTGAGGGAAGAGCCAGGACGCAGCCACCCCCAGATGGCGGAGTATCAGGTAAGCAGGTGGACCTGACGAATGGTGTCCTCGCGACCTCCAGCAGATGAGCAGAGAGGGGAGACGGCACTGAATCTCTTCGGGGAGCTTTGATTGCTGAGGTGTTCCCTTAGGTGTGTGGAATCAAAATAAGACAAACTGGCTGGAGGTGTCATTTGGTTTCTGAACCGTCAAACTACACAATTATGCATCTCCCAAGAGCCACAGAATAAGGTATGTCTTGAAGTCCAGCGTTCAGTTAAGAAATTGTCCTTCCTATATTTTCAGTATCCTAACGGCTGTCCCGCCAAGATGCCAATCTTTTAATTTGACAGACAGTATATTGCAATGAAGAGAGTACGGATGGGCTGTGAGCCATTATCTGCTGTAATCCACAGGTCGAATTCTGTTATTTCCAAACAGTGGGAATGTGGGACTAACTGTCCAAACAAAAAGCACTTAAATGTGGCTTTAGATCTGTGTCATCAGCAATTATCAGGGGGTAACAGTGCTAGGTGCCTTTGTTCCACTGGGCCTGTGATTAAATGCAGGAGGTTGTGGGCATAAATCCACACTGGGACACTGATATTATACCTTTGAGGTAGGAACCTAAACTTAAATGCTCCAGCAAATGCACAGTTATATCCGTTGTTAGTCTGGATAATGCAGGGCATCTATGAACCTAATATACTAGGTCATTGCATGGTTGTTAGTTCACGCCATGTGTCTGATTACAATGATCAGATTCCATTTTGTGTGTAACGCCAGGAAAAACCCATGGGCCATGCTAATAGTCCCTTGTGTTCTACATGTTGGCAGGAGAGGCCTCATCACCAAATGTCCCTCGGTGTTCCTTTTTATGGTGGTTAATCTGCAGAGGGCTGTGGAGAGAGGTCAAAAGTATTTATTTCAGCTCACTTACACATCTATGCTAGCCAAAATCCGTCTTCAATATTGTATCTGTGGACTTCTGTGCAGACAGTAAACTTTTTTTGTAGGTAGAAGCATTTGGGGAATGGGGGGAATCAGGGCTCATATTGCTGAAAGTATTGGGGTGTCAAATATCTGAACTTCATCCTTGATTGATTCTTATCAATTTTATATCAAACCAATGATATTACCCCAGGGACCTGGTTAAATAACGTCATACACCCTCACACAGTGTTCAGAGACCTGACGAATATCCTTTATGGGTGGAATTCAATACTCATGTTTACCCGGTCAATCAATCTCACTCTGATAATCTCTCCAATATCTTAAAATAACATTGCTGTGTCAATTTACAGTATGTTTCAGCCTTGCAACTACAGTAAAAGAAGCCCTACTAGCATGCTGTGTTTCTCCAGTGTCAACAGACTCAGAATAAACTGGTGTCATGTTTCAATTGGAGGCCTTGTGTCTGAGGTGGGAGACCGGAAGAGAGAGGGCCAATAGGCCCACAGTTGTCCAATGCACCAATGCACCAATTTTACTATTGAGGTGGCGATAGTTGGAAATGACCAAAGTGACTAAATGGGCAAACATGTTGTGCTTTGCATGGGCAATGGCATCCCTGCCATTAGAATCAGTGACTTCTGTGAGTCTTTGTGCTGTTTGTAGTGTTAACAGGGTTCATATGGAGAGTTGTTTGTTGTTTGTTGTCTGTAATTTGTAGTCTCACTTTGGGCCCTTGTCTCATACTGCCACCTACAGTGTAATTCTGTCCTTCATCTCTGTTGTCCCTTTGCATCTCTGTTGCGCCCAATTTCAAATGTCCAATAATATTTGCAGACCTGTGCAAAACTGCCAGGTTAGGTGACTGGCTGTGGAAGGTGGATACCACCAATGCTACCATACGACCTGGACAAAGAAGAAATGATTTGCTTGTCAGTCACATTTGTGTTCCCAGACATTGTTCCGATATCAGCTTGTGCAAATCCAGACTGATGAACTTGAATTTGGTTAAATTTGCTTGAATTCCAGAACCCATTCATTCGATGGATTGCTTAAGGCATGTGCCACTGACACTTAGACTTTTTATCTCCTTCTTTTCACAAGAAATGGACCTGTGCTAAACACACCTACCAAGGGCACAATGTTTTCAATTCAGCCCACACAGGTGTAGATTACCTGTGAGAACAAAGTTCGATTCTAAGGCGCCGTGCCTTGCAATCATCCTTACATATTTCAATTCAATATTTACACTGTCACTCAACAATAGATTACATTTTACAATCTTGCAAAACCATATAGGTTTATGTATTTGCGTAGTACATTTTCATGAATGGAGCTGCTGTAGCAGAGAGGTAATTCAAGCAGATCCCTAACTGGGCTTGTCACCAGACGCATTTCTGTGCTGCAGAGACTGGGCACAATTGTAATGTGATAGCTTTGTTCACAGGGGATTCATGCAGCAGTTCTGGATAGATTTCAGTGCTCATCATGGTACAATGCCAGAAGGCCAAAGGCTATTTGCTTTGTAAGGCTTTAAGACCAAATAGTTTGGTTTTAAATATTACATGCCACAGTCTTCTATGGCCAGTTGACCTAAGCCCACAAGTATTGACTATGTATTTGAGTAAGAAGTCAAAAACTAAATAGTAGAAGTAAGGTGTGTTAGCTTTATATATTTAGAGGCCATTGTCCAATAGCTTGCCTTTTTCAACCTGGTGACCCGATTGTCCCTGACTGCTCCACAACTATAGAATTAAAAACATCTTGTCAAGTTTTTCTATTGAAAACCGGGGTTATGAGATATGTCTTATTTAAGTAATTCCACAAATGTACCACCATGTTGATGGTAGTTTGGCTCTTTTGCACTATGGTATTACAGGTGGCTCTCAGAAGTAGGCTTTTATTCTCATTTCATCTCTTTGGATCAATCATGGTGATTAATGGTGAGGGTTATATATAATGTAGAGTTTGAAACAGGATTTGAAAGGACCTCATTGCCCCATATTTATTCTAATGTGTTTCTGCATAGGAACATTTTACAATACCAAACCACCAAACAGTGAAATGGCAAGATATAAACAAGAACTGCACAGCATTCTCTTGCCTGAAATTTACGCAATTAAGTCTTTTGCACAGGTGTTCTCACTCAATTAATGACGGTTAATTGCTGGCCACACTGTTTATAGCCAAAGAGAGAATGTAGAGAGGTGGTGGATAACAGCAAAAGGTACACCATTCAAGAGTGTATTTAAAAAAATGCTCCCTCACTCCCTTCTTCCCACAGCAACAGTGAACTCTAATCACTGAGAAGTTATCAGTACTTACATCAGGGGTGGCTGTTACCTACGCTCTCTCCTTGATCAAACAGGATAGGCAGGACAGATAGAGCACAGAATTGAACTGATGCTAAAGGGCTAGAAGTTAGGCTTGTCCTTGCAGTTCAGGTTCAGGGGATACATAGAGACCTTAACCCTGCTGCGCTGGGTTTCTCTGTGGTGGAAGCTGTTCAGCCTTAAACTGTTTCATCTCTTTAGGATGAAGGGAACCGCAATCATTGACAAATTGGATGCCAAACAATGTAATTTTTTGTTCCCCTCCTCCAGGCCGCCCAGTCAACACACAGAGCCAGACGCGGCTACGTTATCAGTGCCGCGGCTGACATTTGGTCAACAGTGTGACAGGGCGCTCTGACCGCAGGGATTGGGAAACTGTAACCACATAAAAGAGGTGGAAATGCATGGGCGTCATGGGCACAACAGTCCGTTTGAGAGTTGACTCCCAATCCTTGCACCTGTTGGCTGCTCTTCATAGAAAGGGGTCATCTGATGAGTCATGGCATATCAAGTCCAGGTTTTGGAGCAATAGAATTGGTGGAGTTTAGCCTGCACTCAATCAATAATTTGTTAAAGGGATATTCCACCCAAAAATCTAAACGTCCTAATTTACTTGATTTTATTGATGTATGTTTTATTTTTACTGATTTAACTACTTAAATTGGGTGTTAAGCATGCATAAGCACTGCTTTTAAACAACATTTATTTCAAAGAACTACTAGTATTTTACATTTGTCGCAAAGATCTTTCCTATGAAATATTCAAGTAATAGTGATATACTAAATATACTATACTATAATAAATATTTAACTATTAATTTCATATAGGAATTTCTTAAAATAAGTCCAAATTGCTACCATACAATTTCAATAGTAAATGTATTTTAATGTATTTTAAAATAAAGCACTACTCTCAATGTATGCTGCTACTCCTGTAAATTATTTTGACATCATCAGAATTATTAAGATTTCCACAGGAGGGTGCAATTTCTGGCTATATCAAGCTGCTTTCCATTAACTCATGAAATTGCAATATCAAATGGAATATTTCCCCAGCTGATTAAAGTTATTTAGAACCCACAAATCACATCATAATCATCATTATCATTAACTTGAGTGTATGATATTTATGCGCATTGTCACCTAGTCAGAAAGGACTTAAAGATTTTATATGATGTGAAAAATATATTTCCAAAAAAGTAATTAGGAAATAAGGAATTACCGGGTCATGATCAGGGTTGGAAATTCATAAATCTGGAGAATCCATGAGACCTGACCAAATTCAACTGGTTTATTCTGCTGGTCTTTCTCTGGTCTTTTTACTTTTTTGAGCATTTTAATGACCTCAAAGGGGAGCTTCTAATGCTAATGGTTGTCCTCATGATAGCGAATGCCCTAAATCCTCATTACTGGACGAGTCAACCCTTTCTCTGTCTAACTCTTATGTTCTCTTGGCAACATTAAATATTATACATTTATAAAAGTAGGAGATTTTGCATTTTTGTTTTTTCCAGTTACAAATAACAGTTACTCTAAGCACAATGGTCATGAACTCACACAAATGTTACACAAGTCATCATCAACACAACAGGTGCACTATAGGGATTGATGCATTTATAGAGATCGTGTGTATTAGGCATTGAATTGGAAACATCAGATTTGCAATGAATCATAGTCAATTACTGTATATTGCAAGTAATAAATACAAACATGAAATACAAAATATGCATTTATATTACAGATATACATGTTTGTATTCTTAAAACAGGAAAACCATTGCCAAAAGTAATACTGAATTTTTAAAAAGGTAAACATTACTCATTCAATAGGGAGCATACAAATATAGTAATGCATATTTAATGTGTTCATTGTATGCTATGGTCTGTAACAACACAATAACTGCATTCATCCTTTACAAGTGTTGATAGAACGTAAGTCATAAGTTAATTCTTATATCTTAGTCAGAATTACAGTGGATTAAATAAATCCATAATTAATATATGTTTTCTAGCCTAAAGCGAGGCATTAATACCCGGCGGACTGCAGTTTCACAACTAATGGTGATCACATTTAAAAGCGTCACCAGAAAGAGCCAGACGTGATGTCCTTGAGGGATTCGGTCACAAACGTATGGATCCATCTTCTGCAATGCAGACTGGGAAATGCTATTGGTTTGGGATGTGTTATAGGATGTTCAGTGTCTGTACATCTTCAAACCAATCCAAATGCAACACAAAGCATACCAGCCAATTGTTGTCTTTTAACAACACTAACCTCCAATGAACCCCGATTAAATAATACAGGAAATGTGTAAGTACACAAGCTAAGGGTTTTCAGGTATCTCTTATTTAATATTAATTTGTAAGGAATTGTCCAGGTACTGAGTTGTCATTGCCTAATGACCACATTTTAATCTTTGCCTTTTGAAAAGCACATAAATGTGCAGTTTGAATACAATCTTTCCCCACCTGGTCCTCGCACATTTAACACCCTGAACACACAGCAGGGTGGAATGTTGGTAGACTCAGTATCCAACGGGAAAAGCAAAATAAGCACTTTTCACACTATGACATCCATCTCTATTGAATTCGATAAGGCTTTCATTTTGTTTATATTAGGGGAGCCTGTATTTCTAAGAAGGTTTTTAGAAATATACTTTGGAAAGTCAATATATTGTTATTTTCATGTCATTTTACCATTGTTCACCTTTTCAAAAATACAGTGAACTGTAGTAACATTAAATCATTATACACATTGTCTTATTGTCATGTCATCCATCACTGGAGAATTTGCTATATATTGAACAAATTAGTCATACAAATGTAGCTATGTTAAAGTACTTTTCCCATTTCCAGTATTGACAATACATTTACATTTTAAGCATTTAGCGGACACTCTTATCCAGAGTGACTTGCAAGATGTGCATTAATACATGGTAGGAACAATCATGGTTCACACAAGAGATCAGAGTGTAAATATTGAGTGTAAATGTTGTTGCTTGATTATTATGCCATGGTCATGAATCCAGAGCAAAATTAGATGGAAACGTCACCAAGCTACAAGGTCGGGTCAATTCCACCAATTAAATTCCTTAATTCCATTTTTGAGTACTTTCAACAAACACAATTCCAATTCAATATTCTCCCCACAAGAATTGATCAAATCCCTTAATTCTGAGGATTTCTAAATCATTGCAATTATTTTAATTGTAGGGCAAATAAGTTGTTTTTGGAATCAACACAAATTTTTATGTTATTTGGTATGATCAAACATTACTTATTTAATCTAGTTTTACTGTTAAAATGTTATATTTCTAAAAAGGGAAGTTATATAATTTTGAAATGATTATTACTCTGTTATGGTGAATGTGTTATTGCCTCTTTACAAAAAACTATACACAATGTTATTCTTTCATTACACCCGATAAACAATTCCAATTCATATCATATTCCAAAGATTCCAATTTTGATTAAAGATTCTTGTAATTCCAATTCATAATCAATTCCCCACTAGATGAGATTTGAATTGGAACTGTCCCAAGAATTACAATTTAATTTGGAATTTACCCCAATTCTGCCATGTTATGCTATTCCAAAGGCTGTCACAACTCCATAAGATACATACTTAAGGCCAGAGTCTTAAATTCATAGATCCAGAATCTAAATACAGGATGGAAATTGATCAGATTTTCCCTTCACATTTGCATCACTGGATAATGTCCACAAGGTGGCATCTACAGCTAGGAAATGTCTATGAATAATGGGCAAGAAAGGCAGGTGAAAACAGCTGGAGCTCATTTCCAGCAGCAGTTCCTTGATGGACACTGATAATTCAATCAATCACTAAAATTACATTGTTACAATTTGGATTCCAATACATTTGGTTTGGAATGCAGTCATTGTCATACTCTGTTGCAGGTTAATGAACAGGATGAGTTTATTAAAAGAGTAATGCTGTCTTGATGAAAGTGTTAGTTACATTTAGCAGACACTCTTATCCAGAAATACCTTTTTATTTTTTCTACATACAATATTTTAACATTTTTTTACATTTTAAGCATTTAGCAGACGCTCTTATCAAGAGCGACTTACAAGATGTTCTTGTCCAGAGCGACTTACAATTCATTTTATACAGCTGGATATTTGCTGAAATAAATATCTCGCCTAAGTGTGTAACAGGACTGCCACACCAGGACATCAAATCAAATGTCCTGTTCCGTTCAATTATCTATGATTCTATAAAAACAAATACAGAATTAGGATTTTACACACATACTCTCATCCAGTAGGAGCAGGTTGTAAAAGAAATGACAAAGTATGTTTCCAAATTTGATCATTTATAGACTATGGATACAGTGTATTTTTCCTTTAAATCATTATTCACCTTAATAATACACAATTCAACATACAATTGTTAAAATCTATGTATCCCTTTCTTTTCCCAGCTTCTAAATGCATCATATTGGGCTTGAAGTCTGGACCCATAGAGATCTTTCTTTCATTTTTCATTATTATTATTTTTTTTTTTTTTGTTGCTTATCCTCCCCCAAGTTTTCAGTGTATTCTTGATACAGTAACTGTTAACATTTTCACAGTGTGTAGTCATATTTTTTTGATTAGTGTTGTTAAGGAGTAATCAGATTGAGCAGGTTCCATTTCTCTCCATTTGACTTTCCCTTTACTGCTCATCCATATTACACTGGTCCACATGGAATGGAGAAGCCACCCTTTTCTTTCGATTTTTTTCATTGTTTCATTGTCTCATGTTTCTTTCCCATTCCAAGTAAATGTATTTAATAGTTTCAGTTTTTTCCATTCCTTGAATGTAGTTATTGTTAAATAAGTTGGTAAAGTTTTATAGTATTTCAAATAAATAAAAAACTAGTTTGTTTAACTGTTAATTTTTAAAGTGTGATAAAGGTAATAATCTCCATCTATTGAGCTCTTATTTCAATTGATTTACTAGAATTCCATAGTTGTATTGATATAATGAGGCTACATTTTTTGGTATGTGTACAATACAGATTATATTTCAAATAGTTGTTTATTGAACGATTTGCCTCAGAGTGAGGTGAAATACAGAACATCCACAAAACAGCCTTGTATGATAGAGCAGATATGTGACAAATCCCCCATCAGTTCATATGTGAATATGTCTCACCCCCCTCTCAAAAAACTACCAAACTGAATGGAAGTGAGAAATATATAAAATTTTCGAATTACACTACCATCTAGGTGTGTTTTCGCTACCATCCTCCCCAAACTAAGACTGGTCTAAAAACAGGATATATTGTTAGTTATTTTTATATGTGGTACCTTTTGGTTTGAGCTCATTGTAATAGGTTATCCATCTCAAGCAGGAGAGTGAGTTATGAGCAATGTTCAGACCCCAGATGAGAACAGAGCAGGAAATGGGAAACCGACCAGCAGTTCCAGTTCATATGAAACAGAGAGGAGAGTCAACTGTAAGGTCAGTTATAAGAAGTCAGTTATAGGAAGCCTTGTTGTTCGTGAGTGATTGTGAAGCAAGGTTGGGGCACTGTTGGTTGATACAATCAGTGCACATCTGTTGAATTTGGTAGAGATGTAGAGCTGATTATACAGAGCATACTCATACTAATTGATTCAATTATAGACTGGGAGGTGAAATCAGCTGGGACCTAATTGTTGAAAGTGTGGACACCTGGTCACTGAAAGTAAACCGCATGTGGAAAGTGAAGAGTTCAATGACAGAGCAATTGGCAATGAGGCAAACCTGCATTGTGTTAAAACAAGTTTAAGGGGAAAAAGATGGTAGAACTTACACACATTTTCAAAACATGGTCATGCGATTGACTGTGACAAAAGCCAGCATACACAGGGGGTCCCCAAGACCAAGGTTGTGAAACACTGCTTTACAGTGCATACAAGGTTTGTGGTTATAATCAGGTATAATCAACTGTGAGTCAATTTACAGTAGATTTAGGACTTAATTCATTTTATTCCAGACTTCCAGTCTAAGTACTTTCCTGGGGTGGATTTTATGTTTTCTTGAGAAAAATGTATTTGGTGTGTTGACAGGTCAATGTGTTTATGCATGTACATTTTGAAGGTATGGAAATGTAAACCAAAAATTGCAGTTTTCCATGTGACAATATGGTATTCTGTAGAATACGGATGATGCTGATGCAAATGTTCAATGCAATTAATCTGAGAATAACACAAGCATTGTTTAATTTCAGGGGAAATAGCAAAGATAAATAATTTAGCCTTTCTTACTAAGATACGGTTTGTTACGTTTTAGTTTAATTTTACAATAAAAAAATAGATCCACAATGCACCCTTGATACATGACATCACATTAACATGGCATACCACGGTGCTGTGTTAGGTGTCACACAAGACAAATCCGAGGACGCACAGATCAAGAGGGAGACATGGGATCCGCTCCAAAACCCGCCCGGCACCCGCCGGGTTTGGCCCAGATAGGCGTGGCTTCTATTCCATTTTTAAACGGTACACGCCGTAGCGCTTGCTGGTTGTGTCTCCCTAAAACCTCGGCAAGAACGGCGAGAAACGTCATAAACACAACAAAAAACATCGCGCCAGCATGGGCAACAGCGGAGATGAGCAAAACACAGATTAATGTCCTCCATACCTAAAATCATACTAATTTTCCTCATGTGGCTCAGTTGGTAGAGCACAGCGTTGTGGGTTCAAGCCCCACTGGGGCCACATACACTGAAAATGTATACATTCACTACTGTAAGTCGCTTTGGATAAAAGCGTCTGCTAAATGGCGTATATTATTATATTATTATTATCTGGTATTGCCCATGCTGGCATTTATGCTAAATTGTATTGCCTGGTGTTGAATTAAATGCCAGCCAGCCAAATGCAAACCGCCAAATACTTTAAAAAATAACCTTTACTAGCCTACTTTTCTACTAAAGTAGGCTATACTGATGGGAGACAAGTATGTGCAAGGCTTCTCATCCCTTTAAAGGCACATATATAACAGCCATCATATCATTATTTCTTTTCAACTGACGGACATTTACTTAACATACAGAGCTACCAGTATGGTAATGGAAAGATGTTGATTCCGGGAGGGATATCTCATTGTCAACGAGGAGAGTTACCACCGCTTTTGCCCCGTTGTCCGACATTGTTACTAGTTTTATCAGCTGACGGAGGTTCAACGTACTTGCTGCCGCCGGCTGGCAGGCTTCGCTCCATTGGACCCATTGATAACGTACGAAACAACTTGAAAATTATGCTGCGTTCACGTGCTCCTCGGAAACGCGTTCTTCCGATGAGTAATTTCGGGAGTAGTCTACCCTACAAGTGGTGCGTATTCGAGTGACTGGGGTGACTGAGAGAACATGGAAATTTGAGGTCCACAAGACATAGATTTTCAGATGTCTCGTTATTATGTAGGCTACAGATTAGGTAGGCTAATTGAATATATCTTGTTCTCAGCGATATCGAGGAACAAAGTGTATGCACATAATCATGTATTCACGAAAACACAGACGCTTCTTTTCAGAAGGTCACGGATTAAACAGGAACGATGAAGGGACAGACTGTATTCGAGCGCCCCAATGGTGACGTCAATTACAGCGTGGTTTTAATTTACCGAACCCCACGTGTTGTTAAGCGAAGGAAGCTGATTCAAGTAGGCTACTCGTACACATGGGATTGTATGCTGCAGAGTATCAAGGCGAAGTGCTGGGAACCACTACTAGTGCTGTCCTCGCAATCGCTTCACGTCTGCATTCAGCATTTCTTAAAATAACCCTTTACGCAAAATCGCTTCTTATTATTTTATTTATTTATTTTCCCTCCACCGATGGACAATGGAGAAAAGTTAAGCAGGAAATTCTGGTAACCATCCTCTTTTCGCCTTGGGTGGATCATTGTTTTTTTTGTTGTTGTTTTGGAGAAGGCAGTGACAGATCTTGTTGGACTAGAAAACGCCCACCACATCAGTAAGGTTATCTTCTTAAAGTCTTATGCCCCTTCGTTCCCGATCACAAGCAGCTGATGTAGCTACACTATGCTGTCATCCAGGCGATATTATGATGATATCCCCAGCGCTCACAACCTACTGGTCTCTCGTCCGTTTTATGGTTCCATTGGCAATCACCAATATAGCCAGAGACCTTGGAGAGCAGGCAAGTAGGCTATCCTTTTTTTGTTTATTGCGTATGCCAATTCGATTTTTTAATTGCATATAGATGGAAAAATGGCGCGAAGGATGGAATGTGTTTAGGAAGAAAACGGCACCTTCATGTTTCGCAATGGTATTTAAGTGATTTGTATTCAAATATAGCTGGCACCATCACACCCCCATATAACAAGAGTTTACATAACCGGTAAGATGCACAACTTTTAATTGCATAGGACTGAATTGAAAACCACATCTATACATTACATTCGTTATGAATAAGGCTCAAATATGCAGGGGCCGTGTACCAATATAAAGAACCTGATAAAACTGACGACCAGGGCTGGTCTGGTAGAGACGGGTTTCAAACCACTTCCTTGACAGGCAGCGCCCAACATATCGTACCAACCAGAGTATGGTGTCCATTTTTCTTATTTAGTTATTTAAAAACATTTTGAGCATCAAAAATGTTAATTTTTAAGAACGTGAGTTAAAAAAAATCATTTGAATCATTTGTTTTAAAAATCTAAAGAATTTCTTCAGCACTCATTTAGTCCCAGCTCAATTTGAGTATCTCTGAATGTTGCTACAGAGGTCACAAGTTATTTATTTGTATTTTGTGGATGAATACTTCCAAGTGGTGGATATAATAAGATATTATATTAATAAATAATAAAGCTCTTGCCTTAACAACACAATTGAATATTATTAGTAGCTAGCAATTGTGTTGTAGATACATTTTCTAAATCAGCTGATCTTAACAGGACACATGTTACTTTAGATGTGTATGATACAACAATGATGATACAAAAACCTTAAGATAAAAATATTGTAGCGATCCAGTGGGGTTGCTCATTAAAATGTGCGCGCGGGGCATTATGGGGGAACGATGTTGCATGTTTGTTTGTTCCTCCTGTGCAATTTAGTTAATTGTATTGTTAACCGTTGTTATAGGCTATGTGTTACTGTAATCTTGTTTATGTGTTAGCTGGCTGGTCGCGGTGTGCTAAATGTCGAAGCCACTGCGACCAGTACACCTATACTGTATAGTGTGGTTCCATATAATTCAGGGTAAAAGTGTTTGTCATCGAGCAAGTGTTTATTTGACTGAGTTTACTTCCTGGTTGTTGTGCTGACTAGTGAAGAAGTTTAATGGTCTGGCGTGTCCTTTTCAGGACGCGTGTGTACCAGCAAAGGTTTGCTAGATATTATCCGGAGTTGTGCGGTGTATGGAACACGGATAATTATGGCCTTTTTATAAATTGGCTACTCGTGTAGCCGTTTGCAACGCAGCAGGACCCTGTGTATTGGTTAATTGAAATATCACATATCAAATGTAGCCTATGCATCAATAGCCTATATCAAAAACATTTATCATAAGGGTGCGAAAAAACTCTCAGCACTCTTTTTAATCACTGCTGTTTTCCCTGTTATATCTGCACTGGTTGTGAAAGCTATTGCCATCGCTGTGGGGTATCAGTAAGAATATGCATGAGCCTAGGCATCCAGTTTGTGAATTTTAATGGTAGCACATTAACATAAGGGGAAGACGAGAACAGGCCATTCAGCCCAACACTGCTCGTCCATTCCTACCACTAATCTGCTCACAATGCTTAGTTTACCCAAAGGCTAGTCTAACACTGGATCGAGCCTGGCCTTGAATACCCCTAGTGCAGGGGTCGGCAACCCATAACACTCAAAGAGCCATTTGGACCCGGTTTCCACGGAAAAGAAAACACTGGGAGCATTTTCTGTCCAGGCAAGCTAATTCTTGCATTTTCTGTCAACGGGGGTGCTATGCCAAAAAAAATCAATTTTGCGCCCGATTCAATTGGATACTTATTATTTATTTTCCCAAGCCACGCGGAGCCGCAACATAAGGCTGAAAAAATATTTCCGACCCCTGCCCTAGTGTCTCAGCCTCCACTACATGTCCAGGCAAGCTATTCCACGCATTGATCACTCTGTTGAAAAATATTTCAGTGTCCGTTCCCTTTGTCAGTTTCCATTTATGCCCCCTCGTTCTGCTAACCGAACTCAACTTGAATCATTTCCTGAAGTTCACTTTGTTAATTCCTTTAATAAATTTAAAAGCCTCAATCAAATCTCCCCTAAGTCTCCTTTTACTAAGCTTGAACAGTCCAAGCATCTCTAGCCTTTCCTCATAACACTTGTCTTTTATGCCTGGAATCAGTCTGGTTGCCCGTCTTTGGACCTTTTCCAGCGCATCTATATCTTTTTTTGTAATGCGGTCCCCAGAACTGCACACAATATTCCAAGTGTGGCCTAACAAGGGCATTGTATAGGGTGCGTATGATCTCCTTCGATTTGTACTCAATACTCTTGGCTATGTATCCCAGCATCCTGTTGGCTTTTTTAACTGCTACCGCACATTGACCAGTCCCTGACAAGCTTTGATCAACTAGTACTTATAGGTCTTTTTCTACGTGTGCACATTCTAGTTTTCTACCTCCCATAAAATAATCCTGTCCTATGTTTTTATTCCCCACATGTAGAACTTTACATTTAGTTGTATTAAATTTCATTTGCCAGGTTTCTGCCCATTTCTGGATTCTATTCAGATAGTCTTGGATTACTTTCCTGACTATTTGCTAAGCCTCCCAGTTTTGTATCATCTGCAAATTTAACTAATGTACTTTCAATATCCATATCAATGTCATTTATGTAAATGATAAAGAGCAGTGGTCCCAGCACCGATCCCTGCGGGACTCCACTTCCCACTATACCCTCCTCAGATAAGATCCCGCCTATTACTACCCTTTGTGTTCTATCCAGTAACCAGTTCCGAACCCACTCTAAAATGCCACCTGTAATTCCTACTGCTCTCATTTTGATAATGAGTTTGTCATGTGGCACCTTATCAAATGCCTTTTGGAAATCTAAGTATATAATATCATACGCCTTTCTCTCATCCAGACACTTGGTTGCTTCCTCAAAAAATGTCAGCAGATTTGTCAGACATGACCTACCCTTGCAAAAACCATGCTAGCTATCCCTAAGGATGTTGTAATTTTCTAGAAATACTTCTAGTTTATCTTTAATAATAGATTCTAATATTTTGCATATGATGCAAGTTAAACTAATAGGCCTATAGTTTCCTGGATCAGTACGGTCCCCTTTCTTATACAGTGGGGAAAATAAGTATTTCACCCCCTGCTGATTTTGTGAGTTTGCCCCCTTACAAAGAAAGGAATGGTCTATAATTTTCATGGTAGGTTCATCTTAACAGTGAGAGACAGAATATATAAAAAATCCCAGAAAATCACATTATATGAATTTTAAACATTTATTTGTGTTTTATTGAGGAAAATAAGTATTTCACCCCCTACCAACCAGCAAGAATTCTGGCTCCCACAGACCGGTTATGTGACCAGGAGGCACACAGATTAGTCCTCTTACTTAATTAGTACTCCTAATTAAGTACTCGTTACCTGTATAAAAGACACCTGTCCACAGAATCAATCAATTAATCAGATTCCAACCTCTCCACAATGGGCAAGACCAAAGAATTGTCTAAGGACATCAGGGACAAAATTGTAGACCTGCACAAGACTGGAATGGGCTACAAGACCATTGGCAAGCAGCTTGGTGAGAAGGAGTCAACTGTTGGTGCGATAATTAGAAAATGGAAGAAACACCAATTGACCATCAATCTCCCTCGGTCTGGGGCTCCACGCAAGATCTCACCTCGTGGAGTGAACCTGATCATGAGGTAGGTGAGGGAACAACCCAGAACTACACGGCTGGAGCTTGTTGATGATCTCAAGGCAGCTGGGACCACAGTCACCAAGATGACCATTGGTAACTCACTACGCCGTAATGGATTGAAATGGTGGATGGGTGTTCCAGCATGACAATGACCCAAAGCATATGGCTAAGGCAACAAAGGAGTGGCTCAAGAAGAAGCACATTAAGGTCATGGAGTGGCCTAGTCAGTCTCCGGACCTTAATCCTATAGAGAATCTGTGGAGGGAGCTGAAGCTTCGAGTTGCCAAGCGACAACCTACAAACCCTAAGGATTTGGAGAGGATCTGCAAAGAGGAGTGGGCCAAAATCCCTCCTGGGATCTGCGAAAACTTGGTGACCAACTACAAGAAACGTCTGACCGCTGTGCTTGCCAACAAGGGTTTCTCCACTAAGTACTGAGTCATGTTTTGCTAGGGGGTGAAATACTTATTTTCCTAAATGTTTAAAAATCATATAATGTGATTTTCTGGGATTTTTAAAATATTCTGTCTCTCACTGTTAAGATGAACCTACCATGAAAATTATAGACCGTTCCTTTCTTTGTAAGGGGGCAAACTCACAAAATCAGCAGGGGGTGAAATACTTATTTTCCCCACTGTATATTGGTACCACAATACCCTGTTTCCAGTCATTTGGTACTTCACCAGTCTTTAAAGACAGTCTAAAAATACTTGCCAGTGGTTTAAAAATGATCTCGCTTAACTCCTTTAGTACCCTGGGGTATATGCCATCCGGGCCGGCTGCCTTATTAGTCTTTAATTTATGTAATTTATCCAATACTTCCATATCCCCTATCTCTGTATCCGCTAAGACTTTCTGAGTAATGAATATGCCTTCCGGCCTATTAGCAGCCTCTTCTCTGGTAAAACTCTCTACAAAACAGCCATTTAGAGCATCTGCAATATCCTTATTTTTACAGAGCAGTGCCCCGTCTTTGTTTTTAATTCCCTTGATCTCCTCTTTGACTTTTCTTTTCCTACTACAGTATTGAAAGAAATGCTTAGGGTTACTTTTAGTATTTTCTGCAATTTGCCTTTTGTAGATCCTTTTGGCTACCCTTAGTTCTTTTTTGACCTTAGCACGCACACGACAATATTCAGCCTTATTACTCTCGGTACTGTCGTTTTTATATATCTTAAACAGTTTTTTCTTCTCCCTCAAACTCTGTCGCATATCTTTATTTATCCACGGTGGGGACTGCTTTTTCAACTTACTTTTCCACACCGTAGGAATACATTTACACTGTGCATCAAGTATAACCCTTTTAAACTTGTCCCACTTTTCATTCACTGTCCTACAATCAAGAAGATGTCCCCAGTCTACCATGCTTAATTCTAATCGCATCTGTTTAAAGTTGGCAGGCCTAAAATTTAAAATCCTTGTGTTAGATGGGGCCCTCTTTGTTTGCCATAATATATCAAATCCGATTTTGGAATGATCGCTTGTCCCAATGGGTTCCATTACCTCTATACTACTGATTCTGTCGGCGTCATTACATAACACCAGATCTAGAATTGAATTTCCTCTTGTAGGCTGTCTAACATACTGTGCCAAAAAAAGATCATTAATAACATCTAGAAATTCTTCCTCCCTATTTCCTTGTCCTGTCTCCAATTCCCAATTAATACCAGGGTAATTTAAGTCACCCATGATAATAGTCTCACCTCCTCTGCAAGCTTGTTTTATATTTTCAAAAAGCATTATATTCATATTGCTGTCTGAAGCTGGTGGTCGATAACACACCCCTATATTTAATCCCTTCTCATGTTCCTCTATGAGCTTTATCCAAATATCCTCGCTAGGCATGCGTTGGCTAATTTCTAACATTAAACACCCATAGGAACATACTCTGGGCTCTGGTAAATTGGGGTGTGGTCTTACTGTGATTTATGACGGGGCAAGTCAGTAGCCCAGGGTGCACCTGGGGCAAGGGGAATCCTGCCAAGCTGGTTTCGGCTGAAACCAGCTGAGTTTCAGACGGTTTCAACAGCATGAGGTGAAGTTGTGGTGCACAGTTATGGTCCTTTTGTACAGCTTCCCCTAAAATGACTACAAAAATTGTGCTCCTAATTAAGGGTTCTGGCAGCTCTGTTATGGTGTGGGGTGCATTTTCCTGGCATGGTTTAGGTCCACTCAGCCCCTTAGACCACAAGGTAAACGTTAATAAAAGCCATTCTAAGTGATCACCTTCATCCTATGGTGAAGCATTTCTGTTCTGATGAGAATGGTCTCTTCCAGGATGACAATGCCTCCAGCCACAAGGCACTTTGAAAGAGGGGTGATTGTTTCTTTCAGCTTTAGATATTTTTGACCTCATGACTAGTTAACAAATTCAATTTGTGTGTTAATATTTTGAAAATGTTGAGTTTGAAGTGTAATTTAAATAAAATGTGTGGGACCTAGCAACTCATCCATCTAATCCATTCTATTGCACATTGAAAGTCTTGAATTGTCATTGGAATCTCAATTCAGGGAATTGTTTAGCAATTTTAAAAATGAATCTATATTAGTTTTAATATTACAATGAATCCCCATTACCCCCAATCCACAATCCACAACCTGTGGTGCAGAGTGGTACTCAAAAAAGCAGAAGGCTGGAGATTCTATACTTCCCATGCAGAACAACATTAAAACAAGTTATTTTAACGAAAGTAACGTGAACCAATTGCCATGTTTTATTTGTTTGAATTGGTTCACTTGATATAAATATGTTCTCTGGCTGCTGAAACGAGAGTGTGTGCTCTGTTTAGAAGTTGTTCTGCTGCGACCTGACTCCGATGTTGGATAGATATTACTTTGTAGAAATATATGGATATTCTACCATCTTGCCCGATCAAATTAAAAATTGCATCACTTGTAATTGATGCATGATTTGACTCTGGAATTGCAGTGATATACCATTCATTTCCATCACTGCAGTTCCCTTGTTCTGATTTATGGTCACTCTCCAGCTGAAGGGTTTCCTTTCCCTTGCTTCCTGGTGAGCAATAACATCCCTCATTCAAGTTCATTTGTCAAGGAACCCCTATAAATAATGCTCTTTTCCATCACCTTTTGTTCCTGGAAAGTGTGGAAGTCAACCATCCATTCTTGTCTTGTCTCTTCTTGCTTACCTGCTGGGTGCCAGGCCTGACGCATTCAGCCAGCCTTACAAAGAGTGCAGGGAGGGGTGTTGCTTACCGACTGTACCCATCTATCCCACTGTCACTTATTCAATGAGGTACATCTACTATGTGCTTATTAAGCATGCAACAATGTATTACTTTGTTATTTTACATGCAATATCTCAACTTAGAACATGACTTGCTGTCAGGCTGGACACAGGGTTGGTAAATGTGGCTGGTTCTCCAAGGTTCAATACCTAGTGGGCCTTTTCCTCCTCCACTGTTGCTCCTCAACCAGTTCACTATTGCGCCCATCTTGCCACACATTGTTTTTTTATTCCATTGCCATCCCCTTTCTGCATTTCTTCTTTTGGCCCAATGTTCCACATCAGTAAAATTACCTTTTCATATCATTGCCCTTCTGCCCGGCGGAGATGTCCTGCGAAGGGCTAAGAAAGTAAGATTAAAGTTGCATAATGGCTGTACGTGTGTGTTGGTGGGTAGTGGAGAACTATAAATAGACACTCTCATCCTTGCCATGAAAAAGGCCGGTCCGGCGTGGTTTGGAAGCAGCAAAAGGCTGTTTATGAAACTTTCAATTGTTATTGTTATTTATTTAAGAGGTTCATTATTGTGGTATGGAGAAAATCAGTTCCATGTTACCTCAGCTGGTAAGAATCTCTGCAAGAGAATCTTCATCTTGTTAATGATGCTTTCTCATTAGAATATGGAGATTGAAGAGAATTGAGCCCTTTTTTCATTAAGCCTAGTCTCCTAGAGTCCTGCATGCGTTCTTCTCCTAAACACATGATGTCAGCTACTGCTTCTATTCGCACCGCAGGAGGAAGACACTCCATGTGCAGCTTTATAGAGGCAGATTATGGGCGCCCAATTGACCAGTGGGGTTCACTGGTGTGAGACGAGACACGTCATCCCTGCCATCCCAATCCCTCCCTCCCTGGCCGATGCTATTGCCAGTTATGCGTCATCCCACGGCCGGTACGGTCTGTATTCAACACCAGATCATGGAGCTCATCCACACAATAGAACAGTGCCTTAACAGGATGAGCCACCCAGCAACCCCCCGTAACTGTTTTTATCTGGTTCAGCTACGGTGTGAAGTGTTACTGTAGAAGTTGAATGATCTATGCAGAGTATAGTCTGCAAAGTGCTCTGTTACATTTGCTATTTCAAACTAAATTTAATTTACATATTGAATATGATCAAAGAGTTGGTCTGTCATTATGTCAGAAGAGGTCAAGCTGTATTCAAACTGCATCTTGAGATTGTGGATTGGTCTTTATGAGAAAAGAGGGACATTGTTCATAGGGACACTTAATAGGATGTGCAGTCACTAAATATGTCTACTAGTATGAGTGAAAATAATTTTTTATTAGTTTACTGTCAGAACAAATTATTATGGTCTATTTAAGGTCACATATTTTTGAAGAAGTTTTTAAGTATAACAAAATATGCATAGATGATACAGGCTACATTAGGAAAAAAACAATTCAAATATTTATTTATTTGTTTATTTGTTAGAGATATAGCATTATTATTGTTACAATGTTAAAAACAATCAAAGATGCATTGCATTAAATGTTTATAGCCTAAGGCTATATACAGCTTACTGAATGGTCATGCTTAAGATGAGCTACTGATTTTTTATAACCTTTTTGATATTTTAGTTAGTGAAGCTTTCAAATTTCTATAGGATTAGCTGATTTTTCAAGTTCTATTCAGTGGTTGCATAGCTTCTCTATTGAAGCTAAATAGCATTTGTGAGTGAGAAGGGGAGAAACAATGAGGAACAAGGAACAATTGGACAGGAAAACATCAGAAGGAGAAAAGGAAAAAAGAAAGAAGAAAATACCTTAATATGGAGAGGAGACTAGAGTAGGACTGAGGAACAGAACTGAGAAAGATTAGGACATTGTATACAGAAGGAAAAAAGGGAGCCTGTTGTTACTAATTCAGTGAGTATAACTGAACTGAGTATTAGGTATTAGCCATTTTAGAGTTAACCATTTTTTATAATGAAAGCATCGCTGCATTACATTTAAAACAAGGGCAACTGATGATAAAATGATACCTGGTTATAGGGCAGGAAAAACTGCCAACAGCTGACAAAACGATCTTATTTTTCAGTAGGAGTAGGGGGCATAAAAGACATGAAATGGAAACGAGGGCGATGGAAGAAGTAATTTAGGGCTATTATGGGTTGTGGTTTTTTTTTTTCTTGTATAATTGTGCCCACAAGCAACCTCTTAGAACCGAGAACACAAATGCAGCTCCATGCGGAAACGAGTCTGGTAGACCATTTTTTACAAAAGATTGCTCAGGACCCTTGTCCCTCCCTGCTGGCATTCCCAGATACCTCTGTAAAGGAAAGTGTAAGTGACACTGCCTTGTCATACCCTGGAGTACTCAACAGGCCAGTCCACTCTGGATAAGAGGCAGAAGGGGTATGATGGTAATCATAATGCTACATGCACAGGAGTGGATTCAGGCATCACCAATCCAAAGAAAGAAATGTACATTGTGGGACACCCCCCCCCTCCCCCATTCCCTGTTTACACCAGACACTTCTAACAGTAACACAGAACCATTCCATCAAGGAGAAGATAGGACACTTATTGCATTTAATTGTGTTTATTTCATGTGTAATTTCAGGAATCTCACAAGTATTTGTTAGTAAAATTACCAGACCTTATGGCTCCTAATCTCACTCTTACGCTTACTAATTAAATCTGATTGTGCTCTGCAGGCTATGATCAGGGGCATCGGAGCAGTTAAAGAAGATTCGATGGAGATGCTGGCTAGCTATGGGTTGGCCTACTCCCTGATGAAATTCTTCACTGGTCCTATGAGAAATTTCAAAAGCGTGACCCTGGTATTTGTGAACAGCAAGCGAGACCGCACCAACGCTGTACTATGTATGGTTACAGTAGGAACTGTGGCCATCATCCTCAACACTCTCATAGGTGAGGCTGATGTCATCCTCTGAACTGTGCAACAGGGCCAGTTCTGACGCGGACTGATGACATCACTCTTTTGTAAATCTTTACTTTTCTATCCCTTATCCTTTATTTTAGGTTCAGATCAGTTATGATTAAATTGTACATGGTTGTTGTTTTGATTGTTACATTTACATTTTTCACTTGATTTGTATATTTGTGATAGATTTGTGATATGATTTGTATTGTTAACATTTTGTTTTTGGGGGGCAGGTATACTTTATTCATTTTAAAGTTGTCACGATCATGGTTCTATAGGAATTATTACCTCATACCACCTTAATGATTATTATGTGCTTATCAGGGGTAATGATGTGATTAAAATGCACTTTCCCTTTTTTCACTTTTAAACAACAAACCCTAATGAAGGATACCAGGTGTGGACAGTTTTATTTGCCTCGACACACAGTAGAAAGTAGTGTAGAAAGTTAATTTAGAGTTAATTAAATTAAATTAAATTAAATTAGTTAATTTGGGTCATTTTGTCTTGACTTCATGTTGGAATGAGTTTGTTCTCATTGAGTTTAATACATGGTGACCACCCACGTGGATTCATTTCACTTCATTCCTTTCATTTCACCTCATAAAATAAATGAAAAAATTGAAAATGTGCCTATATTTTCAATAATGAGTCACTATTGGCAATATAGTAGATGTTCTTATTCAGGGTGAAATACAATGTATATGTTATTGATGTATTGATTTAAACAGCTGGATACGTACTGGAGCAATTTAGGAGAGGTAGCTTAAGGGTATATGTGCAGTGTCCCCATAGCGAGTTGAACCTGCAAATAAAATTTCCTAACCACTAACCAGAATGCAAAAATGCAATGTGTTGCCTTGCCAGATGTGGTTTCAGTGTAGACATTACATTTATTATCATTTGATTGGCCAGAAACAAATGAGTAGCCTTCATACTCATTGCAGGAATGAACCAACAAACAAAGCAGCAGTGACTACAATCACAACATAATTTGTCCTTTGACCTTTTAAGGCAATAAAAACAGGTACACCGTTAAACAGTTCAGTGTAGTCATATCCTTATTTTATATCTTTGTACTTTATTTAAAATATGGTAACAGACAAAATGACAGCAAGAGCATTCTCCAACAACCTTTATTGACACAGGTGATGATATTGTTGAGAGGGGGTAATGGATATAACATAATGGATATATTATATATTATTATGTGTGACGACATCCACCATTGAGGGTTGTGGGACAATGAGTCAAAATGCTCATCTGGTCACCCTATGCAGATTATCACAAGTACATCAATGACACAGTTAATATTGTTAATAAACATGTTTTAATAGATGTTGCTTTGATGAAACTAATACATATAAACTGAATACAAACTAAACTGAACTAACGTGCATCACATCACATGTCTTTTCCTCTTCCTACTCAACTATATAAGTTTCCTATATCAGGAAAGGGATAGACATGCAAGGTAGTTTAGTTTAGTTTAGTTTAGTTTTGCCACATGATACGACGTCCAATTATTTACTCCATTAGTGGAAGCAAGTCTCATAACTTGGTCTTTGCAAGCTATGGCACTTGCTCTTCATTAGACATGACAAAATTACCAGTATGCTATGGTATTAAAGTGGAAAAGCTGATGATCTGATTGGCCATAATAAACCAAACCCTCACCACACACACAAGTAATTTGTTCTTCTTAAACCTCTTTTACAACTATGCCGGTGTGCTACTGTCTTGTCACGAAACTATCGGAGTGTACAACGACACGCCTTCAATCACCTTCATCCTGGATTAGCACTGCTGTCTGCGCATTGCATTTTGACAATGAAACTAGAGGCCTCTAGATCTCTTATCTCTGCCAAAACAACAATTATTCATACGCAAGAGGTGCTGGGCCCCTTCTCGGAAGTGGAAGGCACAGGATCAGAAAAATTATTTCTTAAAGGGCCTTGTTGTTTTTTGTGAAAGACTTGAGAGAAATTACTTTGATAGAAAGCAAAACATAGAGAGGCTTGTTTTCCAGAAGCATTTTTAGAAGCCAGTTCCTGTCTTGGTTTAGGCTACGTAACTTACCAGTATTTAAAAGCACTCAATACATGCAGTTGTACAGAAAGATTTAATGTCACAGAGAGTTATTTCCATCATGGTAATGCACAGAATCATTTCTGCATTCTGACCTTTTGATATTGTACATGACAATCCAAATGTAAACAAACAGAACAGATTATACTCACATGAACTTAGTAAAGCAAAGGACCCTATGTCCGAGTGATTGAGTATGAATATTCATTTCCCATAGTCATGAGACGGCTATTCTGAGGAATCAGTTGCAATAAACTAACCTTGGTGTAACTCTGTTGAGACCAGTTATCATATTTCTTTATATGGATATATGTCTATTCATGCAACTTTTTCATCAAGTTCTTTACCACTTAAAACTCCACTTTCTTCCCAGCTGGTTTGAATTTGGGACGTTTTACTTTTTCTAATCTGTCCCTGTCTCCTCCTCCAGCTTACACAGATTTGGGATACTACATCATCAACAAATTATACCATATGGATGACTCTGTGGGTAACAAGACCAGGAAGGCCTTCCTTTACTTGGCAGCTTTTCCTTTATTTGATGCAGTGGTGAGTGTGCAGTATTAGTTTCAATCATGTCGTTTTAGTGATAGGAATTTTTTGTGTCTCTGTTATTGGAGATGGAAGCCACATTTGGAGGGGCTCGTTTCTGTGCCCTGTGGAACTGGTCCACCCTGATCCCCTGTGACATAAAGTTAAATAAGCAAGCAGGATCACTAAAAGCTGCGAAACTTGTTTTATGGCTCCAGGTGTGAATCGCTAAAGATTGGTTACCTCACCCCCTCGCCCGTGTCATATTTGGGGTGTTAGCAAGACATTTAGCAGAGTCATTAACAGCTGTGAAACCTAATGCATAGTTCTGGATGGAAAGCGTCGTGATTCCCTCTGGATTCATGCTGCGGATCTCGGAGCGAAGCGACATGATTTTCAAGGGAATGCAATCCATTTATTCTTTAAAATGTGCTTTTAAGGGTATGTGTATGAACATTAAAGTTGTTAAAAATATATATTTTTGATGGGTAGTGCCCATTCCTAAAGACTGAAAAATCTGTATAATGACAGATGATATTCATCTAATATTCCATGGCCTGGATTCAAACAAAAAACATTGCCTTTAAAATGTACTTACCATTAAATGCAAGATTTGTTTTTCTTATGGTAAATGCTGTTTAGTGGTTTCAGTGATCTCCAAAATAATTGGAAAATCTTTTTTTGAAATGAACAAAATGAACACTTATTTGTAAGCCAGGCACAAATGTTGTTTGAATCCAGGCTGATATTTACTTGTCATCTCTAAGCATCACACCCCCATCATTACTAAAAGCATAACAAAATGTGATTTAAATATGACTGAATAAATGAATGAGAAATGATTTAAATGAAACCTTCAGCAGAAGGCCTGAGGCAGACTGGTTTTCAGTGGAAATATTGAGACAGAAAGGCAAGTCTTTCTGTGCTAAGTACGATATGCTGTTCTTTCGGCTAGGGTTGAGACAGAATCAGAAATAATGGCCTCCTCTTATGTAGATCTAATTATAGGATTTGTTGCTATGTTGTTATTAGTGCAAATTGACCTGACTTCTCTTTTAGGCATGGGCACATGCTGGTATCCTCCTGAAGTACAAGTATAGTTTTCTGGTGGGCTGTGCTTCTATTTCTGATGTCATCTCCCAGGTATGGGTCATCATCATTTAAAATCACGCTTTCATTCAAAATCTTTATCATTTCCAAATAATAAATATAGAGGATATGTCATGTCATCTTCAGCCGCTTATTCCTAGTTAGGGTCGCGGGGGGGCTGGAACCTATCCCAGCATGCATTGGGGCGAGAGGCAGGAATACACCCTGGACAGGTCGCCAATCCATCACAGGGCACTACATACACCATTCACTCACACACTCATACCTACGGGCAATTTAGACTCTCCAATTAGCCTAACGTGCATGTCTTTGGACTGTGGGAAGAAACCGGAGTACCCGGAGGAAACCCATGCGGACACGGGGAGAACATGCAAACTCCACACAGAAAGGCCCCCGGCCTGGATTCGAACCCGAGACCTTCTTGCTGTGAGGCGACAGTGCTATCCACTGCACCACCGTGCTGCCAATATAGAGGATAGTGATATGAAATTGACACAGATTTGGAAGTGCCACGCTTACATTTTGGAGATTTCACAAGCCTGTAGAAGACGTATAGCTAGCTAGCTAACGTCAGCTACCTAGTTTTGCTTAGCTTTCTTCATGGCGTCATTATGGTTAAAAGCAGTTGTCAATCAAAAAATGTGTCAACTTCAAGTCGTGCTGCAACACACCTTGCAGGCTAATAATAAATTTAATATCACTGAACTCCCATATAGTAAACCCACTTGTTGCTGCCCGCAATGTTTTGTTTGTTTATTTCTTCTGTACTGCCTGCTCTCGTGAAGTAAGCTATAGAGGGAGCGATACAGTATATCTTATTAAACACCTAAACAGGAGATAAAAAAGTACAGTTCAACTAACACTTAAACTTTGTTGGCTTTGCTAGTTAGTAAAATATCTACTGTGCACTATATTTTGTATTAATCCTTGTAGAGTGGTATTTTATATACCACTCTATTTATATATTAGCAGACATCTACTGGTGCTTTCTGTGAGAAATGTGTTTGCGTAACTATTGTTATATCTATAACTATTACTATCACACATCTGTATTGGTGGAGAGGATACAAATGTAATGTTTTATTTATGAGCAAACAACATTTTATGGGGTGATTTAGATGTGATAGCTGGTATCAAAGTAGCAATGCAGGCCTTATTGACCAAATCAACTGTAGCTATGTCCCAACAGCTTTGGCACTGACTGACAAATATATTTCCTTCAAAATATGTTTTTAGTAAAAAAAAGAAGGGACAACAACGTCCTAATGCAGACTGTATAAACAGTTGATGTGGGAACTGAACCAATAACAGTGAAATTCACCCCGACAGTACAATAAAATAGCTCTCCTCTCCTTTGGCAGATTGTGTTTGTGGCCATCTTGCTCCACAGTAACCTGAAGTGTCTTGAGCCGCTGCTGATCCCCATTCTGTCCGTGTACGTGGGCACCCTGGTGCGCCTCACCATCGTGGGCCTGGGCTACTACCGCAACATCCACAATTTCATCCCAGACTCCAGTGGCCCTGAAGTGGGGGTACGTCACCAGTGTTAATCATAAATTTTTCCAGCAGTGAGCCACCACTACAAAAAGAGTGACTGCTATTGCAGTATACCCTTCGATTTTATCAGACAATAACTTATGCTTTCAATTGCAATTGCATAAGTATGGCTTTATGACCACTCGCTCAGTGTGTTAAAATATTGAAAATCCATTGCAAAATTGTAAAGTTTGGGTGTAGAACCAGTAGTGTGCCATGACAAATACATTTGAGGTTGGTACACATATGTGATCAGTGGGTACCTCAAGGATTTGATTTAATTCTGGCTGAACTGTTTCATGATCTTGGATCCAAGATCCTATGGGAAATATTTCATATGGGAAATATGCGCAAACAATTCTTATGCGAGGGTATCCAGATCCAATTATCAATCAAATTTGACTGAACGGTGCACTTTGTTTACAGAACTTTACAAGCTTTAGAAGGAATTGGCTAAAGTGCCCCCTAGTTATCCACCATTTTTATGATAACATTTATCTTTTCAATATATTACCCTTGAATGTTTAGTGAAAATTCCTCATTAGCCCCCCGTCTTTCATCTTACCTCTCACCCCCCCTGAAAATGTTTAGTCACTTCTTTTCTAAAAAACATTTTTATTTAATATCTATTTTTTAACCCATTAAGACCTGGAATACCACAGATAGAGAGTGGTATTTCAATGTTGAGAGCGACCACCATTGTGGTGTTTTTGTTTTTGGGAATGTAACAGTAAATTAATAAAAAATGTAGGCTTGTGCTTTGCATGTGTACATCTCACATTCCCATTGGGGCCTGAGCCCCTCTAAAGGTCAAATCCTAGAATTGCCCCTGCTTTATATAATATCTTCCAGGTCTATTCATCTGAATTGTAACTAAATTGATGTTAAAACAGAACAGTACTTTTGGTGAGTTCAGCAATCACCACAATTTGGTCACCAAAGTATTTATGAAAAAAAAAGGAACACTTGCATTCACTTATGAGACAAAATTATTAATTATATGTTGATTGAATCCTGGCCAATGCTTGTTATGGTTATAGCTGGTAAAAGAATGTAAAAAAATTGCTCTCATCTTCTCATGTCCTCATGTCCTATGATGGCACTCAGCCCCTGCTCACCTTTCTGCCTCTCCGCCCCAGGGGGATGCCACCATCAGTAAGATGCTGAGCTTCTGGTGGCCCCTGGCCTTCCTCATAGCCACCCAGCGCTTGAGCAGGCCCATCAGCAACCTCTTCATGTCCCGGGATCTGAAGGGGACCTCCGCCGCCACTGAGGCAGGTGTCCAATCATGCCCTTCTCCTCATTTTCTATCACAAGCCTACATCTAAAGCAAGGCACTTTCAAACCGCTGGAAGCACACATCACACTGTAAGACTGAATTTCCACAATGGCAATCATTATCAGTGCAGTGTTCATTTAAGTTGATGGAAGACTGCATTATATTCTGAAGCAACCACAGGAGGTGTTTTAATAGCTGTGAGAGTACTGTTTCACTTTTTTACTGCATGGAGATCATTCAACATATCTTAATCACTAACTGAATGTGCTCATTATTTAGTGAGATATTTAAATGTATTTTATTTTGAAATCCAATTTTTAAATACATGGAATTTAGCTTACCATTGACTTGTCTTTATTATGAAAAATTGCTGTATTTTAACAAGCTTATCCACCATTGCTTTGATGCAGTTGGCCATGCACTGATCGCATTGAGCTTATATCAGATTTTCAATTCAATGATATCCCAATTACAGCTGGTTTGATTATTGGTTGATTTAAACTAATATTTATAGCTAACCTATTTAAAAAGAAGGTGACAGTAATGCTTAACGATTCTATTCCTAATGTGTTTGTTTCTCAGAGGTTTTACTATATAACAAATAAAGGACTGCAAAGGAATGAGAGGGATGGACATCAGAAATGGAATGGGCTTCACTGATGCAGTTCCTTGGTCTTTGACTGTGTATACTCTGCATTTGCAGGCAGTTGCGGTCCTGTCGGCGGCCTATCCTGTGGGTCACATGACGTATGGTTGGCTAACCGAGCTGCGGTCAGCCTACTTGACCTTTTATAATGTAAGCAAAGGCCTTAAGGAGTGGACAGGCCTGTCAAGCACACTCTGCTATTAAGCTTTTCCTTTTGTTCTTCTACCAAATTAATGAGTCACTCCAGAACTTAAGCACTGAGAACCATGCTTGATTAATTAGGGGTTTAGAACATACACTATATGGCCAAAAGTCAGTGGACACCTGACCATCACACCTATATGAGCTTATTGGACATCCCATTCTAAAACCATGGGCATTAATATGGAGTTGGACCCCCCTTTGCAGCTATGACAGCTTCCACTCTTCTGGGAAGGCTTTCCACAAGATTTTGGAGTGTGTCTGTGGGAATTTGTGCCCATTCAGCCAAAAGAGCATCTGTGAGGTCAGGCACTGATGCTGGACAAGAAAGCTTGGCTCGCAATTGGCGTTCTAATTCCTCCCAAAGGTGTTCAATGGGGTTGAGGTCAGGGCTTTGTGCAGGCCAATCAAGTTCCTCCACACCAAACTCGTCTAACCATGTCTTTATGGACCTTGCTTTGTGCACAGGGGCACAGTCATGCTGGAACGGCAAAGGGCCTTCCCCAAACTGTTGCCACAAAGTTGGAAGCGCCCAATTGCCTAAGATGTCTTCGTATCCTGTAGCATTAAGAATACCCTTCACTGGAACTAAGGGGCCTATCCCAAACCCTGAGAAACAGCCTCAGACCATTATCCATCCTCCACCAAACTTTACAGTAGGCACTATGCATTCCGGAAGGTAGCGTTCTCCTGGCATCCGCCAAACCCAGATTCATCCATCAGACTGCCAGATAGTGAAGCGTGATTCACCACTCCAAAGAACACGTTTCCACTGCTCCAGAGTCCAGTTGCGGTGCGCTTTACACCACTCCAGCCGCCGCTTGGCATTGCACATGGTGATGTGAGGCTTGTGTGCAGCTGCTCAGCCATGGAAACCCATTCCATGAAGCTCCCGATGCACAGTTCTTGTGCTGATGGTGCTTCCAGAGGCAGTTTGGTACTCTGTAGTGAGTGATGCAGCAGATGATAGGTGATTTTTATGCGCTATGCGCTTCAGCACTTGTCGGCCCCGCTCTGTGAGTTTGCGTGGTCTACCACTTTGTGGCCGAGCTGTTGTTACTCCTAGGTGCTTCCACTTCACAATAATAGCACTTACAGTTGACCGGGGCACATCTAGTAGGGCAGAAATTTCACAAACTGACTTGTGGCAAAGGTGGCATCCTATGACAGTGCCGTGTTTAAAGTCACTGAGCTCTTTACGAACCATTCTGAATTCTAAATGTTTGTATGTGGAGATTGCATGGCTATGTGCTGGATTTTATGCACCTGTTGGCAATAGGTGTGGCTGAAACACCTGAATTCAATAATTAGTAGGGGTGTCCACTGACTTTCGGCCATATAGTGTATATTGCTTTTGATTTTCAAGATTTCAGTTTCTTGTGTTTGTTTTTATAGAACATGGAAGCTTTATTTTGCTTTATTTTCAATGTTGAGATCTTGCCCTTGTGTGGGATCCCAGAATTCCTGTTCACAATAAACCAGTGTGCCAGCTATAGCTGCATTTCCTTGCAAAATACTTGATGAGAAGATAGGACAAACACAGGTTTTACACTGTGTCAAAGCAGTGAAAATCTATTTGATTTGTCATCAAACCTGAATATCAAATATCATGAGAGTAAGTTACACCCACCAATCAAACACACTGTACTATCATCGACAAGGTGTATAAAAAGAAACCCTGTGAGGCGCCCGAGACAAGAGATGTTTTTAAGGATGTTTACTCTAGTTCCTGTGGTACTTAATTCCAGGTTTATTTAACCAGCTTAGTTTTCCAGCTTAGTTTTCTTCTATACTGTTTTCTGCAGAAACTATGCCAGCTGTCATGTAATGTCATATGTCCCAGCTGCACAGAAGGCTTGGCCTTCAATCCATGGCCTTCATAATGATATTGGTATTTATAGTGGATATTTGTTTTTGCAAGGTTAGTGTTTTTCCCTTTACGTGGAATTAAATCACATCACAGGAGTAATTTATAGCTATGGCTGTTTAAGTTCAGATACAGGGAGGTAGTGGTGGCTTCCATTTTTTTGAGTTTCATAGATCTTTTACTGAAGGTAAGCAGTGCTGTTTTCGAAATGGGTATCTTGAATGAGCCTTAACGTAGAACATGAATGCACCTAAGGGTAAATTTAAGTCAAATCTGTTACAGGCAGTCCCCGGGTTATGAACGTCTGGCTTACGGACAACTCGTACTTACGAACGGACTGCCATAAGGCCTATTATATTTTACAAATCGAGTTAAATACAAGGTTTGGTAATAACGAACTCACGCACTACTTTGTGATGCTCATGAAAACATTGCGCAGTTTCAGCGGTTTGTCGGCTCAAGGAACAGAGATCACCGTCCGTTATTTTAAGTCAGATCATGGTCCCGTTTTTCTCTTTCTCTTACCCTTACAACGATGCCTCCAAAGTGTAAATCCGATGCAAGTGCTGGTGATGCATCAAAGAAAAGGAAAACAATCACCATGGAAAGTAAAGTTGAAATAATAAAGAGATTGGAGAGAGGTGAAACGCCATCAGCCATTGGGAAAGCATTAGGCTACAGCCGGTCAACGATTGGAACAATTTTAAATGACAAAGGGAGAATAATGGAGCATGTGAAAGGCCATGCCTTGATGAATGCCACGATTATTACCAAGCAACGCAGTGGCTTATTATTGAGATGGAAAGGCTATTGATAATTTGGATAGAAGACCAACATCAGCGTAATATGCCTATTAGTCTTTCTTTAGTGCAAGAAAAGGCTTGAAGCCTTTTCAATGACTTAAAAGCTGCTCGTGCAGCAAGTGAAGGCGATTGCGACTAAGAATTTGTTGCGAGTAGGGGTTCGTTCAATCGCTTTAAATTGAGAGCAAATTTACATAATATTAAAGTTCAAGGTGAAGCAGCGAGTGCAGATGTAAGTGCTGCTAAAGTCCATCATCTTCTGCATCATCCAGTTATTAATGTTATCATAATGTTACCTCACAAATGAGTGTTAACCTTTAATCATGATTCTTTTTATTTTTTCCTATCTAAACTGTTTTAAGAACTGTTTCTTTAATGTTTTTTGTAACTGTATGTACATAGTTACTTTTATTATTACTGTATTATTATTATTATTACAGTATTATGTACTGAATGTTATGTTTAAGATGTTTTATTGTATTTGGAAGTTTTTCTTAACGGTTTTATATGCACAGAAAGGTAAAATAAATACTATACTAAGACAACCATTTGATTAAGTGACGATTAATAAGAACTGTATGTACCTGTTCCGACTTACATACAAATTTGACTTAAAGACAGACTTAAGAACGGATCTCGTTCGTAACCCAGGGACTGCCTGTATATAACATCTAATCTATCAAGAATCAAATGGGCTCCCAAGTGGCTCAGTTACTAAAGGCTCTCACCACGAGTGCAGGCGGGGCCCTATAGGTTAGACAGGTTTGAGCTTGGCTATGTCATTAGCTGACTACGACCGGGAGTGCATGATGTGAATATGGGCTCAATGTGAATTTTGTCCTGACTTTTTATCAAATTGTGAATATTCTACTGAGGTTTCTTTAAAAAATAATTTTCTGATGTATTTCTGTTCTTTTAAACAATATGAATTTTCTTTCTGTGAAATAATAATTTAAAAATAATTTAAAAATATCTTTGCTGATTTGAAGGTCTGAGTTCAATCAACATTTGTTCAATCAACGAAAAAATGCTTGGAAATCATGATATGAAAGATGCTATATACATGCAATGCATTGTTATTTAAGCGTCTTTTTTCAGAAACAGTTTTTTCAGCTATCATCAAAATAAATGAGAAAATGAAAAAAGTGTCTCCATAGAAAAAGAGAACTACTATATTTATTTGCAATTCAAACCTAAAGAAAAATGTTGATTGAATCCAGGCAAAGGTGTCATACTGTGACTGAATGCATTCCGTAGTTTGTTGTTGATTTAAAACAGCATCTTGTTTTTGCATATCCACCATCAGCACTTTCCTTTTTCAGAGCAACCCCAGTAACAAGATGACCACCAGTGGCACTGTGGTAATCAAGTCACACATGAAGAAATTCAGCTTAGTGTGCTTGGCATTGGCTCTCATGGTAAGATGTTTAATTTCAGAATTTATTACTTTTAGCATTTTTTTAATTTTGTAGACTTAGGACAACATAACAGCAAATAATCTTCTGGGAAATACACAAAACTGACCAGCAACGAGGGGTAGCCTCACCCCACTCCTTTTGGAATTGTATTGGTAGGGGCATGTTTCTGTTCTGGAGCAGATACGGTAAATTCACTCAAATAATTTAGCATCAGGCACTCATGGAACACACAGTGTGCACTGGTGTTCGGCTGCAGATGCCAATGCCAATGTTCAGTTCAAAATTCTAAACTCTTTTTCAAAGTTTATGGCCACTAGTCTATAAAACCTGTTTTCAACTTTGACTGTGACCGTGCTTAACCCTGTTAACCCACAGGACTGCAAAAATGCAGATTTGTTGAAATCCTTGTTCATACTTGCTTAATACCATTATAAACACATTCGTTTGGGGTTCTCATAAATAACACTGTGTACTGGACCAGCTCCTCATTACATATTGGTCTTTGTTTTTGGCTGGGTCTTACATAATAAACTTTGCTTTGTTTTTGTGTACTGTAGCTCTCTTTCATGCTGTTCTGGACCCCTCACATTTCAGAGAAGATCCTGGTAGACATTATTGGGGTGGACCATGCCTTTGCCAAGCTCTGCATCACCCCACTACGTATCTTTTCCTTCTTTGCTCTGCCTGGTATGACACTAAAGCCCCCACGCCCGCACCCCTTCCCTGCTCCTTCAGCGGCTTCCCTCAATTCAGTCTGGAAGTTTCTCGTGAAGACGAAAGACAGTTTTTTTGCTATAGGCCCAGTAAACTTTTCAGCACTGTATTTGTCTTTGAGCATCACACAGAATACCCATTGTCTGATGTTGGGACAAAGAAGAAGCTCTACGTCAAAAATTAAATGCCGGAACATGCTTACATTTTAAATCATGACAGAGAGAATTGAAAACAGCTTTTCTGAGTAGCTGGGCAATGTGCAGGTTTCAGAATAATTTTGGGGAAGAGCAGAAGCAGATGAGGGACAGCTCAAAGCTGTCTCGTTTGTGCCACAGCAGGATGTAAGTCCAGTACACAATGCTGTTCTCTCGCCCTCATTAAGATTGCCTGCAAAAACATGGATAAGTAACGCAGTCTCTCTCACCATGCCTCTTTTCCCCAAAGTGTATTTTCAGACCACAGTATTGGATTACATTACTTTTGAGAGAAGCACTAAAATATATGGTAAAACAAGCTATTTTGGGAAAGTGTCATGCATTGCGAAAATGTATCTATGTATAGTTTAATTTTAATCGTATAGCGTCAGGCTCTACATTTACACTTTACATTTACATTTTAAGCATTTTGCAGATGCTCTTATCCAGACCGACTTACAAGATGTGCATTAGCACATGGTAGGAACAATCATAGTTTGCACAAGAGATCAGTGGAGTGAGCAATAAACATCATTGCAGGCAGCTGCGTACCATACCTGTAATACTGGGAAGGAAAAGGTTATTAAATTATTTTTTATTTTTATTTTTATTTTTTTAAATGAGTAAGGAGTAAGCAGGGATACATATACAAGAAGTATTGAACAAGTAGGCAGTGGTGATGATAATTGGGTAGATGTACAGAATTCAGTGGTAGTCTGAAAAGGTGGGTTTTGAGTCTCTTGCGGAAGATCGCAAGTGATTCTGCGGTCCTGACCGATTGCGGAAGGTCGTTCCACCACCGAGGGGTCAGGACAGAGAAGAGGTGAGAACGTGAGGAGCGGCTGCCGGGCGCCCGGAGGGATGGGACAGTCAGTTTGCCAGAGGAGGCGGAGCGGAGGAGTTTGGCAGGGGTGTAGGGTGTGACGAGTGTAGAGAGGAGAGTAGAGGGGTGACATGGGTGAATTGACATTGGTTGATTGAACACCAGACATGCAGCAGCATTCTGGACTAGTTGCAGTGGCTTGATGGCCTGGGCTGGTAGGCCTACCAGAAAGGAATTACAGTAGTCCAGACGCGAGATCACCAGGGCCTGGACCAGGAGTTGTGTGGCCTCTTGGGTGAGGAACCGTCGGATCCTCCGGATGTTGTGGAGAGAGAATCGGCAGGTCCGGGTGATCGCTGCGATGTGGCCAAGACGCACAGCTGGTCATCCAGGGTCACTCCAAGACTCCTGGCAGACTGGGACGGAGACACTATGGAGCCTTCCACAGTGATTGAAATATCAATCACTGGGGAGCCCTTCGCTGGGAGGAAGAGCAGCTCAGTCTTCCCCAGGTTCAGCTTCAGGTGGTGGGTGGACATCCAGGCAGAGATGTCAGCCAGGCATGCAGAGATCCACACCGGGACCTGGGTCTCAGACGGAGAGAAGGAGAGCCTCTATTTTGTGTGTAGCATTATTTACTGGTGAATTGTTTCCATGGGAGATTAAGCTCCTGTGTCGTGCTGTGGCGTTAACCATGTGATCACTATATGACCTGGTTGATCTTTCCCCTGGGTGTAGTGTCAGGCCGGGCTTACGTAACAGGCTGGCTGATGAGCCAGAAGAAGAGCTTCTTCCTGATACCCAGTGCTGTCCTGCGCCTTATCGTCCTCATCAGTACTCTCATGGTGCTGCCTTACTTTGGGTATGGATGCTTCCCTTCCTCCATCCCTTTACCTTTTTAATTAAAATCTCTCTCTCTCTCTCTTCAGCATTCATACAAAACGCCCTCCTTTAACAGTTCTGCTGACAGAAATGCTTTGCGGTTTTTGATCTCAGAGCTATGCCACATTCCTTTGATGCCTCAACTGTAAAACTCATATAAGTATAGTTTTCACTGCTTTAGCTTGTGAAACTAAAATCTGCTGATATTAAAGCCCCTTTCCAGGGGATTCTCAAATTAATACAGTGATGGGATAGTGTTTGGAGCGACCTGCAAAAAAACCACACGCCCTGGTCGTCCAATAGCCGGGAGGAGGGAGGAAGAGCCGGCACGAGTAAACCAAGAACTGAGAGATGCACACATCATCACATTAATACAGTGTAATGGTTATATTCAGTACAGTTGTGCATGGATGTAATTGTTAGTTGCACTGTTGAATACAGGTGATTGAACTGGTTCTGTTTTACAGAGTGCACGGTGGCACACTGGGAGTGGGAGCTTTGCTCGCTGGTTACTTGGGAGAGTGCATCATGGTTCTGGTGGTTGCCTGCTACTGCTACATCAGTCAAAAACAGGTGAGAGAACCAATCCAAGGTTGACTGAAAACCCACGCAACAACATAGAGGAGGGGATAGTAACAAACAGTAAGCACCTTAAAGGCTGTACTAACTAAATAATTTCCTTTTATTGTTTTGCCTGGTACTGATTAGTGTGTGAAACCTCAAACTAGCTCTTTACAAAGGAATTTGCATGTGCATGATTTTCTGTAAGAGATCTGACTTGAGAGATGACATCATGTCACGTCACTTGTACAGGTGGCATGTGATAGTCATTTATGTAGGTTTCAGAGGAAGCCAGGAACTTGCATATACTGTATATAAAGCACTGCCACCAAAACTGGGTACATCTCTCTGTATCATGCAGGACAAGGGTTGGGTTCCCAAGGATTCAAGATAGACTGTATTGGATTATATTGGATCTTGTTCCCTCAGGCTAGCTTGGGTTTGACTTTGTGAACCATACTGTACTTATAAACATGTACCTACCTCTCACTCTCTGATCTCTTCTTTCAGAAGAAAAATAAAAAGATGGACGAAAGTGCTGCATTAGACTGGAAGGACCCTCTCCTTATGGACAAAGTAGGGTCCTGAGGTCAAATGGACAACATCATGGAAGTGAGGAAGGAAGGGAGCCTCCAGACAGGCCTTTGTGCACATGGGGTGTCCACACTGTAGCAAACTGTGCGCAGAACACAGCCTTGCACTGAAACAAACACTAAATAATTGACATATATTTATATATACATATATACTGTACTGTGTATCTATATATATACACACACAGTGGATATAAAAAGTATTCACCTCTTTTGGCATTTTTTACATTTTATTTTCTTACTTCATGGAATCAAAATGGACTAAATTGGGATTTCTTGCCAATGATCAACACAAATCAATAGAAAATATTATATAATGTCAAATAAAAAATAACTAAAGCTTTTGGTTAATTACAAATAAAATCAGACAATAATTGATTGCATAAGTATTTATAAGGCACACCTAAATAAACTCTGGTGCAATCAATTGTCTTCAGTGGTCTTCACAATTCATCATCCCAAGAACACTATCTCTACTGTGAAACATGGTGACGGGAGCCTAATGCTATGAGGATGCTTCTCTGCTTCATGGACTGGAAAACTTAAAATAGAGGGCAAAATGGATGGCGCAAGACAATAACAAATCTTGGAAGGAAACCTGCTGCAGTCTGCAAGAGACCTAGGACTTCAGAGAAGTATTCCAGCTGGACAATGACCCAAAGCATGCAGCAAAAGCTGCATTGGAGTGGTTTAAAAACAAAGGAAATCAATGTTTTGGAGTGGCCCAGTCACAGCCTTGGTGTCTTGAGCCAGAAATACAAGCCTCAATCCTTTTGAGAATCTGGAGAAAGATTTGAAAATTGCTGTTCACCATTTTCTAAAGAGGAATGGCCAATTGCATTGTCCAGATGTGCAAATCTGGTATAGACTTATGCAAATAGACTCACATCTATTTGTGGGGGGGGGTGAATACTTGTCTAATCAATTTATTTTTAACTAAGAAAAAGCTTTAGTTGTTTTTTTATTTGATTTGATCACTTGAAGTATTTTGCAATAAATCTTAATTATATCCGTGATGATTATATGATTATATGATTAGGAAATGGAATGAAGTAAGGAATGAAGTAAGGAAATGAAATGTGAAACATTCTGGACATGTCTTCCAGCTTTTATATGGTTAGCACTAATGCAGGACAGAAAAGATGCCAAGTTTTACCAAAGCAATGTTTTATTGACTCCTTTTTCTGTCTGCTGAACTTTCCTCATGCTGCTGTCCTTTACCTTCAGGAATGTAAAAATAAAATGTTGGTTAAATGATAACAAGACTTTTTACCCTGAATATACAAGAAAGACATAAGTGACCAAATGGTGGTAGTGCTGTGCAATAAAAACAATAGTGCTTTAATACCACTGAAATTACTTTTTCATATAATGGTGTTGATATACTAATATTTTATATTGTATGAACTAAATGACAGGGAGGAGTCAGAACTGTGGGTGTTCAGTTAGCTGCACAATGTGTTTATTATGTCTGTTAAGTCTTTTCTTATTCTGGGCATTTCTCTGTTTAATCTCAGGGCAGAGTCCATGAAACAGATCATTTTTCAATTTTTATATCCTTTTTATAAAGGTTGTAGTGAACAGCCAAGTGTTGCCAAACTTCTGGAGCCTTTTGTGTTATAATATGATTGCTAAACAGGGAAAAGTCACACACCAGAATAAAGTGACTTCTGATATTGTTATATATGAAAACGAGACAGAATTGATGTTCATGTAATTCCTACCCTTTAGGGTGTTGCTGCTGAAATCTAGAGGGCGGCACTTCGACTTGCATAACTGGAACAGAAAGCTAAACTGGTTCACTGATTAGATATATGACAGGCACTTAAGTCTGCAGTCCATGCATTGGTGTCGCAGAGTTAAGAACTAAGTGCTGCAGCAAGGCACTCCAAGCCAACGATTGGTTTGATTAGAAGTTAAAGTTTTTTTAAATGAATTGAATTGAAAGCCAGAGTAAAAGAGTAAAACGGTTATATGAAAGATACTACATGTTATAAACGTTAAGTGAATTATTGGTACTGCTAGTGTAGTTAGGATTTTTCTTGCATCGCATAGGCATTTGGTGTGGCGACATTTCCAATATGACACAAGAGGACACTAACTAGGTACTATTACTACTATTACAATCAAGCATGCCGTGTCAGCATGGACAGAACACATTCACAGTTGAAAACGTTCCACTGTTTGTGGTACACTCCCGCCAATGTTAAACGAAACCTACATCCCTGAGCACAGCCTTTAAGGTCAAGCTGTCATTTGAAGTAAACACTGTTGTTTGGAATTCCTGAAAATTACTTGTGTTGTTTCAACAATTAAAAAAAGAAAGCTTTAATAAAGCAGTTGCCATGATACCAAAATATCCAGCAACCGTAACTGAGGTAAGAATCAGTGATCTAAAGAGGGACTGGTAACATGTGTATCTATCTGTAACTTTTGCCATCTGTACACCCCTTTGAACAGTTTAATTACAAAATTGATTATTTAGGTAGCAAACATTTCTAGCCATGTTGGTTATGCTTGTAGCTTACCATTTTCATAATACAAGGGAGATTCATTAATTAATATTCTCATCAGGCTTGAGAATATCCAGTGTCTGCTAGAGTCCTCTTGTCCAATCAGAACCCTGTGGAGGACTTGACACTGCTGGAAATGAGTAGCACTTTTATAGTTGTAAGCCTACATTTGTGGCTATTGGGAGAAGCCCCTTCAATTTTCCCACAGGGACATTGTAGTGCCGGTTGTCTTCTGTGACTAGACACACGTCGGGCCAGTCCTCCTTGTGGTTGTCCGGGTAGTTTGATTAACTCTTCTGTGTCTGCCTTATAAAGCCGGTACAGCCGGTACACCTGGATTGTCAACTGCAACGCATACCCCAAGAGAAACATCTCCACCTGCAGGATGGGAAGATAAACTTTTACCTGCATGTGCATCTTACACGTATTATAACAACACTGGGTGGATTTGTTTTTTTCTGGATTTGTATGTGGCCATCAGCATCTAAAGAGAAAAACTGCCAATTATTCTAGACGAGCTTGAATAGTTCTTATTGTGTTAAGATTTAAGAGTTGAGTTGAGTTGAGTTGAGTTGAGTTGAGTTGCTTTTATTGTCATTCCGCCACATGTATGTAGAAGAACGAGATTGCGCTTCGATTTACAACAGTGCAACATTAAGACAACAATTACACAACAGTTAAGACAGTGCAACATTTATGACACAACATTTAGGTCACATTGAGGTAACAAGGTCACATTGAGGGTCACATTGAGGTAACATTTTATAGTTGTTGAGCTAGATGTTACATATCCATATAAAAATTAAAATATAATTTTAACCAAAATTACTAACCTTTTCCTTCCCAGTGTTACAGGTATGATACGCAGCTGCCTGCAATGATGTCTATCGCTGTATTACTGCACTGATCCTATCATGTATTAATGCACATCTTGTAAGTCGCTCTGGATAAGAGCGTCTGCTAAATGCTTGAAATGTAATGTCATGTAATATAACCAGTAGCGGGCTGTGCATTTCACACCTAATAATTGAATACATATTCATGGGAAAATATATTAAAACGTAAGTCAGTGATTCTGATAGTGTTTAGGCCAGCAGAGAAGGCCTTGCTGGCCCTGACGGCCCACCACTGAATATAACGTATGCTTTCATTAAGTGACAGGCTATAAAAAGTGCAAGTTATGTTTGTTTACCATTCAGGGACAGATTTACTAAAGGATTGCAACTGTTTTTCGACTGCAAAAGCAGTCGCTACAAGTTTGCAATATCTACATCAAATAATTAAACAGTGGCAATGGGTCAAGTCGCTAGTAGGATATAATTTGCGGGAGTTTCATCACTCTGCGACTTTCTTTTAGATACAATTAAATTTGGTCATGCATATGTATACCTGAGGTGAACGCGCTAAAACAGGGTGGAGATTTTGTAATTTAGGCTGATTAAGTATTCCGTCTGATTTACTATAGCGTGCCTTAAGTAAAAATGTTAAACGGGTCATTTTGACCCGAACACCTAACGAGGAGATATGGAGTTGTATGCTAGTATCAAGACGAAGTGCTGGGAACCACTACGCAGGCTGTCCTTGCAATCGCTTCACGTCTGCATTCAGCTCTATTTTTTTAAAGAAACCTTTCTGCAAAATCGTTTCCTACTTTGTTTTATTCATTTATTTCTCCTCCACTGATGAACAGTGGAGAAAAGTTCAGCAGGAAATTCTGCTAACCATCCTCTTTTCGCCTTGGGTGGGTCATTGTTTCGATGGTGTTGTTCTGGAGAAGGCAGTGACAGATCTTGTTGCACTAGAAAACACCGATAACATCAGTGAGGTTATCTTCTTATAGTCTTGTGCCCCTTCGTTCCCGATCACAAGCAGCTGATGTACACTATGCTGTCATCCAGGCGATATTATGATGATATCCCCAGCGCTCACAACTTACTGGTCTCTCGTCCGTTTTATGGTTCCATTGGCAATGACCAATATAGCCAGAGACCTTGGTGAACAGGCAAGTAGCCTATCGTTTTGTTTTTTGTTTATTGTGTATGTCTATGCGATGTTTTAATTGCATATAGATGGAAAAAATGACGCGAATGATGGAATGTGTTTATGAAGGAAACGGCACCTTCGTGTTTCACAATGGCATTTAAGGTCTGGTGCTTTTCATTCAAATGTAGCTGGTATCATCGCATTCCCATATAGCAAGGGTTGCATGACCGGTAAGATGCACAACGTTTAATTATATAGGACTATATAGGACTGAATTGAAAATCACGTCCCATTCGTTGTGAATAAGGCTCAAAAAGGCAGGAGCCGGGTACCAATATGAAGAATTTGATGAAACAGGAACTGAACCCGGTAAAGTTGACACAAACAACCTGACCGAGTCACATGTGCGCGCATAAACAGCAATGCATTGTTTGTTTTTGGGAATGCAACAATGTGTTGAGGTCAAAAGAGAATTTGAGCGAAATGATTGTGCGCTGGGCTGATTTTGGCATTATTTTATTCTTCAAACTTGTCGCCTTTAGGACATGGCAAATTATTTGAGTATTTTTATGGAGCTACCTGTTGCGTGCAGTGAATGCAGACCTGGACCCAAATGCAGACTCGACGCGAAGTTGGTAATTGCACTCCTCACCGGAGGCGTTTAATAAACGAGGCAAATAAAAGCGACGGAAAACAAGCCGTCAAAAAACACACACAAAACAACACAAGAATAGCCGTGAGGCTACTAAACAAGAAAACGGAAAACTGGCTAAAGCACAAAACAAAATAAACAGGCAGATTCAGGATAAACGAGTTTGACAGGAACAAGAAACCAAACAAAAGCAGTGCTAGTAACACTAGTACGCATTGGCAAGGAACTGAACGTGTGCTGGGCTTAAATAGGCTAAATGAATTAACTAAATGGGGCAGCGTGCAGAATGTGCAGGGGGAATGAATGTGAAGCCGCGCCCCGCAAAACAGACAACACAGGGAGAACGCAAAAACCAGACATGACACGCAAGGAACAAAGTGGCAGGAAACACAAGGGAGGTGAACAGGGCGGACAGCGATGTAACAGAACCCCCCCCTCAACGGGAGCCTCCTGGCGACCCACCAAGCCTGTTCTTCTGAGGGTGGGTTCGGTGGAAGTCCCGAATGAGGGAAGGGTCGAGGATGAGCTGGCGGGAAACCCAGCTCCTCTCCTCGGGGCCATAACCTTCCCAGTCCACCAAATATTAGTGGCCCCGACCCCTGCGCCGAACGTCCAGGATGCGCCGGACGGTGTATGCTGGGGCGTTGTCGATGATCCGGGGGGGCGGAGGGGGAACGGCCGGAGGGCACAGTGGGCTGGTAGTGACAGGTTTGATTTTCGAGACGTGAAAGACGGGGTGAATTTTGAGGGCTGGAGGGAGTTTGAGTTTGACGGCAGAGGGATTAATGAGTGACAGTACCTTGTACGGACCGATGTAACGTGGCTGTAGTTTCTTGGAGGTGGACTGGAGGGGAATGTCAGTGGTGGAGAGCCAGACTTGTTGATCTGGAGAGTATTGGGGGGCTGCGGTGCGGTGGCGGTCCGCCAGGCGTTGAGTGCGCGCGGTGGAGCGGCGGAGAGCGGAGCGGGTGTCCTCCCAAATCCGACTACAGCGCCGGATGTGGGCCTGCACTGACGGGACGGAGATCTCCTCCTCCTGGGCCGGGAACAGGGGGGGCTGATACCCTAGTGTTAGGTTCACGAAATTCAGAAGACCTACAAAGTGAATAGAGAACACTTGCACCAAATGAGAAAACAGAACATACAACTAATATTCAACAGAGTTTATTCAACCAAATGCATTCGGGGTTCACCGCCTCCCTGCCAGGCAATGAACAAATCATTTCCGGAGAGAACACTTCTTATAGACAATAATTTAGACAAATGCTATAGCCTCGCCCACACCCCAGTCACGAGACTGTATTTTTCCATCTCTGAGAGAAACTCGTACAAGTCTAATCTTTTTTGGCCGGCACGCTCTGACCTCGACTGTGGCGGTTTAGTTTGCTCTCTACAACACAGTCCTAAGAAACAGGCAGCTTGCTGCCTATCTCTTTTGGCACAGCTTCACACATACTGCAAGCGTGAGACTTTTTGAGAGACTCAATTTCAGAAACAGAATTTCTCTATCAATCCCTCCTTTTTATGATTTTATCCCATATAGTCATAAAACATTTAGAATCTTTTCACATTTTGCGCGTAGCAAGTTTATTTCAATGCAGAAGCTTAAACATCTTTAAACAAGTTTTGCAAGGCCATGGCAGTATCGTCATAGTCTGGAGGATCAATTATTTCTTAATTCCCAGAGTCAGATTGTCCTTCTTCAGACTCTAGGTTGTCATACTCATCAGTTTCCCTCTCCTCCAGGGCCAAAGCCTGTTACGCTGGGGTACTTTGCATCATTTGGGTTATCATCATCAGTCATCAGGTCTCTTTGTTGCACTTAGATCCTTCCATAGCTTGATCTAAGGTTTTACCCTCCGCATCGTTATCAGGTATGTAGGTACAACACGCAGTTCCAATTATGTGGCATACTCCTCCCTCGGAGGCAGTCATGAGGTCCAGGACCATACGATTTTGAATTGTCATTAATCTAAGTGCAGTTAACTCGTTTTTTATACTTCTCGGTTGCATTCAGTGTAAAATTGATCAATGCACTCAGGCGGTAGTTTATTGTCTCTACCCTTAACATTAATTTGCCCACCCCCATTTGGGGAAAAATACAAAGAACCGCTTTGTTCCCTGCACTCCAAAGTTTGTGATCTTCTGGAACATTACTTCCCCATATTGCATCATGCTTATCCTCTAAGGATCTTTTTGCACGACCCTGTGTTTCAGCGCTTATTACCCCATGTATGGTCATTTAGTATCACATATGCACAAGTTCCATGCCACTTCTTAGGCAGAGCTATGTACACATTGTGTCCATAAAGCCAGTACCACCCATCCACTGCCCTAGTGCCGTTTTCTTTAGGTGCTAACGTGGAACACCTTGTCTCCTTTAAGGGCGTTCCGTGATTCTATTCTTACAGTAGGAGTACACTGTCCCATCGCATTGGGATGTCTCCCCCACCGGGACTGTTCCCTTCCCTCGTACACATTTTGTAAAGGTCTTATGCGGGGTATATGGTACTACCATAATGGGCGTAATCAAATGTTGTCGTGAGGTTTGTAATAAACCTTGTCAATCAGTGCAATTTATTCCCGTCAGTATATTCGTAGCAGTTCACTTTGGTTGTGATTTTGTGGGTTGGGTCAAAGTATTTAAGTGTTCCTGTATGAGTTGAGAACCCAAACGCTAGAGTGTAGATGTGTGCATACGTAACAGTTGGTCTTGTTTACGCTCTGTGCTGTGCTTTTACAAATCTCTTCCTCTTATACCGTGATTATCATCAATATGGTCAAAGACCCCACTGCCCGCCACTGGAGGTTCGCCATAGCTGTGTCTAAATCCCAGTAAGAGGGTTGTTTGCTTCACCGGTTTTGAGACAGGTGTGTTCTATATTTCACACCTCCCTTTGTAGCTGGACTTCTCCCTTCTGAGCACAACTCTTTTAGGTACCTACTCACCCTTTGTTACCTTTTTACAGTGGGACAGATGCACCCAGGTGGATCGCTCGGCAATCTTTACTGCTGTTGGAGTTGTTAGTAGCACCTGATACGGCCCTTTCCACTTTGGTTGATGCCACGCCTTGTGCCTTGGATCTTTAATCAGTACCCAGTCCCCAACCTGCAGCTTTTCTTTTGGTATTCCAGCTGTAAGAGTTTACACATTTCTTGTTTATTAGATAACATTTTCTTCATATACTCTGCCAATGTGGGATTATCCTCTGATATTCTCACTTCAAATTGCGGTAGGTGATAGGCTTTTCCCATCTAGGTATTATTTCTCTACAAATTATTTTTGCCACAGTTGTGCATCAATTTTTTGAGGTAGGGTATGCTTCTACCCAACCTGAGAATGGGTCAATCATTACTAAGCAGCTCTTTTTCCCCTCACTTGGTGTGAGGTGGATAAAATCCATCATCCAAGATTCAAATAGTCAAAACATGTTAAACACCTTTTACAAAAAAATCTTTTTGTAGTTTGTAAATCCAAACGTTGTATAACATTTGTTTATCATATCTACCCTCCCTCCTCTTGAGACATGGCATATGCCATGACTCAACTCTGCAGCTATGGTAAACAAAGATCTCGGTAATACAGGTTTCTTTTCTGGGCCCACCCACAGGCCAGTTTCGTTCTCAGTACATTTTTGATCGCCCCACATCCCCCCTTTTCTCTGGTACCCCTGCTTCATGTTGCATGTCTCTCAAGAGAGTGTCTGCAGCTGCTTCTTTTGCAGCAGAGTCTGCGAATGCATTCCCCAGGGACACCTCATCTGTTCCTTTCGTATGTGCTGCACAGTTACATCTCGCCAGTATTTTGGGTTTCTGTAATGCCACAATCAGTTCCAGTATCAATGGTGCCTGCGTTATTGGTTTCGCTTTGATCCTTCGAGCCTCCCTCTCTAGGGTGCAGCTCCAGGCTGGATCCCTTTCCGCTGAGTTCCTCCCCCCCGACTCCTCGGAGTGAAGGGCCCTCAGCCTCTCTGCTTCCCAGTATTTTCTTTTCAAAAACACTGATCACAGAAAGCACTACTCACTTACTAACGCATTCGGTTTCAGTTTATAGTGGCCTGACTGTACATTGAGCCGAACGCGGCAGCCATTTCTCATGGTCTTAATGCCATCTGCGATCCGACCGGCCGGTGACCCAGTCGATAGCGATCCCTAGTCCTGCATCTAATCAGGACCCCGTAGTGGCTGTTAACCATCCAGTTAGGAACCGACGGTCTGATCCCTATCCCACTTCGCTATGGGTATAGAAACTTTGACCGTTTTCACCAGCCTTGCCTGTTCACAGAGGTCGTCTCTTACGCCCCTCTGCTAGGTGTGGACTGTCATCCACGTACCACGTACTGCCTGCATACTTACATGCGACAGCTACGCCGACTAGACGGTACCACGGCAGTATGTCCATTCATTCTTCATCAGACACGGGGGCCTTCAGTCTTCTCCCCGGCACTATACTTCGTCTTTAACGTGCCCTCGGAACTTTGCAATTTCAGGATCCATCCACATAGAATGTTACTTCTGCGTCATGAATGGGTGTGTCCATTAACCCGGGGCGTGCTGCCACAGACCTAGATGTTTCAGCTACACAATCGTGAGGATCTCCATCCTCAGCAGTTGTCAGCAAGGTAGCCGGATTAAGTGTGGTGCATTTTACAATTGTTAGATTAGGAGCTGTTAGTAGAGTCGCCATACAGCTCAGCTGTCTTGCTGGTGACAAGAATGTATGTTTTGTTTGCAGTAGTAATACAGAAACTACATGTGGTACCATCAGTGTCAATGGTTGGTATAACACTATGGTTTGTGAGGCTTCTACTGCTAATGCTGCTGCTTCTACAGCTGCTTCTGTAGCATGGCAGTCCTCGTGCTACAGGATCCAGTTCTGTGGAGTAATAAGCAATTGGTCTTTGCTTACCTCCAAACCTGTTTTACCTGCTCAAAGGCTTCGTTGACTTCAGGAGTCCATTTGATTGGATCTCGAGCCTCCATTGGTTTGCTGTAAATACAATCTAACAGTGGCTGCATCAATTGTGCATAATTACACATCCAGGTTCGGCAGAAATGTATCATTCCTAAAAAAAAAAAATCATGTTTTTATTTTATTTTAGGCTTTGGGGCCCACAGTATCAGGATGCAGGTTTTCCTATCCTGTAATAAGGCTCGGCCTCGAGCTGAGATAGCGCGTCCCAGATATTTTACTTCTGGTCCACACCCCCCCTTGCTTATCTCCTTGGCCTTGTGAGACCAGAATGTCCAAACATGCCTTTTCCCGAGAAGGAGAGCAATTCAATATGTCGTCTACATACAGGAGGAGTTTTTATTTTTAATTTTTTATCACAGATACTGCCAAATGCCTAAAATGTAAAAATGTTAAATGTACATAGTACAGTGCAGATCAGATGGATCATTCATTTTCAGATTCTTCGCTGTCTACAATGAATGCGTCATTTTTTTACTTTTATTCTCTTTTTTTATTTTGAGCCCAGAATGTTTGCAGAACATCATACAATACCTAATTATTTATCTGATGTAAACTAGGATGGTCATCGGAAAGAGCTAGCAGCACTCTGTACGGTTCAAATTTCAGTTTGCGTTGTACAGGCAAAGAATGGTATTTTTACAACCTTGGATTTCTGTCTGCACTCCCTACCAGGCGGCATTTCTCTAACCCAAGAACCCACATCTTCCCATTCACATTCGGTAATGAAATATGCGGCTGCCTGATTTGTTCAAATAATCATTTCTGCTCTTCACTCAAGTTTACTAGAATTCCAGTAAATTTCGGTCAACTATATATGGTGCCTAAACATCTCGTTTCGTTTATTTGCGGCATGTTCCAGAAACACTCATATTCAAAAATGTCTTAGTCAGGGGTAAGAGAGCAGTGCTATAAGAGTTCGCTGGGGCTGTCTGCTCGGACGGAATAAATTCACACAGTTGTGCAATGACTGGCAGTATATCAATTCCCATGTGTAATACCAATCTATCAATTGTATAGGATTCCCAAAACTATTTCCAATAGTACCTATACAACCCATTTTCGTCACATTCAATAGTAATTTTTTGTTTCATTTTAATTGGTCTTCCCTAGCCGTTCGCTCGAAGTGAATAGCATGTTCTATTAACACTTGCAATCGGCACGTTGCCCACGTAATTACATATCTTTTGTAAAGTGAGTGAGGCCGTTCAGGAACGCATTTTTCAGCTGTTGGTAGCATTAAACACTTTTAAAACGGGTTAGGTACGCCATTATCATTTCGTTTTTATTTTGCACAGTCCAAAATTTTTATGTACACTTTTATTCACTCATACTCAGGCGCAATTGCATTCATGTCACATTCATTTTTTATTCACTCATACTATGAATAAACACTTGACTTTAGTTTCTTTTGTAAATTCTCCCCAGGTAAATCCCAGAGGCAATTGTTCACAAACACTTATAATAATACATTATTTGTCAAACCTCAAACCTCCCCCTAAGAAGTTCCACGCGTAACCCTTACACTTTAACCCCCTGAGGTCGACGGGAGCGGCGCCGCTCCCAGCAGCAATAAAAGTATATTACTATTTCTAACTTCGCGATATTTTATCATACACACGCGACAAAAACATTGACAGAAACCTTAGAATCGCGACTTTACGATTTGAGCACTGGCAAATCAAATGGGATTTTTTAAATTAGGTTAATTAGACCAAAAGTAAACCTTGTTTTTACTCTGTTTTTTACCTTTTAGTACCGTCCCCTTCTATTGACATGGTAACTAGGTGCGAGTTTCGGGAGGTGTGGGGAGGGGCGTGGGGCCATGTGTGAAAACGCCGGCGTAAACAAACACAAACTGTCCCGACAATTTGAAGCAAGATTTTATACAGACATACAATTTTATTCAAGATGGAAAGATTTTCTGCGCTGCAGTGTTTGAGAGCATCGATGGAAAGCGACGAAGACAATAACTGACGAAGAGTAAGTAACTATATTTGATCTGCCATGTTATCAAATACTCGTATATATATTCAATATATGAATTCCGTGTGTTAAATTGCAGCGTAAACAATGTCCCGACATTATATCGGATCTTGTCTGTGTTTACGGTTGCGAGCTGCCAGCAACAGACGGTGTATGCTGATATTTATTTTATTTACCATATTTTCAAATACTCGTGAAAAGTATTCGACTGCTGCGAATAATTAACGGGAGGATATTTAACCAGCTGGCATTCTGTTTCGGCGCTTGGACATTATCTAGCTTAGCTTGATAATACCTATTGTGATTAATGTTTCTTGCCTCTCGAGAACTTGTTTGTTCGTGTGCTTGTTGTTGTTTAGATTCCCAGCGTTTAGTTTATACCACGTTTTTGGATACGTGGATTTACCTGTTTACTTTGATTTGTTTGTTCCTGTTCGTTGGTTTTGTTTTGTTTGTCTTTCCGTGTCTTCGCAGACACGGATTTTGCTTTCGTTTTCCGACAGACGTTTAACGATAAATATCTTAAACCCAGAAAACGGGCTACTTTTGATCATGTGCCTGTGTCCACTGCCAAACACTCTGGATGTTGGCAAATTGGCTTCTGTTGGTTGCAATAAATGTGTACTCTGCAAGATGTCGGGAAACAGCGGTTTGTGACGTTCCCTTGTGTCTACAGTTGACCAGAAACTGTTTTGAGAAGTGGCACCAAAGACTGTGAAAGAACAAATTGTCTCACCATGTTTTAATTTGGAATGTTTTGTATATAGTTTGTTTTCAATGAATCTTCCCAAATGAAAAAAACTTTCTGCATGGCTCACTGACTATTGCTTACTCTGATGGCTTTTCTCTTTGTCTGGCGGCCTTTGAGAGAGAGATGGCCCATCTGACAGATTTTACAGGTGTGGACAAGCCTCAGGTGTGGATCATGAATATTCTTGAAATTAGCATATAGCCCTCCCACAGCCTGAAATAAATGTGACCAGTTCTGATAAAAACAGGTTTTTAGCTATTTAGATCTCAGATGTGCTAAACTATTTTCACACCCTTACATAAACAAGACCTTGATGAACAAACGCATATTGGCAAAACAATTCGTCACTATAGTTTAGTGTGTGCTTTCACAACTTTTGTGACGGCAGAAAAATTTACTCTTTATAACTTGTGTGTTTGTAGATCTATTTACAAGCTGCATATGATACTGACCACACTATTGATGGCATATAAATGTAGCTGTGATTGTCCTTCAAATAAAAATATCAAACACTTTGGAGTAAGTGTGTGTTAAGTTGATGAAATTGAGATAAATATCAGACCATGCCAAAATCAAAAACCTCCTCTAAGCTTAGCACGGACCTCAGAGGGTTAATAGAAAACAGTTCCTCACGTGTGCCGTTTTCGGCGCGTTAGGCTCCAACCTAACACTAATTAGAGACACCTCAGGGACTTGAACCCCCTCCCGGAGACCGGGAGCGTCACCACCTAATTAGGTATACACCGCCGCAGGGACTTGAACCCCATCCCGGAGACCGGGAGTGTCACCACCCAATCAGGCATACAACCCCCGCCACAAAAACGTTCACATTTCCCCCTTTTTTTAAATTATTATTATTTTTTTTCATTAGGCTTGCCACATTGCTGGACCTGCAACTTCCCATCAAACTTTTCTTTTCACATGCTCAACCCACTCTCCTGCCCCCGTAAACCTCAATTCCATTTACCTTAAATCCTGAGGCAGGTAAACTTAACCATCACTTTCTTTACACCCACAACAACAACAACAACCACCGTTGCTCTTACACTTTCCCATGGTCACACCTATGTTCTGTCACTCTCCTTTTATGGCAAGGCTCTAGGTTCAATATCACACTTTTATCTTAAATAGAATTCGGAAAAATCCGTCACTCACACCGCTTTCAGAGGAACGTTGGCTGTCTGGCCTCGCTAATTATCCAAGGATCCTGCCCGATCCGGACCGAGGACTTTCTCAATAAACTTGTCTCTGAAACAAGCCCCGTGCACGGTTCAGACCTCACGCCCTTCCTCTGCGCCGTGCGGTGAGATATTGGGATCCCGGAACGAGCCCCCAATTGTTAGGTTCACGAAATTCAGAAGACCTACAAAGTGAATAGAGAACACTTGCACCAAATGAGAAAACAGAACATACAACCAATATTCAACAGAGTTTATTCAACCAAATGCATTCGGGGTTCACCGCCTCCCTGCCAGGCAATGAACAAATCATTTCCGGAGAGAACACTTCTTATAGACAATAATTTAGACAAATGCTATAGCCTCGCCCACACCCCAGTCACGAGACTGTATTTTTCCATCTCTGAGAGAAACTCGTACAAGTCTAATCTTTTTTGGCCGGCACGCTCTGACCTCGACTGTGGCGGTTTAGTTTGCTCTCTACAACACAGTCCTAAGAAACAGGCAGCTTGCTGCCTATCTCTTTTGGCACAGCTTCACACATACTGCAAGCGTGAGACTTTTTGAGAGACTCAATTTCAGAAACAGAATTTCTCTATCACTAGGGAACACTCGAAGGGGGAGAGACCGGTGGCAGAGGTGGTTAGTGTATTATGTGCATACTCAACCCAGGGTAGCAGCTTGCTCCAGGAGGAGGGGTTCCGGTCTGTGATGCACCGCAGTGCAGTCCCCAGGTCTTGGTTGGCCCTCTCGGTCTGGCCATTCGTCTGGGGATGGTAGCCGGAGGACAGGCTGACGGAGGCCCCCAGGGCCTGGCAAAACGATTTCCAGACTTGGGAGGAAAATTGGGGGCCACGGTCCGACACCACGTCGACGGGGATCCCGTGCAAGTGCACCATGTGCTGGACCAGGAGCTCAGCGGTCTCTGAGGCTGAGGGAAGCTTGGGAAGGGGAATGAAATGGACCGCCTTGGAGAACCGGTCGACGATGGTCAAAATGGTGTCATTACCTTCTGAGGGGGGGAGTCCACAGACGAAGTCCAGACCAATGTGACTCCAAGGACGACCTGGGATGGGTAGGGGACGGAGGAGACCGCTGGCGGGCTGATGGGATGCCTTGCTCCTGGCGCAGGTGGTGCAGGCCCGTCACGAACGCCGGGCGTCCGCGGCCATGGACGGCCACCAAAAGCTGCGTCTGAGCAGCGACAAGGTGCGCTGGAACCCGGGGTGGCAGGCCAGGCGGGAGGAGTGTGTCCACTGCAGGACCTGGGAACGGACAGAATCAGGGACAAACAGGTGAGGGCTTGGGTTGGGTCTGGGGTCAGGTTGAGTGGCCTGGGCCTCCCTGATCTGCCTCTCAATTCCCCAGGTCACTGCAGCAACCACACAGGAGGGGGACAGGATGGTGTCAGGGCTCGCTTGTCTGGCTTCGGAGGAGAACTGGCGGGAGAGAGCGTCGGGTTTCAGGTTACGGGATCCGGGTCTGTAGGTGATAGTGAAATTAAAGCGGCCAAAAAACAGTGCCCACCGGGCTTGGCGAGAACTGAGTCTTTTGGCCGACTGGATGTATGCCAGGTTCTTGTGGTCGGTCCAAACGATAAATGGTTGTTCCGTTCCCTCCAACAGATGTCGCCACTCCTCCAATGCGAGCTTGACCGCCAGCAACTCCCGATTCCCTACATCGTAGTTGCGCTCGGCGGGGGACAGCCTACGAGAGTAGAAGGCGCAGGGATGTAGCTTCTGGTCCTTATCCGAGCGTTGGGACAAGATGGTCATCTTGTCATGTCATTCATGTGTGTGCATATTGTAGATTGTAATGTGTGTGCATATTGTAGAGAGTTAATCGTGTCATTGTTGTGAGTGTGCACGCATATGGTATCATGTTGTGTTGGGAATTATTGTGGAGTGTTTGATGTTTGATGTGTGATGTGTGATGTGACTCTGTCGGGCATGGTGGCGCGTGTCTGTAATCCAAGCTTCTGGGAGGCAGAGTCTGTGTGGAATATATGTTGAGTTCTGTGTGCGTTTGTCGAAAGTGACTGTCGAAAGTGCTTCCTGTGTTTGGGAAAGCGAGCGAGAGGGCGCCCTGAAAGAGGGTCGGCCTCTCGCCCTCGGTGTGATTGGAAGAGAACTCGCACTCAGGCAGTGGAGAGTGTCTCTGGACAACGGCCCGAGAACTCTCACTGAAAGAGTGGAGAGTGTCTCGGGGCTGGTTGCAAGAGAACTCTCACTGTGAGGAGTGGCGAGGGTCTCTGTATGTTTGGGGTAAAAAGAGAACTCGGACTGGAAAGTTGAAGTGTCTCTGTATGCATGGGTTTGGGAAGCACTTAAAGTCACTGGAGATGTGTGTGTCGGGATGGTGAGTAGAGTTCTACCCTGTCCTGGTGAGTGTTGATGTGTGTTTAATGTGAATGTATGAAGGCGGTGTGGAAAGCCGCTGATTGTCTGTGTTTGTTCGGTGTTTCCCCGGAAGGGGATTCCCCCCTCGGAGGAGGCGGGATTTCATTTATGGTTTGATTATTTAGCTTGTTATTTTAGTTCATTGTTTTCACCCGAAAGCTTCGCGGCAAGTAGGGTGAAGATTTTCTGTTTGTTTGTTTTATTTTAATCTGCTCTCCCACTGTCTCTCTCCCATGTCTGGGGGAAGAGACAGAAAAAAATAAAAAATAAAATAAATCCGGTCCGTTGACCAAAGAATCCATTCCGTCTCCAGACTGCTCTGTTCCCATCCAGGGTTTGTCACGTGGCGTATGACACCCTTTAAATTATGTTATTTATTTAAGAGGTTCATTATTGTGGTATGGAGAAAATCTGTTCCATGTTACCTCAGCTGCTAAGAATATGGAAATTGAAGATAATTTAGCCTTTTTTTCATGAAGCCTAGAGTCCTGCATGCGTTCTTCTCTGAAACACCTGATGTCAGCCACTGCTTCTATTTGCACCGCAGGAGGAAGACACTCCATGTGCAGCTTTATACAGGCAGATTGTGGGTGCCCGGTTGACCAGTGGAGGTCACCGGTCTGTGACAAGACAAGTCATCCCTGCCATCCGAATCCCTCTCTCCCTGGGCGACTCTTATGTGTCTCCTCACGGTCGGCACTGGTAGGGTCTGCGTTTGATACCAGACCATGGGGCTCATCCACACAATAGAACAGTGCCTTAACAGGATGAGCCACCCAGCAACTTAACTGTTTTTATTTGGTTCAGCTATGGTGTGAAGTTTTACTGTAGAAGCAGAATTATCTATGTAGAGTATAGTCTGTGAAGTGCTCTGTTACATTTGCTATTTCAAACAAAATTGAATTGCCATATTGAATATAATTGATGAGTTGGTCTGTTATATCAGAAGAGGCCAAACTGTATTCAAACTGCTTCTTGTGAATTGTGAAATAGTCTTTGTGAGAAAAGAGGGACTTCGTTGATTTAGTCAGCCCGTTAATAGGAGGTTCAGTGATGAAATATGTGAAAGTTAGGGGCATTAAATTTGTTAATTTGTTAGGGGCATAGCAACAGTATTGTTACAATGTTAAAAACAAGCAATAGATGCATTGCATTAAGTGTTTATAGCCAAAGGCTCATTTCCAACACCTGTCCCCAATGTTTTACAGCTTACTGAATGGTCATGCTTAAGATGAGCTCCTGATATTTCATAACTTCTTAGATATTTTAGGTTAGTGAAGCTTTGAAAAAGTATTCCAATTTCTATAGGATTTGTTGATTTTTCAAGTTCTATTCAGTGGTTGCATCAGTTTATTGAAGCTAAATAGCATTTGTGAGTGAGAAGGGGAAAAACATTGATGAACAAGGAACAATTGGACAGGATAACATCAGAAGGAGAAATTGGAAAAAAGAAAGAAGAAAATACCTTAATATGGAGAGGAGACTAGAGGAGGACTGAGGAACAGAACTGAGAAAGATTAGGATATTGTATACAGAAGGAAAAAAGGGTGCCTGTTACTAATTCAGTGAATATAACTCTGATATTAGGTATTAGCCATTTTAGAGTTAACCATTTTTTATAATGAAACTATCACTGCATTACATTTAAACAAGGGCAACTGGTGATAAAATGATACCTGGTTATAGGGCAGGAAAAACTGCAAACAGCTCACAAAATGATCTTATTTTTCAGTAGGAGTAGGGGGCATAAAAGACTCCTCCTGCTGGCATTCCCAGATACCCCTGTAAAGGAAAGTGTAAGTGACACTGCCTTGTCATACCCTGGAGTACTCAACAGGGCAATGCACTCTGGGTAAGAGGCAGACAGTCCAGATGACGCATACAAGGGGTATGTTGGTAATCATAATGCTACATACCCAGGAGTGGATTCAGGCATCACCAATCCAATGAAAGAAATCTACATTGTGGGATACATTCCCCCTCCCTACACAGCATGCTTCTGTATTTTTGACAACTGCTCCCTGGAGGAGACCTGCTCCCTGTGGAAGACCTGCTCCCTGTTTACACCAGACACTTCTAACAGTAACACAGAACCACTCCATCAAGGAGAAGATAGGACAATTATTGTACTTAATTGTGTTTATTTCATGTGTAATTTTCAGGACTCTCACAAGTATTTGTTAGTAAAGTTTCCAGACCTTATGGCTCCTAATCTTGCTCTTACGATTACTAATTAAATCTGATTGTGCTCTGCAGGCTATGATCAGGGGCATCGAAGCAGTTAAAGAAGATTCGGTGGAGATGTTGGCTAGCTATGGGCTGGCCTACTCCCTGATGAAATTCTTCACTGGTCCCATGAGAACTTTCAAAAGCGTGACCCTAGTATTTGTGAACAGCAAGCGGGACCGCACCAAGGCTGTACTGTGTATGGTTACAGTAGGAACTGTGGCCATCATCCTCAACACTCTCATAGGTGAGGCTGATGTCATCCTCTGAACTGTGCAGTAGGGCCAGTTCTGACGCGGACTAATGACATCACTCTTAATTGTAAATCTTTACATTTATATCCCTTATCCTTTATTTTAGGTTCAGATCAGTTATGATTTTTACATTTTAATTTTTCACTTGAAAAAAACAAGATTTGTATTGTTAACATTTTGTTTTTGGGGGCAGGTATACTTTATTCATTTTAAAGTTGTCACCATCATGGTTCTATAGGAATTATCACCTTGTATCACCTTAATTATTATTATGTGCTTATCAGGGGTAATGATTATTTAAAATGCACTTTCCCTTTTTCAATTTTAAACAACAACCCCTCATGAAAGATACCAGGTGTGGACAGTTGTATTTGCCTCGACACACAGTAGAAAGTAGTGTAGAAAAGTAGTTAATTTGGGGTAATTCTGTCCTGACTTCATGTTGGAATGAGTTTGTTCTCATTGAGTTTAATACATGATCACCACCCACGTGGATTAATTTCACTTCATTCATTTCATTAAAAAATGTTAAAATGTGCCAATGTGAAAATGATCATAACAGATATATTATATATTATGTGTGACGACATCTGCTGTTGAGGGTTGTGGGACAATGAGTCAAAATGCTCATCTGGTCACCCTATGCAGAGCATCACAAATACATTAATGACAGATAGTTAATATTGTGAATAAACATGTTTTAATAGATGTTGCTTTGATGAAAGTATACAAACTAAACTGAATACAAACTAAACTGAACTGACGTGTATCACATTACGTCTTTTCCTCTTCCTACTCAACTATATAAGTTTCCTACTGTATATCAGGAAAGGGATAGACATGCAAGGTAGTTTAGTTTAGTTTAGTATTGCTGCATGATATTTACTGCAATTATTTACTCCATAGTATTGGAGTGAACTCTCATAACTCTCATAACTTGGTCTTCGCAAGCCATGGTACTTGCTCTTCATTAGACATGACAAAATTGCCAATATGCTATGGCAAAGGTATTAAAGCTGATGATCTGATTGGCCATAATGAACCAAACCTTCACCACACCCGCAAGTTATTTATTCATCTTAAACCTCTTTTGCAACTACGCCGCAGGTGTGCTACCGTCTTGTCACGAAACTACCGGAATGGACAAGCCATTAATGCCTTAATGCACCTTAATGCACCTTCAGTTGAACAGAAATATTTAATGTCACGGAGAGTCATTTCCATCATGGTAAAACACAGAATAATTTCTGCATTCTGACCCCTTGATATTGTACATGACAATCCAAATGTAAACGCAGTAAGAACAGATTATACTCACTCATTATATGCACTTAGTTAAGCAAAGGACCCTATGTCCGAGTGATTGACTATGAATATTCATTTTCCATAGTCATGAGACAGCTAATCTGAGGAATTGGATGCATTAAACTAACCTGAGCGTGACTCTGTTGAGACCAGTTATCATATTAATTTATATAGATATATGTTTATTCATGCAACTTTTTCATCAAGTTCTTTACCACTTAAACCTCCACTTTCTTCCCAACTGGTTTGAATTTGGGATGTTTTACTTTTTCTAATCTGTCTACTCCTCCAGCTTACACAGATTTGGGATACTACATCATCAACAAACTTCACAATGTGGATGACTCTGTGGGTAACAAGACCAGGAAGGCCCTCCTTTACTTGGCAGCTTTTCCTTTGTTGGATGCAGTGGTGAGTATGCGTGGCTATATATAGCTGTCCGATGATATCTGTCATTTAGATTCATAATGACCTTTGACCTGTCCCGCTTTTAAAGGTATGTGTCTTTATGGAAAAAATGTACCTTTAAAATTTACTTCAAATTAAATGCAAGATTTGTTTTTCTTATGGTAAATGCTGTTTAGTGATTTCAATGATTGGAAAATCCTTTTTTGAAATAAACAAAATGAACACTTATTTGTAAGCCAGGCACAAATGTTGTTTGAATCCAACCTAAGGATCTAGGGATCACACTCCCATCAGCACTAAAAGCAGATTGTAAGGCCAATTGTGATTTTAATATGAATGAATAAATGAATGAGAAATGATTGAAATGAAACTTTCAGCAAGAGTGGTAAGACTGGTATTCAGTGGAAATATTGAGGCAGAAAGGCAAGTCTTTCTGTGCCAAGTACGATTTTTCTGTTCTTTCGGGTAGGATTGAGACAGAATCAGAAATAATGGCCTCCTCTTATGTAGATCTAATTATAGAATTTGTTGCTATGTTGTTATTAGTGAAAAATTGACCTTGACTTCTCTTTTAGGCCTGGGCACATGCTGGTATCCTCCTGAAGCACAAGTATAGTTTTCTGGTGTGCTGTGCCTCTATTTCCGATGTCATCTCCCAAGTATGGGTCATCATCATTTAAAATCATGCTTTCATTCAAAATCTTTATCATTTCCAAATAATAAATATAAAGGATACTGATATGAAATTGACACAGATTTGGAAGTGCCACACTTACATTTTGGAGATGTCACAAGCCTGTATAAGACGTGTAGCTAGCTAGCTAACATCAGCTACATAGTTTTGGTGAGCTTTCTTCATGACGTCGTTCTTCATCACTAAACTCCCATATAGAAAACCCACTCGCTGCTGCCCGCAATGTTTTGCTTGTTTATTTTTTCTGTACTGTCCACTCTCGTGAAGTAAGCTATACAGTAGAGAGAGCGATACAATATGTATTATTAATCACCTAAAAAGGAGATTAAAAAGTACAGTTCAACTGACACTTAAACTTTTGTTTGGCAAATTTAGCTTGCTTGTTAGTAAAATATTTACAGCATTCACTATATTTTGTATTAATCCTTGTTAGAGTGGTATTTTATATATCACTCCATTTATATATTAGCAGTATATATCTACCAGTGTGACGATCTGGACAAGGACCCAAACGCAGACCAGGATATTGCAGAAAGAGATCGTTATTTAATCAGTCCAAGTTCAAAGCCAGTAATCAGAATCCGAGAAAGTACAAAAACAAAATCCAAAAGAGTAGTCGAGGGGCAGTCAAAAGATCAAAAACCAAACAGGCAGAAGGGCAAACAAATCAGAATCGGCGGGCAAAACACGAAGTCAAACAAAGGGTGTCTTGGAAATCTCAAAATAACGCAGGCTTACTGACAATTGGCACCGGGAAACTTGATCAACGTTCTGACAAAATCAGAGTGCAAACTAGGGGCTTACATACAAATGGGGAAGATAACACAAGAGGAATCAGGTGTGACTGGGAGGGGAAAGGGGCGAGAACAGAGGTGAGAACAATCAGGACCACTAATACAATAACAAGGGGAGATGAAAGACACGGACTGGAAAGCACATAGACACAATAATAACAAACGACCTGGGAAAAGCAGGTAGACACGTGCACAGCTCGGAAGGGAGGATCGCATAGGTGAAAACGCATGCAGAGAATGCAAGAAGACAGAAAGCAACAGATAAGAAAACGAGAGGGAGAATGACAATAACTTCCCAAAAGTTACTTGTCCTACTCGCATGTGCTCATGGGACTGTGTAGTAGTGAAGCTCTGATGGGTGCCCGCAGGTGGCATTAGCGACTAGTGTTCTGACTGTACAGTATATCATAATATACATTCTAGTCGGGACTCGAACGAGATAGATTTTTCCATTCCAAACTAGAGTGTGGTATGGCAGCTAGCATAATGGCTAGCTAATAATTCCTAGATTTAACCGAGCAGGGATGTGGAAATGATTTGTGCTTGGACTGTAGGACGGAGATGAGAAATCACTGCAGGAAAATCACAGCGATTCTTCAGCCTGGCGGGAGGGCTCACTGAACTGAATATAGACAGTAACTAGCTAGTGTTCATGGATATTGTGGTATATGGATACGGATGCATGATCACTTACAAAGCCTTATGTTAGCAAGCAACTAGCGACAACATATATCGATACCCAATGTCTGTAAACGCTAATGTTAGCTAGCTAACTAACTAGCTGGTTCTCGCTGTTGTGTCTATGTGCTGTGATCCGCGAACTTGCTTGACTGCTGCAGAATGGCATAGCAACAACAACAAACGCAATGAGCACAGACTGCATGCGAGTGACAATGTGCCACTTTTCCCATTTGGAACTTCTGAAATATTTTTCAATATCCGTGCATGACGTGTTTGTTATGATGTGAGTGTAAAACAGAAATAGTTCCAGTTAGCTAATAACATTTTTTCCGAGAAAGTACAAAAACAAAATCCAAAAGAGTAGTCGAGGGGCAGTCAAAAGATCAAAAACCAAACAGGCAGAAGGGCAAACAAATCAGAATCGGCGGGCAAAACACGAAGTCAAACAAAGGGTGTCTTGGAAATCTCAAAATAACGCAGGCTTACTGACAATTGGCACCGGGAAACTTGATCAACGTTCTGACAAAATCAGAGTGCAAACTAGGGGCTTACATACAAATGGGGAAGATAACACAAGAGGAATCAGGTGTGACTGGGAGGGGAAAGGGGCGAGAACAGAGGTGAGAACAATCAGGACCACTAATACAATAACAAGGGGAGATGAAAGACACGGACTGGAAAGCACATAGACACAATAATAACAAACGACCTGGGAAAAGCAGGTAGACACGTGCACAGCTCGGAAGGGAGGATCGCATAGGTGAAAACGCATGCAGAGAATGCAAGAAGACAGAAAGCAACAGATAAGAAAACGAGAGGGAGAATGACAGCTGCAGATAGAAACACAAGATAATCAGTAATTAGTAAATGTTAGTAATGCACCCAAAATCCCTAACATTAGTAGATTAGTCGGTTAGTACTATATGCACGTAACTAATATGTACAGATAAAAATAAATAAATAAAGAAGTAAACGAGATACGAAATAAGGAGAAACCGGGTATAGCTGAAATCACCCGAATAGTGCAACGACAAAGACAGGGAGTGGATTCTCAGATAACAAGGAACACAGACAGATGCGGGAACTAACGTGAAAAATAAACAAACACAGAGAAAATAATAAAATACAAAAACAAGCAGAACACATAAATACAGAACATAACAACCAGTGCTTTCTGTGATGAATGAGTTTATGTGACTATTGTTATATCTATAACTATTACTATCACACATCTGTATCAGTGGAGAGGATAAAAATGTAATGTTTTATTTATGAGCAAACACAATTTTATGGGGTGATTTGGATGTACATTGCAATGATGTCTATTGCTGTATTACTGCACTGATCTTGTGCACTAACTATGATTGTTCTTACCTTGTATTGATGCACATCTTGTAAGTCGCTCTGGATAAGAGCGTCTGCTAAATGCTTAAAATGTAAAATGTAAAATGTTGATAGCTAGTATCAAAGTACGCCTTAGGGAATATTAACCAAATCAACTGGAGCTATGCCCCAACAGCTTTGGCACTGACTGACTGATATAGGGCCTTTGAAATATGTTTTTAGTAATAAAAAAATGGGACAACAACATCCTAATGGAGACTGTATAAACAGCAGATGTGGAAACTGAACCAATAATAGTGAAATTCACCCCGACAGTACAATGACATGCTTTTAATAGCTCTCCTCTCCTTTGGCAGATTGTGTGTGTGGCCATCTTGCTCTATAGTCACCTGGAGTGTCTTGAGCCACTGCTGATCCCCATCCTGTCCGTGTACGTGGGCACCCTGGTGCGACTCATCATCGTGGGCCTGGGCTACTACCGCAAAATCCACAATATTATCCCAGACTCCAGTGGGCCTGAAGTGGGGGTACGTCACCAGTGTTAATCATACACTTTTCCAGCAGTGAGGCACAACTACAAAATGATAGTTGCATACGCATTGTATGGCTACATGACCACTCACTCAGTGTGTTAAAATATTGAAAATCCATTGCAAAATTGTAAAGTTTGTGTGTAGAACCAGTAGTGTGCTGTGACAAATACATTTGAGGTTGGTACACATATGTAATCAGTAAGTACCTCAAGGATTTGGTTTAATTCCGGCTGAACTGTTTCATGATCTTGGATCAGTTTTGCTGTCCAAGTGGTGGAGAAAATTACAACAATATAGGATCCTATGGGAAATATCCACAAACCATGCATATGCGAGGGTATCCAGATCCAATTATCAATCAAATTTGACTGAACAGTGCGCTCTGCTTACAGAGCTTTACAAGCTTTAGAAGGAATTGACTAAAGTGCCCCCTAGTTATCCATCATTTTTATGATAACATTTATCTTGCCAATATATTTAGTGAAAATTCTAAATATATTCTAAATATTCTTAGTACAAACACTTTATACAATGTCTTTCAGGTCAATTCATCTCAATTGTAACTAAATTGTTGTTAAAACAGTTAAGTTAAGCTCAGCAATCACCACAATGTGGTCACCAAAGTATTTGTGAAGAAAAAAGAAACACTTGCATTTACTTATGAGTTAAAGTTATAAACAAATGTTGATTGAATCCTGGCCAATGTTAGTTATGGTCATAGCTGGTAAACAAAATCTGTGGAATGGAGCCAAAATGGCTTTTGTACAAAATGTTCTCATGTCCTATGATGGCAGTCAACCCTGCTCACCTTTATGCCTCTCTGTCCCAGGGGGATGCCACCATCAGTAAGATGCTGAGCTTCTGGTGGCCCCTGGCCTTCATCATAGCCACCCAGCGCTTGAGCAGGCCCATCAGCAACCTCTTCATGTCCCGGGATCTGAAGGGGACCTCTGCCGCCACTAAGGCAGGTGTCTAAGCATGCCCCTCTCCATTATTTATTGAATATTTAAATGTATGTTATTTTGAAGTCCAATTTTTAATACACGGAATTTAGCTTACCATTGACAGGGGCCCAGATTAGGGTAAAAGTCATACTTGTCCAAGGTGAAAAGATACTTGTCCTTCCCAAAAGTTACTTGTCCTACTCGCATGTGCTCATGGGACTGTGTAGTAGTGAAGCTCTGATGGGTGCCCGCAGGTGGCATTAGCGACTAGTGTTCTGACTGTACAGTATATCATAATATACATTCTAGTTGGGACTCGAACGAGATAGATTTTTCCATTCCAAACTAGAGTGTGGTATGGCAGCTAGCATAATGGCTAGCTAATAATTCCTAGATTTAACCGAGCAGGGATGTGGAAATGATTTGTGCTTGGACTGTAGGACGGAGATGAGAAATCACTGCAGGAAAATCACAGCGATTCTTCAGCCTGGCGGGAGGGCTCACTGAACTGAATATAGACAGTAACTAGCTAGTGTTCATGGATATTGTGGTATATGGATACGGATGCATGATCACTTACTAAGCCTTATGTTAGCAAGCAACTAGCGACAACATATATCGATACCCAATGTCTGTAAACGCTAATGTTAGCTAGCTAACTAACTAGCTGGTTCTCGCTGTTGTGTCTATGTGCTGTGATCCGCGAACTTGCTTGACTGCTGCAGATTGGCATAGCAACAACAACAAACGCAATGAGCACAGACTGCATGCGAGTGACAATGTGCCACTTTTCCCATTTGGAACTTCTGAAATATTTTTCAATATCCGTGCATGACGTGTTTGTTATGATGTGAGTGTAAAACAGAAATAGTTCCAGTTAGCTAATAACATTTTTTTAAAAATCCTAAATTCAGTCATCAGCAGGACGATCACTTGGAAATCGAAGGCCGTCCTTCTTAACTTTTAGTCGTTTGAGATGATAGGACGACTGCTAATCTGGGCCCCTGCATTGATTTGTCTTTATTACAGAAAATGGCAGTACTTTAACTGGCTTATCTACCATTGCTTTGATGTAGTTGGCTGTGCACTGATAGCATTGAACTCATATCAGATCTTAATTCAGTGTACCTGTATCTTTAATATAAATAAGGGCCAGGAAAAAACAAACAGTGAATGTTCAATTCAATGAGATCCCAATTACAGCTGGTTTGATTATTGGTTGATTTAAACTAATGTTTATAGCAAACCTATTTAAAAAATAAGGTGACAGTAATGCAAGTTACAATTCTACTCCTGATGTGTTTGTTTGTCAGAGGTTTTGGTATATAACAAATAAAGGACTGCAAAGGAATGAGAGGGATGGATATCAGAGAAATGGAATGGGCTCCACTGATGCAGTTTCTTGGTTTTTGACTGTGTATACTCTGTATTTGCAGGCAGTTGCGGTCCTGTCGGCGACCTACCCTGTGGGTCACATGACGTATGGTTGGCTAACAGAGCTGCGGTCAACCTACTTGGTCTTTCATAAGGTAAGCAAAGGCCTTAAGGAGTGGACAGGCCTGTCAAGCACACTGCCATTTAGCTTTTCCTTTTGTTCTTCTACACCATCTGGCCAACTTACATGAGTCACTCCAGAACATAATCACTGAGAACTGTGCTTGATTACTTAGGTGTTTAGAACATGCAGTGCCTATAGAAAGTCATCATACCCTTTTGAAATAGTCACTTTTTTTGTCTTACAGCCTGAAATGAAAGTACATAAAATCCGTCTTTTTCCAGCTTTATTTACACATTTTGCCTTACAACATTCAAGTGAAAAAAGGGCACAATTTCTGATAATTAATAAAAAATGAAAAACTAGAATAACAGGGCTGGAAAAGTGATCAGTCCCCTGATTTAATACTTTGTAGAGGCACCTTTTGCTTTAATTACAGCCGTCAGTCTGTTTGGATATGTCTCTACCAGCTTTGCGCACCTAGATTGGGCAATATTTGCCCATTCTTCCTTGCAGAACTGTTCCAGTTCAGTAAAATTTTGTGGTGAGCGGCGATGGACTGCACTCTTCAAGTCCATCCACAGATGTTCTATCGGATTTAGGTCAGGGCTCTGACTAGGCCACTCAAGGACATTCACCTTCCTGTCCTTTAGCCACTACATTGTTTTTTTGGCGGTGTGTTTTGGGTCGTTGTCGTGCTGGAAGGTGAACCACCCGCCCATCTTCAGCTGTCTAGCAGAGGGCCGCAGGTTTTCCTCAAGAATTTAGGTGTACTTGGCAGCATCCATTTTCCCTTCAATCCTGACCAATTGCCCAGTCCCCGCTGAAGAGAAACACCCCCACAACATAATGCTGCCACCACCATGCTTCACTCTAGGTATGGTGTGTTTTGGGTGGTGTGCTGTGTTTGGTTTCTGCCAAACATAGAGCTTGGAGTTCAGTCCAAAAAGTTCAATCTTGGTCTCATCTGACCATATAACCTTTTGCCACATGGCATCAGAATCTTCTATGTGTTTCTTCACATAATGTAAACGAGACTCAGTGTGACACTTTTTCAGAAGAGGCTTCTTTCTTGCCACCCTGCCATACAGGCCAGCTTTGTGTAAAGCTTGTGTGATTGTTGTCACATGCACAGATCGCCCAATCTCTGCCATTAAGACTTGTAACTCCTTCAAGGTTGCCATTGGCCTCTTGGTAGCTTCCTTGATCAATCTTTTCCTGGCTTGGTCATCCAGTTTGGAGGGACAGCCCGATCTTGGCAAGGTGTGGGTGGTGCCATATGCCCTCCACTTCTTAATAATACTCTGAACGGTACTCAGAGGGATAGTTAAAGCCTTTGAAATCTTTTTACATCCTTTTCCTAACTTGTGCCTATCCACAACTTTATCCTGGAGTCCTTTTGAAAGCACCTTTCCAGCCATGGTGAATTCTTTGCATTACCATGCACTACTAGGAGTGGAATCCTCAAGGAACAGCTGATTTTATTGTGAAATAATCAAAACCACTACAATTGATGTCAGGTGGAGGCCAATTAGCTTGGTGTGTGATCTGGAAGATGATTGGTTATACCTGAGCAAGTTTATAATGGTTATAACAGATGACTTTTCCAGCCCTGTTATTCTAGTTTTTCATTTTTTATGAATTATCAGAAATTGTGCCCCTTTTTTCACTTGAATGTTATAAGGCAAAATGTGTAAATAAAGCTGGAAAAAGATGGATTTTATGTACTTTAATTTCAGGCTGTAAGACAAAAAAAAGTGACTATTTCAAAAGGGTATGATGACTTTCTATAGGCACTGTATCTTGCTTTTGATTGTCAAGATTTAATTTTTTTGTGTGTGCCTGTTTCAGTTAGAGGTAATGAAAAAAGTGTCTGCATAGAAAAAAAGAACTACTATATTTATTTGCAATTCAAACAAAATGTTGATTGAATCCAGGCATACTGTGTTTGAATGCATTCCGTAGTTTGTTGTTGATATTTTTCCATATTCACCATTAGCACTTTCCTTTTTCAGAGCAACATCAGTAACCAGATGACAAAGAGTGGCACTGTGGTAAACAAGTCACACATTAAGAAATTCAGCTTAGTGTGCCTGGCATTGGCTCTCATGGTAAGATGTTTAATTTCAGAATTTCTTACTTTTAGCACTTCTTTCATTTTGTAGTCTTAGGACAACCTAACAGCAAATAATCTTCTGGGAAATACACAAAACTGACCAGCATCTGGGGGTAGCCTCACCCCACTCCTTTTGGGAATTGTATTGGGAGGGGCATGTTTCTGTTCTGGAGCAGACATGTTAATTCACTAAAATAATTTAGCATCAGGCACTCATGGAACACACATTGTGCACTGGTGTTCGGCTGCAGATGCCAATGCCTACATGTTCAGTTAAAAATTCTCAACTCTTCTCCAAAGTTTATGGCCACTGTAGTTTCTGTTTTCAACTTTGACTGTGACCCTGTTAACCCACAGGACTACAAAAATGCAGATTTGTTCAAATCCTTGTTCATACTTGCTTAATACCATTATAGACACATTCTAATGGGGTTCTCATAAATAACACTGTGTACTGGACCAGCTCCTCATTACATATTGGTCTTTGTTTTTTGCTGGGTCTTACATAATAATTGCTTTGTTTTTGTGTACCGTAGCTCTCTTTCATGCTGTTCTGGACCCCTCGCCTTTCAGAGAAGATCCTGGTAGACATTATCGGGGTGGACCATGCCTTTGCCGAGCTCTGCATCACCCCACTACGTATCATTTCCTTCTTCGCTCTGCCTGGTATGACAGTAAAGGCCCACGCCTACCCCCTTCCCCCCTCCTTCAGAGGCTTCCCTCAATCTACAGCCCCCAGTCTGGAGGTTTCTGGTGAAGGCCAAATCCAGTTTTTTCCGATAGGCCCAGAAATCTTCGTATTTGTCTTCGAGCATCACACACAAAACCCTTTGTGTGATGTTGGGACAAAGAAGATGATCTATGCTTTAGCGTTATGCAGTGAAATATTAAATGCCGGAACATTCTTAAATTTTAAATCATGACAGAGAGAATTGAAAACAGCTCATTAAGATTGCCTGCAAAAACACAGATAAATAAGTCAGTCCCTCTCATTGTGCCTCTTTTCCCCAAAGTGTATTTTCAGACCACAGTATTGGATGACATCTTTTGAGAGAAAGACTAAAATATATGGCAAAACAAGCTATTTTGGGAAATATGTATACACTACCGGTCAAAAGTTCTAGAACACCCCCATTTTCCAGTTTTTGGTAACCTAAACTCCTATTTTCTGTGTAACATTATTTACCGGTGAATTGTTTCCATGTGAGATTAAGCTCCTGTGTTGTGCTGTGGCGTTAACCATGTGACCTGGTCGATCTTTCCCCTGTGTGTAGTGTCGGTCTGTGCTTACGTAACAGGCTGGCTGATGAGCCAGAAGAAAAGCTTCTTCCTCATGCCCAGCGCTGTCCTGCGCCTTATCATCCTCATCGCTACTCTCATGGTGCTGCCTTACTTTGGGTATGGATGCTTTCCTTCCTCCATCCCTTTACCTTTTTAATTAAAATCTCTCTCTCTCTTCAGCATTCATGCAAAACGCCATGCTTTGGCAGTTCTGCTGACAGAAATGCATTGCGGTTAAGCATCCCTCTACGGGCACACACCTCAGTTGTTGATTTTGATCTCAGATCCATGCCACATTCCTTTGATGCCTCGACTGTACAACTCATATAAGTATAATTTTCACTGCTTTAACTTTAGTGAAACTAAAATCTGCTGATATTAAAGGCCCTTTCCAGGGGTTCTAGTGATGGGATAGGGATGTGAAATGTATGCACCTTCAAATATTTAAGAGGAAGTCTTACATTTGAGATTAACAAACAATCTCCCATGTTCAAGCACACTGAATGCCGAACAAAGAAACGCAGGGAAGCTTAATCGACTAGTCAATGCATATCCATGACATTAACTACAACTAATATATTCTGAGATGGGAGGGATCCAATTTGGAGTAAGCAAATTAATTAATTAATTAATTAATTGTTCTAAGTAGCTGAAGCATTGACAGAGATTGGCTGTTTCATGTCAGTTTCATGTGAGGAAATGTATTCTTACCATGGAATGAATTGGCTTGCCTTCTGTCCAAAACTGTAAAAAGTCAAGAAAAAATGCTTAAATGAGCTGCAGCCATGATGCTCTTATCTGATTTGAAATTAAATCTATACACATCTAGTGAATTATGGCTAATACATAATACACAGAGCCAATACAAATTTCTGTGACCTACAAAACTACATTGGTTTATCTGGACACTCACTGTAGCTATCGAGCCAGTCATGCACATAGATTTATCCACAAGAGGGGGCCCCTGGGTGGTGCAGCTGAAATCTGTCATCCATAGTAAAAATACCTGATTAGACCTCACTTAAATCAGCTTTATATTTTCAAGATTTAATTTGATATCTAGGCTAATATTGTAATCAGCAGCTTCACTCAAGAAGTTCATCAAAAATGCACCCAGTGATTTGTCTGGTCAGTAAAAAGCACCCCACCATGCTTACTGGCCACTTATTTATGGTATAAAATGAGGCAAACGTCCAGATCTGAAATTCTAGCAACTGTTATAGTTTCTGACCAAAAGGGATGTACCCAGAAGAATGGGCTCTTACTTTAAACAATCCCCAAATAGCAAAGCATTTATAAAAATCTGCAATATTTCTGCAATGACTGTTGCTATTCCTAAGTACTTTTTGGAATTTCTAAAAGCTAAGCGGGTCATATTAGACTTCTTATTAATTGTCGGATTGGTCAGCCATAGAGGACACAGCAAAATAGGTCTGGGTTGATACACTTCGCCCTGCTGAACTTAGAACATCTTTGACAGATGCACACATTATCAAATTAATACAGTGTAATGGGAATATTCAGTACAGTTGTGCATGGATGTAATTGTTAGTTGCACTGTTGAATACAGGTGATTGTACTGGTTCTGTTTTACAGAGTGCACGGAGGCACACTGGGAGTGGGAGCTTTGCTCGCTGGTTACTTGGGAGAGTGCATCATGGTTCTGGTGGTTGCCTGCTACTGCTACATCAGTCAAAAATGGGTGCCTGAAAACATACACAACAACATGGAGGAGGGGACAGCCACAAACAGTAAGCACCTTAAAGGCTGTACTAACTCAATCATTTCCTTTTATTGTTTTACCTGGTACTGGTTAGTGTGTGAAACCTCAAACTGGCTCTTTACAAAGGAATTAGGATGTTCATGATTTTCTGTAAGAGATCTGACTTGAGAGATGAGATCATGTCACGTCACTTGCACAGGTGACATGTGATGGTCATATATGCAGGTTTCAGAGGAAGCCTGGAACTTGCATATATACACTCAGTGGCCACTTTATTAGGTACACCTTTCTAGTACTGGGTAGGAACACCCTTTTACCCCCAGAACAGCCTGAATTATTTGTGACATGGATTCAACAAGGTGCTGGAAACAATCCTCAGAGATTCTGGTCCATGTTGACATGATAGCATCACGCAGTTGCTGCAGATTTGTCGGCGGCACTTTCATGTTGCGAATCTCCCGTTCCACCACATCCCAAAGGACTGAGATCTGGGGCCTCATTTATAAAAAGTTGCGTAGAAACCATCCTATATTTGATCTAAGATAATTTCTTAAATGTGCGTAAGTGTGATTCAGAGAAACTGAACGTACGCACAAAAAAACGTGCGTACGCCAGTCCCCCAGATGTGAAATCTATAAATCGCGAATGATCTTGAAATTGTGCGCAGGTGAATGGTTTTAGATCTCCGCCTTGTAAACTCCCCCTAATTAATATCATTAGCATATAAAGGAGCTTGAATCAAAACACAAATCCCCTACTTGACAATGGCGAGCTGCAAGAAAAATAATTTTAGCGAGGCCGAAATCGAGGCCCTGTTGACGGAGGTGCAGATGCGTGCAGTGACGCTGTTTGGGAGCCTTTCCAGTGGCTTTACCAGTAAAACCAAGTACGTCTGTAGCCCAGGCTGTGAACGAGGTGGGGGGGCAGCAAAGGTCCCTGAAGGACATAAAGAAAAAGTGGTCTGATTTAAAACTGAGGTCAAAATCTCTAATAACTCGTTCCCTTCTTATTGCGCGGTTGACGATATCTTCGAGAAGTGACAATGCTGCCATTCTTCCTCTTGCAAACCACTGCATTATTGGACATTTCATAGCCTATAGATTGACCGAAATGTTTTACACGTGTGGAACCATAATATGTATATTAAATACATTTCCTTCAAGGATGTGTCAATTAGGCTAATATGGGTAGTTTTGGAAAACCAATGTGTGTTTTTGTTTTGTTTTCCACAAGTAGCCTAGCTTATGTTGTTTTAATTTATTAATAACTTTATTGTGCAAATCATTACATATAGCTTAAGCAATGTGTTCAATCTGGTACTACTACTACTACTACTACTACTACTACTACTACTACTACTACTACTACTACTACTACTACTAATAATAATAATAATAATAATAATAATGAGGAAACAATTAGGCAGCAGACGACATGTTGGTGCTCTTAGATTTCCGAATACATTGTACGTTACATTTACATTTTAAGCATTTAGCAGACGCTCTTATCCAGAGCGACTGACAATATGTGCATTAATACATGGTAGGAACAATCATAGTGTGCGCAAGAGATCAATGCAGTAATACAGCGATAGACATCATTGTAGGCAGCTGCGTACCATATCTGTAACACTGGGAAGGAAAAGGTTAGTAAAACATATTTTAATTTTTTTTTAGAGTAAGAAGGGGTATATAGTGTTGAGCAAGTAGGCAGTGGTGATGACAATTAGCAAGATGTACAAAATTCAGTGGTAGTGGAGTCTGAAAAGGTGGGTTTTGAATCTCTTGCGGATATCGCAAGTGATTCCGTGGTCCTGACCGATTGCGGAAGGTAGTTACACCAGCGAGGGGTCAGGACAGAGAAGAGACCACGAATACCTGCAGTACTTCAACATTGCCACAAGGAAACGTGCGTACGCCAAGTTGAAACCTGACATGGAGCTGAGTACTTTTCCACGTCAAAGACCGTTTTTATAAATCTGAACTTTGGCGTGGATTTGAGCGTACGCACGTTCTAAGATCAAATCTGTGCGTAAGTACATTTTATAAATGAGGCCCCTGGTGACTGTGGCCATTGGAGTACACTGAACTCATTGTTATGTCTGTGGAACTAGCTTGAGATGACATGTGCTTTGTGACATGGTGCATTATCCTGCTGGAAGTTGGTCTGAACAACAACTGAACCTCTTGACCATGTCTGCGTGCTTTCATGCATTGAGTCGCTGCCACATGATTGGCTGATTAGATCATTACATTAATGAGCAGGTGTACAGGTGTACCTAATAAAATGGCCACTGAGTGTATAAAGCACTGGCACTAAAAAGATGGAATAACACTCAGGGGGTATGTCTCTGAATTGTGCAGGACAAGGGTTGGGTTCCTATGGCCCAAGGACTCAAGCTAGACTGTGTTGAATCTTGTTTCCTCAAGCCAGCCTAATTACCTCTCACTCTCTGATCTCTTCTTTCAGAAGAAAAAGAAAAAGATGGACGAAAGTGCTGCATTAGCCTCTCTCCTTGTGGACAAAGTAGGGTCCTGAGGTCAAATAGACAACATCATGGAAGTGAGGAAGGAAGGGAGCCTCCAGACAGGCCTTTGTGCACATGGGGTGGCCACACTGTAGCAAATTGTGCGCAGAACACAGCCTTGCACTGCAACAAACATTTTCTAATTGACCAATATATATATTTATATATACATATATACTGTCCTGTATACATATATATATATATATATATAGTGGCACCCCAAGGGGCTGCATGAGGAAATGGCTGCCTGGTCCTTTAACTCTTGTGAGCCACTAGAGCCATCACAGCCACAGCCACAGCTTCCAGCAGCCTGCAGTCCCAAACCTGATCACCAGCTGAAGTAAGTGAAGCAATTGGGACTGATGGCAACTGAATGCAATAATGGACTGAATAAAGGAAGCACCTTGTCCCCCAGTCAAATTGTAAAGTACAGAAGGGAAACGCGTGGTGAGTGAGAGAGTTTTTGAGAGGATTTGTTTTGGATTACTGTTTGGATTTTGGATTGTTTGAAAAACCTGTGTGTGTATCGACTTTGGATTGTAAGAGAACCTGGCTTGGATTAACGACATTGGATTATGGACAAAAACAAAAAGAGAAGGATTGTGGACTGTATGCGTTTGTTTTTTCGGATTACCCATATTTTTTATGTTTTGTAAAGAAATCTGTTTAATAAAATAGTTTTCAATACTGTCTCCTCCGGATTATTCAACTGCCCTCTGAAAAGGTCCTTGAGTGTCACCCCCAAGTGGCACTACAATATATATATGTATATATAGTACCCTCCAGAATTATTGACACCCTTGGTGAAGATTTGCAAAAATGTCTCTGTCTGATGAGGTAATGATTATATGTACGGGAGAGATCCGGACCGTGCGGTCTGGAACTCAAGGTTCTGGCGCTATAGTCTGCAGTTCAAAGCCATCCCTCACTAGATAAACGACCATGGAAGAAGTCCACCAAGACTCACCTGTCACTGGGACTTACGAGTCCAGGTTGAGAAAACTTTGAGGGCACAGAGGAGAGAACGTGGATCAAGTTAAAGAAAATGCATCTCGCCACGCTTAAGTATTTACCTTTGTATCAGAGATTTTGCTAAATTCACTGCCAGTGTTCCCGAGTCGCATGGCGGATAGATTATAAACCCCCTGGAATTGGGCTATCTGTATAAATCATGCGGGAACGATGCAACCATGTTATAAAATAAGTTGTTGACATGATATATATGTCTATATAACCATACAGTGCACAGTTAGGTCAGCTGAAGTGTCTGTTTATCTCTGTTTATGTTGTTTTATTAAAGAGTGATGAACCAAGAATAAAAGGATGGAAATGTAATCGAAACGAGAAATAAAATGATCACGAGGGATAATGGAATGTGATGAGATGTGTAGGAGTTGAATCAGGGGGTGTAACGATGATGTTGAGCTCCGAGGCAGGAGGGGTGTGACATGTTAAAAGGTGGATGCAGGAAATGGTCTGGGCTTTTTTGCACAAACCAGCCATGGGTTTCTTGTAGATGATTTCGCATTGTGAACAATAAAACCCAATTATATCAGACTCTGAAGAACGTGTTGTTTATTAAGAAGTATTGAATGTGGTTTAGAATCTCTCAGTCTAACTGGCCCTGGCTGAGATTTGATTCTCCACACTACCCACAATGCAATTTATGTGACGTACTAGATAGAAGACGATCTGGAGCTAGCTGCTTGGTTGGACAAATGGTTGGATCACTGTTGCAATCTCCATTTGGGCATTGCCACTCTCGTCGATAAAAACATCAGGATGAGGGGAGGACTGCGGACTGTGGCTGCTCTCGCTGTCAGACATTTTTTTCCGTCGCACATGTACAGTAGGTAGGCGGACGGAAGATGCGTAATATTTTGGATGTCATATGATACCAGTGCAGCTAAGCTAGCTAGCGCCTATATTACAATAACGATGTGTTTATAATTATATACCATAACTGAGCTATGTAGATTTATAAAATTAGCTAGCTATCTACTTGTAGTCAGGGATCCACAGGCCCAAAAGCTCAAGAAAATGTGTTGAACCTGACATGGCATGCTATACTTTTTGTTTGTGTTTTTTCTATTAATTTGGACATTAAGGTCCACTGAATGAGAGGTCTCCTCTGCCAGAAACCTTGCGGAAAAAAAATATGGCCATTTTTGTATATGCAGCCTTTATTTTTTGACCGAAAAATGTGAAAGAGGTTTTTTTTCTTTAAGTGAGGAGTTGGTTGTGTAGGCTGTCAATAAATGCATTCCAGATACACAGAACACATGTGTTGACAACACCAAGTTAAGAAATACACTCACAAAACCTTTCCAAATTATTTAGAACCATTTTCTATTTTTTTAAAAGCGGTGACTGAGATGGCCATGGCATATGTGTTACATCATTGTCATGCTCATCAAACCATTCAGTGACCACTTGTGTCCTGTGGATGGAGGCATTTTCATTCTGCAAGAGACTGCTCCCATCAGGATAGAAATGCTTCACCATAGGGTGAAGGTGATCACTCAGAATGGCTTTGTATTTATTAGCGTTTACCTTGCCCTCTAAGGGGTTGAGTGGACCTAAACTATGCCAGGAAAAGGCACCCCACACCATAACAGAACTGGCAGAACCCTTCAACAGAGCCCGCAGGCCCCTACTCAAGTGTTTCCTTCATTTACCTGTCCTTTCTCATAAATTGTAACCATGGCACGTTATGACTATTGTACATGTTTTTTACCCTGTTTCCTGACCCAAGGTGTGCAGCAGGTGTGAGAGAACGTTAAATCTGGATTCTGTATGCTGGAGGCGAAGATCACAATCGTTCCCCCACGTTTGTCCTCGACTCATTTTGCTACTAGCTAGTTACTGGTAGTTAGTTTGCTAGTCATTTCATCCCTTGCGCGGCTGTCTCTGACAAGTGTCAACATCCGCTTTCAACCCACAATGCACTGTATTTTGGTTTGCTTCCTATATTAGGTCCTATATTAAGTCCGATTACGTTAACACATGTAACGAACCAAACCGTGGTTCACTTGGAATCGGACCGAGTCCCGACTTTTCGGGAGTGCTTGCGTCCATGAGCGATAGATTTAACTGACACATACTTCAGCCCTGTGATCGGTGAGGCCTGTTATCGTGCACAATCGTAACGATAATGTGAAAAATGCAAGTGTCAGTGCCACTGTAGGCTATATAGGACTTGTCGTACCACATTTTTAAAAGTATATCTGAATGTAGCCGGGTCAGTTCGTACCAGGATATACAACCTGTCACCATGAAATGACCTAGGAAAATTCACGTGCCTCAATGTGTGTACCTCAGCAGGAAATACATATAGTCAGGGATCCACAGGCCCAAAAGCTCAAGAAAATGGGTTGAACCTGACATGGCATGCTATCCTTTTTGTTTGTGTTTTTTCTATTAATTTGGACATTAAGGTCCACTGAATGAGAGGTCTGCTCTGCCGGAAACCTTACGAAAAAAAATTATGGCCATTTTTGTATATGCAGCCTTTATTTTTGGACCGAAAAATGTGAAATGTGAATCTTAAAGTCCTCAGTGGGTTGTGTAGGCTGTCAATAAATGCATTCCAGATACAGAGAACACATGTGTTGACAACACCAAGTTAAGACATTTTAAAAAAGCACCCGTGTTTTGCATTTTTTCCATTATTTTCATCTTTACTTTGTTAGTAATCAATTATGCCCAGAGTTATGACATCAGCCAATGTGTCATTCTTTTCAGCAAACATTATTGTCATTCAACAGTAAAAATTATTAATATCAAACCAAAATCTGAGATCACCTGTGGGAGGAACACCTAGCTGAAGTAGAAAAGATGTTACCATACCTTGTAGCTGCTGGCCACTACAAGTATGTATCCTGCCTGCCCCACTACCTAGAAGCAATGAGAAGTCTACCTACACTGGCTCCGAACATCCATAGAGAATTCAAGGATGGGAAGTTCACTGTACGTCAAACTGAAGGTCGTTTCAATGGTGTCTGGACAGACATGGCACTTGAGAAAACCTACAACCGTGACGCCAAGACAAAACTCTTCACTGGCATCAGTCAGCAGCCAGCGGCCATGGAGAAATACTTGCGAGCTCTTCCAGTTCTGACAGCAGTTTCAGAGCAGACAAAGGTTATGGCACATCTGGATATGGATGACACCAAACACCATGAGGACTCCAACAGCCAAGGAACAAAGGAGGCAGAAAGTGTTAGGAAAATAACAGATGTTATCAACAACCAGATGATCAATCCATTCACATGTGAAGAACAGGAGCTGATGAACATTTCAACAGGCCACAAATCTGCATCTGCAGACTTGGTGAACGCCCGTGAAAAAGGACTAGAGGCATTGGCTGCAGCAAGAAAAACAGACAGTGAGAAAATAGCCCCAATAAAACTTGCCACATTTGCAGCAAAGCCAAAAAAGTCACTGTCCATGGCACTCAAAGCTAAGAATGTCTACGAGGAAGAGAGTGCAGTTGTCCGAAACCTGTACTTTGTGCAGGACTTGGATGAAGACAAGAAGGTGGAGGTCTTCAGTCATGAGTGGACAAGTTGCCCAGCCTCCCTGTTTGAGCCGGATCCATCCCTTGACCAAGGTTATGCCATGCACAAAGGGAATAAGGCTGACTACTTGGCTGCAATCAAGACATCCCTTGGCAGCTCATGGAGGGAAGTGGACAGACTGCCACCGTCCGACAAGCCAGTTGTAATGGTAGTAGATGCCATGGCATTCATCCAGCATCACCAACATCTTGGTAGCAGGACCTTCCATGAACTGCAAGTAAAGTACCTGAAGCAGCTCCACATTGCATACTCAGTACAACATCTGCACCACAAATGGGCTGTGGTGGTGGCTACTTGCACAGACGTGATCATGATGTGCATATACTACATCACATACATGGATGGCCTGCAGGAGCTGTGGTAAAGAAGATGGATATCTACCTACCTGCTCATGCAATCGCGGACACCCTGGTATGATGTTGAAGCTGCAGATCTTTCATTCATGCTCCTCAGCACCTACATACTGACTGGATGTGACACAGTGAGCTATCTCTACAGAAGAGGAAAAAAGCGTGCCTACAAAACTGCTGTTGATCACCTGGAAGACCTTCTGCCCCTGTGCAGATACGGTGACCCTGGGGAAAGCCTGGATGTTAAAGAAGATGTTGTGACAGCAGCTAGGCAATACATGGTGTCACTGTATGAGAGTCCTGGTTAAGAGCTTTCCTCTCTTCCTGCTTGCGCCAACTGAAGATCCCCAAAATCTGGAGAAGAGCCCTAGTTGTCGCGATCCCGAAGCCGAATAAGCCTGAAGGGGACCCTAAGAGCTACCGTCCCATCTCTTTGCTCTGCATCCCCTTCAAGATCCTTGAGCGTCTTATCTACGCCCGCGTCGAACCGATTGTTGACCCACTGCTCCCCCGGGAGCAGGCTGGGTTCCGACGCGGGAGATCGACCGTAGACCAAGTCACTTTGTTGACCCAAGACATCGAGGACAGCTTCTCGGCCAAAAAGAAGGCTGGAGCCGTTTTTGTCGATCTGACGGCTGCCTACGATACCGTATGGCATCGCGGCCTCACCTGCAAGCTGCTCCGCCTGCTGCCGGACAGGCACATGGTCAGAATGATCATGGAGCTTGTCCGAAATCGCAGCTTCACCCTCACCACCGGTAGCGGACAGCGAAGTAGGTTCTGACGCCTCAGAACGGCGTCCCCCAGGGATCGGTCCTGGCCCCCCTCCTCTATAACATCTACACCTATGACTTGCCTGACACAGTCTCGCGGAAGTATGCCTATGCAGATGACCTCGCGTTGGTGTACTCTGCTGGAGACTGGCAGTCATTGGAGGGGACATTAGGCCAGGATATGAAGACACTAGTGGCATACCTCCAGAAATGGAGATTGAAGCTCAGCGAGGCAAAGACGGTGTCGGCAGCCTTCCATCTTTACAACAAGGAGGCCAAACGTGAGCTCCGAGTAAATATCGGCGGAATACCCCTGCCATGTTGCGCTGAGCCAACGTACCTCGGCGTGACACTGGACAGGTCGCTCACGTTTCGCCGACACCTCGCGTCACTGCGCAAGAAGCTAACATCTCGTGTGGCATTGATGAGGCGACTAGTCGGGTCAGGCTGGGGCGCCGGGGCAAGAACACTGCGTACGGCTGCCCTGGCCCTTGTCTACTCGACTAGTGAGTACTGCGCGCCAGTATGGTGTCGCAGTGCTCACACCGCCTCATCGATACGCCTATCAACGAAGCATTGCGCATTGTGACAGGATGCCTGCGTCCCACTCCTGTGGACAACCTCTCCATCCTTGCAGGCATCCAGCCCGCTGGGCTTCGCCGTGCGGGGGAGCCATAGCACGTCTCGCATGCCGGGCCATGGAGCCAAACCATCTGCTTCATGAAAGGCTCACTCTAACAGCTGAGCCTCCCGGCGCCTCAAGTCGAGACACCCATTTGTGCCTGCCGCACGGGAACTCCTGCAGCAATGCAGCGACCTTAATATCAGTGCGGCACGGTGGGTGGATTACACCTGGAGCACGGAGTGGGAGAAAAACACCTCTAGACTCCGTGACTTCATCCCAGACGTCGGTCCTCCCCCCATCGGGGTGGACCTGCCCGACTGGCGTGGGTGAGGCTTAACCGCCTCCGGACTGGCGTCGGGCGTTTCTGCTCATCGATGCACAGATGGGGCTTGGCCTCCTGCGCGGCCTGCGAGTGTGGCGCAGAGGAACAAACCGCAGACCATGTCATCTTGGATTGCCCGATTTATCGGGCACCCAATGGGATCCATGGTCTGTCGGTTTTGGATGACGACACGGTGACATGGCTGCTGGAGGTGTGCCCGAAATATAGCCTGGGTGAACCCCCCTAGGCTTGAGGTGGTAAAAGGATAGCCCCTCGGCCCCGAGCCTAGGGGAGCAGGAAAATAATATACCCAAACGACGAAGAAGAAGACTGTATGAGAGGAATGACTTTAGTGGTCATTTGGATGCACTGCGAGCCCATCTCTTTGGCAACATCAAAAGAGACATGCGTTGCCTTCCACCTAGCGAAGATGCCTTCCAGTTACACCTTCGCCGAGCCCTACATCAGTTGGCTGTATGTAAGCGAGCACACATGTCTCAACCAACCTACCCTGTTGCCACTGACTTTGGCAGAGAGCTTGTCAGTGGTAAGTTGGTGGCAACCATGATGCTGAAGGAGGCAAAACCTGCAGAATTCAAACGCACCAAATACTGTCACTGCAAGAAAAGCATGTGTGCCCGAGGATGCTCCTGTGCGAGAGCCAATGTGAAGTGTGTCATCGCATGTCTCTGCACTGGGGACCCCAACAAATGTTCAAGGATTGAACTCACACTTGAAGACAGTGACAGTGAGTGAGCTATTTTGTTCAATGCAAAGTTAATTATATTATAGACCTTGTTGCCAGTAATTCTTTTTTTTAAATGAGTTGTGTTCAATCATTTTGTTCAGCTAATGTTTAATTTTTAATTTCATGTTTTCTAGATACTGGTCACTAATCTATACAAATTAAACGGTATAACAATAATTGTTTTGTTGGCTTGTCATCCTGTCATCCTGTGTACATTTTGTAATTAAAATCCTTTTGTTGTTTGGAATTTCTTGTGTTACAAGTATTTTCTTTGGGGTACAGGGTTTTGTTCAAATTAAAAAGATGTCTCAAGGAATTTTGAGCGTAAGGGTAATAAAATCACCACAGATCCATTGATTTTGTGTTGATTTTAATAATCTTTACTGTGGAATGACTATAATGTTTGCTGAAAAGAATGACATATTGGCTGATGTCATAACTGATGTCATAACTCAGGGCATAATTGGTTACTAACAAAGTAAAGATTAAAATAATGCAAAAAATGCAAAAAACGGGTGCTTTTTTAAATAGAAAATGGTTCTAAATCATTTGCAAAGGTTTTGTGAGTGTATTTCTTAACTTGGTGTTGTCAACACATGTGTTCTGTGTATCTGGAATGCATTTATTGACAGCCTACACAACCTACTAAGGACTTTAAGAAAAAAAACTTCTTTCACATTTTTAGGTCAAAAAATAAAGACTGCATATACAAAAATGGCCATAATGTTTTCCGCAAGGTTTCCGGCAGAGCAGACCTCTCATTCAGTGGACCTTAATGTCCAAATTAATAGAAAAAACACAAACAAAAAGTATAGCATGCCATGTCAGGTTCTCTAAAATTTTGGGTGACTGGATCCCTGACTATTGTGATTAATACAAAATAAACGGAAAAGACTCCCCTCTTCCGTTCTCTCTATGACATGTTGATCTGACTCAATTTTTTCCGATGCGGTTGACGTAGACTTCGGGGATTGGGATTTTTTCGGCCTTACTTTTTCAAAAAGCTCTTAAAATAGAAAATTGAAGTGTATACTTGCATTGGGAATTCTGTTCATAACTATTACACAATTTGATTGTGGAAAAGTACAGCCTGTCTTGTTGCTCCGGCTTTAATTAGTTCCTAAAGACTTAATTTAGAATATCTTCATGAGAATTTCTAAGGGTGCCAATAATTGTGACACGTGTTTTTGGAAAAAAATAAAAATAAAATAAAGATTTTTTTTTCTTTGAACAATTTTACTTCAATTAAGGGTTAGATTTAGAGTATAAGATCAAGCTGATGAACAACAAGGACATTTTTTCATATACTTTTTTGCTCATTTTTACCAAGGGTGCTAATAATCCTGGAGGCCACTGTATATACACACACAGACAGTGGGTATAAAAGCATTCACCCGTTTTGGCATTTCACTTCATCAAAATGGATTTCATTGGGATTTCTTGCCACTGATAAACACAAAATATTCTATAATGTCAAACAAAACTCTAAAGCTTTTTGTTAATTACAAATAAAAAACAGATAATAACTGATTGCATAAGTATTTAAAAGACACACCTAAATAAATTGTGGTGCAATCAATTGTCTTCAGAGTTCTTCACAATGCATCCTTCCAAGAACACTATCTCTACTGTGAAACATGGTGGCGGGAGCCTAATGCTATGAGGATGCTTCTCTGCTTCAGGGACTGGAAAATTTAAAATAGAGGGCAAAATGGATGGCACAAGATAATAACAAATCTTGGAGGAAAACCTCCTACAGTCTGCAAGAGACCTGGGACTTGGGAGAAGTATTCCAGCAGGACAATGACCCAAAGCATGCAGCAAAAAGTCACATTGGAGTGGTTTAAAAACAAATTAAATCAATGTCCTGGAGTGGCCCAGTCAAAGCCCAGACCTCAATCCCTTTGAGAATCTGGGGAAAGATTTAAAAATTGCTGTTCACCACAAGTCCCCATCCAACCTGATGGAGCTGGAGCAATTTTGTAAAGAAAAATGGGCAATTGCGTTGTCCAGATGTGCAAAGCTGGTACAGACATACTCAAATAGACTCACTAGGGGGATTACTTGTGTAATCAATTGTTGTATGTTTTTATTTCTAATTAACTTAGAAAAAGATTGTATATATTTTTTTATTTTTTATTTGATATTAGAAGTATGTTTTGATCAGTGGCAAGAATTCTCAATTATATCCATTTTGATTCCATGAAGTAAGAAAAAAAGTGAAAAATGCCAAAGGGATGAATACTTATTAATACCCAGTGTGTGTGTGTGTGTGTGTGTGTGTGTGTGTGTGTGTATGTGCGGGGACATGTCTTCCAACTTTTATATAGTTAGCACTAATGCAGGACAGAGAAGACGCCAAGTTTTACCAAAGCAATGTTCTATCGACTCCTTTTTCTGTCTGCTGAGCTTTCCTCATGCTGCTGTCTTTTACCTTCAGGAACGCAAAAAAAAAAAAACAATTGTTGTTTAAACCATAACAAGCCTTTTTACCCTGAATGTGCAAGAAAGACATAAGTGACCAAATGGTGGTAGTGGTGTGCAAGAGAAAAACTAGTGCTTTACTACCATTGAAATTACTTGGAGATTTTCCTTCTGCTCTGAGAAAGGCTTTTATTTTTTGTTCCATGTTACCAATTAAATATTATCATTGTTGTTGATATTACGCATTTACATTTTATGAATTTAGCAGACGCTCTTATACAGAGTGACTTACACAATTGACATTTATTTACATACAATCCATTTATACAGCTGGATATGTTTACTGAAGCAATTCATGTTAAGTACCTTGCTTAAGGGTACAACGGCAGTGCCCCCACCTGGGAAATTAACCAGAAACCTCTGAGTTATAAGCCCACTTCCCTAACCATTACACTACACTGCTGCCCATTACACTAACCATTACACTACACACGCTTTTATTGGTTTTATTTATCCTATTGTTACACGGTCCCTTATAATTATATTGAATGATTGACTCAGTTAAACAAGATTTACTGACGGAGTCGGACCCAGTCACTGCATAACTCTCGTTCTCATTCGCGGGAGTCTTAACGATAGCACCGAAGGAACTGTTGAACGGATCCGTGTCCCTGAAAGTAACCGTAACGCCCACCACTAGTGCGCGCCCCTCATCTTTTTTTCTCTCTCCCCTCTAGTCTCGCAACATCCCAGCTCTCCTCTGTTTCGATTTCGGTTATACACATTAGCCAGTGACAAGTTTATTCCTTCATTCCACGATCAGAGCTAGCTAGTAAGTGATACTTTATCAACTTATTTTACCTCTATATACCCGGCATCGGGATCAGCGTCGGACATTGCAAGTTTTATAAGGGACTGCAAACGGAGGTTTATGCCGTGTAGCTAGGTTTGGGAAATGCGAGGGAGCTGTCTGCACGTGCGTAATCGCGTTGTAAACAAAAACAAATGCAGGAACAGCCAAATAGGTAGTGGGATTAAATGACATTAGCAGACACCCCAGGCCCAGTATTATATTATTTAATATGAGTTGTTTAGACAGTTTAGTAGGGTAACGGTTTAAATATGTTTTCCCAGCATGAAAATACCTCTTGCCACGGTATTACGTTAAGTTTATGATAGTACTGTCTCATATTTTAATTAGGGCTGGGACTTTAACGCGTTAATTTCGATTAATTAATTACAGAAAAAATAACGCGTTAAAAAATGTACGCATTTTAATCGCACTATATTTTTGCACTCCAGACACCACGGAACGTTTCTCAATGCTAAACATGTTGCAGCTAGCGTGGAAGCCAGAGCTAACGCTGATCAGGCTAACGTTAGTCCTAGTACGAGCAAGCAGAGTCGCCAACCCACACTCGACCAGATGACGGGGTTCAGAGCCAAGATGAGTAAGACCACGTCTAACAAAGTAACCAACTCACTGGCTCACTGGATTGCCGTGGACTGTAGATCACTTTCGGTGGTCGAAGATAAGGGGCTAGAAAGGTGCTACAGATTGCGTCGTCTGACACAATTTATGAACTGCCATGCAGAAAGACAATTTCGAAAAAATCCAGCAGCTTCTTCCAAAGGTCCTTTGCACTATCATATTCCTAAAATTGCTGCACTTTGTTAAAAATTGCACTGGTCTGTGTAGTAGCTAAAATAAACAAGATTTTGCTGCTTAAACTTATGTATATGTCTATTCATTGATTCACTCGTATACCAAAATCCATTTGAATTGAAAAATGTTGCTTCTCGTGTCAAATATTGATATGCGATTAAAATGCGATTAATTTCGATTAATTAATTACAAAGCCTCTAATTAATTAGATTAATTTTTTTAATCGAGTCCCACCACTAATTTTAATATTGTGGTATACCGTCACAGCCCTAGTTGAAGTTTAATTTCATGGTTCAGATGGATTCATTGTTGCGTTTTTTAATGTAATTCCTACTATTTACACATAATAGCCTACACTTAAAACCACAACCCCCCAAAATCTAACATTTGACATATGCACCCTATCTTCAACGTATAATGCGATATGTTCATCCACAGATTTATTAAATGATGGAAATAAATTAAATATACAGCTGTTATTAAATTTGCTGAGGGCAACTGTTATAAACGGTGCAGAATATTTATTAGAACAGAAATACTTTATTTCTTAGCACCACCTTGTGGGGGTTGTTGGATACCATGTTGCTTGGAACTGTTGATAATACACTGGATAAGAAACAATACCCATTTATTATAACTATATATTATAACTATTATGTATTCTGGTTGAGGAGCAGTAGGAAAAAGGATTGAGTGAAGACTCAATTGGCACAGACTCTGTGAGGGGGCATTAACCTAACATACTGCCCTACCGATTGTGGAATCCAGATTCCTAACCACTCCTAGGCCACCCCCAGCCCACGGCTGCTGAAATCTAGAGGGCAACTCTACACGACTTGCATAACTGAAATAGAAAGCTAAACTGGTTCACTGATTAAATATCTGACAGGCACGTAAGCCTGCAGTCCATGCATTAGTGTCGCAGAGCTAAGAACTAAGTGCTGCAGCAAGCCACTCCAAGCCAACGATTGGTTTGATTGGATTGTTGTTGTTTGATGGTTTTATGTTTTACTATACTGCCTTCATAATTGCCCTTTGGGGATAAATAAAGTTTTTTGAATTGAATTGAATTAAAAGCCAGTGGTAAAAAGAGTTAAAGAGTGAAACGTTTATGTGAAAGATACTACATGATATAAACGTTAAGTGTATCATTGGTACTGCTAGTCTGGTCAGGACATTTTCTTGCATCCGATAGGCATTTGGTGTGGCGACATACCCAATATGACACAAGAGGACACTAACTAGCTACCATTACAATCAATCATACCGTGTCAGCATGGACAGAACACATTCACAGTTGCACATTCTAATATATGCTAATATTCTGCTGGGCACTTCCATTTCTTGGGGGTTTAAATGGTCTTGGGATTGATTGGATGGTACATTGTCAGTGTCCCCCTCAATTACGATCGTATTCTCTTTTCACTGTTTGTGGTCACCCCCCAATGTTCAAATGAAACCTACGCCCTTGAGTACAGCCTTTAAGGTCAAGCTGTCACTTGAAGTAAACACTGATGTTTATAATTCCTGAAAATGACTTGTGTTGTTTCAACAATTAAAAAAGAAGGCTTTAATAAAGCAGAAAACCAGCAGAAACCCCTGCAAAATATCCAGCAACCGTAACCGAGGTAAGACTCAGTGATCTGAAGAGAGACTGGTAACACGTGTAACTTTTGCCATCTGTACACCCCTTTGCACAGTTTAATTACACAATTGACTATTTAGGTAGGAAACATTTCTAGTCATGTTATGTTGGTTATGCATGTAGCTTACCATCATAATACAAGGGAGATTCATTAATGAATATTCTCATCATGCTTGAGAATATCCAGTGTCTGCTAGAGTCCTCTTAGCCAATCAGAACTCTGTGGAGGACTTGGCACTGTGCTGGAAATGAGGAGCACTTTTATAGCGGTAAGCCTACACTATTTGTGGCTTCTGGGAGTTGAAGTCCCTTCAATTTTCCCACAGGGACATTGTAGTGCCGGTCGTCCTCTGTGACTAAACACACGTGGGGCCAGTCCTCCTTGTGGTCGTCCGGGTAGTAGGTGATGAACTCTTCTGTATCTGCCTTATAAAGCCGGTACACCTGGATTGTCAGCTGCAAAGCATACCCCAAGAGAAACATCTCCACCTGCAGGATGGGAAGAGTAACTTTTACCTGAATGTGTATCTTACACATATTATAACAACACTGAGTGGATTCGTTTTTCTGAATTTGTATGTGGCCAGCAGCATCTAAAGAGAAAAACTGCCAATTACTCTAGACTAGCTTGAATAGTTCTTATTGTGTTAAGATCTAAGAGTTATTGAGAGTAAAACAAAAAAGTTATTTAAATATATAGCATACATATTAACTAGAACTTCTCATTTATTTTTTAGATATAATATGAAATATTTGTTTTTTGAAAGGGTGCAGGATTTCTATTGATAAATCCGTCAGCAGTCAGCAGTCGGTATAAAAATGCAGTTCTGAATTTAAACAATTGTCTTATTGTGCGTATGCAGTCAGGAGGGTATAGAATGAATTATACAGTTTTACCTTCAGACGCTCTGTGGCTTTCTCCCATAACAAGTTCAACCATATCTATTCCTTCCACCCCCCGAAGGAATAGTTCTTACACAGAACAATTATAATTTATAATTATAATAATAATTGTTCTGTGTAATTCTCTCAATTATCTGATATAGATCACCACAAGTTTCAAGATGTTTCCTTTTATATGACACCAAGAGCATGTAATTGCTCCTCATGTGTTTGCTCCTTCAATGACTGTTGAATTTTGGCATGAAAAGATACTGCCTATTCAGCAACCCCCTTCTTCAAACAAGGGCGTCATGCTTCCTTTACTCATGGAAATAATCTTCATCATCGCTCTGTGCAAAAGCAAAGAAAGCTCATGGCAGTCTTCACTTGTTCAACAAATAAAAGTCTGCTTCAAAGAAAGCATGTCTAATACTGGTAAATCTTAGCATCTCTTTCTTACGATCTCTATTGTGTTGTTCGCCCCAAATAGGCTGAAAGTGACATCAGTATAAACATCCATCTTAGTCACTGAATCAAGAAACTGAAAACAGATTAAATGTGAACATGCGAAGAGGAGATATTAATATTTCCCTTGTGTCTAGCCAGCAAAAAGATAGAAATTTACACGAGAGAATCCATCCAGACAGATTCCCAGGTGTGACCCCCCCAAATTATTAAAAGGGAGCCTGACATGTTCAAATACGGAATTCAAATGTTTTGAACAAAACAACAGCATCTAGTTCAGTGCAGGTAACAGGTTCCGTGTCAATGGCAAGTGTGTTATGTACAGTTGCTTTTTTCACATGTAATCTTGTGACCCACTTCAAGAGCGCTCTCTCCCAGTGAGTCCTGGCCCACAGTTTGGGAAGCACTGTTCTAGGGGGTTGATGAGCGGACCATCCCGGACGAGGGCTCACCTGCTCCAGTCCGCCGCTGAAGCCCACGTGGCTCAGGTGGTTGGTGAGGAACGCGGCCGGGCAGTCAGAGGTGTCGCGGGCGAACAGCAGCCAGCAGAATATGGGCACGTCATCGCCGCGCTGCATGCGCGCATGCAGCTCCACCGCGGCACTCAGCATCAGGAACTTCAGAGCCTCCAGGAGGGCGTGTTCCTCTTCCCCGTCCTGGAAGATTGGCTCGCACAGGCGCTGCCTCTCCTCCGTGCTGCCAGCCTGGGCCGCTGCCTGCCACTGCACACGTGGACACACACACACACACACACATGTTGACCCAACCGTGCTGCAGCGTAGAGGCCCGGCCATGGAGACACGTGCAGGCCCAAACACAGAAACAAACACAGGACCAGGTGTTCAGTTCGATCAGACACACTTCAAGCCAGCGATGTACATAAACATTAATGTGCAGACACGGAGGTAGACACATGGACAAATACACCTGCAGGCATGCTACAATATGCTGGTAAAGTCATTTCTTAACGGCCTTAACATTGTCTTAGGTACATGGCAGCCACCAATTTAGTTCAACACAACTATACACAGATGCTGCCTCCCAATATCTAGCTAGCAAAGCATTAGTCAATTATATAACTTTTTTTAAATGCTGAGAACATTACATAAACTTTACCAGTGTATAAAACCAGCCAAGAAGAGTTGCCTACTCACATACACACCCATATAGGACACTAAAGCCAATTTACACAGAAACGCTTTTGCCCAGGATTTGAATCACATTTTCTTCACCTCTGCCCGTTTATACCAGACTGTGAACCCAGCAATTTACAGAGTTCATCCTGTGTACACAAGGCCACTATAATCCCTCCACATGAATGTGAAGAAGTTTGGACTTTTCTGCTAACGATAATCTTACCGCTTTTTACGAGACGTGTTGTTTTACGAGGCAGGAAAGCAAACAAATAAATACGGCAAATACAGCCAATAAAAGACTGGCAAATACATAAAAAATCCAACTGAACATTACACTCGTCTAACTCCAACTTGTCGAGCGTGTCGTGTGCTAATAATGAATAGCAGGTTCATATATACCCTTTTACACCAAAGTGGACCCGTGAATTTACCGGGTCACATCCACCTCCAGGCCCAGGTGGTGTACCCGGGTCCGAAAACTCGCTGAGACCCATTTAGGCCCTATACCCAAGGCCTACCTAGGAAAAGCCTGGGTTCCCAGTCCATTGTAAAAGGGGCTGAATATGCCATGCACATAACAGCCACACAGACACGAATGTCAGTATTAGTGTGTGTGTATAAGGATCAAATAAGATTGGTGTATCAATCAGATCAGAGATATTCACAATATTATGCCTCATTCACAAAAATTGCCATCTAAGGACAAATGCTATCTAAAAACAACAGCCCAATGATGACATGAGTGGCTGCCATCTGAGTGAAATGCCCCCAAAAAAGAAATCATCAATGTTATTTCAACAATAGAGAAGACTATTGTCCTAAATACATGTTAAAACTACATAGTGTGCCTTCAAGTTTGAGATGCTCCATGTGCACAAAATGTCCATGTCGTACTTGGAGGTGGAAAGTAGAAATTGTGACTTTTCATAAAGCATTAACCGTTTCCCTAAGTCAGAGCAGAGCTGGATCCATACAGTACACAGCTCTGGGAATAAATATTTACAATCAAATAAGAGGTTGCAATGAACCAAAGCAATTCCTTTCACATAGAAAACACACCTTTTCCTAATTTGCAGGACAGCCACGGAGGACAATTCACAACAAAGCCAGTAACAAATATCATGCAATATGCTAATTAAAGGTTGAGTGAATGATTTATCCATCACAACTTAAAACCTGGGTACTCTCCTGATCTGGGTCTTGGTGTAGCACAAAGGGGATGTGCATGGAAAAGTGATGGAGTGAAGACAAAAGATAAAGAGGTGTACCCTTCTCTGAAGGAGCTTCAGGTGATGCTTTAGCTGCTCAATGGCACCCTCATTATGTCCAAACGGAAACCTCCAGCTTTCAATCTGCTCCACCTCAGCCACTATCTTCTCTGGCAACTGGAACAAAAAACATCAGCCCTCTAATGACCTCCGGTAAAACCCTTCTGCAATAACAAACCACGGCTGACAGTCACTGCACTGTCTGGGATCACAGCTTCAAAATGTGTTAGAGGTTACCATTTTCTTTTGCACCTGGGGCTGAGAATGTATTCACTGGCTTAGGTCTAAGCCAGGGGTGTCAAACTCGCTCCACCTAGTGTACACAGGTTTTTGTTGCAGCCAGCACATTGCACCAGGTGATTTCAATTGCAAAAAAAAAAACCCTGGTCTAAACTTTGCAAAATTATCTGTATGTTGCTTTGTTTTTTTGTGTGAAAAATGTGGTTGTGCCTTAACCGTGGCTGTAATAAATCAATTAGTACCATGTGCGTAGGCAGAAGAATGAGACAGTGTCATAAAAATAAATGCAAAAGTGCAGACAAACGGTTCAATCACAAGATTATCAGTCAAACAGACCTCTTTGGAACAGCACAATAGTAATCAGCTAATGACACAACAGTAGTCCATCATGTCTTGTAGTATCCTTAGTAAATTGACAGGAGGAAAATTGATAATTAAATAGCCTCAGTAACAATTGAATACATACATGCTTCTTCCACTGTTAAATGTAATATTTATTTATATTAAAGGTTAATATTTGCAAATATATTTCCACAGGTATATAGAAATCTGAAACCTTTTAAGGGTGATCTTTATGTAAGCAATAGCAGGGAAGTATAAAAAACATTGAAGGGATAAGTCTTCATTTAAACAATGTGGTTTGGAGCGTTTTTAAATAAAAAAATGTACATGCAGATAGCGACAGTGACTAAATAAGCCAATTATGCCAAGGGATATAATTAGAACAAAAAATGTTACAGGAATTGAGTTTACCCATATTTTATACACTGAAGAACATGCAGCAGTGCTATCTGGGAATAGAAGTTACTTCATCCAGAGCCATACACCCTGTACCATGCTGCTGCCTTTATAAGTGCACAAATTGTCATACGCTAGATTATGTACAATTTATACATTGCTAAATGTGCATGTTACTTGCAACTTGGTTTTATTTTCCTACTCAAGTGTCTGTGGTTTATTTTTTTGATTAAAATGATCTGTGGTCCAAGGGTCCATACCAGGGTGATGTCATCATCCTGAATCAGGGCAGGGAGCTTGTCGCTTTCACTGAGGACCTGGAAGAGCGTGGCCCTCAGGGCGCAGTAGTTATCCCCTCGGACTCTTCGCAGGTTCTCAAAGCTACAAGACAGCTCTGCATACCCCTGGAGTCCGGATCAGGTAAGAAATCACAGCAGTCTGTCAAATTACTGGTACTTTGCTTTGTCAAGGTCATGAAAGGTCCTTGCCACACATGCACACGCACACACACGCACAGGTTCAAGTCTATTGATATTACTATACTGTATGTAAAGAACACCACATCACATCCACATACTCTTCGACTCTGGTTCTCAAAGACTACAGTCCAGTAGGTTTTACTTGTTTTCCTTATTTCAAACTTTTATACAGCTCAAATAACAAATGGATTTCACTAGGGCTTGGGCCTGATGAAACTATATATAGGGTATATAATGGGATATATGGACTATATACACTACATATATACATATACATACAGTATATACACTACTAATAACACTACAAAACAAAACAGCAAACAGGTGGCTGATGTAGAAACCAACCTTTTTGATGAGGGCACTTTTGGCTGTGTTGCCCTTCCACTCCCTCTGACTGTAGGACAGAATGTCCACCCCTGGTGCCACACTGCTTCTGTCCTGAACCCCAGGAACTGACCCCAGAGACATGGGACATGCACAATTCATTTCATCTCATCAAAATGCAGACCTTGCTCGACAAATTTCCTGATCTACCCACAAACGTGCCACACCTTCCAAAATGTCATAAAGGAGCTTTCGATTCCAGCAAGCTACTTTTTACCTTAACTATTTTTTCTCTGTAGCTTGGACTTTGTTGCCCATTGATTGGTTGCCTGATGAAATGACTCCTGCTGAGGGTGACAAATGACTAAATGTTGTTTGGAAGCACAATGGGGAGACAGAATGGAATCAAAGTTCCAAGGTCACACAAGCCCCCAATCTCAGGTCTGTGTGGGCCCTGGTGAGCCTGGTGATGAATAGGCTTGTCAGAGACCTTTACACTCAAGCAGCTATCATCTAAAGGGTCTGCCTCTGGTCTTTGATTAGTGCCATATGGTACTGACACCCTGAGTAGCCAGGAATACAGCAGTGCAACGACGCCCGAGTCCTTCCAAAAATCACTGGTGCCCCCTATTCCTTGCGCCAGTATAATGCATCTCTTTAAAATGCAGGGGTCATGGACTACGTGCAGGCTCTGTTCGTCTGGTTGCACTGGACGGGAGGTTAAACGCACAGGAGGCAAAGAGGAGAGCCGCACTTGCGTGTTCGTTGAGGCTAGCTGCGAGGCCTCTTGAAAGGGAATGGCTCACGTGTGATTTGGATGAGTGGCTCTGTCTTGCCTTGCTTGCTGCGCTCCATGGCTATCTCCTCAGCCCCTCGATACAGGTCCTCGTCACTGGGAAGAGCAAGGGAGGGTGGGGATGAACAGAACTGGAACACACTTTTCTGGGCTTGTACATGACACTCTACCCATGCTGTGATCCTACACTGTGTTTTTATATGTTGTGTGTAACGTATTTTGTTTCCATGTCTACGTTTTATTTTTCATTTATCATGGTTGGCTGAAAAGCAAAAATCACCCAGCAAAAAACAGATATGGCAAGATGTCAGAGTGTAATATTAACAGCCAAAAAACGGATATGGGTTCAAACAAAAAATGCACCTGATTAAACGCTGTAGCCTCAAAAAGAGGGATGTAACAAATAAATCTGCTTCTACAATTGATTTTTACAGGTATCTCCTCTATTCGCTTGTAATTGAAGCAGCACTACCAGACACACACCTGTTCGCTTGCTCCTCTATGTCAATTCCAGCCTCGCATTTAACTGGCTCCATTTTCACTTCCACAATCAAAGGGCTGCCTTGATTGGTGCATTCTTCCTGGGTTTGGGTTTCAGTGGGGCCATTCCGCTCCATCATCTCCCCCTTGCCACTGGCCTCGGCCACCTTGGAAGCATCCCCTTCTTCCTCCTCCTCATCTGTCTTTTCCTCGCCTCCCTCATCCTTCCTCACTTCCTCCTCCACGTCCTGCACAATGTCCTTGAGTGACAGCACCTTGCTTAGTCCCACGATCCTCGCCTCTGGCTCCTCACCCTTACCCCCTTAGGGATATCACTAGAAAAAGAAAACATAGCTGCAAACAAAGACCCCATGAGCAGAAAATGAGTGTCCACAGATTTAGTTTTATTTCAATTTGTTTCAGATTTCCCCCCATTTTTCTCTCAATTTAGTAGCTAATTATACCCTCTTTTCATGTGAACTATCCCCCTCGTACCATAGCTCTGGGACCGGCAGTGACAAAGGCGATGAGCCGCCTCCTCTGAGACGGAACTCGCCAAGCCGTCGACCGTAACTCCGGTACACACAGAGCCACTCTTGTTCGTGGCGAGCTCATGATGGCTTCCCACTCCCTCCCCCCTCCCAGGGGGCGGATAGCCAATTGCCACCCCGAATGGTACTCCTGGCCAGAGCTGGGCTGGTGCATCCAGGGCTCAAACTCTGACTGCAATGGGCAACTCCGGTGAGTGCCTTCACCGTTGCTCCACCCAGGGGCCGTGTCCATAGATTTAAATTTCTGTGATTATATGGAAATTGGACGGCTTTACGCCAAAACTGAAAAAATCATATATTCAAAATGTCCCACGGCTGGATTACAACTTGGCACCGTCTGATTGCAAGTAAAGCTTAATAAATGGTTGTATAATATTTATGTATGGAAAATTACACATTGATTAGACAGAGTGGGAGTTTCCTACCGTGCTTTCATTGTACCACGGGCATGACATTTGCCATGAAGAATAGCCATAACACTATTTCCTAAACCTGAGGAGTTTCATTATACTTGTAATTGACTAATTTGCCAAGTTTGCCACGCATTCCCCATGCACACATGTTTTTACAACCTCATATTCTAAATGGTCAGAACAAATGAAGAACTTCCCCTCTTAAACACTGGCACATTTTAGTAGTCTTCAAATGTGGTATTAACCTCAAAGAGTGATTGGTTAAATCCAATCTTGTCGCACTGCCCTCACCCCCTGCACAACCTTTGTTAGCTAATATTCCCCACGGGAACGACAGTGCGGTTCATGCGCCTGTGCAGTTTTATACATAGATCCCGATTTTTTAAACATCCTCAGACTGGCAAGAAAATTCAAATAAAAGGTACTTTTTGTTCTTGCATAGAGGAACACTGCAGTACAATCATATGCAAAATCCTCCCTTGTTCAGTCACACCCCATGTCTTAACCCCACTCTTCCCTTTGTGACACTGGAATTGAGAAAGTTAATTTACCCATGAGAGGAGGTGATTTTGATCATTTGTTATTGAAATGTGAGGCATACTGGATACATTTTCTCTAGACTCTGGCCCCAAGGGGGTCTACATTTAGATTTTTGACCTTAACCCTTTTTATAGACATCTATTATGTACATTATTTCCAAAATATTGTTCAAGAAATCAGAGTTTACAAAAAGTGCTTGATAATTGATTGTTATTTGAAGTGTTTTTTTATGTAGTCAAATAAATATGTCAAAATAGGTTAACATTATACATTTTAATTACAATTTCTATCATATGTATGCTTATTACTATAAGATGCTGTCTATATTATGAACTGATGTAACTGTCTAGCTAACATTTAGCCTTCCTTGTTGTTTTTTATGTATAGTGGCCTCTGCTGGTACCTAAATGTAAATGCAACCCATGTGTCTAAGAACAATGGTGATTACAAAATAATTCCTATTGGTAACTTGTATTAAACTAAAGGATTTTTAACATAAAATACTGAAATCCAATTCTGGTCAAATATAAATATTGATATGTAAATAACTGATCTGTTGGTTTATATTTTGTTTATATTTTTTAAATAATTTAAAAATAATGGTTAATATTTGTGTACACTATACACCACATGATGTGACTGTGGCCGTGCCATGGGTGAAATAACTTATGTGCAACTCGCATGTATGTGTATGATCATTCTTATGTTCAAACCCTGGCGACAGCAGCTTGCCGTGAAGCATGTAAGTGAGTCTCCAGAATATGGTAGGGCGAATTCCGACTCGAAGGAAGCGGACTCATATGGGGAGGGTAAATCTAAATAAATAGAGGGTGTAATTGGCTACCAAATTGGGAGAAAAACTGGAAAAAATCTGAAACAAATTAAAAAATTAAAAATAAAAAAATTAAAAATTTTTATAGGATTTAGTCCATCATATATGCACCAAATGGCATAACTGTGTGCAGTCTGGATGTTTTGGCTATTTTTCATCAGTGGAAAAAATGATCTGAACAATAATAATAATAATAATAATAATAATAGGTTAACAAGGACATCTAAGCTATTACAGAGCAAGACCTAACTGAAAGACCGTTGGGGTCACATGTCAGAAAAAAGGAATGTCTACATGTTAAATAGGGCTTGAAGCGGACTGCATCACACGTGCCAGTTTTGTACTTAAGTGTCTTACCAATACAGGTTATAAACTTCTGGGCCTGCACATAATAAACATAATTCAGACAAAATACTTATAATTACTTTGCTGCTTGGTCCAGTTCTAACTCTCCCAGCGTGACTATCTAATTGTTCACAGTGAAGATGGGACATTTGAGCCTTTTTTTGATCAAAACATCCAAATCCAGTTACAGCAGCCTACCAAAAAGATAGTTAATAAATAGTATACTAGTAAATTAACAGCTTTTTCTCGTCAATCATTTACTTTTGTTTCTTTCACTAATGCAAAGTAATGAATCTTGAATGCTTATATGCTTCCAACTGATCCAGGGCAACTGAAACACTCAAGTGTTAGTTTATCGACCCCTTGTGGCCACCCACGAACTTAGCCTGCTGCTGTTACCTCTTTCTGGTTGCAAGCTCATCTGTGGGCATTTTAGCTTGGTTGGATGAGTGAACGCTTGGGCTGTCATCATTCACATCTGTTGCCCCTCTGAGCTGAGTGTCTCCCTCACCACCATGGCTGTCACGCTCAAGCTGTCCATCTGGATGGTGTGTGCCACTCACCGACTCGGCCTCTTCAACATGTTCTGGGCTGTCAAGTGTGGCAATGATGAGAGCAGGTTAACTCATATTTCAGGAAACTTTTGTCACCACCACTACTGATATGAGCCAAAAAATTTATTCGGAAAGTATGCTAAGCAGAGATAATTGACCTCAGCCCACCCACGATAGTAAATTCCAACATAAGACCAAAACCACAACCATAATTCCATTTTAACAAATTAACTTCCGTTTACCTCCACAAATCATTAGCTTTTGAGTCATCATTCTCAAAAACTGGTCTGGAATTTCCCATAAGATGGCCTCTACTGCAATCTTCATTATGTTCACATTTAGTAAACATTTAGTAGACACATTTAGTAGACTTTAGTAGACATTTGTCTACATTTAGTAGACATTTAAATTCACATTTTAATCTACTGTCATGAGGTCAACTACTGTACTGTAAATTAGAAATAAAACTCTTCATAAACAAAGCATGCTTATTATATGCATTCATTTTCAAGCATGGTTTAACTGAATACACAAAAAACACAACAAATAAATTACTTTTTGGAATTATTGCAATGTGTGTTACAGGAAGTACAGGGGGAAGACAAAATAACATCAACTGAAAAGGGATTCATATTTTGAAGTAACTAAATCACAATTTAAAAGGAGCCTACACATATGGGTCATCTTAATATCAATACTAATTACCAATATGCTTACCAAACAGCTTCTGCTGTTTTAAAATGAACACTTTAATATGTGAGTCTCTAAAGCAGGGGTGTCAAACTCACTCCATTGAAGGTGGAGTGTATGCAGGTTTTTGTTGCAGCCAATGCACTACACCAGGTGATTTAAATGAGTTCCCGTCCTTGGTTGGAGAAGTGTGCTAATTAATGAAATCACCTGGTATAGTTCATTGGTTGGATCCAAAAAATGGATTCAAGAGTGGTTTCATGCACAACTACTCATCCACCAACTTACCTGGACAGATTTCCCCGGAGGGCATTATGAGCGGTTGGCGGGAAGGCTTCATCAGGGACAACTGCAGTAGGACCTCTGTCCATCTGTGGCTCTTGGCTTAATGAAGATCTGCCCAAATAGGACACTAGAGAAGGATCTTCAGTAGGTCCATCAACAGCATTAAGGGTTTGGTCTTCTGCCTTAATGTCCTGGGTCTCCTCTAACTGTGCAAATCGACTTTTGAGGGAGACGTCTGCTACCTCCACAGACTCACTCTTAAAGGGGATGTTTGCTACTTCCACAGACTCACTCTTAAAGGAGGGGTCTGCTACCTTCACAGACTCACTCTTAAAGGGGACGTCTGCTACTTCCACAGACTCACTCTTAAAGGAGGGGTCTGCTACCTCCACAGACTCACTCTTAAAGGGGATGTCTGCTACCTCCACAGACTCACTCTTAAAGGGGATGTCTGCTACTTCCACAGACTCAGTCTTAAAGGAGGGGTCTGCTACCTCCACAGACTCACTCTTAAAGGAGATGTCTGCTACCTCCACAGACTCACTCTTAAAGGAGGGGTCTGCTACCTCCACAGTCTCACTCTTAAAGGAGGGGTCTGCTACCTCCACAGACTCACTCTTAATGGAGGGGTCTGCTACCTCCACAGTCTCACTCTTAAAGGAGGGGTCTGCTACCTCTACAGACTCACTCTTAATGGAAGGGTCCACAGACTCTGTAGGCTCACTCTTAAATAAGGGGTCTTCCATTTCAATAGGTTCACTCTTGAGGGAGGGGTCCACAGGATGAAAATCCTCAGGTTTGGGGGAGGGTCCACTCTCTGCTTTTTTGGAAGGTATATCAACCTGTACGTCCTCTACCTTTGGGGGGTCTTCTACAAGTACATACATTTTGTGGACGGGATACCCTAGATGTACATTTCCTGACTTTTCGTCCTCTACATTTCCCTGCTTGTGCTTGTGGGTGTGGTCTGCTATGTGTCCTTCTTCAGCTTTTGGGGAGAGGTCATCTGGGCATCCATCCTCAGATGTCTCCACTTCCTCTGCTTTTCTCACTTCACTGCTCACCTCGTGGTTCACCTGCACAGCTGTCATCCCAGTATCCAGCTGCGCATCACTTCCTGCTTTCCTGCTGTGAAGGGATATTAAAGTATAATCAATTCTAAAGCAATGGCATTGCCACATGCAAAGAAATATTCATTCATGTGGGATATTGATACAGGATTACTCAGTTATTACTAATACAGTCATGTTACTAGATAAACACATCCACTTAACCGATAGGTACCGCAAACTGTTATAGAGCAGCATTACTTGTGATATTTTCCACTCTTATTCAGTGGTTCCAATCATGCTTACTCATCTGCTAAATGGCATATATATAATGTCCGACACAAAACAAACAGATATAAACCACAGGGCACAAGTTAAAACAACAACACGATGACATTAAAAACTTCCATCATAACCTAAACAGAAGAGTTCTTAAGGATGGATCATGCATAGTAACTAATAATAAAAATAACAAATCAGTCAATAAAGGGACATCAACTCAACATAAACTGCATTTGTTTCATGCACTGAAAAAGTCTAAAATGACTTGTGATGTAGATAATGCAGGTAATGCTGGATATACAAATAAATGCATAGCTCGGCAGTAACCTTTTCTGCTTAAGCTTAAAAACATGTTTCAATTAACAAAGAAACACAGACTCTGTAAAATATTTCTAGAATGCTTTACAAAAGTAATTCTGAGATTTTAGAGCAGAATGTAAAAAAGGTAGGACCAGGTAGAACAGCATTCCTTTATAAATTATATGGAATTGTTGGTATGACAGCAATGGTATGTATGGCAGTGTCAGAAAGGCTTGGGTGAGGAAAGTATAGCAGGATGGGTATACAGGGCATACAAATAGAGTTAATTGCTGGGTAGCAGAAATATTAGTATTGGAAGCTGCACAGCTTGTCAGGTCATATAGTGGAGGCAAAAACACTTGGGGTATTCAATTCCAAGCTGGGCTTTATGATGGCCTAATTATTCCAGTTTATGGTCCCTTATCACCATCAATATAGCTAGCTTCACATCCAAGTTCCGATTTACAATGGGTCAAATAACGATAGCGAGCTAGTTCATTTCACCATCACAGCTGTGTGACTCCTACCGCCACCGATGAGCATTCAATGTTTACCAGCTGGCCAACATTTGGGAACGATGTATGATTAAAAAGACACGGGTTACGTTGCAGACAGAAGTTCAGATTTTGTATTTGATTTTCTCCATGTGTCTGACACTGACGTTTGTAACCAACGTCTGGGCAGATGAGCATGTCTCTGCTGTAAACCTGTCAGTTGTCATCCAAAACCAATCGTGCTCCACGCGTCCCCTTTTCCGCTGTTAGTACAGTGTTGTAGCATCTACTCAAACAGGCACCTATGGTTCTTTGTTGCATGTCTGACACTTAGTCCTGCCTAGAGTCCAACCCTGTAATGGTGCACTGGAGCGTTTAACTTTGGACGTGCACCATCCCTGACATCTCAAATCAGCTTATAGGCAGGACCTCCATCTGTGCCTACTGTACAACAGGCACTGCTTCTCATACAAGAGCCACCTCACTTAAAAAATTGTATTACAATGTTCAGGGATGTACTATGAGCAGAGAAAATTAAAAAATGACAAGCAAATCTGCCCAAAGGCAGTGACAACAAAAGAGTACAAACTGTAATGGTAATTTACATATGAACGCATACTCATTAAATCAGGTTTGTACATTATTGAAAAACTAGGAACCTGTCATTTTCATTGGTTCAGGTGTCACTTTGTCTTAAAAACAGTCCCTGCTCTTTTAAATAAAGGTTCCATGTATGTGTACAGTAAAAATACAGTCAGATAATAAGAATTGAAACAACGCAAAGCTTTGAAGGTACTTTTTATTTGACTCCATACTGGAGACTATTGTTAATTGTTGATGAATCTTTGATGAATCTATGTATTGTCTCTTCATCATTTATAGAGGATCCGTGTTAGGAACTCATGTTTACAGCATTTATAAAAGCTTTATGCAAACTTTGTGTAAAGATTTAAGTTTGTACAAGGGACAAAAGTTGGCACCAGAGATTCTTTGAATAAATTACTATTCCAACAAGGGGGGCATCCTCAGAACTGAGCTCCATAGATAAACATGGTGAGGTATTCACAAAGAGCCATTGTTATGGTTGGTGCTATGTGTGTATGCATGCATGTGCATTTGTTTGCATGTATGAGACTTGTCATTAACAAAGTAACAGCTTACAAGTACAGACATATGACATTTTAATATTTAGAAACTGGGAGTCCAAAATAAGAATGTCTCTTTTACTTTTTAGATTATATTTAACTTCCATTACTTTTAATGAATAAGCTGCAATCATGTGATATACAGTTACTTACCTGCTTTCATGAGTACTGTTTAAATCCTTCTCCTGAACTCCTGCTTGGTTCCTGCCAGACTCGTCACTTCCTTTACTCAAAGTGGCAGAGCCTTTTTTTGAGTCATCCAGCAAACCTTTTACTTCATCTCTTTGTAGATCACTTGACGGTATATGTTTACCGCAACAGTTCCCCATTTGTGACCAGTGTATCCTTTCCCTTATTCACCAAATACAAAAAGGCCTATGGTGTCCACAAAAGAAACAGCAAAGGCAAATTCATGTCCAAAGGATTTCCTTGCAACTACGAAAAAGAGGGAACAGTTAGATAAGAGCCACAACATGTCTTCAAAACCATTCACATACTATCAGCTGGCACTGTGTGACACTGTACAGTGGAAGTGAAATATACAGTGGGCATTTAAGACAGTCGTCATTCTGTCAGTCGCTAGATTTGTGCACAGCACGTGCCAGGCACGGAATGTGGAAGGCGTAACCCAATGTGAAGCTTAAAATTCACAATAGCCGGCGCACATGTTTTTGCCTAATATTAAGACCTCGGCTGCTAAATGGAATTAAGTTTTAACAGAATAAAACGCATTTTACACTAATATAAAGTGTTCAGACGAAAAGTTGTTTACTAAAACCACAAAGCCCTTCAATTTCTTACAAGGACTACGATTGGGGCAGCAACCACTTGTTTACAAAGAAGTTTAGTTTTGTAATAACCTTGTTGCAACCTTACGTTGTTATTATTGGAAATCAAAGCAGAGTTTAAAATGTAACACAGGAATTTACACATCTTCGCAAATTACCTTGAATGGGTGTCTGTGCTTCAACTGCTTTCGCCAGACGAAACACTCTGTAACACCAGGTTTGTACACACCAGGAAGTTTTGTGCGCGTAGTTTCACTTTCCGTCTGTATGATTACTGGCCATGCTTTGGCCGTTCCGCTTCACGATTGAAGTGCATACGAGTAGGCTACAGAATTTCGCCTTGGTTAACATAAAGTTTAAAGATATCTAAATCGAAACATAAATGATCCAACTAGTTACCATAGTTTACCATTCTGTCTATAACATTTTAATACTTAGCATGTAGAGTCAAGATACTAGCATCTCACGTAATGTGTTTTTAATTAATTATTTATTAATAAAGTGCATATTATATCATTTAATTATTGATTTAATTATTACATTTATAATGTAAATGTGACTCAACTCAACTCAACTTCTTTTAAATGCAGCTTTCTTTTTTTTGGCAGTCTTGGAGTCTTCTGCTGTCTCATCATTGGGTCAGCAATGTTTGTTTTTTACTCATTTTTGCTAGGGTTAGCTTGTGGGCTTAATTTATTGGTGCATGGAAAAAAACTGCGACTGAGACTAGTTCGGAAAAGAGGCACAGACGGAAGTGGTTATTTTTCAAAATAAAACACCCTGCCGACTGCGATAGTCAATAAAATGGAAATAAAATAAAAATTAAAACGTTTTTATTCTTTCTGTGCGGCCCGGTACCAAATGATACACCGGTACCGGTCCGGTCATTGGCGACCCCTGCACTAGGTTACAAAATAGGGCGTCAGCGTCAGCCCTACGTAGGCCTCGCGTTACACAGTTAGTGTTTCATTCAATCTCACTCCTACTGGACTCAGCATAGTATTTGTCTGATATTTCTCTCTCGCAAATGTGAGTTTAAAACATAGCTTTGTGACATGTTGATGATAGCTGAGGCCTGTGAAATTTGCCCAAACCGTTATCTCTGCGTTAATTGTATACTGTATTTCCAAGTAGGACCCTTTGAACTTGAGTAATTACAAGTGTGTCCTTATTTAATTGAATAGAAATTGCTCTCCGTGGTTCTGAAACAGCAACATCTGGATGTGTTCAAACATTTGCCACGGTTGTTATTGAATGCCTTGTTTGCTCACAGTAACAGTGCTGTTTACAACAATTTGCAAGTTTGCATTTTAATAGTGAACCCCTGGTGTACTACTGCCTTTCCACCCACCCACACAAACACACCTTGACTGACAAACAATTGCACACCCACCTGTCAATCAAAGTGATCAATCCATGCAATTATGCTTCTGTATATTTAAATGCAGTCAGTCTTTATTATATACATATACAAATCACAAAATTCATTATGACACAGTGCTGGAATAATATCAATAACATTGCATACATTATGTTTGTATTTGCTTTGCATACAACCAAATCCAGGGCAATTTCTCTGGCTTAATGTGCAACCAGCAGGATTTGAATTTGGAGCAATTATGGGTAAGTATATTTCTCAAGGATACACAGCAATGGCCCACCTGTGAATTGGACCAATGACCCTCAGGTCCATTGTTCGATCCACTATCACTAAAGTCTCTCTCAGTAAAAAAAATAAGAGAATATTGAAATACTCAAGTCTCAATATATAAATATCTCTGCTCAGCGCTACATGAAATATTAATTTAATTCAAATAAAATATGAAATGTACACTGCAAATTCATAGAATACATGTTACTCTGCCAATTTAAGATCTACAATGGAATTTGTTTTGGCTAATATTTATTTGAAAAGTTCAACATGTTTCCATAAGGGGATTGTCCAGTCCTGCACAATTTAAAAATCTCTCTAGATCCTTCCATTTCTCACACTAGCATTTGCAAACCAAAGGAAGCACTGTACTCTTCGCAAAAACATAATCCTGCCATTGCTATGCATTTCTCAGGTGCTGTACAAAATGCAACAGTTCCTCTGAGAGACCCAGTTCCATCACCAAGTCCATACAGCTCTTCCGTAGCGGTTCAAGACTTTCCTCTGCACTGAATGAAGGGTGCGGGCTACTCTGGCAGGGGGTCTGTGGTGAGGTGGAGTCTCCCTCCTGCCCTTGCTCCTTCTTGCAGCAATCCTGCCCACTGCAGTTGCCACCCCCACACCCTGTGTCGGTGGGCTCCACACTCAGGTCATCGATGCATTCTGTGACCATCCCAACACTGGCCGGTGTCTGTTGCGCCATCCTCATCCTCTCGATCAGGCCCTCCTCATGTCTCACCACATTCTGGAGAAGCTGGCTGACAGAGGAGAGTGTGGCAGAGCCCGGATGGTGGAGTTGACACCAGCTCTGCAGCGCACTACAGACATAAAGGGGGCATAGAGTCAGAGACAATGGATTGATCATGTGCTCTGCGATCGACAGTAGTGGCACAATAGCGTTGTAAAGACAAAAGGCAGAAGTCTCTCTTTCAGCCCATTAGGGCTTTACTGTTGGTCACATGATATGTAACTTAGTGTGTATGGAATAAGTCCGATTTTTAAAAAACTATGGAGAAACCTGTTTAAATTATGACCAGGGCCCCCACCAAGACACACACACTGCCCCTCTTATGCACACCCACACATACACACACACTTGACTACACATAATTTATTGTAGGTTTCCCCTCCATTTCCAAGTGCTCTTACTGTATATATTGTGTTGTTTTTTATATAAGAGCTCTTATTGTAATAATGATATATATATTATTGTGTGCTGTAATTATTGTAATAATTCATTACTGTGTACTGTTGCCCTTTTGTACATTTTCGTTGAGCATTGCCACTTTTTCATTTCACTGCACACCCCGTGTGTGTATGTGACAAATAAAAATCTTGAATCTTGAATTGAATTACTTCTGTATTACTGCCAGTTAAACGGCCTGTCTGTGGTATTATAACATTGTAAGGGTTATCTACCGTAGTAACATGTTCAATATTAGTACTGAAAATAATTACTGCAATGAAGCATTACCTCACGACTCCTTTCAGTTGCCCAATGGCTACCATTTTATCAGCTCCTTCCCTATAACCACGATTGAAACCAATTTGTAGTGATGCCTCTTTCCCCGCGTCAGCACCATCCCGGTAGCCGTCCTGACAGAAAGTAATGGAAGTGTATTGTTTCATGTCAGTTTAAACAGTAACGTTACTGTGACCAGGTAGGAACTGTAAGCTTGTTTACCTTGCTAGCAGGCTATTCATCTCGGTTTTGGGACACGGTAAGCTCCAGAGCACATTATGTAAATAAAGGCATACATTTGTCTACCTAACTCATCTAGCAATCAAGCTAGTTATGTATATGTTTAGTTTGCTAGGTAGCAAACTGGCAATTGGTACACTTTGCCGTTACTCACTGTAGTCGTACAGTTGACGTTTAAAAACACTTATAGAAAAAAAGGTTTTACTCCCTAGCGGAGTAAATAGGGACTCCCTATAGTGGCTAAAAATGTTGGTGGGGAAGATGGATCTTGAATTCTATTGACCACATTTCCTCGGTTTAAAACCATTAAGTTGTTGGTTTCTCCATTTCAATATACCTTTGACCGTTCAAATATCTAATCAATCTTCATGCAATGGTTAGTTTAGACTAAAACAATTTAAAAATACGAAGGGCTGTACGAATATTGTATGAACCCACTGTATTCGTACACCGTGCATTTTTCTTCTTCTAAATTTCTACTGGTCCAATTTAAACCAATCAAAGTCTGTCATATAGGTATTAATTCTACATCATTTAAGTGTAAGTATTGGCCACATTGCCTTTTAACTTTTATAGCAGCTTGATGTTATGCACTCCTGACTGTACAAATACCACGAGTCTACATTAGCTAATGCTACTAAGCTAGTAACTATTTTACTGTATGAATTCAAATTAAATTGAAGGTTATCCAAGCTTAGACAAATATAAACTGTAGTGGGAAATTAAACCCGTTCATCATATTAGATGCCCCAAGAGAGAAGTACATCAATTGGTAACGTTAGCTAATAATACATTTAACGTTACCTTTGCACGTTTCTCCATATTTAACTTCCACTCTTTACTCTGAAGAGTGATATCATCCCCGTCCTCATCAAAAACATCTTCACCACCGACTGAAACAGATTTCACCCAAGACATTAGTCCACTACTTGTATACTATATGTAGTATCAGTTTCAATTATGCTAGACTCGGTAATGTTTGAGAGACTATTATGTGCCGACGTAACGTAGGTTTCTTTATACGTTTTCTTGCCGTACTGGTAAGTGCGACTGAGCGTGCGTGCGCATGCTCTGTAGACTTGACCAGCTGGAAACCAGGAAGTGCGCGTGTTTTTGTGTTTATCTCATCCGATCCCAAGAAGGGAATATACATTCTATGTTCTATATCTATTGTGAAGTTAGCCCCAATAAACCCCTAACTCGGTGTTTGACTATCGGCCTGTATTTCAACGACAATAGGAGTTATTGTCGCTTCCGTAGTTCTACGGGCAATAGTAGTAATTTAACGTGACGAACACGATACATAATTATGACGTGTTATTTGATATGACACATTTGTAAACACTTGAGTAAATGAGGGATACAAAGTATATTGAAAGCAGATGCTTCCACACAGGCGTGGTTCCTCAGTTAATTAAGCAATTAACATCCCATCATGCTTACGGTCGTGTATACAAATTCTGGACAGGCCCAGTTGCCCATTATCTTGACTACCATGGCTAGAAGAAGTGATCTTAGTGGCCTTGAAAGAGGGATGGTGTTTGGGGCATGCTTGGCAGGAGCTTCTGTGACGAAGACTGTTCAACTTATGTTTCACGAGGAACAGTAGCTAAGGTGATGTTGGCATGGAAGTCTGAGGGAAAGACAAATAGTTGAATGCAAATATCAATCTAGGGCCTGAGCAGGTAGTTTAATCAAGAACAGTCCATTGAGACCTTCACAGAGAGGGATACTATGGTTGGGTTGCAGTGCATAAACCCCTTATTACACCTAAACATTTGCGGGTAAAGTGGCAGTGGCAGGCAGTGGTCTACTGATCAGTGGAAAAAAGTCATGGTCAGATGAGTGCACGTGTGGTGCACACCAAAATAAACCTACAGGCCTGAGTGCTTGTTTCCCACGGTGAAGGGTTCTGACAGCTGTTTTGGTATGGGGTGCATTTTTCTGGCATGGTTTGGTCCACTCAACCCCTTGAGGGCAAGGTAAACATCAATAAATACAAAGCCATTCTGAGTGATCACCATCATCCTGTGGTGAAGCATTTCTTTGGGAAAGCATCCATTCCCATAAGGGCATCCACTCCCATAAGGATGCTTATGGGAGTTGTCTCTTCCAGGAAGACAATGCCTCCATCCACAGGGCACGAGTGGTCACTGAATGGTTTGATGAGCATGACAACAAATGTAAACCATATGCCATGGCCATCTCAGTCAGTGGATCTCAACCCAATTAAACACTTATGGAAGATTCTGGAGTGGCACCTGAGACAGCATTTTCCACCACCATCAACAAGACACAAAATTACTGAATTTCTCATGGAAGAATGGTATTGCATCCCTCTATTAGAGTTCCAGACACCGAAAACAATATCAAAGTGCAAACATCATTAGCTCGGACATGTTTAATTAAATGTGTGAATAATATTATGCTTTAGGCCTATTGGCATTTATAAATGGTTGTACATAACCTTCTATTCAATGTTTTAAGTGTAGCCTATTATTCAATACATATTTTTAAATATTGTTCTCTTTGTTGGGCAACATTCCTATTTTGGATTTAATAATAACTTGCAATGTTGCCCTTTCCATATGTATTTCAACTGATCAGGGGTGGCTTTACTAATACAGTGAACTGCAGGGGGACCCCAGTTTGAACCCAATCACATACAACACATCTAAATTACATTCTCCTGGGAATGTCAAATGTGGAAAAAAATCCCCACTAGATGGCAGCATTGCTCGATTTAGGTCCTACTTCAGGAATACAGGAAAATAAATATTTTCTATGTAGTCATACATTTGCACATATGTCATTTTAAAGGCTTATTGACCCACCTCCATTCTGCTTATGGTTTGCATAGTATATGAATACAAGGCCTCAACCATAGCAGTTTAGTTGATGTATAACAGTCAAGAGTGGGGGATATGCAACCTAAAGGTTCTGTGCTGCATCCATAATGACTTTTGAGATGTGTGTCAGTGGTCGTTTGCCTTCTCTTTGTTTGAACAATTGTCTCTAATATGAATGACTTCACCTTCAGTGTATTTGACTCCCTGGTACCTCAGAAAGTTTGTCCTTGTACATTTAATTGCCTTGCAGCTTCTATGATACCTTTTAAAAATTGAGTTGATAATTGTATATATTTTTTACCATTAAATTATTCAGTGTCATTGACTTATTTTAAAGCTTTCATAACCCATGGAATGTATTATTATTATTATGCCTCTCTCTATATATATACAGGGGGTAGAAGAAGAAAAAAAACACGAATGTCATGGATGGAACTGTAATACAGTAGCGTAGTAAAGGGGAAACACAGGTTTCACAAAATGCTCTGTGGAAGAAGAAATTTGCTGTGTGTAATTGTCAGTTTATTTACTTCTCTTTCAATAGTGAAATATGATCTATATCATGAACCTATTAACGTATGCAGTGTGTATTTTGAAATAAAGCATGTGTCTCTGTATAGTATAGACAGGCTTGCTGAAGGTGTGATCATGATCAGACTGAAATGTGTTTGACTACCTAGATACAGATAACCTCTCTTTGCCATTTGCAACAGATTTTGCTTATCCTGATAGGATCTCCCAGATGCCCTTTTTGTAATTGAGACTATTTTCTCCTTTTTGCCATGCTGCATTAGCATTCAGACTACATGGCAGGACCCTGTTTGGCAGAAGTAAAGATTAGGCTGCAGAATGTTTATGTCACTGCTGATATGGTATAGATCTGGATCTAAGGGTGTGAGTGTGTTGTGAAAACCCCTCCTTTAGATATTGTGAATTGTGAAGCAGAAGTTGCCTGAATTGTCTCAAATTGTTACTTTTTATGGATCCAATATTTGTTTCCAATTTTAACAGTGATATTTACTGAAGCAAGTTTATGACCTTATTTCAGGGAACAATAGGGAGGAGGTCTCCTCAGGAGTCAAACCCAAACCACTGCGTCAAACTTACGGCCCTTAAAAATGTAACATGTTAATAAACTAATTATAAAAATACAAAACATATTAGATCAACATATTGCAATACTTGAGGGCTTTGATCATGGGTAGATGGAAGAGAGGACATCCACTGTAATCAACTGTATATTTATTTATTTTGACTTATTTTGGACGGTTTTTGTCTCTTAAAAAAGACTGATTAGCTATTAGACACCAATGCTGTCAATGACAGGGAACAAATCAAAGGAATAAAATATGTGTCATAATTTTTGATATATACAACCAGAACAACAAGAACAACCAAATGGGGGCATAAACACAAAACACAAAAGTTTAAGGGGACATTAAAATGTAAACTCAACTTCAACTCAAAATCAATCAATCATCAACCTCTGACTGAGGGATACAAGACTAAAATATGAAGGAAATAAGATAAGCAAACTGATTTTGAATTCAGTTCTGCCAAGCCCTTAAAAATGTGTTTGGTTGTGGCCTTTTCAAATCAGAACTCATTTCCAAGGGGGCTACAGCAATCTATTAACTCATAGGATCAATTATTGGATATAATCTCAAATTTGGCCAAGACAAACAAACTATGGAATTTGTCAGAATCTACTGCTCCAAAGTCAATCATTCAGGGATCAAAAGTTCCGTTGTAGCATTTTAGTAGTTTAGTGATGGCATGCAGCTTGAAGAATATTCAGGGCTCTAGTTTTGTTGTCAAAGTGCAATGTCAAGACACTAGCATTAGTTCAGGATGATGGTGCAATAAGGCTTGTCCAATTCCATTCTGATAATTTTGTGAAAAGAGACGGTAGCACACCGGCAACATAGTTGTTAAAGAATTTGGTTCAAGAAGAATGGTTTGGATCCATTTTTGCCAAGCAGATCAGCTGATTTTTTTAACCTTGAATTACACTGTAATCAAGGTATGTCCAACTCCATTCTGGTAATTTTGTGAACAGAGGCAGTAGCGCAACTGGAGCACAGTTGTAAGAGGTTGTTTTTAGTAGTATAATTTACCTGTGGGTGTGGTTTGAATGATTATGATATCAGATCAGCTACTTTCCCCCTTTAATACCAGTGTGTTAACGCTGTAGCAAACTGGCAATTTTGTCATGTCTGATAAAGTACCAAGTCATGAGAGGCTCTATCAACCAGAGGAGGAAGAAAAGAACACAGCGTATGCTGGTTTAAAACGTGCTTATTAACTCTATTGCCTTTTTTAGTTTACCAAGTTGAGTAAGCAACAAAATACATATTCACCAGTTAATCTAGGCTACATCTCAATGATGTAGTCCTCTGCCTCGCGCTCTGTGCCCCTCAAACATTGTCCTAATCGGCATATGAACTTCTGTTGCGCTGTCCATATATATGCTCAGGGTATTGCATCGTGTAACGCCGTCGAACTATGTACTCGTTTTATTGTAGTAATATTTAACATAACAAAAAACAGTGCACATACATACATACATAGGCTATATTTATTTAATCACGTATCATACACAATTTGGGTGTTTAGAGACGACTCCTCTCTCATTCAAGTGCATTGAACCACTACTTACATGCTTAAATACTTCAAATGCTTAATTGAATAAAGGTTGCATTTCAAATAGTCGTCGATTAAACGATTTGCCTCTTAGTGAGGTGAAATATAGAACATCCACAAAACAGTCGTTTGATGGGGGATTTATCGCTTGTCTGCCCTATATTTTCACATGTGCACATTAATGATGGCACCAAATTAGTACATAATGCCAGCGTTTGAGTTAAAGAGTCTGCTTGTACAAAAATGCAAAAGTATCTAAACTATTCTATAAACAGAAGGTGATGGCCTCCTTTCAGGTATCGTATTTCTGTTTTTAATATATCGTATGCCAGCGATTAGAATGTTCATGCGCAATAACACATTGACGACCAGTTATTTGCAGTCAAAATTTCCCACCAAAACCGAAATCGAGAAAGGAAAGATTTTGAATATCTTTCCCTCCATCATTAACTATTTTCAATGTAATGGTTGAATTGGGTATCACTTTCCTTTCTTAACTAGCACAATCGTTTAATTGGTTTGCCATTTTTAAAGAAGTGCATACCAATAATTAATTCATTGAACGAATTAAGCCATGGTAATTGTTTATGACAAAAGCCAACATTTTTTAAATGGTCACTTTTACAAAGATGTCTTACACCAAACAGTATCAGCATTCAGGACATGAATGAGTGTGAATCGGTGTCTTATAGTGTCTTAGAATAATCGTGTAGATGATAACCCATAATAAATGATCTAAATCAAGGTAAACCTAGAGGTTAACCAATTGTATTTTCATACATAGGCTACATATAGGCCTACTTTTTTTAGAATAATATAAATCAAATAATATATCTTCTGCTCGATCTTACAGTGTTCCGTGACTTTTGTATTTGGAAGACACCAGATCAGGTAAACAGATTATGGAAAAGGTATCCTATTTGAAGCCCTCTGTGGTTAAGATTGTGTCCACTTAGTTTCTGCAGCCAGCACTGCGCATCTCTTTGGGAGTTTTGCATGACTGCAGCGAATCACAATTCATTAAGGGCCCTCAATACCAAGAAAGGGATGTTAATATTTAATAATGAAATTACTAGTGCTGGTACAAAGGAGCAAATCGAATGGATCAGATGGCTAGTCTGCCTCATTCTATCAGGGTGATGTTACGTAAAACCTTTTCATGTCTAAAACTGGTAAGAGTAAGGACTGGCGCTGACATGCTTTGTTGTCAGGACAGGAGTGATGCGTGATATCAAAGAGACATGCGCGTGGGGCAAGGATACACATAGGAGAGCTCGCACACACATACATAGAGAGAGAGAGAGAGAGAGGGGGGGATTCAGTGAGAAAATAAAACCAAGCAAATGTATATGGTTGGATGCACCAAGCAATTATAAACTTCCTTGCAAGAGATATTTAATGTGCACTTGACACTGTCGATTAAAAACTTTCCCTCTGGGTCCATTTTTAAATGTTTAGTTTTACCAGATTTTTGAGTTTTTGAGTTTTATCCGTGTCACAGATAGCATTTAAAACATCAGCAAATCTTACAGTCGCAGTCAAAGCAAACTCTTATAAGAGCGTCTGCTAAATGCTTAAAATGTAAAATGTCTTACCCATTGTGTTTTATTTGGACCAGTTAGTTTGGCTTTCATTCATCACTTTAAGTTGATAAAAGAGAGGCATGAAGTTTAACTTGGCTATAAAGAAGTGCTTCAATTTAACACACTGCCAGTGTTACTGTGTAGAATAAAATATTAACTGGTAGTTACTTAAGCCTCCCTTTTGATTTAATACCCCTTGTCATTCTTGCAAAATTTGGTATTCGGGAAAGCAAGTGTGAATGATTTATGAATAAAGAATGCATACTGCATACCGTGACTGAAAAATGGGGAGTAATGAATATTTATTATCCAAAAATTATTTCAAATATGATTGTTTATAATAATAATCATAATAATAATCATAATAAATACCATAATGTTGTACTACACAAACTCATAGTTTTTGTATTTGTATAGAACAATTTACATTTAAATTTGATTTAAATAAATACATTTACATTTAAATAAATTATGCTTGTTTCCTTTCCTTCATTATCATATAGGCTACAATAAGATCACCAGGAAACACCAAATTTAATTTCATATAATTCCCTCCTACTGCATATAGCCAGAAGAGAAATGTCTACTTTTGTGCAATTTCATAAGTTTGCTTTACGAGAGAAAATATCTCTTGGATGACTTTAAAAAAGCATTTGTTTAAAAGAGGAGAATCTTAATTTTCACAAACATACAATAAATGATCTTTAGAAAATCACAGGAGCTATTATTTTTCCATATACTTGGTGACGAAAAATGTTGAATCTCAGAGAGAAACCTAGAGGGGGAGAAATCCGTTTTCCCATTATGACTGCTGTGGGCTTGAACTCATGTAGGATTTGAGTTGAAGTTCTTAAATAGTCCCATGAGTTATCCTATCATATTACATGGTATAGTTTTATGTTTCACCAGGATCTTTACACGTCTGCAGTATTTTGTAAAGGATTCTTCGCAAAGTTCAAAAGGCACACAAACTTTACAAGCTTGTATAGAATCTTTAGAAATTAATTTCTCATACTTTGTTTTACTCTAAATAGTGCTCATTTAATATTTATTTATTTATGTTTACATTCCCCACCAATAAGTTTGAAAGAGGAAAAGCAGAGAATTGCCAAATAGAGTGAAGTATGACAGAGGCACAATGCTGTATCCAATCCATCGTGATTACCATGGAAAGCAACCCTCCTTCCCTTCCTCCCCTGGAGGCACCCACAGACGCTCTAAACAGTACATAAAATTGAATAAAATTAGCTTTATTAAATTCTGTGAGATATTTAGAGAAATGTTTTTTTACACACAATGTCTTTGCTTCCCCCTTTCAAGCTCACTTGCTCTCTGGACCCTGGCTGACAGTGCAGGAGCACCTCCCACAGGCAAGGATGCGCCAGTACACTCCACCACCCCACACACTACACCTGTGCCATTTACAACGCAACAGAAGAGACTTTGCACAAAAAGTGCCACCACGCAATTTTTCAGTATTGCCCCCAGCGGACTGTCCTGCCTCTGGTGCCCGCCTCACACTCACTGCAGGGAACTACTCACACACTACTCACTCACACACCAAATGGACACGACAAACTACATTAACCCCGACTGGATCCCCCATTTGCACCTGCTCAGCCAGAACCCTCAGATGGACATCCCCCCCGCTGTCGTTCCTCCCAGTCCAGCTCTTGGTCCACTGCCAGCTCCTGCTGGTTCTCTGTCTGCTGTTCTGGAGCCCAGTGCAGAATGCAGATGTCCTTAACTGGTTAAATCTGCGGGCATCTGGCTTGTTCTCTGAAACATATCGCTGGTAGTACCCCACGCGGAACAGGGTGACCTGTGAGCCAGGATCTTAACTCTGCCTACCTCCACCGTCTCCTGGGGGCACGTCCCTAGCACTCCTAACCTCTGTTGTCCTTCTTCCCCATGGCTTGTCTTTGACCCATTCACGTGCCACACCATGGGCAGGGGATACCGTTTAATAGCCACACACTACACCTGTGTCATTCACAGCACAATACAAGAGACTCAGCACAAAAAGAGGCATTACACACTTTTCCACATACACCCTTAGTAAAACCCCTGGCGGACCGCACCCTGTCCCACCTCTGGTGCTCCTCTCACACTCACTGTGGGGAAGACTAGATCCTCTAGGCACAGACGCCACTCACGCACCATGGACATGACAACATTGCACTAACGAATAGCACAAAAAAGAGAAATAACAAGCAGAGTCCCCAGCCACGCCACAATACTGGGTGGGGGACTGGCAAAAAATACAAAACACTCCAGCTCTTGTGCCTCTCTCCAGCCTAGGAATGTCAGTACAGAGCCAGCACAGAAGAACACACGTGCACAGCTAACCAACCGCCACTCCACTGGGCCGGAACACATCCTCGCATTAACAGGGCCCAAGTAGCTCCAGACACCGCCATGATGCTTGCTTCCTCGTCTGCTTCGGCTTGCTCGTTTGCTGGAACCGATGCACAAAAGGTGCCCTGCATCACAGCTAATAATTCAATGAGAAGGCCTTGATCTCCACTACAGGGACTCTCTCAAACTACCAGCGAAGGGAGCTGCGACAGTGTATTAAAATGACCTGCATTATTACGTCATGACACTGGAGGAAAAAAAGAGCAATTTGTGATCACTGTTCAACTCAATTGAGCAATGTGAAATGATATTGACTATGTTTTCCAAACTTTTAGAGTGTTGCCTTCATCCACTATTGCACAAATATGATATAAATGTAAAAAGGATTTTGATTGAAGTACTCCTTTAATGGATCAATGCGGTTCAAGCTAAGTTAAAAATGTGCCTTAGGTTCACTATCTGCGCATACTCCAGCTCCCTGGTCTTCAAAAATACACCCTTGGCTTGCTTACAGTGGTAGACACTGCTATGTTTTACGTTTAAAAAAGGAAGCAGCTCTCCAATACTTTATTGCAGTAATAATGGGTCTGTACACTATATTCATGATATTGACTTAGAATTATGGAATAATAATAACAACCAAAATGTTGGAAAATTAAAATGTTTTTTGAGAATGGTTTGGAATGCCAGGTGGAGTGGGGTCTCAGCACCCCCTAGTGGCGGCCACCACTGGAGGACAGTGAATCAGGGCAGTGCAATGTATTACTTATAATGTGCAATTATTTATGGCCTGTATTTAAAACATCTGAAGGAAGTCTTAAAACTGTTTGCTGTCACTATAAATAATGTTGATCGACAACAGAAAGCCTAAAAATTGGTGATAGTTTTTAAAATGGCACTTTTTGCATGGTTACATATGTTTTTTTTCAAGCCTCCCAAATTCAGAAACAATTTCAGAGGAGCTTTTTTCTTTCTTGATATCTTGGAATCTTCCAAATAGGCATTCATGGTTTGGAGTTCCTTAAATGGATAATTATGGCGTGGTTTATGTAAAACTTCAATATGAATGTCCGTGTGCACAATATTTTATCGTATCTGAGTCAGGCGCAAGACTTATGAATCATAACATTTTGTTCAAAGTGCAAACTCACATGTTTAGGATGACATTTACACATGATTGATAAAAAGCCCTGGGATTTTTCAGATAGAAAGGATTGGCAGAATTGGATAATGGTCAAGACCTTGAATACATTCTTACATGTTTTACATTTTTGGCATTTAGCAGATGTTCTTATCCAGAGTGACTTACAAGATGTGCATTTATACATGGTAAGATTAATCACTGTTCGCACAAGAGATCAGTGTAGTAATACAGCAATAGACGTCATTGTTGGTAGCTGCATACCGTGCCTGTAACACAGGGAGAGAAAAGGTCAGTAGAATTTTTAAATACAGAAATGACTCATGAAAAAAAATTACACAAGTAATAACACGAAATTATCTTCTTATGTACCATGTAGCTCACTCTTTGAAACTTTAATTTACATAGCAATATAACAAAATATATAAAAATATAAAAAATTATTGGACCGAGAAGAAAATCATTAAATCTTGATCTATGTAGTAACCTACATGTGACTGCTTCTTATTAAAAAACATCTGCACTAGCTTGACTTCATTGTGTCTATTGTTTTATGTCAATATTCACTCTTTTTTGCTCATCCCTGGTTAAAGTTTCAACAAGGAAATATGTTATTTGTGATGACAAACGCATTAGTCGTTCATCAATATTGCATCCCCCTTTCTTCTTGTTTTTGAAAAAAAATCCCAGCTTTATTTTAAGATCTGCCATATTTCACGCCACAATTTAAGAAAACACAGGAGAGAGAGAAGCGCTGTGGACAAATGCATTTTACCTTGATGAAATGCATTTGCAGGGGCCGAACAACAATAGCCTGGAGAATACTTTAAACCCACAGCGGAGTTCGCCCTGCTCGGGAAATGGACTTTGTCCTGTGGCCTAATTCACAGCAGCCACACCTTCTGTCCCTGCTTGGAGAGCAAAACAACCAGCTGGGGCAATCACCTGACACATTTCCATCCAATTTCCACTGTAGAATGTGTTCATTTTCTGCCTAATGGCATGTCATTTTGCAGGAGCCTTTGGTCAAGAATTAATCCTGGAATCAAAACAGATTTTCCGGGGAGCAATCTTCCATCAAGTATTGATTTTTTTACACTCACGGAGCCTGTACTCCCTAATTTAACGTGACAGCCAGCAGCACAATGTACTGGGAGAACCTTGGCAACTCACAGAAGGAACTTACATTGTCTCTCTCTCTCTCTCTCTCTCTCTCTCTCTCGCTCTCTCTCCCTTTCCCGTTCCCGCTCCTATTGCAAAGTGAAGGAAGGATGAAAAAGAGAAAGAGACAAAACAAAGAGATTCGGTCACTGAACACAAGGGATGAATCTGGACTCTTCTGCTTTACCTCTAATTACGTTTTCAAGCCAGCACGGCTTGGGCCAGCAAAAACAGGGGAGGAAGAGGAGGGAAGAGTGAGGGGAGAGTGCCAGGGCCATCATGCGTTATTATGGGACTGTTGACATCTCTCTGTCTTTGAGTGCTTCCCGTCTGTGATTTCCCCCAAGTCATTTTTACAAGAGGAGGAGTGCGAAGAGGGGTCTTATCATAGCCTTGTAAAAAAAGGCCAAAGTGGCCACAGAGGGCCTTGCTAATGAGAGGGTTAAAGCACACTGCACTCGGCTGTTTCTCTTCCCCTACATTTTACCTCTTCGTTTTTTCTTGCTGTCCTGCTCCTCTCTCCTCAAGAATGTAAATACAGGGTAGGATCCGAAATAAAGGGGGAGAGACAGAGAAAGAGACAGAGAGGTAGGCTGTTATCAACACCAACATCTCATGAACATTTTTACATGGCTATAAAGTGTGGTTACTGAGAACTCTCAGAATGCTCATTTGTACTGGTTGTTGAGGGAATGCCTCCATTGTAGTGACTGTTTTGTAAGTTTTTCTTTTCTTTTGCTGGCATAGAGGAAATGCTGGTTGGGAAAATGAAAGAAAGGCTCTTTTGGAAAAAGCCTGTTCCAGTGCCATTGTCCTTCTGAAGCACGCATGTCAGACTCACTAAGTTGCATCAATAACTGTACTCAAAATCACAATCACCTACAAAAAGTCATTTCTATGTTAACAGTTAAGTCCCGGTGCCCACACTCCAATATGTAGATGGACAAAGCAACAAATAGTTCAATATACAATTCTCATTCATAAAATAAAAATGAACAGACATGTTAGGTGTCCAGACTTTTCCACATACAGTCATTAATTAAAAGAAGCCTTTTTTTAAAGTATATACTGTACTTCATAGCAGTAACTTAAGATAAAATAATTGGTCAATTAAACAATTCAAATGGACACTAAATTAAGAACCACATATTATTTATATAAGCAGTTTTGCCTTGAATGGTTAGTTGCATGTCATCTGTAATGAGTAGCTTCCAGATGTGTCCACGGTTTACTTGGAAACCAGTCACCTTGTGAAAGGAGGCGCAAGCTCGCACCGGCAGGAAGCTTAAACCCACGATGTCATCTGCCCTCTTTGACATTCAGCCGTCAAAACCACCGTGAAGCGGATCGCGCTTAGCAAGCAGGGTGTTAAATGGGCCGTGGCAATCTGCTTTGTTTTCTTGTTGTTGTTTTTTTGTCAAACGGCCATGCTCCCGCAGTCCGGCCCACTCTCCCCTCCATCGCAACAAGCTCCTCAAGAATGTGTCATCGCTAATAACGGTGGAGAAGAGCCGGGCACAAAAAGAGGCCGGGGATCATATGCATGGACACACCCAATTGCCTGCGAGGATCAGTAATTGTACTTCCAGAGCCGTCTGGAGGAGTAAAGCAGCGATGGGGAGACGCCTCGGCAGCTCAGACGACGCGATCTACGTACAGGCGTCTCAACCTTGAAGGAGCGCGCAGAACATAGGAGGAAGAAGGAGTGCGGCGAGAAATCCACCGACAGTTCATTTACGGGGAACATCAGCCTGAATTGTACGTCATTTCAAAGATAAGGAAATAGAATGCCTTCACTCTGATGGGGAGGGGGAAAACAGCAAAACAAGAAAAAAAAACAAAGGCAGCAATTTTAAACCATATGCATCCAGTTTTCATTCCTTTGACTGATATTGAAACATAATCCGTTTGGATTGCCGACCTGTCATAATATTTTCTTCTCTCCTTTTTTTGTCTTCAGGACAATTTCAATCAGTCACAAGTTTCAGGGCGACTGTGTCGTGCTGGAAGTGGCTCGCCTTGGTGGAACCAGGTGATGTCTGAGATAATTATGTTTTATCTTTCAGTGGTGAATGGAGACGTGAACTGATTTGTCTTAGAAAGAAAATATTAATCAAGCATTTCAATCCCCCTTGATAAATTACTCACAAGAAAATGTGATTGTTTGTATAAACAGGCAATTAAAGGGTCAGAGGTCAAATACATCTTAATTTGAAGATGTGAACTAAGGCACTAAATCTAAATTATAATTTGCTACAGCTATTCCAGAGATAAAATAAATTATTTTAACCCTTGACATTTTGAAATGCATTCTTCAAATGATGTGAAACGTATTAAATAATTATAGGGATTCCATCAACGTCCCATGATTTCTAAAGGTAAAAGACATAAAGCCAAAACCTGTATCAAATATATTCTATTACATTCTCTCACATACAGTATTAATAACTACTCTTGATGGACGCAATCCCTGTTTGCACATCAGAAGTTAATGAGTGACTGCACTTGGTTCATTCGTTCTTGTTGAACAGTTGGCAAAGAGTAAAGTTTGTGAGAAGGTGTGGCTGCTATGAAGTTGTATTTGAAATGTGCCCGCTGATGTCAACCGCGCTTTATTCAACAGTGCACATGGAGCAAGCACACATCACATCTCCTGCATACAAAAGAGCATCAGGCACAGTGTGAGAATAAACACAAAGCCAGTGAATTTGAAACAATCAATCTACTGTATGTGCTGCCTCCCCCCTCCCAGTTCTCCTTAGTCTATCAGCAGCTTGCAGAGGCTGGGGTAGGCCGTCTTTGAAAACTTGCACTTCAGTATATTGTGGTAAATAACGATTGCTTATCACGTTACCATGGTAATAGCCAGAGTGACAAATGCCTGTTTTATTCCCCGGTGACAGGAAAGTGTAGATGGCACCATAATGCATTGTAAACTCACTCTGCCTGTACAGGAAGCTGCATGTAACTCTGCATAACGAAGAGCTGCCCTGTAAATTAAAATCAATGGGGACGGTTTCCGGGGGGGACACTGTGTTTTGGGGCATGACAGCCAATCTTTGCAGATAAAAGCATGCACTGCATCAGTCGGGGTCAGTGCTCTTGAGCTCCCGTACTTTGGAGTCCACGTAGAGAGCTGCCGACATCCACTGAGATTGCTGTGACGTCGTTTTCCCAGAGTGGGATGTTTTCAGGAAAACCAAACGCACCTTTAATTTTTTTCGTGACAACGCCATTCGTCTGCATCATGCACGTCGGCAGAGTTGTCCCAGGATGGATTATCAGGATGAAGAGATTGGGCCTCTGAGCTGAGTGTTCAGGTAAAAACCTATGGTTCACTTGCCTGATGCTCAAAAAAGGAACGCCACTCCTATTGACGGACCATGTCCATCCAGGTATGCCCTTATGTATGTGAGTTTAGTCATAAATAATTTCCTTTCTTCCTCCCAACTCCCTGCGCCCCAGACCCATCCCCAACCGTACACACTTTTTGTTATTTCTGTTCTGAAATTATCCGTCATGTATTTGAACTGACAGGGCGATGGGGTATTGCCTCACCGGATAAAACACTTGAGTATAAAACAGAGGGATATGACTTATATCTCTTATGAACAAGTACTTCTGAGTACACAAATATGCTCTGAGGAACGTCTCAACCATTGACTGAAGGGGATTCAAATAGGTACATAGGTACTACATAAGGATGTGCTCAGATGTAGTCCTTGTTCAATACAACGCAATATTATACATTGATTCATTGATTGATTAGTCAAACACAAAGGCCTTGATTCAATCAACATTTGTCCTTTGACTGAATAATGAACATTTTCTCTTTTAAGGCAAATGCTATTTTTTCATGAATTTATTCATTTTTGCTTCACTGTAGATTTTTTTGTGATCATATGTCTCATTTGCTTATTTTGATTATTTTGATTGCTGGACAAACTGCAGGACAATAGGTCACCAGGACTGGGATTTGGGTGCCCCTGTTTTAAATAAATTTTGTGTGTTTTTTATAACAAAATATGGAGGGACACTCTTTCTGTTATTTGCATATACTGTACATAAACTACAGCAACATTATTTACGTTTTATGTAAAAGGAGAGGTCTCTCTTCAAAGATTTCCATCTAGTCATAAACTACCTTGTACGTTGATGAAATAATACCCTTCCCACCAGAAATAATCTGTCATTGTAAAGTAAACGACATCATAACCAACTTGCAAGTGTATTATTGCATGTGGAGAGAGAATAGTGGTAGTTACATCACTTCATGGATAACCTGTACTAATTTCAGTGCAGATGGATTCTGTATAAAGTCATTGCCTCAAGAAATCAGATTCCAGCAAGGAAGGCAGGGATTTCCATCAAACCCATTTTTGGGGTAATGGTTTACATGTTTGTTAATATGGGAGCCCCAACGAGAAGTGCAATCACAGGAAGAGATACTATAAATGACAACTTGGACCTCTCACAGAGGAGCCTAGAAGAGTCTGACTGCAGCTTGTCAATTACCACACAAGATGAGTACACCTGCCCCGGTGTACAGATGGAAGCTGCCTGTGTGTTTGTCATGGCTGTCTCTGACTGACAGAGAGACAGGATCTCTGGAACCTATCTCCAAACAAAAAGGGAGATACCGCAGGCCAAAAGGATGGCTGTTGATTGAATTTCTTTGTATGAAACTTTTGCACATTTGAAAGGTTGGAATTAGTGCAAAGTAAGGAACAGCAGGTAAAAAACTAATGACAAAGATGGGTCTATTTTATCACTTGCACTGCACAACAGGTCAATTGTAGAATCTCATTTACTGCAAGAAGAGGATAAGGGGGGGGGTCTAGTGGCTCTTGACATACTGCACCACTAACTATCAACTGTTTTAAACATCCAAAAATTGCAAAAATATCTCATGAGGTTAAGGTTAGGTGCATTATCTTTTTTTAGAAGATATGCAAAAATGATTAAACAGGAAAATGAAAGAAAGACACAGGCCCCAAGTCATACCTTTCGTTTCGCTTCTTTCAAAAAAAGATCTGACGTTTGAATGGGGAAGGAAAAAAAGGTAAAAGGAAGACGAAAACATCGTCAACATCAATTTTCAGGTTACTGTTAATAATTTATGTTGTGTGTGTTTTTATTATTATGATTTATTTATTCACTTCTTTTTTTTTTTTCCGCCAACCAGTCAGTTTTCAAAGGCTTCATGGGGCTAGAAAGCTGTTTCAAACTTTAGGTTATAGTTTCAAAAGGATTTCACGGGAGAAATGTATTTTTTATTTCTAACTTGTCTCGTTATTGTTATGCGGTATGGCAAAGAAATAAAACATTGATGTGAAATAACCCTGACATGTACTCCTTTCTATCGACCCTATGGAAATCTAAATGAATTGTTACTGACCCCCGAGGCTTGTCGGCCGTCAGCTTGCTTTTAGGTATGAGCCGTATTGAAAGGTTGTTCATTGATGGAACGGGCCTTTGTGGGCTCCTCTTCACTTTCAATCACTGGCATTGTTGCGGTGCATAAAAAAACAAACCTGGATTGTTAAGGTATTTCACACCTGTTTTCATTCCGATGTAAAGTGCGGAGATGAGACTCGCCCTCAAATAATGTTTCTGGCTTTAATGAAATGTAGAATGCCATTGCTAATGGAAAAAAAGGACTAACTCGATCACTATGAGGAGTGCCTAACCAATACTTTTTGCAACATCACTTTGATATTGTTTGCAATACATATTTCCTTGGATTGCTTATATAATGTATAATATCACCTGCTCCAAATAGAAGGGGAAATTGGTATTATGGTATTAATAGGTATTATTATATTGGATATTTTTTTCATTATGGCGGCTTCTGTTTGGGATAGATGCAAGAAACAACACCAAATGTGCCAGATTCAGTGTCAATACCCACACATCTCAAAGAGGGACAGACACAATCACACCTCAGACAGACAGGGCAGAGCGGCTCTGACATGCGAGGGGGAGCATGCCGCCCCTGGTGACGATCCTCTCCTTACATCTGTCCAGATTTGTCGGAATGAAGAAGTGGACAGGGAGAAAATGTCAGCAAAGTGACCAGTGCTGATAGGGCTGTACACTTTGAGCTTGGGTGATTCAGTGACAGGTTGGGGGCTGAAAACAACAGAAATTCAGGCCCAAATTCAATCTGAGCACAGAGACTTACTCTTGAATAAGGAAATAAAGTGTTACCTTTTTTTGTTTTGTTCAACACATTTATGTCAGCAAACACCAAGCTTTGGTTAAGGCCAAAGTGCTTTGAAAGAATATGTTGTAGTATATGCACCCTAGTCTGTGTAGCACTGTCTTATCATTGAGAAAGATTCACTCACATTTTATTTTACAATGTCAATTATCAGAAAGTTTGGTCCTGATTTCTCGAGTACACGGATTACATTTTCATCTTATTTTAATGGGTGGAGAAAAATTATTCTCTTATCAACATTCTTGAACATTATTTATGTTCAAGATAAAGACTAATAAAGTGTTAATAACTGCATTGACATGACAAAAAGGGTTGTGTCAAAGCAGGAGTTATTTGCACTTTATTTGTACTTACGAATCTAACATTGAGTGTAAATAACATTTTGTATTGACAGAATTTTCCATTTTTACATTAGAAATAAATACATTTGGAAAACAAATTCTACCTATTTCATATCAACTACCCATCTGTATCTCCTACAGAATATTTCTCACTTCGTATAACAGTATAGCTGGGGGGGTGTAGCGGTATATGACTCAGGATCAGTCCTTCATAAGTCAGGTAGAAATAGAGAGAAAGGGAGGGAGAGAGAGAGAGAGGGGGGTAGGGGAGAGAGAATAGATTCTTGTATATGAGGAGTCCTGGTAAAGACCTGGGGTCCTTAACTTGAAACATGTTACCCATTCTTTTAGAACCCTGCTAGAAGCCAGGCACAGCTGCAACCAGTTTTCTACTCCGTCAGATTCAAATCCCAACCACCTAACCATCAGACTGGTATACAAGCTAAAGGTAACTGCCAAAATAAAGGAAACACCAATAAAGTGTCTTAATAGGCTGGTGGACCACCACAAGCCACCAGAACAGCTCCAATTTGCCTTAGCATAGAGTCTACAAGTGTCTGGAATAGGTCTGCATTTACTTTAGGTTAAGCCGGTTTAACATTATATGCGGTGAGCACCAGTGTTGCCAAGTAATTTTCATGGAAAGTTGCTAAGGCAACTTGATTTTTTGCTAGTGGCTAAAGGACACGATGACATCATTGCATAGTAATGTAGATTATGCAATGACGTAAACATTTACTTGTGCTTATTGGTTGCACAAATTGCGCTCCTTGCCGCGGCAATTATATCATAATAATAGTAATTAGTCAATTTAATCACTGATAGCTACAGGCAGTTTTAATGACATATTGAACAAGCTAATGACCACAGCTAGCTATACATACAATACATTGCCTGAGAGTGATATAGTGAACTTTCTAATCAATAAACTGTAGCTACACATCAAGCGAGCTATCCGGTTGTGCTATTTGACTATTTGATATCATTTTCTTTTTTTTGGTTACAAACAAAACATGGCTAGAAACATGTATGTATTGTGCTACAATTTTACAAATGATTGTTTTTTGCTACAAACCTAGTAGACTAACTTGGCTAGAAACATGTCGTCAAGCTAAAGCCTTCCTCCCTGGGTCTTGACATAGTTTGAGACTGGTATTGAAAAGTCCTGGGAACACACATAACACAAGTTTCTCCTCCATCTTGAATTGATTTAATCTCTTACTAAGAGAGGCATACCCACTACAGCCCCATTGGGTTGGTCAGAACGCCCTGTTCCAAAGTTCAAATAGTTGTAAAGTTCAGGGGACTCTGACACACAAATAGTTAGAATTTTTAGTGCAAGGGCCCCAACCCCTGCTGCTGTGCTGGTAACGCCTTCCATTGAAAATAATCATTTCCAACCCGTAGTGTTACCAAGTAGGCAAGGCAATGGCTGAGATTAATCTACCTGGCATTTGGTATCTGGCCACCAGAGTCAATCCATTTACTTGTCATTGGCTATATACCACATCTTCCACACAATCCCCCCACCCCCCAACAGGTAATAACTATGGAGTCCTAAATACAGGTTTTACTCTCATGGGCACGGCCCACCCCATGCCCCTCTTAAAGAGACATAAATGTCACATTGTGTCCTGGCCTCAGCACGGAGGGGTACAGTGTGGGGAAGGCATGTCAATATAACCTGTGCATCAATGTCGCAATGTGTTTTAGTGAGTTATGTGTTCTATCACCAACCTCTTCTCTGCCAATGACAGTTGGCTGTACCATCAACTGCTCCATCAAGATCAAGACCAGGATCAATACAAGGCAATACAAGTTCTATTTCTGAGTTATTAGGACCACATGAAGAGTTTTATAGAGTTTCGGGTATGTTTTGAAGCACCTGATTGGATGTAATCAGCATGGTCCTCATGTAATTGTGCTGTGGTCAGATTATATATAAATGGCCTTCACACTAACACTAAGTGATTTGTGGTGCATCTGTTGTTTGTGGAACATAAAAAAATGCAATAAAAACAATGTATTATGGCAGAAGGCCGGGGGAGGTGCGGGGAATGGTTATAGAGGGGAACTCCCCTAGTTGGCAAGTACTGTGAGGGAAACGCGTGGAAAATATGTGTGTGAAAAGAGAAATTGCTATTGTGGATTGGATTTGTGTATGACCTGGATTGTTTCGACTTAACTCAATTGTTACCAACTGGATTGCCTGAGAAGGAAGTATTGGATAAAGATCTGGGAAATGAACAACAACGATGAAAACAAATTACGATTTGGACTGTTTGCCTTCCCCCCCTTATTGTGAGTTTATCCCCAATAAACCTTGTTATATTTCCATTGGCCGTCTTGTGTGGTGTTTCATTATATTTTATTTTTATAAAAATTTGTTTCAGATTTTTTCCTGTTTTTCTCCCAGTTCGGTAGCCAATTACACCCTCTAATTATTTCAATTTACCCTCCCCACACGAGTCCGCCACTCGTCTCTACAAGGCAAGCTAATTATCAGACGGCAGCCCACCCACGTTCTGGAGACTCCCTTAACGTGCATCACGGCAGCCGCCTTACCCTCCCCCCTCCCCTTGGGGCGGATAGCCAAATGCCGACCTGTCGACCAGGGCCGGTCTGGTAGAGATGGGTTTCGAACCACGTCCCTGACAGGCAGCGCACACCGTATCAGACCAGCCGTTAGACCGATACGCTATCCGCTGCCCCGGTGTTTCGTTATCTAACCTGGGTGAGTGAAAACCCCACACACCTCTTCTCACTACAGTATGTTTGAACACAAAATGTACAGATTTATTCAGGTTCTTCTTTAAATGTACAGGTTTCATAAGTGAACAAAGAGTTCTCAAGTTGCCCCTTTACAATTTATGATCTCAATCAACATTTGCTATGACTGCATTTTTATTTATATATAAAATCAGTCCATGTGCCTGAACCGTGGACATGCATACCATACTGTATGCATTCATAAAGGCGGGTTGATGTATGCACTTCCCATAAGCGGGGTGCCCAGAACCAGGCACTTATCCTCTGATGAAACGTAGACACAACGTGACAAATAACCAGCAAGAAAGACAAATAATAAAACTGACCTTTCATGTCAAACAATTGTTTATTATTTATGGTACAAATAAAGGTGACAGACTTGAAGCTGTTCAGAAATACACAAAGTGCAGCTTTACTGACCATACAGATATTGCTCTAGAGATTAAGTACAGTTTTCAGTCTATAAAATTTAAAGCAACCTGTGCAGGTTCATCAGCTTTGGTTTCAAGGTCTTGAGCAGTAATAAGGATTAGTTATTTCTTAAACCAGTTTTGTGTGTTTGTGTATATTTAAATGTGTTTCCTTAAAAATCATTTTTTTCTTATTTTTAAATAATCAATTCAGGTCACAAAGCATCCTATGTCCCGGATAAAGCCCCGATCACATTAAGAACAATAACAATAACTGCAACAATGGAAATATATACACCGCTCAAGTTCCCATGAATGAAGCTGGTCACACCACAGAAATAAAAATAAAAGGACCTCAAATGATAATGACAACTACCAATAGGATCACTTTCAGAGATATATTTTTATACAATGTTCCAACGATAAATATATCTCATCAATCAGTGGCATTTGTTTTAAATATGAGGCAGGGATCAAGTCAGAGTAATTGAAAGGAATTGGTGGACAGGTGTGTTGAAGGAAATAACTTTCTCTGATGAGACTTCTAGCAAACAATAGATTATCGTTGTTGTGGTTTACAGTTATCACTATCATTCTCAGTGTGACGGAGGCTTAAAATTAGACACTTCCATGAGACTGAAAGTGAACAGTGTACCTCACACAGCCTGGAGAGTAACAAACAAACAAAAAACACATAAAAACTGATTAATTAAATAAAAGAACAACAATCTCTTAACAGAGCTATACAAGTGACCCTGGCAACCATTTCACAAAAGTAAAACAAGTGTGTCATACATAATCTCAATTCGGAAACAAGCCCCCCAAATGACAAGTAAACACTACTTACAAACATATACAGAAGTATTTTTTTAATTCTTTTCTTCCTTCTAAACAGAGTGTTTTTATGGCATTGCTCACTGGGTATTAGTACAGTGCTGAGGTAAAATCTTTATGATCCATTTATCTCTTCATTAATTTTCTTTAAATAACAGTTTAATATTGCAAGATTGTCAGCGACATTAAGCCATATCTCTGTACAATGTGCATATACCTACGATACATTGAGCTTTGGTCCAGCATTAATAAGAGAAACAAAGGCAAAATTATTTTCTTTCTTCTTTTTTTTGGTTACAGCTTCATTGTTAAGCCTCTACTTGTCCACAATATATTTGCAACCAGGTTACCAGTTCTCTTTGATTGTAAAGTGAGGGGAGAGAGTGAAAGAGAGAGAGAGGAGAGAGAGAGACAGAGACAGAGAGAAAAGAAAAGAAAGAAAACAACACTTTATAAAAAGCAAAATGCATCCTGTTGGACAAAATCTGTATATAGCTTGGTAACTAGCAGAAAGTGTTTACCATGTCAGTGAAATGTTGTTGAAATGCATATTTCATCATAGCTATAGGGGGAATCTTTTACTGTGCTTTGACACAGATGTAGGAGGAGAAAAGGAGTGGAACCATAATCTACAGAAATTTGCCAGAACTTTGTGAGGAATAAACATTCTTCTTTCCTCACCATTTCTCAGTCGATGAGCTTTTATCTCAGTGCACTAAAAAAGTTAAACCTTCAACGCTGACAGTGATGTTCTGAAGCATGCATTCCTCCCTTTCTGAATCTGACATCACAGTAGTGGCTCTGTGGAAAACGGCTATTCATAATTTAATCAACTTTGAATTAAAAATCAGTCTTGCTACTGATTAGTTGGATGTGTTGGCTGAGTACAATGTATAATGGAAACAAAGGAAAACCAAAAGTAACGTTTGGCAGTAGGATCCACTTAATGGCCACTTAATTGAAGTTCTATTTCTATTTCAATTTATTTTCTGAAGATTTTTTCCCTTGCTGTAAGGGTGCTATAATTCATCGTGTTTCGAGTTGAGAAGATCATACCATGAGTGTGAAACAAGAGTCTTCCAGAACCGTGACGGTTGGGTTCAATGGAAAATGCTTTGAGCTGGTTTCTTGGGGTGCTGTTTAATTTTTCAGTTGTCTGAAATGTTCAATGCATCAGAACGTATCCCTGCATCAATAAAAATGATCAACATCTGCAAAGGGGAAAGCTACACTTGCCTTTACACTTAAGTCCAAACTAAAAAGAGCAAGTAAGTCAAATACCACAAGGACAATATCTTTAATGCCTGTAAAAATGTACTCCCACAGGAATCGCCAAGACTGTCTGACAGCCTAGAAATTGCTGTTTAAAGTCAGGCGGTGCCTCTAGATGATGGTGGCCTGAGATCGTACTTAAGACTGGCCCTTTGAGGATGGAGTGATGTCAAGAGGTGGGATCCTAGTGAGAGGAGAGTGCTAGTAATCACACAGGGGAAGCTGGCCTCTCAGAGTCAGTCAAGCCAGGTGAAATGGCCAGGGATAGGGCTGAATGGAAGAATGACTGAGAAAGCAAGCTTGATGCTTGGGTTAATTTGTGTTAAAACCTGCACCTAATGAAATTCACATCTTCATTAAAGACATAGATCAATAAATATACCAATAAATAGGTAAATAAATAAATTCGTACATACATACACAAACCGTGTTTCCACTTATGCAGGGGTATAATCCTTTTTCATTCCAGTTGCCTCTCTTGTCTTTGTAGCACAAATTTGTGGCGCTGTACAGAAACGTGTCACATGTCGCTGGCTCTCATTTGTCTAATGGCAATAGATTCAAATCTATTGAAAGCCAGTTCTGGTCAATTTAAACTGATGTGGCCTGATATACTTTCAAAAACTGCACTAGAATTACCGTTTTCATTATTCTTTGAATCCGCATCTTAATATAAAGTAGACAATGATGCAAACTTGCAAAGCATACAATTCTGTCCACACAAGCTCTACTTACATACATATGACACATCAATACAATGGCTGTGAAAGTGCCTATAGCCCAATTACAACTGCACATTGATACTCTATGATTATACTATATAAGTTATGAACACAGGCAGTTCTCATCTGCAACTGAGAATGATGTGATTGCTCACTATTTAAATTAATTGACGGTGCTAAAAGGTAGCTAGATATTCTATCTTAGGTGAAATGCTTCTAAGGAGCTTGTAAACTTTTATTTTACAGCATGTCTTAATAACAGGGGTAATGACTCATTTATTGTGTTATTTAAAAAATACCGAAGGTTAAAAAAGCTGATCTAATATTCACCATGTGAAAAGTCTCTGGCTACACAAATTTATGCATGTAAATGAATGAAAAAACTATGGAACTAATCAGCAAACTAACAAGCTAATTCATGTACTGATCGCTGTATTGCAAGTTTCGGAGGGACAACTGCACTACAATGCATTTACAGTGACTGAAGTGGACAAATGGCTAATGCCTTGACATAGCAACCTCACTGAATGCTGAACATTCTCGAAAGTGGAAGTGATTAAACCTGACATATAATCTGTAACTAATACAATCACTTGAAGAAGAACATTTAAAACCAATCAAAGCCATACAATGCAACCATTAACAAATTAGAATTCTATGAACAAAGGTATGCTGGGAATGCATTTGTTTAGGCACAGTACAAGGGGCAAAATACATTTGTTTCAATACTGTCCCACCTTCTATTATAATACCAAACCAGCAATTGCCACAGTAGTCACACATACAAAAGCTCAATTACTGTTTGTCATACCATAACTCTTATCAGTTCATCATTGAAACTTAAGTGAAAAGTGGACCTTCACATACTTAAAAGAAAGCATTGAGGTGCATACAACTCAGGGGCTCTTTTTTGCACTTTCAGAATGTTTTCTACCTTTATCAAAACTGAGAGCAAATTAAATAATATTTTTTTTCCTAAAGAAATGCAATTTGGCATTTTGGTGACCTCTCTCTTTGTGTCGTCGAATACAGCATATAAAATACACCTGAATCTCATCAGAGAGCATAAAGGGAAAAAATGAGTTTAAAGACATCAAAAGGAATAAGCAATAAAAAAATCTTGTGTTGTTTTTTGGCCGAGGTTGAATCTGCACAAGTCCTTGGGCCCAGAAATGTATTCTTTGGCTATCAGGCTTTGGCAACAGAACATAATTGCTCTGGATATCACACGAGTGGTGGTGGGTTGACACACTGAAGGACGAGCAGAAACAAAACCTCTCTCTAGATCCGCCATTGGAGAATTCCCTTGACTGTTTGGACCAGGCTCTTGTTTATTATCTTACTCCCACACATAGACAATCTTATAAAATTAATAAATACCTGTACAATTTTTACAAAGTCATACGGTGACTGAAAAATATAAACATAAAGGAAACTATTGACATGGCATTGCCGACAGAGCAATACTTGCAATGATGGGTCGGTACTTTGACGTTGCAATGTAGATTTGAAAAATAAAATAAGAGAGCATTGTTGATATTTACATTTAAACTCAAGCACTAAACCTGTGATCCAAGTCAAGTGAGACATGACTAAAACATAAAAAACATTACCCAAGCCCATACATAGTTAATTGATTTTTTTTTGTCAGTACAAATGTAAAAATTTAGAACACATTTACACTTAAAAAAGGAAACTCTAATCAGGATTCCAATGCAACAGACTTTGGTTAATAGTTACGTTTTTTGTGTTTTCGTTTTGTTTGTCCTATCTCGGGATGATTTCTGTTTTGAGTCCCAGAATGAGGCATCTAAAAAGAGTCAATTTTCCGATCATTCCACAAACCAGGCTTGCTGAAACTCTCCTTAAAACCACTTCTGAACATATTTATGTGATTTTCTTTGTACATTTTCACAGAAAAAAATGAACCGTTTGTTCAATGTAGTTTTTTTTTTTTGGTTTTTGTTTGGTGCTCAGTCCTTTAAACAATCACTTGCAGTAACTGCTGACATTTGTGTAACTGTTTGAAGTGAACTCTTTGTTAATTGTAGAATCCAGTTTATACAGACGGAGAAGAGAATACAGCGGTGACCGTCCTCACACAGTTCTCAGTCTTTACTCGACTAGGATTGTTCCTTTTTGGTTGGGGATTGGCGTTGACTTTGTTTGTTCGGTTTTGGTACTTTCTTTAAGGGTGTTCCTCCATTGAGTCAGTGAGTGGGTCCATTGGAGCGGCTGAGCCAAGCTCTGGCTGTTTTAACCGCTTTATCGTGTTCTTCAGCGCTTGCCTCTTGTTGCAAAACCAGACGCGGACGACTTCCCGGTCGTAGTTCAGTTTCTCCGCAATTTCCGTCATTTCCTGCCCGGAGGGGTGCGTATTCTTCTCAAAGTGGCTGTTCAGAATCTCCAGCGCTTGCGGGGTGAAAGAGGTCCTCCTCTTGCGCTTTTTAGACGGCTCGCTGCCGATAAACTCGGTCAGGTTCTGCATTCCAGAGCGGTGGCGGGCCTCGGCCTCGGCCATCCATCGCTCCAGAACGGGCTTAATCTTCTGGGCGCTTTTTGGGGTGATGTCCAACTTCTCGAACCTGGCAGGATATAAAAGGCCAGGGTTCAGTTTGGCTGTCAGACTGCTAGCTATAGTGTTCTCTTGGGCTTCCTGTGGTAGGAAAAAGTGGCTTCTCAGGATGGTGTGTCTGGGGAGAATTGAGAGAGAAGAGTCTTACTCGGGTGCTCTGGCAGGACAAGGGATGTCCTTTCTGCCTGGGCAACTTGGGAGGGGCCTCCTTTACGGTGCTGCCAGCTGGACAACATTTCAGATGTTTTAACGTCAGTGCTGAACTCCTGCAAATTGGGGAACTCGAATTTGTCTGCTGACCTGCCAATCAATTTGTGCCTGAGGCTTCATTTGGTACAATGAATTATTGGTACCACAAGACAAGCTTGACATAATGCTCCTGGCCACTCTCTATGTGCCGGTATGTGGCCCCACAGCTCAAATCCAGTGACGTATGAATCGATGATCCACAAAGGCAGGCCATTTGCAAGGAGACCCCTCCATAGACTGGCAGAGAAGTTTTAAATGGACCAAGGAATAGACATGCAGCTCACTTAATTAATGTTACTTAATGACTAATTACTTAAGCACTTAAATAATTCCACTTATCTCCATCAGCAATAAAAAATACATCTATAGTACTTAGCGACAGTTGATTTAAGCATAAAATAAAAACGAATCAGCATGAAAATCCAACATCTTAAAGACATGATTTGCAGTAGTATTTCACAGTCCTATATAAAACATAATTATTCACTCCAAAAGTAAAAGTGACAAAAAGCAAGAAATTGAACAAATTGTCTGCAGAGCATGCACTGAAATAAGTTAATTTATTTACAAGAACACCATGAATTATTCATGCAGATACACATTATATTTGCAAACTTCTTCTGTAGCCCCACATTGCCTCCTCTTTCACGTGAAAACATTTACTCCTCTAAATCTTGCATACACCAACAACTTTATGAAGACTTAGAATGCTTCATTTATACACTGTGTACAGTTTGCTAAATATTTTCCCCTTAAAAGCTATAATGCTTTTCCCATCCAGAAGCAAAAACTGTGTGGAAAATATTAATTGTTTGTTGAAAGATGAGGAAAAAATGCAGCAAAAAATATATAATGATATGACATTTCTTCAAAGTAATAATATAAGTTGCACAAATGCTCTCAAATGTATTGTTTTTAGACAACATATAGCTGCCAGTTTGTGTACTGAGCAGTGTATGCATCTGAATGAGTGTAACCTGAATTGACAACTGGAAGGTCTAACATGTGAGTAGACGGTAGACACAGAGGCGTTTGAAGTGCTCTTTACCATCAGCTAATTATTTGGTAACCCTTTTAATCATTTGTTATTGTCATTATGCTCTTAATGTCTTATTACATTCCATAAAACCACAGTGACAATACCATTGAATCTCTCGGGATGATGGACAGAGGGGGGATACAGTGGGATTCTCTTATGAAGTGTAATAAAAGCCTGTGTCAGTGTGCTTTGAGCTGCCTGGTCTTTAATGAGGTTTCGGTCACATGTCAAACTGCAGGGAAGTGCTGCTGGGTAATCCTTTTATTCACCACAAAACCATCTGTCTCGGGCCTGCAGTCTGCCCCGGAGTGGACGACTTTGATGGAATCTAACAGGCAGGTGAAGAGACACCTCAGAGCCAAGCCACGGCCTCTCGGAGTTACTAAAAGTATGAAAGCCATTATTTTTTCACTGGTGCAGTTGCTTGTTAAACTGAACAGTGGCGAAGTGAGAGGCAAGTCCAAGGACCCCACAGGGCTTTTTGTAAAAAAAAAAAAAAGAAACCTCCCAGTATCTGAAGACTATCAATGCCTTTTGTGGACTCCGGTAGCCGGGCTACGAGCTGCAGCCCGGGCACCCTCGCCGACATTATTTATAACCCCCATCTCAAACGGCAGGGAGAGTACACCGCCATTCTGCAGGGAATACGTTAACAAATATATGAGGCGGGCTAAAGAGACAGGACATTTCATGGATCAACGAGAGCCAAATCCACTTAAAAGAATGGAGAGCTGCTTTCCTGGATTTTCAGTAACAAGCCACCGCTGCAAGTCGGTGCCCAGGGGGAAAAATAAGAGAGATTTGTTTTTGTCCCCCCTTCTCCCCCTACGCTCTTAAAAGTACTCCTGCCAGCCCATGCATAAACATGTGCTAAGTGTAGCCAGTGTTGATGGAGTTTAGTTATAATATCTACTTAACCTTTTAAGCACCGAATGGGCTTCGACAGTGAATGGCTATCAAGCTCTTAGGGTGTGATGGGGCCTCGTTACCATCCGAATTGAGAAGGCAGCATGGAGGCATTAGCCAGACACGCAGGGAACTCAAGCGAAAGCGGATGTGATAAAATATATATGGCCGAATATCTACACTGCAGCTAATTTGTCGCATAAAATATGCACGGCAGATTTAAAAAAATGGTTTGTCCTAAATGTATGATGTAAAACATTGATGAGATGCGCATGTTTTAGTGCGAGTAAAAGGTGTCAATTCAAACCATTTAAAATGTGGCAGACTACTGTCTCTCGGCACTGGCTGGTGTGAGAGAAAGTGTGTGGCGGTGTCAGACCAAACTGTACACATTTGAGTAATTACTGACAAGTGGTGCTGAGCAGAAGCCTTTTATTGTGATTTTAATTTGTTGAATTCAATGATCCAAGTGATTCATAATGATGTGCCTTAGATGTAAAGGAAGAGATTTTAAGGTTCGAGTTGAAGGGTTAAACAGCATTTTTCGATAATTGCATGACCTTGAACTAGAAATGTTGTTAAATCAGTCACATGAAGCTGTGAAGAGAATCCCCAGTTCAGTTTATTTGTGAAGAAACTGCACATGAAATAACTGTAGTTAATGTGGACGGTGTTTTATTATCATAGACTAGGAATGTAATAAACATAATGCAATCCAATGAACCTTGAAAATATTATATCAAACGAATAATAGTTAGGAAATGTAATTTACTATAATGCATGTCCATTTTACGTGCTAAACACATTTTTTGTCAAGTTCAAGTCATTTCAGACTTTACTAATATATACTAATTAAATGCAAGTCCACTCAAATTATTCAAATCAAATGTAAATATAGTCAAATTGAATGACTTAAAAAAACCTTTATATAATGGAATAAAGGTAGCTTGATTAAAATGATCTCCATCCTTTCTACTTCACTGAGTATATTCATAAGATTGGCAATGCAAATACAGTGCTTCTGGGACACTAAGAAAGCTAGAAGAAATGAACAGTGACATCAGAGGGGGTCCAACCATCTAACACCTCATAGCTCACAGGGTGTCTAGTCTACACAATTTTAAATGTCTAAAGTCAGAATTTGCGCTGACTATACTAAAGTCCACATTACTGAGTTGGCTGTCTTATGAAACGTTAAAGAAGAAATAACTTCAAAAGACAGGTAATCTGTCTCTTTAACAAGCCAAATTACCTGTTCAGCTTAGCCTTTAATGTATGTTATATATATTTGAATTATGCAACGTTTAAAAAACATTTCATGCAGGATGCGTGCTGGTTCGAGGAGCCTGCCTCATAAGGAGACTCAACACCTCCAAGCAATTTCAAATTCCACCCGCACGTTGACGTTGATCCGATGAAATTTTTAAAGGCACATGGTAGCACTGTGCCACGTAAGCAGGGAGGTCATCAGTAAAGCACATGCATTCTAAAACTGCATTAAAATCAATCAATAAACAAATAAATAAATAAACTTGTTGACAGCTGATGCATACTTTAGCTGGCCTTGGCAGATAACGGAGAAAAGATCACGTGACCAACACTAAGATCATGCGGCCGGTTGTGGCATTTCACATAGGTTATCTTAGAATTCATATGTTAAAACTATTATACAGTTGAAAAGATAATTAGCAGAGAATGTTAATACATGCTGTCATTAATATTGATATCAATATTTTCATTCTTTTGAAAAGCATGCTTTTTGTTTAACCAGTGTTTTAAGACTTCCTATTATTTTATCAGATCTTTTATCAGTGCTTATAGATATGAAAATATAATTAGACCCTAAACACAATTGTCTTTTATCAAAGACTTTTCAAAGTCTGGAATCACAGAATTATTTTTTTAACTCTGTATTTGACCAACCTCTTTGTCAGTTAGGCATTCATATTAGCTTGGGTTATGGCATTTCCTCATGAAAGGTTTATAAACGTAAGTGTATTTCACATGCTAAAATGATGTATCTGAATATTTAATTTATTATGGTCCTATTCTCAGAAATATTTATGTCCATTATAGTGCTCTAAAATGTGGCATTACTATTTAAAGACTGTCCCCATCAATTATTTTTAGCAAAATATAGTGTGAATGGTAATAGGCCTTAGTAATTATTAAAATGTCATAAGGGCTTTCTGTAATACGCTAGGAAATGCATTTTGCAGTAATATCAGTTTCTTATAGGTTAAGAACAAAAAAAAGTTGCAAATGGATCCTGAATCCAGGTGAACCAAACATGTTTCAGTTGGGTATTGGCTTCCTCAATCAGTTCATTTGTATTCAATAAATATGAGTTGATACCATGGATGTTACTGCTTTTTACATACTAATCCAGAATGTACGGTATAAGTTGTAAGCTGTACACCAACTATCAAAATATTATAAAGTATTGCAGGCGTGTTTTTTAAATCATACTTTTTTGTACAGAAAATTGATTCTGATTTTCATAAAGACAAATGACAACATATCAGCTTTTAAACAAATAGGTAAACAATGAAAGAATACCTCAGAGACCAGTCAACCTCTCTACCAAATAAAAACAAATATAACAAAACAAGTTTAACTCAGTTGGTTATATACTGAGCCAGAAACAGCATGGCTGGGCTGCAGTTAGTCCTCCTTACCTGCAGATGGCAGACTGGCTGTAAGCAGGGCCCTCGGTAGCGCTGAGGGCTTGGCCCACCTGAGTTTGCGTCAGCCCCAGGGACAGGCGGCGGATCTTGAAAGCTTTGGCGAATTCACGGATCTCCTCCAGGTTGACCCCGTCCACCTCGCTAGGAGCGGTCTGTGGGTCTGTGGAGGTTCAGAACATTTTGCCCTTATTATGCCACTTTCCATTTTGTTCACTTGACAGTTGCCGATGGTCACATGTAATTACAATGATATTGAACCCAATGAGCAAAAGAGTGAGATGGTGGCTCAGACTCATTCAAGGCCAGAATCCTGAATGATAGAATCCTGATCGTGTTTCACTGAGTTGTTCTTTATACAAATGATAAACCTCTACATGAACCAATTTTATATGAACAGTTTTAACTAAATTTCAGAATCTACTTGACATCTTTCTTCGAAAGGAAAATGGGACATGTTTAATAATGATTCCATTATTGTATCTGTCAGTGTATGATCTGTGGTAGAGCATAAAGCATAAAGCCTCTTTTTATATGGACAATGCATGTTATGTTGTCATGAGGTCATTCCTAGCACTGTATAAACCGTGACACAGATAACAGGTGTTGCAAAAAGTAAGTTGTATAGAGAATATTCCTAGCTTCATTTCCCCCCACTCTTTTCCATTATCTGTTCCGTGCTATTGATTTCCTCATTCACCATGGTCAGGCAATATTTTGTATGTAGATATTTAGAAATTGAATACAAATATAATTTGATCTTGACTTTTTGACTTCTTGAGTCTTTTCTCTGGGAGGCTTTCTGCTTGGGACAGATTCTTGATGAACATGAGGAAGCAGCGGCGTGGCAGAATAAATAGAGCACTTAGTGAAGGTCTGAACCCCACCAGGATTCTACACTGTACATTCCTTCAAACCTTTTTGGCATTCCAGTAACATTCCACGCTGGTAAGAAGCAAGAGTAAAAACAAATAGGTTCAACACAAAATGGTTTTCCTGATCTGACCCTTGACTCTGCCACGTATACAAAAGACACAAAATTCTAACTAGTAAATTATTTTACACAAAGGTAGCATTTCAATGAATACAATAATTGCACTGTATTCATATCTGCCATTCTTAACATTCCATATGTGTCATAAAAAAAAAAATTCTTGAAAGAGGGGTCTCAAAGAAGACCTTTTCTAAGTGAACCTTTGAGATGCTTATATGTTCCTCCACATCTCCTTGGGTGAATCGATCCAAAGCAATGCTGGATGTCTTTGTGTGACATGTACTATACAATGCAGATGTAAGAATAAGCCTGCATCTCTCTTCCAAAGGGAATCCATAGAATAACACACTGTTATATAACATTCTTTTCAATGAGAATTAAAGATACAAAGTAATTTTTTTAGACAAAGAAACACAGAAGGATGTGTACGTAGTCCTCTCTCAATGAAACCAAACTGCTGAACATATATTGGCCATTGTTTTATGTACTGTATATGCAATGTCTTTGTTTGGATGTCAGCTAGAGAATAGAGCAAAATGAGTAGGTGTTAGATTCTTATGGCTGCTTATGTATTCATCCACCTTCTGGCATCATGCCATGCTACCACTGAATAAAACAAGTTGTTCGGGAAAACTGCTAGGAAATGTATGTTTCAGAGATCAGCACAGCTCTCTGCCAGAGTCAGCGGGTATCAGTGGACTAAAGGAATATGAACAAATATTTTGCTAAACAATCTGACTAGCAGGTCTTTACCTATGATGCAATATTACAGTGGTTAAGAATAAGTGAATGTGGAGACGCCATCTCTCGATGACCAATTGGGTTTGTCTACAGCGGTTCTGATTTTATGTGATTTGGAATTGCACAGTTTAATCCACAGTGGTGAGATGATGCATTGACAGGATGTAATGCAAAATGCCACAGTTAGCCAGTACAAGTTAAGTGACTTGGAGCATCTGTATCTGTTCAATATTTATTCAGCTTATGAAATATATTATGTGTCCGTATCTTAGAATAGTCATTTAGTTACAGGGAGCCATACTGTTAAGGGGCGACCCTCTGCCTGTTCATGGGCAACTTTTTTGTGTGCAGTCACTGCACAAAATTCTGAAACATGTATACTATATGAATCCAGTAATGATATCTCCTGCATTCATATAGGCCCATGTCAATGCTACAGCAGATGTACTGCAGGTCTTTTCTACCTGCTAGCTAGCTAGACCATCGGAGGAACTATGGAACTTATGAAATTCATGAAACCTAAAAAGATATGTGTGTCAAAGATGGCTCTGCACTCAATATGACATATTGAAGGCACTTGTCACCTGCCAGGAAAATAGCTAGGTAGATAGGTAAAGTCAGTGAGCAATTACCTAAGGAGGAATTTCCTTTGGTATTGTATAGTTAGCTAGATAAATAGATACTTTAATACAGTTAGCCAGCTAGGTAGAACAGCTTTGAATACAGCATTCTCAGGTGGTTAGATAGCTACATAGTTACCATTTTGAATGCCAGGTAGTAAGCATGGTAGACCTAGTTTTTGCAGATTCTGGGGTCTATTAATCATGCTAGACAATATAAGTTGCAATACAATAATAAGCTATGGATTGTATAAATGTGTTTTTACTTAGACTATATTGCTATAATAACAATATTAGTAGTCATTGGGGTATTCGCTGGGTTGCTAGCTGACATACACAATAAAGATGGTGGCCACTTAATGTTTTTAACATCTTCTATCGGCTCAAAAAGTATCACATCTGTGTGTTCTTATTGGCTGTACACACTGTACACAGACAAAGTAAAGTTTAAAAGTGTGAGCACTCCACTTCTTTGTCTTGAATTTGGGCTACAACTAAGAACTTATTTTATTGACTGAATTAGATAAAGTTAAGACCACTCAGACAAGAAATACCAAAAGGGAGAAGTAATATTAGGGGCACTGGGGGATTTGTGATGATGTAAAGGCACAGATATTCTATATGCTGACCAGATATTCAGCTCTGTGTGTTTAACACTACATCTGCTGTCTCTGCCATCTTTGCAGCTCAGTGTTCAGTCATTGTCATTATTTTCACGAAAGGGCATGTGTGAAGTTAGAACAACCGTAGCGAGTACAATGATATAGACAGCACCAACAGTTACCAACTGAAACCTCTTAAACAAGAAAGTGCAAAAAGCACTAAAAAGCTGGTCCAAATATTTAATATCTGTGGTTATGGACAGACAATTGAAGATGCATGTGAGGAATGATAAAACAAGGCATAAAGGCCCTGTTGGTGCAGAGACATGTGATTGTGATGAACTTTTGTTTTTTGCCAGCTGTACCTGTTTACAGTTTCTCTCCCTTAGCTAACAGAAATGAACCACAGTAGCTAAAGAGTCAAAACAGGGAATTGAGTAATAAAATGTGATAAAAACATAAGCTCATTCTTTTTTTCTTAATTATTTGCGTAACTTAATGTGATAGTACTACATATGGTCGATATTGCAAAATTAACACATGAACTAATTAATGTAGGCTCTCTAAGTACTTCTCTAAGTACATACAGACTTCGGTATATAAATACATAGCCATTGTAATATTATTGCCTAATTAATAGTGATTTGACTTCATAAATCAATGTTGTCTGTGCCAGCATGCAACAAAGAAAAAATAAATAATAATAAAAAAGTAAACCAGTTTCATTAAATCATTCATATTGGTGTATTATTAATGCAGGAATCCTTCATGCATATTTAAGGTGAAATCAATAGGTAATCGTCATCTAATCACCCTTCATTAATGACACTCTCTCTCCTATGGCCATAGATGAGTGAGTTTTAGGGTTTCTGTGCCCCTCTTGGGGATGGGGATGAGGTAAGGAGACAGTGGGTAAGTCATCGCAATCTACATCTGTATGGTCATGGGTTCAGTGCATCAATGAAACATGTAAAACCCATTTCAGTAAGTTCCTACAGGCAGGTTTTGTGAAGTGGATGACTGTTGGTTATCCACATAATCTTCTTATGGGACTGGATCTCAAACAAGAAACCAGTCCTTCATAATCACCAGTCTCCATTATGGTGCTTGTCAGGTGATCTGATGTTGATGCTAAACTGAAAATCTTAGAAACATATTAAAAAGCAAACTGTAAAAGTTATTTAAAAAACTATTTATTTCTTTATGCAAATTAAATAATTCAACTAACAGTATACGTTTTACTGTGAAAACGAATTTTTAATGTACCTGATTATTACAGTCTCCAGTACCCCGACAACTTTTTTCTTTATGATAATGGTAATGACATAAGAAGACATAAGAATACAATTATCGTTGAACTGAGTCATTTGAAATGACACAGGAATGCAGTCACGTTGTTCATGCAGTTTCTTTTGAGATAAGATATAATTTGGTAAAAAGGTAATAATGGCAACCTGCAGAATCTTTCTTATTAGTGCATGCATAAAATGTAAATATGTAAATACAAAATAATGAAAAGCACAGTGCTACAGGTGTACTGGATTTTTGGAAAGGTGAGTTTAGTTATTATGTACCATGGTCCGGGAGTGTGTTACAAAAACATATCAATGAGATGTTCTGGTTCCTAAACCATAATACAATGCAAAATACAATGACAGTGGAGTATTTGAAATGATTTGTATTAGCTTTATATTTATATCTATATTAATGTATCGCTTGCGTTGGCTCATTTTTTTATATAATCTTTTTCACATCTAAAAGAAGTTTAAACATATCATTCAATATCCATGTTGTTCATGAATTCAAGCTTTTTTTCTGTATCATATAATGGACTTCTGAGACATGAACCACAATTCACATCATACACATTCCGACTCTTACAATGAAATTTTCTTGTGGGGTCCAGATTGGCAATCAGTTTATGATTGTTTTCTTTTTCTTTTTTGCTTTTCATGCTTTCAAAACATATTTTCTGGTGCAAGCGTTTACCAAGGACATTGCAACAAACTCAATCTGACACACAAAGCTGTGCCATGGCAGTCAATTGACGAGATGAATAGAGAATGCACAGGTATTATGTATGTTATGACACATGGAAAATAGTCCATTGCCCATGTCCATGCCAGGTTGATCAATGCCAAATTCTTTTTATTTCATTCTGAACTCCATTATGGATGTCTTTGAAATTCAGACTTCAAGGGAATTGCCTGTGACAAATGAAAATTTATCTGACTGAAAAATAAGTTTTTTTTCAAACCCTCGCTTTATTGACAGACTTGGACTGCATGATTTATATGGCTGCTCTGAAGAGAGCAGCTTTTTTGAAAATCAAACCCTTACATTCAATACTAGCACAGAAGAGTTTTTAATTGCCTCAAAACCTCATTATTGATGAAAAGTGAATGATGTATTAGTTCTTATTATGGTCACCAGTCTGTTTTGTGAATCAGGCCATGTCCACACTAATGCGGATACATTTAAAAATGCTGTTTCCGTGTCAAAATGTTTTCCGCCCACACTAGCGTTTTCACAACTTTTTCAAAAAGTTGGCTGTCCACACTGAAATGCCAAAAACGCTAAAATTTATTTTGGGCATGCGCAGCAAAGCTGTCCCACCACACACTGGTTCGTCCAGGTCTTATCCAAAATTCCCGTTCCTTGTACGGTTTGTAACGCAGTTGTCTTTGCAGAGATCCGTTGCACAGCAGCTGTGAATATAAAGCGCTATGTCTCTTAGGTAAGAATGCTGCTTGTACATTATACAAAGCTATGTTTAACTCCAATAAAGCAATCAAATTAGATAGTAGAGACATCAGCACTTGCACAACTTCCCCTGCCACGTTAAATGTTTTGGCTGCAGCCTAGATCGCATGACAATACCTCAGCGTTTTTCCCTGTTTATACTACAACGCGAGACCAGCATTTTCACATTTGTCCACTTGGGAGAAAGTCTTCGAAAAGGTCTGTTTTCAGTGGATGAAAACCCTGTCTTAGTGTGAATGGAAGACCAAAACAAAGAAAAAAAGATGGTTTTCAAATGCATCTGCATTAGTGTGGACATGGCCTCAGGCAGCACTCTTCATGTAAAAACATCGTCTATTGTTATAGAATTGCGAGGTATTGTAATTTTTAGCTTGCAAGCACTTATAATTGTTCCACAGCCTATGCAAATGTACATAAACTTCTGTTATTTCCCAAGTATAGGTCTAGCAGGCTGTATAAATACAAATTGTGTGCATTTATATTAATTAATAATGGACCATGATCAAGGACTGACCATTTACAGAATTGTGGCTGTCAGCATGATTTCATCATCATCATAGTTTTTCTTATCGATGATGTTTATGCTTTATTTAATTTATAACCTGTAAACCTTTATCGAGCCTACAGACAGAGTTGTTCCTATCCTAAATGCACCAGTGTGGTAGGTCAAGGTGTTTTTTTTCACTTTGTAGTATCGGTCGGCTGATGATAGTGGGCTCTTTATAAATGCTTTTTCCACATTTTTTTAATTGTTCCGCATTTATTTTGCACAAAAACTGTGATTGTACAAACATAGGAAGATAGTGGGAAGTCCATGAAAAAAAAACACATGTCTTGTTCTGTCTGGGAGTAAGTGAGTGTTTGAGTGCATGTGCCTATGTGTTTTAGGTGGGGATATAACAGTTGCCAAGGATACTCACTGCTGACCAGCTGCCCCACACTGAGGGCAGATGAAGAGGAGGAGCTGGAGGAGGAGGAAGAGGCCTGACGCATCGGACTCTGGGACAGTGAGGCCTGGCTGTGCGGCAGGTGGAGGAGGCCGGCCTGGGAGGATGCTGGGCATGTCTGCCCCTGCTGAGGCTGAGGCAGCTGTGGACCCACACAGACAAGATGCAGACAAGGGTTTTATCATTACTGCCATATTAACAATAATGTCAACATACTTGCTAGAATTATATACCACAGCATATCCCAAATACTGTCAAATCCATGTGAGGATAATGGCAGTGTAGTATAATGGTTAGTGAGCTTGTAACTCAGAGATTGCAGGTTCAATTCCCAGGTGGGGCACGGCTGTTGTACCCTTGAGCAAGGTACTTAACCTGATTTTTTTCAGTCCAGCTGTATAAATGGATTGTATGTAAAGAAATGTAAGTCGCTCTGGATAAGATGCCTAAAATGTAAAATGTAAAATATCAAAAGCTTTGGTTAATGAAGTGTAAAGGCACTTTTGGTTATGTTCTTCTGTTAATGATCCTGTTATTTGGCAATTTGATGTTTCAAGTGGTGAGGTAAGTAATGCGTGTGACGTAATAATAAAATATCATTGGCAATTCAAAATGCACCTTTTTGTAATATCACGAACTAAAACTCCATGGTCATGCGACTACGTTATTTAGATCAGCGTCCATTCAGAAGCAGCTACATAAAGGACCTGAATTGTGCAAAATTCTGTCATTTCCTTTAATAGTTACAGAGAAGCCAAGAGGAAAACATTAGCACACATCATGAAAATGATTCGAAAAAACCTCTTATACTGTGAGCAGAGAAACCCAGAGCCATTCCTGAACTCTGCTCTCGTTCCCCACATGATCTGAGCTTGCCGTCATACAGAGAGACAGAGTGACTTTTCGACTTATCTTTAGAGGCGGAGATGGCTCAAAGCTCAAGAAGAAACATTTTGGGGACAGCGTGCATCTAAGTACGAAGCGGCCTTTTCTTTTTATAAACCACATCCATTGGTCTTTTAAGACAAGGATTACGTAAGAGGCGCCAATTTTACATTATTTAGGACCATTTGATTCCAATGTGATGAACCCTGTTACTCGGGGAGCACTAATGCTTGGCTAATGCATCTCCGCAGGGATTCTGGGTGCTGTGAAAGAAAGATGGCGGCTTGTTACGCCACAGAGAGACGGGCTGCCATCCTGCACTCTGTTTATCAGAAAGATGTTGACTTTCCCCCCAGGTTTGTCTGCCATTGTTTTCACTGATTACTGAGTATTCATAGTGGTGGTCATTAAAACGGAAGAAATACTAACGCAGGCATTCTGAGCCGGGAAGACATCCAGACAGGACATTTCGTTGCTCAGTACAACGCTCCCCACCATCTATCCGTAGTGTGTTTTGGCTGTAAAACTATGCATTTTCATGTATTATGCACAAATAAATTGCACCTACAAGATCAAGCTGATATCTTCTCACTGTAAAATGAAGGGTGGATCGTTTGGGGAAAGTAGGTTGGCTTTTTTCCCCTTCACTATTAATTATATTTTCTTCAATGGGTGTTTGTTTGGGTGGCAGGGGATGTCAACAGCATTGCTTGTGCTGTCAAGACTCTTGACAGGCTGGAGGAATCATCTGGCATTGCAGGGAATGCTGTGCGTGAACAAAATCATAAATTATAAAAATGACAGATTCACAATCTGCTTTGAACTGCAGGCAAATTATAATCATTTGTTCTCCCGCTTCTTTATCGTTAATGCAGGGATTTGTTCAAGAATATAAATCTAAATACGCTGGCCTGGGGTTCCAAAAACCAGTACTAAATTGGCCTTGAACATGGTTTGCCATTGTAGATAATGGGAATTTGTTGCACACAGCAATGTTGTGACTTCTCCATCTCCAAAGTTGTCCATAAAATGATTAATCCCAAAGATTATACAACGGTAGTGTTTTGGTATATTTTTATTTATGTTTTCATTTTATATTACTTTGTGCAGTAAGAGCAAACAATTATGCCCTCTACAAAGGATTTCCAGTATGTGAATGACCCCACAATTAAATCCTCATTTGCATTACCTACTTTTCACTTAGCTTCTTACACAGTGCTGTATATTCACGTCATTTCAGCTGTTCCCAACTAGCCCACGGCTCACAGCTGCACAGTGAGTGGCTGGGGCGGATAAGTTGTTTTCTGGTGTCTTCACACAAGCATGGAATCTTTTTTTGACTTGTTTTTCAGTACTTTCAGTGCATTCGCCTGCCTTTGACAAATGGCCTACTTAGATAAGGGTTACAGAACTGCGCTGTACTGCATTAGAGCACCAAAGACGGAGCCACTCTTTTCTTAAAATTCCTGATTAAGGAGGGGTGCTATGTGGTGGGAGTAAAGAGAGGGATGGGGTGGGGGTGGGGGGAGTTTGGGTTTTAAGTGTGGTGATGAAAAGCTCTGTTTTTCACTGTGCACTGCGGGGGCTCTGTGGAGTGCCTGGAGCTCTGTCTGAGAGAGGTTCTGACAGGTGCTTTACGCTGAGAGAGAGATGCACGAGACTCACTAGCCTGCTCCTTATTACCAGCCCATGCTGGATATAAAGGAGGGGGAGGGGACTTATGGGAGAAAAGAGTATCTTATCAGCATGTTGACAGATTTCAGAGCATGTAATCTCACTCTCTGCCATTTTTTTTTGCATGTTTCTGTAATCTTAACTGCCCGTGTCAAGAGTGTAAATTGGAACAGATTTATTGAAAAAGGCTACTTCTAAACACTGAATGTGACGGAATGTTGAGTCTGCTTATGTTTCCTAGGAAAAAATATCTTGGACTTCAGAGACAGACTTGACTATGGATGTCAGGGACTGAAAAAATGAGTTGCTCAAATATTTTTATGGGCAGAATATGAAAAGACCTTTGAACTTATGGACCTGATTTACCCCAAAATTCAGTAACTAGTTCAGTCTGACTTTGACTACTCTACGCAGAAGAAAATGGGGCGTATTGTGTTTGTGGGTTTGTGTACGCTTGTGTGTATTTACCTGCTGTCCTGGCTTGATGGGTGATAGTGTGATTCCCTGGGTGTTGATGACTGGCAGGATCTGGTTGCCAATGACAGTGGCGATTATCTGGCCCTGGGCGTTAGTCAGGAGCTGTGGCATGATTGGCTGGACCTGCAGCCCTGGATTCCCACCCCCTGATTGGCTGGAGGGCCCAGCAGAGTTTGGCATCAGTGGGATTGTTCCAATTATCTGCAACACAGAGGAGAGAGAGCGGGAGATGAATGAGAGACACTGAATGAGAGTGATAGCACTCAAAATACATTGATCAAACATCACACACAGCAATTTCAACACAATGACCATAAACTGAAATTAATTGAAGAGCCATTGCGTTTGATTAGTTTGCCGTGAATGCACAACAGGAAGAGAGTATCCCACTGTTATTTTATGAAACCAAAATAATGCATTGGTGACAGTCCCAGTATGATGCAATGGGAATCAACAGTGCAAAGTCCTGACAGAATCAAGGCAGGGCAGAGCCTGTTCCTGGGAGAGGAGCACTGCGCTCTCCGGGCCCGCGGTGTGAGGGCTGGTAAGCTCCTGCCGTCTCACCGCATCTCCGCACCGCTGTGCGTCAGCTGGGACGCTGCAAAGGTCAGCTCTCAATACCTGTCTGGGTGCTGGTGCAGACCAGTGACCGTATCATCCATTGACAGGCTGAGGGAAGAGGGGGGGCGGGTCTGATAATGGGATGGTAGAGAGTTCTCCCTCCCCCACGCTCTCTCATCACTAATTCAGTAATAGGGATCCCTTGGGTGGGGGGGTCCCCTAGCCCCCCCACCTCCACCTCATCTCCTCTCCTCTTCTCCTCCTCCATAATAAGGAAGCAGAGATCAAAGTGTGCAGTAGAATGTCACCGGGGCCTTTTAGCTCTCAACCCCATGAGGAGCTGAGAGGTGTGAGAGAGCGAGAGAGAGTGGGGGCAACATGGTTTGAGGGGGGGGACTTAGTGCCTCTTGACAATGATGAGGGTTAATGCCATCTAGAGTCCCTTCCTTTGATACGGGCCCGTCACTGCTTCAGAGATTATTATCGATACATGTGGTGCTATGAGGCCTAAAAAATGTATGGCCTGCCATTATGTTACAAATCCAGCCTTTTGTACTTTAACAGGGAGATGGGACTGACCCAAAAAGTACTGTGGGCTGTTCAAGGTTTTAAAATAGATAGTATGTGTAGTGTATGTATATACGTATACATACATATATATATATATATATATATATATATATATATATTGTGGCAGCCGGATGGGCTGCACTAGGAAATGGCTGCCTGGCCTACAACACATGGCAGCCATTTTCACTACATTTCCCAGCATGCCACCGCAACACCTGAACGAAGTCAGGCATGGGGAGCAAACGACCAGCTGAAGGCCATTGCAAGGCCTATTTAAAGGACTCGATCCCATTGTTCTTGGAGAGGAGTAGGAACGTGGTTGTGAGGAGTTGGTGAGTGAAAGAAAGAAAAGATAACTGTGAAGTCTATTGACCAGCCAGTATTTTTGGAGAGAGTATTTTTGGAGAGAGTTTTTTGGAGAGAGTTTTTGAGAGAGAGAGTTTTTGAAAGAGAGTGTTGGGGAATTGTTTTTGTGTTGGATTGGATTACTTGGAATTGGATTACGGACTGGACAACGGAACTTGGACCTGGATTGCGGATTTGGAACGGACATCGACGAAGAGACAAGGATTGTGGACTTTGTGTTCGTATGCCCCAAAAGACCCCACCCTGCGTTTTGTGTTGTTTGTTTAAATAAATCATCATTTCTGCTGATATTACTGCCTCCTCAGTGTTATTGCACTTGCCTACGCCCTCTGAAAGGTCAGTGAGTGTCGCCCAACCCTTTGGGGCAACGACTCATATGGTGGAGAGACTGAAGAGACGGGCAGCCATGGTGGAGGACCAATGGCGTGTCACCCTCCGTGAGGTCCAACAGCTGAAGCAGAGTGCCCAGCTTGAGCTGTGCAAGGCAAAGTTGGAGGTGAGCGCCTCAGAGGAGCGCCACATGATGGCAGTAATGAAGTTGCGAGAGGAGCACCACATGGACTCCTGGGAGTGGTGAGAATCATGGGTGCGGAGATAGAAAAGGAGAAGGCGTCCCATGGCGATGAGATGAGGCGTGTCGAGTCCCACAACCTGGCGCTCAAAGAGCAGGTGAGAACCCTGACCCAGATGCGTGAGGATGAGCAGCGACATTGTCTGGACATGCAGGAGTCCCAGGACCAGGCCACAGATGAGTATGCCAGGGCCTTGGGGATGCCCAGACCAGGCTCGCCCAGAAGGAGGCAGAGCTAAGGAAAGCAGCGGAGAACCATGCGTCCGAGGCGGAGCAACTCCGGTGCCGAGTGGAGCAGGAGAGCAGGGATACGCACCAGGTCGAGGCCAACGCCCTGCGGGCAGCTGGCCCAGCTGGAGAAGAGTGTGGAGCAGGAAATGGCGCTGAACGTGGAGCTGCAGCAGAGGCAGACCGAGCAGGAGAAGCTCCTGGCCCAGAGAGATGACGTCAGCTCCCAGCTGCAGGAGGTAAACCGCGCCAACAGCCGGCTCCTGGAGCAGCTGACTGAACTGGGCCAAGAGAAGGACAAACTCCAGCAGGAGCTGGAGGAGACCAGGAAGACGGCGGACAAGCGCAAGGCCATGCTGGACGAGCTGGCCATTGACGTGGCGCAGGAGAAATCGCGGCACAAGGAGGAGCTGAGCGACGCGCGGCTGCAGCACGAGAAGGAGGTGCTGGGCGGGCGGGCGCGCTACGAGAAGGAGCTGCGCGGCCTGCACGAGGACAAGAACCGCACCGAGGAGGAGATCCGCTCACAGCTCCGCAACGAGAAGGCCCGCACTCGGGAGCTGGAGAGCATACAGCAGACGGTGGAGAAGCTGCAGGCTCAAATCCAGTCCATGGAGGGCACCAAGGGATGGTTCGAGCGCAGACTCAAAGAGGCGGATGAGACGGCGGAGAAGAGTGCGCTGGAGCACCAGGAGCAGGTCCAGAAGCTGCAGCTGGAGCAAACCGCACAGCTTCAGGGGAAAATGGCGGAGATGGAAGCCCAGCAGCGGGCCACAGAGAATGCATTTCGGGAAGTACTGAAGGTCCAAGCCGAGACTGTGCTGGACCTACAAGACCGACTGAAAGGGGTGAGTGAAGAGCTGGACTTTGTAAAGTGTGTTCCTGTCACCCAAGACGCTAGCACACAGGTGGAGTTCTCACAGCCAATGGAGCCAGCAGGAGAGGATGACCAGACATTGGAGTGGGGACAATGGTCCTCAGTCCCACTCAGCCTGCCGGACCTTCAAGGGAGCCTAGAGGAGCTATGGGGGACCATAGGGTTGAGGAAGGCCTCCTAATTAAGGCCGAGGCCTGTTTGAGCACCCGACCATCTCCTGACGTGGTAAGTCCATCTCCCTCACTAACATTAACCGGACAGAGAAAAGAATGGGAGTTCAGAAGCTCTCACATGAAGAGAAAAGGGAAACAAAATAGACTGACTTGTAAACGAAAGGACCGTGGGAAGCGTCTGTGGAAAGGAGATGCCAATATGAAAAATAAAGTAAAGAATAAAGCTAACCATCTGAAGAGTGTGTTTTCCCCAGTTACCCCACTTGACCACATGGAAGCAACGTGGCAGTGGCGGAAAAGGCCCAAGAGAGGACGCCAGATGATGAAGCTGCATCACGTGCACTGGTGGAGCCATGGAACGTTGGTGAAGACCAGAACAGGAGCGGTGACCGCTCCGTCCGTGGAGCCCAGAGCCTGTACCCACTGGTGGCCATTTTGTGGCAGAAAAGGTGAGCAACTTGCGTCACTCATTAATGTCTGCCAGACATTTTTTCAGGCGAATGGAGATGGGATCTGGACGTTTGACCCGGGTGGAAAACTGCCTGAGTGGACCTGGAGAGGGGGACCCTCCTGGTGGCCGCTGGGAATAGGCCGCTCAGCCCTCCCAAGGTCAGAGCTGAGGAGGAGGGTGTGTGGCAGCCGGATGGGCTGCACTAGGAAATGGCTGCCTGGCCTACAACACATGGCAGCCATTTTCACTACATTTCCCAGCATGCCACCGCAACACCTGAACGAAGTCAGGCATGGGGAGCAAACGACCAGCTGAAGGCCATTGCAAGGCCTATTTAAAGGACTCGATCCCATTGTTCTTGGAGAGGAGTAGGAACGTGGTTGTGAGGAGTTGGTGAGTGAAAGAAAGAAAAGATAACTGTGAAGTCTATTGACCAGCCAGTATTTTTGGAGAGAGTATTTTTGGAGAGAGTTTTTTGGAGAGAGTTTTTGAGAGAGAGAGTTTTTGAAAGAGAGTGTTGGGGAATTGTTTTTGTGTTGGATTGGATTACTTGGAATTGGATTACGGACTGGACAACGGAACTTGGACCTGGATTGCGGATTTGGAACGGACATCGACAAAGAGACAAGGATTGTGGACTTTGTGTTCGTATGCCCCAAAAGACCCCACCCTGCGTTTTGTGTTGTTTGTTTAAATAAATCATCATTTCTGCTGATATTACTGCCTCCTCAGTGTTATTGCACTTGCCTACGCCCTCTGAAAGGTCAGTGAGTGTCGCCCAACCCTTGGGGACGCCACAATATATATATATATACAGTATATATATATACACACACACACACACACTACACCAATTTGAAACAGTTATTGTTTCAAATTTGTCAACAGATTGTCATCATCAACAACAGTATGTGTTCGTGCACTGACACTGTGCTAGGTGGTGCTGACAACATGTGATACATAGCCCCCAGCAGTGTACTTTTTATTTCATATATGCATTTTTAAAATTGATTTAAGTCTACCATAATGTCTCTGGAAATGTCTTTGAAATAATAACTACACAATATTTAAGCATAAACGGTTATTACTGTCAATCTCACCAGACTATTGCCGTTTTGCGATTTATTTTGGATTTCTTCGTTTTTATTTTGATACAGTACATCTCATGTGGTCTCATGTAAGACAAAGAAAAACAAGGGTTTGAGCAACAGTGTCTCGTAATCAAGAAATGATTGTGGTGATTATTCATCATTTGTGTGCTTATTTCAAAGATATTCACATACTTTTTGTGCAGCTTCAACATTCAAATTCAAAAGAAATACTCTTTATTCTCAAATGCTAATTCACACTCACAGATACAGATGGCTACACACCACTGATAATGACTCAAATAAACAAACAAAATACAGCCTAGTAGCCTAGATGCAAAGATGGTTAACTTTATTTCCCCAGTGGAGAAATTTGTTGTGCGGCGGTGTCATTAAAGGAAGAAATCTCTGCATAAAAACGCTCTAATAGGAAATACAACAAATGGTAAAGATACATTCTACCAAGATGTTAACGTTTTACATAAAGCTGGGGGATTTAAAACTTAAGTCAGAAAGTTAGTAAATCAGATATAATCTTATTGACTGTTGTTTATTTGTACTGGGACTGCTTTGATTGTGCCATATGTTGCATGAATAGCAGACATTAAAAACAGCAATGGTACAAAAGATTCTCATGAAAATATGTTTTTGTGCACTCTGTATGACTCTATGTTAGACCCTACCCTGAACATGTCCTATCCAACCCACAAAGGAGCCACTAGGCAAATAATAATATCACAGAAGGAGGAAGGATGCCATCAGACCACTGTACAACCAATTCACGAGCCACTGCTGACATTGAACATAATTCTACAACAGCTGGAGAGGAAATGGATTAACTTAGCGATAAATCTGTTCTGTGCTATTTGTTTCTGTTGCTCATTATCATACAATTATTGTGGTCTTTGTTGCATACAACTAAGAGACAACAGACAGCAGACAAGTAGATTGCATGAGAGAAAACATTTACCACTATAAGAGTATTTATTGTCTTAATTGACAACTTATCTTAAGAAAATATTTCTTATGTGGTTTACATTTTTTTTTAAAAGGTCAGTTGAAAATCAACTGTAAATTGCTCAATTCTACCTTATTATTGATCAAGGGTAGCAGGAGTAATTCATGAATACTTTTGAATATACTTTAAATGAGGCAATACACATTTGAAATCGATGAGCAGGCAACTCCAACCAAAATAACTGGGGGGTCATTTTTATTTTTTAAAGATAATCTTAGAGAAATGTGGAAAAGGACTGGAGCTATATTTTAATCACAAAAATATGATAATATGCCAGGAGCATCCCTGAGAGAAGTAAACAATGAAAAATAAGTTTAAGATTGTTTACGCTGTCATTGTAACATGATATTTATTGCACTGCATATTTAGAATAGTAAGTTTAATTCCTAATTTAAATGATGATTTCAATAAATGGACTAAAGACCATCAAAGGTGGGGGTCCTGTCAAAACTAGAGCAGCTACTGTCAGACCTAGAGCAGCTAAGGTAATGTGATTGGATGAAACAGATTAGGCATGTTGGAAAAGCTGAACTATTGTCCAAAATATGTTCTCTCTTGGTCTCCTGATTAGTTGAAAATGCCATATTCAAAGGCATGACTCCATATTGCATTGAATGTACACTGTATAGGCCACCATCTCTGTAATTAATGAAATATTTATTTTTAAATGTCTTTAAATTCTCTGAATTTAAATTTCTCTGAATTTGGAATGCCTAATCATATTCTTAAGCCACGCTCTCTCCAGCTTCTGCTGTCAATTCAGGGGAAGACAGACAAGCACGCACTCTCCTCAAAAACACGTGATGTCAGCCACCATTTCTTCTTCAAACTGCAGTTCACAAGTCAAACTTTTCCAGGCATGAGTTGGAGGAAGACACTTTATTCGCAATGTTATTCAGGCAGACTGTGGGTACCTGATTTACCAATGGGGTTCTCTGGTGTGCAACAAGACACGGACAACCCGGCCGACAGAGTCCCTCCCTCCTACTCCCGCTATCGCCAAATATGCATTACCCCGAGGGGCTGCTGGCCACAGTCGGCACTGCCACAGTCTGGATTTAATACCAGACCGTGGGGCTCATCCACACACTAGAACAGTGCCTTAACAGGATAAGCCACCCAACAGCAATGATAGCTTTCTAAGTTCTTACTTTATTTTTGTAAATAGTGCCATATAATTAGCACAAGCTTTGGGAATTAGTCTAAATACTTAAAAATACTCAATACTCAATTTCCCACAAACATCTTATGGAATGTATTATAGAAAATTACTCATATATCAGAACCGTAGGTGCATCATCTTTGAACGCAACTTTAACTACAACCCAATACAAGTGCTTTGTAACATGCTGTTTGAATCTGTTTTACACAGCAAGTGCAATCTACCCACTGGTTTTTACTTTTGCAGTGTAGAATGGAATTCTATTACAAATGGTTTATACACAGTAGATGCAAATAAAGTGGCAGCAGCTGATACCATTAATAACATATTTGTGTGGAGAATAATATAATAATAATATTATGAATAATATAATATATTCCACTTAGCAGATGCTTTTATCCAAAGCGACTTACAGTAATGAATGCATACATTTTTCAGTATATGTGGACCCAATGGGAATCGAACCGACAACCTAAGCGTTGTCAGCGCCATGCTCTACCTACTGAGCCATACAGAACCATACAAACAATGTACAATTAAATATGGGAGAAAAAAATCTGAAAAAAGTTTATATATATATATTAAGACCTTTGTGGAGTCTTTAAATATATCAAACATTTTAAGGAATTGTTCATACACCACCTTTCATAAAATACAGTTTAAGGGTAATGCTGAGCTGTGAGTCGATGCAAAAGGCCGGCTCGGGTTGTGTCGCCAGCCACAGTAGGCTCCATTTTTATTCATAGCCTTGATAAAGATGAACAAAAGAGATCGTATAAAATAAACTATATACCTAATGAGGTATATTTTATGCTCAAAAAATGCAGAAAATTCTAAACCTACAATACCAATACAATTGTTAAGAAAAATATATTTTGTTTTATTAATAAATAATAATACCTTTTTTCCCAGAAAACCTGTTTCCCTAGGGTATAAAAAGGAGGGAACACACATTTGAAATACTGTGGTCAGCCATCATCATGGTGAAAGGCAAAGAACTCCCTGAAAGCATCAGACAAAAGGATATTGACCTCTACAGATCAGGAGATGGCTACAAAAAAAGATACTACTTTCCACTCTTGTGTCAATTATTAGGAAATTTAAGGCCACTGGAACAGTGGCTAACCTGCCAGGTAGAGGACACAAGTCTATCTTGCCTCCACGTGTAGTGAGACGGATGGTTTGAGAGGCAAAAACAAGTCAAAGGGGCACAGTTGAAGATCTCCAAAACAATCTGGCATCTTGGGGTCATAAGGTGTCTAAAGCTACCATTCGACGACGCCTACATGACAATGGCCTTATGGCAGATTTGCAAGAAGGAAGCCTCTTTTGAAGACAATTCACAGAAAAAGGCTTCTTGAATTCGTCAAGAACCTGAATGCAGTTTAACAATTGTGGTTTGAACTCAAAAAATAAGTCCAGAAACGTCAACCCTAAAATCTGAAGGAACTAGAACAATTCTGCATGGAGGAATGGTTGAGGATCCCCCAAGAAGTTCCATATCCCCGTATGACACTACAGAAGGTGACTACTTGCTGTTATAATGGCCAAGGGAGAAACCACAAAGTACTGATAACATGAATATTTGTGATTCTTGATTTTTCTGGGGAAAATAATTGTATAATGTATAATTTGTAAACCGTTCGTGCCATTATTATTAAATAATTTTTTGAGCATAAAATATACCTCATTACTTATATAGTTTCTTTTATATGATTTATTTTGTTAATCTTCATCAAGGGTATGAATAAAAACAGCCTACTGTACAGGAGGGCCCCTGTCCCATTACAGTGAATCAGACGCTGGCAGGGGGCCGCCCTGTGCGCCGTGGCCCACAGTATGCGCTGTGGAATGTGTCATTTACATACGGATGCTCGCCGCCCCGTCAGCGCCGCTCTCTCCCTGCTGCTGCTAATTTGAGCTGATTTCCCGGGCCCCGCCGGCCTGCCTCCTCTCGCTCCCAGCCCTTTGACATAATGAGGAGGGATGACTGGAAAAAAGGTGGGCCGGCGATTTGTAATTCATACCAGCCATGGCTCATTTGCCTACGTTGCTTTGCATTAAGAGAGAGATAATTTATCTCTCTCTCAGTCTGCGCCACCTCTCCGAGTTCCCACACGGCTTCCCCGCCACTTAGCATATTTTATTGCGCCGACTGATGCTCATGTCTCCCGACACCCGCTTTGCATGCCTGCATGGCAAAGGACCTGCTCCACTCAATTATTCATCCTCGGAGGACTAAGTGGTTGTGCTACGACCACGGTAAAGAGCAGGGAGCCGTCATCTCCTCTCCGCTCCCTCGACTGAATCGTAAATCCCTTTCCTTCGTATGCATTTGCTGCATGTCACCTTTGCTTGTGCATTACAATATCTAATTGCTCGGCGCTTCCCTTTATCCAGGTTGACAATTATTACAACTTTACATGGAGTATCCATTTGCATTATCCATTTATACATGTAGGTGTATTGTAGCTGCCAATGTGAAGTCATTTTTATAATAAGAGAAATGCAGGGTCCCTTCCGGGATTAAAATCCACAACCCTCTGGTCAAAGGGATTTAACCAACTCCACCCTGCTGCTCGCTGCACTCGTCACATTGCTTATCATCCCGCTTCTTCTCCTTCTTATTCTTTGTAATCATTTCCCTCACCTTCGGCAGAGTCTTCCTCTTTGTCTTGTGCTGTATTATTTTACAGTCTGGATTCTCAGGATTTCTCAATTCTCTCCACGGACCAGAACTCATTAAGGATATGCTGCTTTGGTTTCCATAGGAATGTCATCCCGTTTCTGCGGCCCTGACAATCTTTGGCTTTAGCCATGGTCAACAGGCAATTTTCTCTGCCCATTTTCTTTCATTCTTCTTTTTTTTTCGAGGGGAAGGGGGGGGATGGAGACACACACCGGAGAGAATGTCAATACCAATCTCAAAGTGCTCTGAAGTCTTAGTTTTTTCCGTACATATACAATATTTTAAGCAAAAGAATTCAGCACAGTACTGTTCTTTAGAAACCGAGGGGTGAATACAGATTCCGTTTTTTGGTAAAATGTAATGGCTGTTAACGTGGTGTGGACAGACGCACGGTTGTTCAATTTGTACTCCAGATTTAATGAGGGTTCCGTCGGGGGCTCTCAGAATGGGCGGCGCTGAGGAAGGGCGTGCGCGCGGCATTAAAGGGAAGCATGGGGCGAGGGAGAAAAACGGTGCAGCGCGATGAGGTTTCAGAGGGATTTCCGGGGGAAGCGTGATGATGTGACACCGGCGTTAAAAGTACACTCCGCTGCACGGTACTTTATTTTCACGTCCTTGTTTGAAGGAATGCTCCCACCCACTTTCCTCTCTCCGATGTTCAAACTGTCCCTTTTCGCGAAAGAAAGGGCTGAGCTGAACCCAGAAGTCACCGAGCTTGAAAAACGACAGCAGTAGAGTCTTATATAGGCGCAGGCAAAAGAAAAGGAACAGATGAAGAAATATCTCCTTTGATATATGTGTATCCTTCCTCCTCTGCTCCTGTACGCCTTGACTCTTGTATTCAGTGCAGGCCGCCAACAGAGTCAAACAGTGTGATTCCTTTGTAATACCGACAATGGCCTACTGGGTATTGAACAGCACTATGAAATGGATTTGTTCTCACAGTGCGACTTGCAGCACGGAGAGGAAGAAATGTGGCCTTATCGACCGACCTCTGGAAAAAAGGACTTGATAAAAGTAATTAGTGGACAAATGTTAAGGCTGCAATTTGAAGGGCTGATATAAACACGGGTCTTTGTCATACCCAGCATTCACACTCAGGGAAAAGAGCGCACATTTCACCAGGCTTTGATTACCAGTCATACACTGTGACAGATTAAAACTGCAGGAATGAAATAGTCTTTCATTAGGTGGCCATTTACCTCTAATCTAGTGGTACAGTAAGGTTGCTTTCCTTCTTTGTGGCACTCACACACACTGAAACGCTCTTCACTTATTAAGAAATGCATTGCCACTGATCACATTGTACATCTAAAATATGTGTGCCGGTTTCTTTTCTGTTTCGTTTGGCAATGTCTTATAATGCCAATACATATAAACTTTCAATTGAGTCTCATTTTTATTGAGTCTAAAACACTACAAGACATAATTTTAACATAACTTTGCGTTCACGAAAAGCGCCTCACAAATAACATTGATTTATTTTTGTTATTATTGAACACCTATTTATATGTTCAACATTTATGCACATTGCACAAAACAATTGAATGACCACATGAGGTGGACTTTTGCTCCACAAAAGTAAAGAAGGATCTAGGCCTCCCCACCTGAGACTATAGTTGAATGCATAGCTTCGGGGCTTTAATAATTCTATGGCCAGGAACACCTTGACATGTATGACTAGCACACTGCCCCCGGAGGAGCGCTGTGTGCCAGGGGGAGGGGGCAGAGATCTCACTTCACCGGGGTCTGTAGTGGAACCGTTCAGAGATTGAATGATGAGGACGTTCAAAACAAATTCTGTTCAGCCGGCTGAAGAGCTAAACATGCTTTATTCACGAGAGCTTATTCATGAGCTGGCGCTGGCTTCTCTCCCCGAGCCATGCCACTCTATGCACTGGCCAAACCTCTCTTACAAAAGTCCTGTTTCCACAAAACTAAGAAAAACGTGCGTTTGCACTTCTCTCCTTTTTCCAGATTCCCTTGTTCCAAACGGAGAACGCCATAAAGAGTAAGGGTTAAGAAGAGAGTGGACTCAAGTGGTTGTTCTTGTGATGAAGAGGTAAATTACCTCCGACTTGAGATGATGACCACTAACAAGCTCTACTGCTGGCTTCTCAGGGCTGAGTGGCACCGTCACAAAGCTGTAGTGGAGGAGCGTCTATTCTGGCTGCGGAGGGAGGTAAACTGTGGTTCTGCGTTCTACGGCTTTTTGTTGGATGGGCCTGGAGGTGTCTGCTGGTCATTTGGCCAGGTCTCAGTCATTCCTGTATTCACTGATGTAGAGAGTGTGTGTAGTATATGTGTGTACGTGGTGGTTGTGGGGGGGCATTTCTCTGATTTACAAAGACCTCAGACAGAATAAGGCACCCCCATAATGAGGAATGGAGCAAAGGTTTTAGCTGTAGGCTTTGACCGTTTCAGTGACCTGATTATGTCAGGGAGTGTCAGCCACCAAGACACTACAAAAGCAGAGAGCATGCCATCAAATCCGTCTCCCTCACGATCAGTCCCCAGTGCTGCAGGCACCTTGAAAGCACAGGCATCCATCCAGCCTCATTAGCAATGTTTAGCATCAAGACAATCACAGAGCAAACACACACACACACACACACACACACACACACACACAAAACCTGTGTCTCCAGCACCACCGACCACCACCGCACCCTGCTCTGCTGGTAAGAGGACTGATACAAATGAACTCAAACCCACCCACACACACACACGCACACACATATACAGATACACACACATACACGCACACACATGCACACACACACACACACACACATACACACCCACACACAAACACCCACACATATACGCACCCACACATACACACACCTACACACACATGCACATACACACACACACACACACACATACACACCCACACCCACACACACACACACACATGAACGCACCCACACATACATACATACACACAACACACACATACATGCACATACACACACATGCATACAGTTCTCAGTGATTATTTCCTGTCCCCACCCAACCTTCTTCAGCTCCAAGGGATTCACTCTTTTTATTCTGCATATTAGCTACTGCAAACCCCAAGTGCTTCTCCATGTGCACATTTCCCATTCAATTACACCCGTGCACCTGACATAAGCTATGATTAATATGGTCATGACAAATGTACAAGAACTCCCCTTACTTCCTTCCCCCCCTTTTTGTTTCAGAGAGAATTTAACTCCTCCCTCATTTCCTGGCAATGTTCTGATACACCGAAACAAAACAAATGAGTAGACGCTGCCTGAGTTTGCTGCCGCTCTCAACAAGGCACCCCTTTGGGATTTAGAAATGCGCAAAATTCTCATTGTTGTCGCTGATGTGCATTATCTATATGTGTACCACAGGCATGCATAGACACTCTGACTAGAGTTTACAAATAATTGGCTCAGGATTGTAAGAGGGGTTCAGGAAAATTGCCTAATGCAAATCCTAAAGTGACAGCTTTAAATGTTTCAATGAAAAATGCATGGCCACAAATTTAAGAGCCATGCTGGATTGCTCATCTTTCAATATATAATACATTTAAAACACATATTGGCAGCAGTTACAGAATGACATCAGTTTCTAATCTAAGTTGTCAGCTTCTACAAAATGGCCACACCTTGTGGATGCGGGTGAGACTGCATTATTGAGATAATCACGTCACATTACATGTCGGTTCAATTTCACAATCTGATTCAGACATAAACCTGTCAGTGTAATTACAAAAAAAGTCATTAGATTTGTATATGAACAAAAAAACAAATAATGGCACAAAAATATGGTTGTATTGGTACAATTGCACACATATACACACACACACACACACACACACACACACACACACACACACACACACACTCACACACACACACACACACACACACACACACTAACACAAATAAAGCCCTTCTACAGAGGCCAGCTGAAGCTGTTTCTCACACCATTATTTGAAGCTTGTTATGAGAAAGAAACTGTCTTGATGAAAACTCTGATGAAACAAGGGTTAAGGTAAATAGCACCGGGGTTGGCGTAGAGGGCACATTGTCTATACAATCTTCCTTTAATATGTGCTGTGTGCACCTGCGATAAGATGATTCATTAGATAGGGCCCTGCTCTGACAAGCATCATCGTTCAAGCCTCTGGCTACTGATGGAACAATTCTACACCCACCCTGTAAATATGACAAGGTCAGCGTTTTACTCAGATCCACCGAGTTAAGAGGAAGTCTGCCTTTGTTTATTCCCATGAAGCTTAACATGTGTGCCGGTGCAGCCTGCACAGTGTGACTCATGCAAATCATACTGAAAAAGGCACAAAGCAAACCCTGCATGTCATCTCCCCCAAAAATAGGTAAACAAAATAAATAAATAAATGTGCTTTTCTGTCCGGTGGCCCTCGATGTCAGTCAGTTGTAATGGCTGTGGAATTTTTCATTTGAAACACACTAGTCCTGTTTTTCTCCTTGGGTGCGTGTAACATATGTTTTGCTAAGTAATCTGTGAAGTGGACCATGAACAGATACACCCCTAGAAAACAAACTGCTTGCTTGTGGTGCTGTCTACAAGACTCCCTAAACTGAACTGAGCCGTTCTTCGAATGGAACTCATATGTTTGTCTAGTCACATGTTTGTGCAGTGAGACAAGTAACACGTATGTAGAGTGACATTCACATGATTGTTATTATACTAATAATAATTATTATTATTATTAACAACAATAATTAAAATACTACTACTACTACTACTACTACTACTACTAATAATAATAATAATAATAATAATAATAATAATAATAATAATAATAATAATAATAATAATAATAATAATAATAATAATAGCCAAGACAAATAATATCAGCTTGCAGCTTGCCATGCATCACAATTAAGGTAATCATTAATAATCTATTTCATAAGGTCAGGAAAACTAAACAATGCCAGGGAGTCCAAATGATCCCTCTCACGTAGTCACAAAATGATTTGTTCCTCACTAATGACATCAGCAGCCCTGTTGCTCAGTTGCTCACTCACCTGTCCCTGTGCATTGGTGACCAGCTGCCCGGAAGCTCCTTGCAGGCCTGAAAGGGCGTTGCTGAAGGCCGGGGAACCGGCGATGGAGCTCATGGCTGCAGCTGCTGCAGCCGCTGCTGCTGCCTGGCTGGCCAATGGGTTGAGCTGTAAGAGAGGCGCAGCCATGAGACACGCTGCACCTGATGCGTCTCTATCATCTCCCACTTCAGCTCACAACTGTTTCACAAGAGACATTGCACTCTGAACAGCTCTGACCTCCTCCATCCTTTTCAACTCACAACTGCTGAACTCCCTGATCAACACTGTCTTTCTCCAAGTAGATCTGGTCATATTGACTATAACAAAGAGATCAGAGCTCAATTTGAACCTAAAACAGATTTTTTTGTTGTTGTTGAAGGATTTAATATAATACAGTATAATATCATATCATATGATACCATATCATACCATATCATATCATATCATATCATATCATATATCATATATCATATAATCTGATAGCTTGCTATGTCCAATGAGCAAACTTCTATTTTGGGACATCATTATCCCAAATGAGGTAAAGTATAAGAGAATTATGTTTAATAATGTTTACCCCGAGAGGTTTAAACACAATTGCTGTAAGCTGCTGGTGGATGATCCTTACTAAAACTGGTAGGCTTGATGATCACAAAAAACAGACAGAGACAGGAACAGGATGGGTTACAAGTTAAGGGTAAGTCCTTGTTCCCCCCTATTTCTAGCTCAGGGGCTGTCACTGAATACGGGGCACTGTGAGGTAATACAGACCAACGCTTTAAATGCATGGAAGTCTCGTGGAAATCGCTATTGCTGAATCAGAGGAAGGATGGTTTATAAATGATAGGGAAGTAGGGCTCTGTGCTGGAAGGTTTGAGCAGGAGTCACCATTTGGTGTCTCATGTTTTTCATCAGCCTGAACCAAGAGCCAAGGCCTGAATCATAGCACTCATAAGTGGGACACAGAGGAAGAGGTATTAAAAGACTGGGGCACTCAAACTGGAGATAGCAGAGGAGCAGCAGAACGATTGTTAAGCACGTGTGAACCCTCAAGTTGTTCTTTAAGGCCTTTGTTTTCCATCTCATGTTTCCTGGGGGACCCCACTGTGCTGTCCAGTGAAAGGCCCAAGGGGCTCTGGTGAAAAAGTGGTTTGTTTACAACTTTAAGTGTTCCCATGGCCCCCAGAGGGCCTCCTAGACCTGGTGGCATTTTAGACTGGGGACACTCCACCCAGACTGGGCACCTTTAACAATGGAGAGAGCCAAAACAGCAATGCATCACTGTAACTTGTCCTGTCACCCGCACAGACCACTCTGACAAAGAACTATGGCCCTTCCACTGTTACTTTTGTAATATAGGTGGGCGGATTGTTGATTTTAAAATGCAGACTTATAGTAATAATAATAATATTAAATACTGATTAAATAATACATTGATTGATTGATACATAAAGTACATTAGGTTGGGCACAAAGCTTAGCATTGACTGGAGGAATACAGATTTGAGCTTCGGAGATTTGATTACACATGTATCATTTGACAACTAACCTTCACCAAAGGTTTTAAATCCATCTAACCTTCTCAAAAGGTCTGAAGCCTACCCTTATTCAGGCTATAAGTCCCCTTGCAATTTCAGCGTCGTCTGATTGAGACCATTCAGTCGCTATTCATTTCCTTTTAATAATAATTCTATGACCATATTTTATTACGCTTTCTGAAATCAAATGTAAAAAAAAAATTCCATCGTGCAATCAATACTTTTTCATTGACAGTAAAGGTTAAGCACATTAAGAACGACACTGCATTCCTCTTTTAAAATCGTATTTTATGTTAGCAGCCTCAAATTGGCCAAGATTGATGCTCCGTCTCCTGGTCTGAAAGTAAGCTGCATGAGCTTTCGGTGCAGAGCACAAAGAGGAAGCAGCGCTATTCTTTATTAAATCTCTTTCTAACATTTGTCCTTCTCAAGAGTCAAATGGCAAATTGGAACATCATGAACTCCAACTAATGTCAGGAAAGACTGTTCTCGTTTCAATATTAGTTACAATGATACAGCTGTTAGTTGAATGGGGAGAGTAGCTGCAAAGAATGCATTTCAATTTATGCAACAAACACATTTTGCTAAATGTTTTTACAAACTGCATTGAATATGTGAGCAAGGATGAGCAATTCAGAAAGGAATGTTAATGAGTATTACTTTAAAAAGTTAAAGGATGCAAATGCTTGTACTTGCACAGATCAAAAAAGGCACGTCCAAATATATATATATATATATACTACCGGTCTAAAGTTTTAGAACACCCCCATTTTGCAGTTTTTACTGAAATTGAAGCAGTTAAACTCCAGTGAATAACCTGAAATGGTACAAAGGTAAGTGGTAAACTGCCAGAGGTTTAAAAAAAAGTTTAGGTTACCAAAAACTGAAAAATAATGTACATTTTTTGGCAGTGAGTAGTTTCCTACACCATCAAAAGGCATTTGGAAACTGGAGAAAACTCTGACAGGAAGATACAACAAAATCAGAAGACAGGCTTCTGAGAGTCAACAACAGCTTCAAGCACAGCTTAACACTGGTCAAAGTAAGGAAGTCTCAGTCTCAACTGTGAAGAGAAGACTTCGAGCTGCAGGTTTGACAGGTCGAGTGGCAGTAAGAAAGCCATTGGTAAGATGGCAAAATAAGAAAAAGAGGCTTGCCTGGGCCATGAAGCACTGCCAGTGGACTACTGAAGACTGGAAGAAGGTCTTATGGACCGATGAAGCAAAATGTGAAATCTTGAAATTTTGAAAGGTTTTTGTAGGCCATCGAGTAGGCGAAAGGATGGTTCCTCAGTGTGTGATACCAACGGTCAAACATGGAGGAGGAAGCGTGATGGTCTGGGGCTCTTTTGCGACTTGCACAGAGTGACTGTTAACCCATGTTAACCCATTATTTGGCCCGAATTGTATGAGATATGAACCGACCTTGGATAAATGTTGAGCATGCGTTACGCAGCATTGTGCATCACCATCCAGGAAACGTTGGTGGACATGGACCCCTTCATGATTCACAAAAAGGGCTATATTGAGTGATCCAACTGATGTCAATCTTTTCACAGAAAGATGTATACCTGGCCCTCTGACTTTGTCAATGACATCTTTAGTTCATTTAAGGCCCAGTGCATATTCTTTATAACTGTTAAAAGAGCAAAGGGTTTTTAATATAATGTGTTTTTCTCTCTCTTGACATGAAAACATTGACATGAAAAACATAGGGTTTCACTTGATCTGAATGTACATCTCTGCAAGGTTGTGACACTGCTGTTGGCCTGTTGCTCTGTCGATACACAGAAAAAGCTACCTTGCATGTGTATTGTGACAAGACTACATTGACTGCATTAAATAACTGATCTTTGAGGGATATGAATTTCTTAGCTGGTAACATGAGACATTTGATTATTTATCAAATACTACCACTGAATTCTGTACATCTAGCTAATTGTCATCACCACTGCCTACTTGCTCAACACTATGTATCCCTGCTTACTCCTCATTTAAAAAATAAAATAATAATAATAATATTAACCTTTTCCTTCCCAGTGTTACAGGTATGGTACGGAGCTGCCTGCAATGATGTCTATCACTGTATTACTGCACTGATCTCTTGCGCTAACTATGATTGTTCCTACCATGTATTAATGTACTTGTAAGTCACTCTGGATAAGAGCGTCTGCTAAATGCTTAAAATGTAAATGTAAATGTGATTTATCACGTTGTGTTGTATGTGTGTGCTATTCTAGCAATTTTATCTGCCTGTTATCTTTGCAAATATAACATATTTGTAGATTCATATAATAATCCCAATTATTTATTTTGCTGTGATGGATTTAAATATGATATTGTTACTGTTGTAATATCTGTGTGATTCTATAGCAATACATTACTAGTTTGTGGATAAATATAGGTTCAAATGGGGATATGGGTTCTCCTTTCTTCATAATCATGTAAATTCTTCTCAAAATGAATAGAGACAAATGTTACAAGGGGACTAATCCTAACAATACACAGGGACACTTTCTGGTTTTAAATACACAATGGGTAATTTCTTTCAACTCCTTTCCCTATAAGACATCACTTGTTAGTACCGATATGTGTTTAGATGTTGTAGAGATGTTCTGACTTCAAAGTGCCTCTCATTCCAGTCATTCTTGGAATAGCTGAAATCGGTCCAGTCTAATACAACACAACATGTTGATGTTGAGCGAAGCAATTGTAGTAAGCATCTGTCAAATACTTCCACAACAACATAAGTAGATTACATTCAGAGACAGAATAAAGATCTACATCTAATAAATAAAGAATACCAGGCAGAGTAGACATAATGTGAAAAATATGTATGACAATCACAAATAACAATCCACTGCTCTTCAGAGATATTGAAGACTATATTAATGCCAAGATCATGCGTTGTGCACAATAACATCGGATATGGAAAGTCAGTAACAGTAACAATAAAACAGCTTGATAAATCAAAGTAATCTGAGGAATATGAAATCCATATTTGACAAACACAATACTGTGAGATTTTACTGCATTTTACTTTTGATCACTTCACAGCACTCGATCATCTTTGAACAATTTTGGTTTGTGGCATGTCTATGGGACATACTGTCGTTATTTATTATATATTATATTATATAATTATCGCCACAATTCTTGACTTTATAAATGGAGCAACCACCAAAAAATGTGACACGCAGCCTGTTTGATACATGATTGGAAACCAAAACCCCCCAAAATTGACAAAGACAGTGAGATCTGCACAAAAAATGTGACTTAAGCAAACTTTTAACAACATTGCTTTAAACGTTTAACATTCATAAACCTGGTACTGTGTGTCAACTGGGCCGGTGTCAGGGGACTTGTTTCTTTCTATCCTTTGTGGAGATAATCTTTAAATGGACGCCTTCAGCCAACCTCTCCGAATGGAGACACGGTATCCATACAAGCAAGGTGCTGGATTTGATGAAAGCTTATCACGGGCAGATATCTTCGAATAAGTACATATTTCCGCGTGAAAGTTAGGGGGCTGCAGGAGTTCTACCTGGCAGGGCTGGTTAGTGATATCCTCCAGCGATCGCATTAAAAGATAACCATTCCTCAAAATCTGACCGGAGAGATCTTCACTCTCCGCCAGGGAGAGTTTTGATCACCTGAAGGGCGATAAGTGCCTTTGGCCTGTGTGGGAGGAGGCTCGGCCGCGAAATCAGTCGATCGGAGGAGCCCCCTTCACCAGTACGGCATACCAGGGGCCGAGGTCTGTGGGCTGAACTGGGCACGGCGAGAGAGGTGCAGCTTGGGAAGGAGGGTCGGGGTGGTCTGTTGACGACGAGAGCTCTCAACGAGAGCTGTGTCTCATTCCTAATCATGATAAGTGAATGGGGTGGAGTGTGTGATGGCAGAGTGACATAGTCTTGCTCCCATGCAGTACAGCGCTGCAATGTTCTGCAATCACCATCTGAATCAGGTCTGCTGCCCACACAAGAGCTCAAGAGTGGAGATTTCTGGGACAGTGTGTCTATCATTCACTTTCTGCCGCAGTCACAACAATCTCTTCTTCTTTGCAGTACCCTATAAATATAGTAATAAGACATATATACTGCTAGTAAAAAATGAACAGAATCAGAATGTTGGCACAACACATATTGCATGTTGTTTACCACTGTACCACTGTTGTGGTACAGTATTTAGTGAATTCACCTTTCCTTTGCAAGCATTTGGTTGGTAGCAAGCATTTACAACTCTGATATTGGGAATTCTGAAACTGTCTTGCCTTCATTTTTATTTGTATCCATCCCTGCCAAGGATGAGAGGGTAGTGAGTGAGCAGCATCAGTATGGTGATGGTTCATTTGAAGAGGACGGGGTGGGGGGGGGGTAACGTTACAGTAGGCTTGGTACAGTCTGAACCTTTCATAACGCTCTGGATAATTCCTTTTGGACTGACGTCACCACGGTGCCTCTGCTGTTTTAAGCTTTCCTCCTATCCAATAATGTGGATGGTGATGGGGGTGTTTGGGGCACAGAAGCACGCAAGAGAGGATGGCTGTGTTTGACTTCTAAGCAGGTGATTTTCTACTGCAGTGATTTGTCACACTACTGCCAAGGGAAGCAGAAAATAACAGGCTCTCCCCACGATTTGGGCTGATTGTATGTGTTTCTGGAGATAAACAGCGATCTTCCCGTTTGTAAGCTTTCACATAAACCGCCGTGGTTATCGCTTTTCATTCCCTCCCATGAATATGGGGGGTTGTGGAGTGGATTTGAATGGCACAGACTTGCTGGTGCTGCATAACACCAAAGGCCTTGTTTTCAAATCATCCACATGAGCCCCTATTGCCTGGAGAGACACTTTACTGCTGTGTTAAAGTGTGTGGGGAGTCATCGGCCGAGTACAGTCTCATAGTTTAACATCAATTTAGTGAATAGAAATTGACCATTTGTTCAAGCGTTTTTTGATCCCCTGTAATTTATAAATCACCACAAGTCTGACAAATGATTGTACCCAAAAACAAAGGTGATGGCTAATCTTAGCTGTGCAAATGCTATCCTAGTCTTACGGACTAGAAAAAGCAAAGCTTTTCTCAGATCTTCCCCATAGAAAGAGCAGAGCAAAAGAGTTTGATCTACAAGGTGTCACTGTTCAGATCTGGATATCCACATCCACCATCTATCTAAGTAAGGCTTTTTTAACAATGTGCATGCCACTCATTCTTTCCGTCCAGACTACACTCTCCTGACATTAATATTTCACAACACCACTTAAATGGATTCACAAACACGAAATATTACGGCTAGGATTTTACCTTTAGTGGGGCTCAGCCCCCAATGAGAATGTGAGATGTACACAAATCAAGTAAAAATGTTCATGAATTTACTGTTACATTCCCCAAAAACAAAAACACCACAATGGTGGTCGCTCTCAAAATTGAAATACCACTCTCTATCTGTGGTATTTAAAAAAATAGATATTAAGTACAAATGTTTTTTAGAAAAGAATGACTAAACATTTTCAGGGGGGCTGAGATGAAAGACAGGGGGGCTTCAGCCCCCATAAATGGGGTCTAAAATCACCACTGCCTCTTGGTAAGGGCTCGAGACCTGTCACAGCCAAAGGCTAGGGGATCTACGGCAGTTATTCTCATTAAGCGATGTTAAATTCTGTTCCAAAAGAAATGCAGCAGAGGAATCCAAACTGCATGACCAGCCCAGTTTAAAGACTGATGTGACCTTGATCCGTGGACAGTGAGGTAAACAGTGGCCCTCTATTCAATGAGGCACATTACTCCTCTGCCTGAGCCACACACCCTTCGGCGTGAGCTGAATAAACATGGGTGCATAAAGATGAATTGCAAGATCAGAAATAAGAAGACAAAGCAAAAGGGATTCTGGGCCAGATTTTTAAAAACACATCCATTGCGCACCCTGGGAAAGTGGTGGGGAACTTTAAACTCCATTTTGTGCACTGTTGTCTGAACTTGCCTCTTTGCCATTAGGGTCAACCTGCGCAATAGTGCGTGTAATCTCCTGAATTGGACAGAAAAAAAAATTAGGCTCCAAGTTACTAGAGAGACCACTGGAAACAGAGGTGTCAGAGATGAAAAAAACAAGACTGCTGCTTCATTTCCCAGCTCTGTTTAACTAAATTGTTTCCCCTGCACTTACAATAAGACAGAACACACAATACAATCGATGCCAATGCTTTGCCCTTGGGGGCATAGCCAGCCAGGGCATTTAGATGATATCATCCCCTCTTTTTACTTGGTAAAAGTTGAAAGATTTTGTTATTCAGATGATTGTAAATCCACATGTGGGGATTAGTGGTAGGTAGTGTGTGCCGCTTATTAATAACCAAAGCCTATAGTATTTACATGTTACTTTTCTGTGGGCAGGATGGGCCTTATGCGAGGTAAATAAGGCTCTTGAGTGGTCTCCTTTCAGTGGGCAGATGTACTAGAGACAGGCTCTCCACACACATGCACACACGCACACACACACACACACACACACACACATACACACACACAGACACACACATGCACATACACAACACATACATACACAACACACACACACACACAAAACACACACACACGTAATTCTCAGCTTTTTTCACATTTCTGTGTGAATGTAATCAACTGTGACCAAAAAAAGTACCCGGTCTCAGCGGACTTCAAACCTCCTGCCACCTACCAAATGTCTCCAGCAGTGTGCTGACTGAGACCTCACAATAATCCTTACCACATAAATTACACATGTACATCAAAATGCCATTAGAAATGCCTATGAACCTCCAGGCCCTATTCTGTCCTGACTCAATCTTTTAGCCCATCTCCTTAGGTCTTCCCAGGCCACTCTGAGCTACAGATGGACCTCTTTTCTGTCCCTCACATGAAAAACTTTTCCGTATGAGTGCCTTGTGTTAAAAACAGGTGGAAAATCAGTCGAGAATGGAGGAATAATATGAAAAAAACTGCATCTCTAGTCACAAAAATACAATACTGCCACAACAGGTCACCCTTCTGGCAATGTTCTACTCGGACTGGAGAGGTGGGGAGCCTGGTGGGTACAGACAGGAAGCATTGGAGAACAAACAGGCGTGAGAAGTTATTTTACACCACATTATCACGTTAGCAGGCCCGGCTCTTTGAAGGCTAAACGCACGGGGGGGAAAAAAGCTCTCACCTCCGCAAATGGCTGCCTGCAATGTCAGTGACATTGACCATATTCAACAAGGCCAAATGCAAATGAAGGAGGGAGAAAAGCCAGATAATGTGACTCCAAACTATAAAGACCTGATTGAGTGCCGGATGGCGGCCATCCATCTTGTCTCTCATTAGCTTCTTGTGAAATTAATGCCATTACCGTAGTTTTAATCTGGATTTCATAAAATTTGCCCTTATCCATTTGTTGCTAATTGTGAGGATAAAGAGTTCAGAATGGGGTTCCAGTTTGGTGGAACTGTGGTTCTTTGTGAGAGAAATTTGTCTTTTCCAACACAAGAGTGAGTTGTCAATAAGATTAAACATGTTTTACTTCTTATAAGAATATAATAACAACTTCTCATTGAGTTCTAAAGCATATCCAATCCATCCCTTCCAATTTTCAACTAGTAGATTTGTGTGCAGGGACATTACTTTCATAAAAAATTACTTGCTTTTGTACATTACTTGTACATTACTGGTATATTGTTGTGGCCATTCATAATGTGAAAAATGATCTGAAATATTTTGCTTTTTATGCAATTTATTAAAATACACTGCTACTTTATGATGAATCACCACTCCCCAAAAGCGCTGACCATCCCAGCCAATGATTTGACATATTTGGTGCAGCTATTTCCGTACTGTGATAAAGTTGAAGATTAAGACCATTTTTTTCCACTACGTTTTCGTTCTATGGATATTACACTGCTGATTTCTATTTGTATTCCACAGGGTAGGAGCCTAGTATGGTGGAGCTGTTGCTCAGCCCTTTTGAACAGCAAGTAGCAATGCACGGCAGCAATGGTTTACGTGTTGACACAAGCCACTTTTGCCCTGTCCTAAGGTAAATGTTATTGTCGTAATCGTAATGAGTATACATATCCTTTATGGAGATGCAACACATCATGTATTATTTTAAACTGCAAATACCTAACTTTATATTCCATCTATAACATATACTCCACATATACTATTTATCATGGTGTATTACCTCCATCTGCATTGGTGTAGAATGGCATTTCTTTCCACTTTGCTTTTGTTTGACATATACATTCACCTTTTGATTGAGTTTAATATCCAACTGATCAATGGCAAGTGATCTTTCGATGGCCCCAATTCAATATAGAAAGGGTCATCTGTGCCTAAGCTTTATAAACACAATAAAGGTAAATTATTACCTGCTTCCATCGTATCCCAAAATCAGCTCTATAATGAAGAAAAATGGAGGGTTTAAGGGGATTGCTGTCATGTGCCATTTGGCCACTTCAAGCCCAGAGATTAATTACAGGAGAGGAGCTCCTCGGCTGAGATATGGTCACGGCTGGTCAATACACCTATCCCTCACACAGAGATGTTGTATTAATGCTAAGTGGTATGATGAATAGATGACATTTAGACATTTTTGTATTGATCACCCCTTTATTCCAGAGATAATACATATATATATTACTTCGACTTTGAAATATAGACACAAGCTGGAAAATACCCTGGTCTGAATTGGAATGAAATGCAAAGAAAAATATTTACAGTTGTTTGTTTGAGAAATAGGATGTAATTTAGTTAACTACAGTAAACATTTACAATACGACTACAAAGGCTACGGCTATAACTAACAGTATTCTGTAATTCTGCTTCTTGAGGAGGCTTTTCAGAGTCTAATATAGAATTATGTGTCATTTTATTAAGACATTGTGCTGTACTCAGCAACTAAACATAATAAATAAAACTAAGAATGGTATGAGAATCTGAATGTTTGAATATTTTGCGGCAACCAAAGGTCTACATCTTAAGGCCTTCCGTAATGATGGGCCAAAGTTACAAATATTCCAATACATGGTGAGAAGCTGCTGTTGCTCTTTTCCATCGGTGAGATCAGAGCTCTGCTTGTGGCCACTAATGGGCTGGAGAAATGGTCAACCAGACAGGAACATGGAAAAGCTTTGGGGAACCCACCTTCTTAAAGCAGAGGGGCACTTTACAAGGCCACAACCATCCTGTTAATTAAATAAACACCATTCCATTTGCAGGGTTAAGTGTGCCTTAGGTTCTTTTCACATTTTCAGCCTCCTCTGTGGATCTGTAATATTCCCTGTCTGACCATCCATTCTCCACTGGGCGGCTGTGTTTACTCCTTCCCTTACTTATGGCTGGCCCCGTTGGATTGGATGGCGTTCACTAGCACACACCCCAGCATCGTAGACATGCAACTGGGGACCTGAATTTGAAATGTACAAAACGTTTAAGGGGAACCCAGATATGTAAGCTCAACTCGCAGACAGCAAAGAAAAACATGCTGGCTGAGTACCAGATCACAGTCAGTAAGAGGTCCATTAGCTGTGGGCTGGAAGTCAAGTTATGCTGGATGCAGGTTTAATTTTTCCTAATTATTTTAAAGCACTGTAGTACATTATTTACCAATCTCACAACGTAAATTGGTCAAAAAACTAGAAATTGCTCCAAACATAAATTTATAAATATATTAATGAGCTTATGTGCCATTTATGATCTCATTTGGCAGGGTGAAATTTGCGTGCCACCCCCTCATTGTCCTTGCAAGGCTTTCCAAGCCTCCCCATCTTGAACAAAATGACAAAGCCTTTGAGTTACAAAGTGCATCCTGGCCCTGTTTGGTTTTCAGGCTATTTCCTAAGCCCCTGCTGCCTCGCATGCTTTATAATTATTCATATGAAATGCCACAGTGTTGATGGGCAACAGTCTTATTTTCTGGTTCAGTCAACAGTGCACATTTGTATTCTCATTCTCTGGTGCAATTGTTACATAAGGCAATTTTCTGCCGCCTTAAGAGTGTGCCCCTCCTGTGCATTAATGAGCCTTTCGGCTGCTGCCTCTTGATGCTCCCAGGTGCCAATAGTGCCACCTCAAACACGCAATTAGCTCTCGGTGCTAAAGTCATTCAGCGCAAAGAGGAGATCAGCCTGTCGGGGCTAAATGGACTGAAAATGGTGGCAGTTTTGTGAAGTTGGCAGATGGACACGGGCGGACAGACAACGGCGAGGGGAATACTCAGGGGCCTTAATTATCACTGTCAGCTTACTGTAGGCTTATCAGTGTTGTGTCTAGGTAGAAGTCAAGTGCGAGCGTCTACTCTGCAGTGCGGGTACAAGGAAAATGATTTCAGTTCCCATATCTATTTGGAACTTCAATCTCTTTGAATCTTTGCATTTTTCACAACAGTAATAACACACTAAACAAGACTAACTTAAGAATACGTCCAACCCTTTTCTTTTGTTTAATTCAAAATAAGAGATTTGTTATTGTTAAAATGCACACATATTAATTTTATTATTTATATGTGTGCATTATAACAATAACAAATCTCTTATTTGAAATAAGAACTCTTGTATAAGAATACGTATTTTTACTATTATTATTACAGTGACTGTGTAAATCATTAATTTCAAAACAACAATCTGGATTTACAATACTGTACCTCGTATCTATAGAGTCAACATCACATGTAGCCAGGTACTGTATGTGGTTTACTAGTGTTTTGAATTATTTGGAGCAGTGTAGTTGCAGTAAGGCTAGATTTTTTGCATTTCTTTTTTTTTTCTTGAGTCAGTCAACTGCATACGGTTGACTGACATCTTGGCATGATTTGACAACGTGCCATTATTCAACCCTGTGTGGATACAGTTCGGAACAGTATGAAGGTTACCGTGGCACATGCAAGTGCACTGTTAACTGGTTAATTTAGTTGAGTCATGGCTAATTTGACAACATCTCTAAAAACTCTCCCTTTGCACACTTATCATTTGTTTAAGCAACAGTACGTTGCATACAGAACAGTGCAAGTACAGCTTTCTTACCAATAAGACCAGATTTGAGTAAATGTTACTGTAACATTATATTATAACCCAAAGGTACTTGTAACCCACAGAACTGGTTTTAACTGGCTTCTGATTATATTTGCTGTTGGTATATTTTCATATATACAGTTTTGTAACCCAAAATGCAAGCAAACAAACTGTAGAGTATTAACAGCACAGTTGTGGTAACTCAGTTTGTGTAGTAACTCCCCTGATAATTATACATGGCAACATTCCTGATAATGTGTAAGTAATATACTTTAATATACGCCATTTGATTGTAAGTAAGTGCAAAATACTTACAGATGTCAGATGTATTATTAACATTCAAAGGAATATTTATTACCAGTGTAGAGAAATGCCAGAAATGCTGTGTATACACTATATATACTGTATATATATATTTTTTTTTGTTCACTTGGAAGTTGTAGAGTAAAATGTGTAAATAAAGGTGGAATTTCATATGTTTTCATTTCAGGCTGTAAGGCAACAAAATGTGACATTTTTGAGACAGGGTGTAGACTTTAAAGGGGCACTGTGTGTGTGTGTGTGTGTGTGTGTGTATATATATATACTGTATGTATACATTCATTATAATGTCCCATTGTATCAGATACATTAAGCATAATCACTTGGCTAAAATGTGTCACTAAGTAAAACTGCTTTCTTACATTTGTTTTCCTGATTTTATTTCTAAATTTAACATCTCTACTGTATGGATTCACACATGGATGAAAGAAAGAAGTTAATTGTGAGAACACAATATATGGATGATGTGTCAATAACCTTGGGTTTCTTGGAAATAACAAAAAAATGTCTGTGTTCTTCAGAACTCAGTGAAAGGCTTACCAAGTCTCCATAGTCTAAGACTAGAGAAAGACCTTAAAGGCTACAGGGATTACTCTAATAATTATTTAATTAAACACACACACACACACACGTTGGCATTTTGCTATAGTTTCTTTGAAAAGGACAATGTGGGCTTAGTCGATGCTGTTCTTTCAAACATAAGAGATGGTAATTGCTCTTACATGGCGCTTTTCCTCTTCAACAACACCACTAATGACACAGTAAGCTTGTCTCTCGCAAGGCTATGGACAATTTCACTAATCTAAAGACACGCTTGTTTTACTTGGTGTTACTAATGGATATCTGAATCTGACAGCGTAGGGACAGTCTGGATGCTAAGAGCATGTCTTTTTCATCAGATTTTGATTTGGTGCACTCTTGTCTGTCAAGTCATCTGGGAAACATTAGGAAATTACACACCAGCACATTTCATCTGAAAAAATCAATTAATATTTGCGCAAAGTCCATATAATTACATGTGAATAAATCTTTAGTACAATGCTCTCCCCCCTAAAAAAACTAAACCAAAAAATCTAAAATTGGATATCAGACTTTCACAGCAGTAAGTCAATATGTTCAAACTTAAGTGCGCCACAGAGAAAAAAGACTAATACAGCAGGAGACAAAAGTAGTCAAAATGAATTGGGAATTTGGATGGGGGAGGAGGTGGGGAAGTGGGACGAGATAGAATGGGCACCCAGGATCCTGAAAGCCTGTTGTGGTTGGCAGCTACTGACCTTCGTGGCGATGGTGTTTCACGAGAGGACTCTAATAACGGCTGATTGCTGGTGAGCGATGAGGAGGGCTCGCAGAGAGTGTGTGAGAGAGAGAGAGAAAGAAAGAGAGAGAGAGAAGCATGGAAGAAGGGAGCGAGAGAGAGAGAGAGAGAGAGAGAGAGAGAGAGAGAGAGAGAGAGAGAGAGAGAAAGAGAGAGAGGGAGAGAGAGCCAAAGCTCAGGTAATTGCAGCACTTGTGTGTTTGCAGCCCCTGATACAGCGGTGTGTTTGGATATGGACAGGCGCCTGCAGACACTTTGGCGGTAAATTGGCCCACTGTGCGGGCGGGAATGAGAGCTGTGGGCACCTCAGACTAAAGGGAGGGAGAGCACCTTAAGCTGTAATTACCATGTGAGCCTGTCGGTTCGGTTTGTAGGGCTGCCCTGGCATTGGGGGGGACAGGAGACGGAGGAGAGGAGAGGAGTCTGGGGGAAACGTGACAGACGGCAGGAGTCAGATGGACTCAGCTGTGTCAGGCCTGGAGACTGGAGCCATTGTGGCAGCCGTGGTGCAAAGGTCAGGGACTGTGACTGAACACTGAGCTTGTGTATGTCAAAGAAAGACAGAATGGAAGACAGAAATAAAGAGGATGGAAGGAAAGCTAAGGGAAGAGCTAAAGCATAAAAGCCAAAGGTCGCATCGAGAAGGAGCAAAGGTAGTGAGATAAAGAACGTAGAGAAAGTTAAGGGGGATGGGAAAGGCTATATTAGAGAAAAACTTGAGACAAGGAAGAGTGAGAGAAAGACACAAGACACAGGGAAAATGCTTGCAAAAGTAGCTAGGCGTTGGTAGTGAAGTTGGTGCTCTCTGTGCCGTGCAAGTGGGCAGGCCTGGTGGCAGTCTGTGTGTGTGTGTGTGTGTGTGTGTGTGTGTGTGTGTTCTCCACTAGCCGGCGTGTGGAGGTCAGGCAGAGCAGGCACACTGAATGGAATGAGGCTCTTGATGGGCTGCCCTAAGCTGCTGGCTGTTACGGATCAGCATGTAGCGGCTCTCTCCCCTCTGCCTGGGCCGATGTAACTCACTGGAGTGGCAAATTACACCAGACCTACAGCTGTAGCCCGACATTATGATTAATTTGATCAGTAATTTCTCCTGTTTTTCATTTTAATCGGTGTGACCATTCTGCTGTGGCAGGTCTTTCAGATCTAATTAAGATAAATTCCAGTGTAACAGACTTGGCAGCATTTTCTCAGTCAAATCCCCGAGCTCTTTGGGCGCGGAGAAACCTGCAACTCTAATCAATCAACTTCCAGAAAATCCACCGGGCTCCAGCAATCAGCCTATTAACACACTTAAGCAAATTTCATAATCTCCTCGCCTGTTTGTCATCACGCTTCCTCTCCCCCCCACCCAGGCTATCACAACCTGCCAGATTCTGCTTGTCCTCCGATGTGGAGTAGGACCATGCAGGCTGGAAGGGCCCTTGTACCTCCTGATTCCTGTTAGAGGGCCATTGTATAGTACGTTAGAGTAACTTCTCATTTGGCTAGGACACAAAGACAGGAAATGCATCGGCATCCTTTAGGGAAATTCTTTAGGAAAACATAAACATAAAGCATGTGCTCTACATTAGCATGCTGAGTAGTTCTCTATCAAGTCTTTAGTGTAACAGAACACTGTCCATTACTCGCTGCCTCCCCCAAGTACATGCAAATGCTACATGGATAATTTTGATTAATGAGCAGCTAAATGTTTGAAGAGATCTTACATTGATTCCCCTCAGGAAGTGAATCAGTTCACTTCGGTAATTTGGAGTGCAGTGGTAATTAAAATCAGGAACGGCTGGAGCCAGCTGACATGCTCGGGTATGTGTCACTCCCGCAGCGCCTGACCCACGGGGCTCCCAGCATGCTAATGGCCATCATCGCTCCTTAACAAGGGGGTATCTATAAACATCCAGGGATTGCAGAGAAGTTGCCTTGGAGAGACGTGCTTCAAAATAAAGTGTCCAAACAGCCCGCCTTTTGTTCAATAAAGCATGGAACAGACAAGGCCCCTCAGAGGAAATCACAGTAAATGAGTTATTGACATGAGCCATGCATGGTCATTCTCCCAGCCCCCGTGCTCTATCCCTTTATACATCCCTTGCAGACACGGGGAGGAAGATAATGGCCGCATCTGTAACTCTTGCATTAATCACAAAGTTAACTGAGCCGAGGTAATGAATGTTGTTCCCATCTCCTGGGGCTTGGAATACCTGGATCCTGACAGACCTGTGCGGCTGCGGATGGCGGTTAACGAGCCATTGGCTCCCATGACTGGAGGCTGTGGCTGCAACTCGCCATTTAAATAATCGCCCGAAACAAGGGGTTATCTATGCGCGCACACTGGCTGACAGACAGTAATTATCCCGGGCCCCGCTAACACACACATAGCCATTGCAGTGATTTTCTACAACTGTCCCTCTAGGCCAGAGGAGCTCTGCAGTGCACAATGCAGAAGGCCCAGTGGAGAGCTTATAGCACCCCTTGAAAGCCCCTTGTACACAAGGCTGGTTCTAGAGCTGAACCCCAGTGTGACCCCCATGCTTGAGTGGTGAGGTGTTTACTGTAGGCTGAGTCTGTATGGATCCCTCTGTGGATTAACCACTGGCATGCTAAATGACTTATGACTGGAAATCTAATCGAAGGCCCAGGAGGGGTCAAAGTCCTCCAAATCCCATTGCGGGATCGCTCGGTGCGAGGACTCGCAGTCATCCGGCCTGGTCCGTCCTTGGGAGGCAGCTCCAAAGCTCTCGCCACCGCATCTCCGGAGACGATCCTGGAGAAGTCATAACCCTCTTACGCACCTTCCGCCCCTGCGCTGGGGTTAATTGAATTGAATGAGGCAATCTCTTAATGACACTTGAGGTGGCCACCATAGCCCTAAGTATGGCAGGGGACAAAAGGAGTCATTTTTTATAAGTCTGCTGGATGTGTGTGGGGCTCCCCTTTCGTTGCTGACTACAAAGCCTGTCCATGGAACAGGCTGTAGAGACATTTAACCCATTCAGACCTAAAATGCCTGCTAAAAACGCATGTCATCAGATCAACCTAAAACCTGAATTTTCTGGTTTCAAAAAAAAAAAGTGGAGATGCCATTCAATATTTCATTAATCGTAAAATCATAAATTGGTCTTAATGGGTTAAGAGGCCGCAACAGATCTCAATAATGGTAATGGAGATGCCTTGAAATTCAGAAGTTTCCCAACTATCAGAATGTCCTTGAGACAGTTTCTAGACCAGGGGTGTCCAAACTACGGCCCTGGCCAACTGCGGCCCATTCAATATAAGGAATATGGCCCGCGCATGAAACTTGCACTTGACTGAGTTGTAATTCTTAGTTTCACCACTAGTGGAGCCACCCGTATTCATTGAAAACTCCATGAAAATAAACGAACTGCTCTCCGGTTTTTTCGCGTAGCACCGTCGACAATAATTATTTTCGTGTAGCACCCCCGTCGACAGAAATAAACGAAAAAAACTCCGTGAAATAAACGAACTGCAGTGGCTATAATGGCAGAATAGAATCCTGGGTGATTTTCCCTTTTGCCGATATTCCTGTTATACGCCATAATAGCTCTGTAATACTTTGAAAGGTAAACCAACATTTGAATGACTAATCATATTCAAGCCAGGGAAACCTGTATTGTTGCGGTCTTCAATCTTGTAATCTTACAATCAACTTATTTCAGATTTTTAATAAAAGATGAGGGCAATCTATGAGGCTGTCACCATCACTGGAGGTGTCGTACACATTCTGGAGAGAGGCCGCCACTTGTGTTATATACCATACCGGCTAAAAACAGCAGTCAGCCTATCATCAAGGCCTTCAGCAATGGAGATGAACAAACATGGTCCTCCTGCTTGAAGACAAGTGGCAGTGTCCGTTTGACTCTGATCAACATGCGGAGTGTGACTGTAGATTGTTAGTGGCTGGTGAGGGGGATTTGTGCTGTGTATGGCCGAACCTGGGCATGGGGAAGAAGTTGTGGCCTGGTTGTGTGCTGGTGCATAGCCTCATCCATGAGGCGGGTTGGCTCTGGAGACCATTAAGCCGGACACTATTTTTCCTTTGGAGCCTTGCTGGGCTGTGACAGGGTGGAGAGGGGCACAGGAGAAACAGATGGAGAAAATCATCCCGGCCATAAAGAAGGCCACTCCGCAACCCAATTAGGGCCTGACACTGATGAATGTGACCAGGGAGAGAGAGGCGACCCTGGGCAGCCTCCTCCAGAAATGAAACCAGGGGGATATAAAAAAAAAATTATCATCATTACAGAGTGACAGCCAGACAGACAGAGGTGGGGAGATGGATAGACAGACTATCAGATAGACAAAGAGGCAAAGTGGTAGATGGAAAGATGGGTGGATATATATATATATATATAGTATATATATTTATTTATATAGCACTACCATATATAAATGTATACTGTTTGATAGGGTAGTTTTGACTTGGAATATTGATAAATGTGTTTTTATGCTACTCTCACCCGGAAGGGCTCTTGACACGTCAAACTGTTAAGTATATTTGAATGTTTCATCTTAGGCTAAAGTTAAAGAGGGCAGCCATGTTTCTAGTTTCGGGTTCCTGTGAAAGAATATTAGTCCTCAAAATGGGCCGAGGACTACTGAACACAGGAGAAACAGATCTAACTGCTGTAGAAGGTGTACCTGGTACAGATGATTTATGTTCCTCTATACCTACGCAAATCACAGTAACGTGATATTCCAGTTTTTGTGTTTTTCTACAACATTTCCCCCCCCGAGGTTAATGCTGTAAATATTCTGCATGTCTGCGTGTGTTGGTTTGGCCAAATAATAATTTGCGTTCAAACGAAAATATAACTGTTATCATAAATTGATTTCCTTTTTTAAAGATAAAATTACTATATTGTTCTGCACAGCTGCTCATGCCACGTCTCCAAAGTATTAAAGCAAAATATGAGGAATAGATTAGATTAAGGGGCTACACCAATCCGAAAGAGATTAACCCTCAGACAGTGTCTCCTCTCTCTATATTAAAAGGGCCTGACAGCTTCAATGCAATATTTACTGTATACAGATAGAATTTACCTGGACATAGAACATCTTTCAGAAATTATGATAAAGCAGATCCTAATTAGGTTTCAAGCCTTCATAACATGAGGGCGCATCCAGAATATCATGAGCTGCAAAGCAATATACAGCCTTCACTCATTTCCTCCATGTCTGAAGCGGTCTTGAGCAGGAGAAGTAAAGCCTGAACTACTCACTTTCTATTTCACTTCTTTTCCAGGGACATGACAGCAGGCAAGTGCATTTTCCACAAACAATATTTGTAATATCGCAGATTTCTCCAAACAAATTCAATCATCATTTTGAATTATTGCCTCCTTTTTTGACAATTGTTTCAGGCCTGCCTTGTCCTAAACTAATATTTCCCCAGACAGATAGTGAATAATGTAAAAGGATGAGGCCTTTAACTGAAAGCTTGAACACATCCAGGCGATGAAATTCAACCTGTCACTTTCAATTATCCACACCCCACCCCCTTCCTACGCGCCAAGTTTATAGCATCAAAACGGTCCACCTATGCAACTCTGCCTGAGAGTCCAGCTCATGCACAATATTTAGTTACTGAAGTCCTCTACTGCATTACAACATCTTTACACCTAACTTTCACAGCTGACCTTTAGGCAAACACAGCAAACATAATGTTACACAGATGTCATCACATGTTCTATACATATACATGAAAACCATCTTCACCTTTAATGCATACATTTAGACAGACTTGACTTTGTGCCACATAATTCTATATCCCTTATACCACAGTTTAATTTAAGGTGACATGCTTTCACTTCCACACACCAAAATAGCAAAGAAAACCAGCCGCCAAGAATTGTGCAATGTGCTAATTTACCTTTTGGCATCTTTGAAATGTGTTCACGACAACCTACTCACAACTAGCAGGACAATGTTTTTGATTTAATTTGCATATAAGGGACACACCCATCCCCAGTTTGTAAAGGGTGTGTCGGCCTTGAGATACAGTCTGTGCAGGCCAGTGGTGAACACTATGCCTTCTACATGCACATGCCAGCAAGCTAAAGTTGTTATGATGACCTGGTTACCCCCATTTCAAAGACCAGACACTTTCTGTAAACACTGCTAGGTAGCCCTGCACCTGTGGAAAAACCTGCGCAGGCATAACGTTCTCCCTTCAGTGCTGTAACACTACATCAAGCATGCATCGTCGTCAGAGCTCTTACCTGGAGAGGAGTGGGCGGGGTGACCGGAGAGGGCAGGCTGCGGGCCGGCGAGTGGTTCTGTTTGTGGGGGGGCGAGGCAGCCCCTGGGAGGGACTGCGGGGGCTGGACAGGGCCATGGGAGGATGAGGTGGAGGAGGAGGAGGAGGAAGAGGAAGATGACGAGGACTGCTGCTGCTGGTTGCATGGAGCCTGTGGATGCTGGGCTGTCAGCTGATTGTGGGAGTGGGAGTGGGGATGGGAGAGTGTCTGTCCTGGGTGCTGCTGCTGCTGCTGCTGTTGGTGCTGTTGGTGTTGCTGGTGTTGCTGGTGCTGTAGTTGTTGCAGCTGCTGCAGGTGCTGGAGCTGTGAGTTCAGGGATGAGGTAGCTATGGTAAGGAGGAGAGAAATACATGTCAAAAATCTGTATGGACCCAAACAACATCATTGGTCCTGGCAACCAATCGTTTGGTCAGCTTTTTGGAGACATAAGTGGACAAAAGTCCAAAACACCAAAAATAATGTATACAAATAGTGTAACTTATTTATTTATTTATTTTGCTTTGGTCAGCCACAGGCTGTTCAGCATTTAAAGGAATTCCCAGAAACAAATTAGGTTTTACTCTGAGAAAAATCAATGGAGAAAAAAAGCATAGCTCTTTCAAATCAGTAATAACATATTTTTTCATTTAAAAACTTAAAAGCACAGAAAAGTGCAACGCTAAACAACAGACAGCCACGCCCTACCGCCTGGCGCTGGGGTTGTGGCTGCCAGACAGCACCTCGCCGGGCCATGGTGGGAGAGAACGAAAGAGGGGAGGCTGAATGAGACTTCAAGGTTAAGTTATGGAGGAGCTGATCAACAATTCTGTCAGCACTCCAAAGTTTGTGTTGTCACCTCGCTAGAGCGGCGCATTAAAAATGGCCAGCCCTGACAGCACTTATCAGAAGGGAAGCAACCGGGCTGCCTGATCTGAGGCAGCCGCAGAGTGAATTATACAGCACGCTTCTCACAGGTAACTTCACATTGGGAATGATGGGGGAGGGTGTACGGAGGGAAGGCAGCGTCAGGCCAACAAATGATAATGAAAACGTTAGCATACTGATGATAAAAAAATATATGATTATGCATGGAGGGCTTGCAGGCTGCTTCTCTTTCCCATTTACTCTGGTGAATCAAATATACTCAGAGAGTGTTTCCATGTTAGTTTGGGAGTGACCTAGGGCTGGTTTTAATCTGAATATGGATTCTCCTACCTGGAAATATATAATGCAAATACAGTTAGCATTTTGTGTTTTGTGTGTCAAACCTGTTAAACAACTCTATATAGTCACAGATTTGTTATTAGTCACAAATAATATGATTCAGCCAAAGACACATACAGATAATTCATATACTGATTAATTTCCATACTTATTGGCTCCTTTCTGCATAAGAATTGTCTTTCTGTGGCTGTCACAGAAGCAGATAAGATGAATGGGGAGGAACATTTTAATGCATCGCAACACCAGTCAGTGGTACTTATTGTGTACTACGATGCCACTAAATATCTCATTATGAGAGGTCTGTGAAACAGTAACTTTAAACAGTACTTTCCCTTCCTGGTTTTTATATATTGTGTGAAAGAAAAGAGGCTGGAGAGATTTGAGAAACTAGAGCAATTACACATGTACATGCCTAAATGCCCATTTAATACATTTAAATGGTCACTTATATTCAAAATTGTCAAAATGAATTAATGCAATGCAAAATTATTTCTCTTTGTCTAGAATGACAGAGTTCCATCTTCATTCTGCAGATACTTTTTATATGTATTTATCTTTATGGTGAATTATTAGGTTGGAGGCATCCAAGTTTTAACCCACTAGAGAGTCACCCAATCATAAGATGGTGATAATAATAGCACCAGCAACATAAGTAATAATAATAACAATAAGAAGCATTACAATAATCTACAATGCAGGTACTAATTTACTGTGTGAATATTCATATTATTTCCACATATTTCCTAAAGCCTTGGTTTGTCAAAGTACACACAATGTTTTCACTGGAGGCTGCTAATGTGCAGCTCGACTTTAATCACTGTGGCCAGAAAGCTTCCAAAAACAAAAATAACATAAGATGAAAACTCTTGAAGCAAAGTGCCTGTAATTCATATTTGAACCATTTCATGATTTATTCATTTCGATTGCAAATACCCACAAATAACTTGTCCTTGAAATTGTCCTTCATAATGTAAATGCAAAGCAATTGAACTATTGTGTGAAAAGTTACTTATAAACTGTGTGAGTGTGTATATAATTGGGCTTATTTTTATTACCTGAAATGGAGTAAAGGTGGTAGAGCAATGAATATGACACAAGAAAAGCAGATGATAAAAAGTTCAGTTAGATGATATAAATTATTCCATTCAAACCTGAGGCCCTCTATTCTGCTGGTATAGTTTCTATTACAAACTTCTTGTAGGCATTTTCCACACTGCTATGTGTGCTGTCTGACAAGTGTTACTAAATTAGGTCCCCCGCCCCCCCTTAGAGAAATGAGCAACAACATCAGAACAAAAAAAACAACAGAGCTCCACTCTGCATTAATCCTGCTCAAAGACATGCTGTTATATGTTAAATGCTAAATGCTATATATTAAATGCTGTTCAAACATGGGGATGCTATGGTATTTAAAAATAAAAATATTTTATAAAAATAAAAACGTATTAAAAAAATAATTCAATGCAACACACGCACACATACAAACATACACACACATGCACACACTTTTTAAAAACATGAATTCATCTGTTTTGCGAAACAGTGCAATTTAGAACACATTTTTATACCATTTAATAATAGTAGTGTACTTGCAGAGGCAGAGAAAGCGAAGACAGTGAGTATACGCTACATGTACTGTAACAATAGCGCAGCAGTGTAAGGTATTGGATGATGTACTGACAGTGCAGTGATTATAGGGCAGACAAGTGTGTACACTGTATGTCATAAAACTTCTTTAATAATTTAGTCCTGAGTATTTCATGTAATAACTTAAAAAGACATATCACAATCATATCAATTATTTCTTTAGCTGCATTGGAGGTGCTGGGTTCTAGAATGCTGCAACTGAAACACAAGAATATTTGATCTGAGATGCCTGCAGATCAACACTGACCCCTCTCCCCAACTCTGAATAGCAAAAATCACAATCTAAAAGACAAAGCCTGTTAGCCAGTAAACAGCACACTTTTACATTCCTTCTACCTCCTGACACGTTGACACCACTCTGGTACCACACCATGAATTATATATAATCTCCACTCCAAAGCCAAGAGTCCAATTCTCACTTGAAATGCTTGGGCAAGTTGTCTCTCAAGCTCTGACAGGACCAGTGGTGTTAAAGGGGGGGAATAGAAGGAAAAGAAAGGACGAGGAAGAAAAAAAAAAAAAAAGGAAAATTCTGTCAGAAAATTATCTAAACCAGAGGAAGATCAAAGTTGATTTGAGAGTTTCCTCCAGCACCGATTGCAAGGCCGAAGCAAAAGGAGAACAACAAAAGAAAATGAAGAAGGGAAAACAAATTCAAGGGGAATAACTACAAAGCCCCAAGTGGGCTTATTATATGGCTACACTGCAGGTAACTATATTCTTTAACAGTGGTGCTTTATAAATTCTGTCATCTTGTTAAGACTGTCAGGATCACTGACCTACCCTTCCCCACTAACAAGGCAGCCAGCTTTATCACATACATTCCTTTGACCAATGTTCTCAGCCTTGCTGTGGCCAAGCAAGGAATCTGGCAGCTCACTCCCAACTAATTGTTTTCCACCTTCTGCAAATAGATGAGAGAATGGAGAGGACAAGGAGGCTCAGAGGAGAACAAGACGAGGGAGAGGGTATTATGCATCCCTCAGTGCTCATTATTTCCCCTTCCCTTTCTGGTTACACAGCACTCAGATTAACATGTTAAGTCTTCCACCTGCAAGATAATAACAGGGAACTGAATCAGAGCTTAACGTCTCCCCAAAGAACATTGTAAATTGTGGGTCACTTAAGTCCCCGAAAGATCCCTCTCATTGCAGGCCTGGCATTTATTTCCTGTACAGTAGGCCATTGCCATATTGAGTCAAATTTAAATGGCACACTGACAGTACTAAAGGGCCAAGGAGCAGCAGTGGTTCCTTGTGAATACTGGACAATGCAGAATAACAGAGAAAGTAAATAAAGGAGCAAATAAGGAGATGGAAATATTCACAAAATGATAGCTGCATATTTATATATATACTGTATATATACATATATATATATATATTTTGTATATATATATGTGTGTGTGTGTGTGTATGTGTGTGGGTGTGTGTGTGTGTGTAAATAATAAACCAGGACAAACTGTGCATTCTCAGGATATATACACACTTCTGGGGTGGGAATGCCACTACTGCATACAACACCATCCCATCCCAGAAGTGGGAATATATCCTGAGAACGCACAGCTTGGAGTGGCTTATTCCACTTATACCAGGCTACCTGGCACAAAAAATATGAAATGCAAAAGTATTACAATTCAAACCATTATGATGTAAAAATTGTCATACTTTGGCTTGTGTAAATCCGCAAGAAATACAGTTCTTCATTTGCCCAGGTTCAGGAAGAGATGAAAGTGTTCATTACTTGCACAGTAGATAGAGATATTTGATATGTAGATAGAGAGATATTTGTAAAACTGTGCTTGAAACGGACATTAATTCCAGTCACATCCTTGTTGTCAAGACCACAGAGAGAATTACAGCAAAAAGCCTGTTAGCTTGAGTCAAAATTAGCTCCAGTAAGTAATGTTAGCAGTGAAGGGTAAGATAAAAAAAGATGTAAATTAACAACGCTAACATTAGCTAGCTAGTGAACATTAATGACCTAACTTAACAAGATTGTAAACTAAGTGCAATACGTTGTCATAGCAAACTAAATTCGCTAGCCAGCTAGAGTAGTTACCTAACAATGCATAAAACCAGCTAGCTATCAGTGTATAGGACTCGTACCATAGCTGAGGGGCTAAAACAAGTTAATAGGGGTGCTAGCTTGTTAGCTAATGTTAGCAAACATTTCATGTATGCATTACATATATGGCTAACATGCCTGGCTAGTAACATATAGCAAGCTAGCTGCGACTGCTCTGATGGAATTAAATATCTTCTTGCAAATGATTTTAGTTAGCAATGGCTAACTAGTAAGTTAGCTAGCTAGATATCTAGCCTGTCAAATGTTTTGTGTACTAAGAAGCCAGTCACGTCTAGCCAGACACGTTAGTAATCTATGTAATAGATAATGTGACAGACAAGTGTTAGAGTAGCTAGCTAGTTAGTACTAAGTAAACCAAACGTGTTCTGCCCAGTATGGTTTCAATTGATAAGAATCTTTTGATCAAACAAAACGAGTCCTGTTGCTTTAGCAAACTCCCATACAAGATCTCTGGTCAATTGTCTGGACATTAATTTTGTAACTTGACAGATGCAGATGAGCACATGAGCTGGAATCCTGATTATACAAATGAGAAGAAGTTCCGGTGCTGATCCAACTTTGATTTAAGCAGCATGTGTCTTTAATTGAATTAATATGAAACCTTTTTTTAGAAGTGAGAAGGATTACCCGTGCATAGGCTATACATGGATGGAAATCTATTCTGTACTTCCAGAATTTCCCATAAAGGTTAAATAATGTTTTAGTGTTTCCATTATATTTACAGTATATATATATGCAGCTAACATTTTGTGAATATTTACATCTTATATCAATACTTTCTGTAGCTAACATTTGTCAAGGATTTGGCCCTAATGATATGGCACATTTATTGTAGTTCATACAAGTGTCAATGAATTGTTGATTCAAACCAAACTGCTGATATTGCCTTCCTATTCTCATAGCTTTCCTCATATTCACTACCTCCACCTCTCAGCTCAACTCATTGTGTGGGAAACACAGTGGGCATGTTTGCTTTTGTACGGAGGCCCATCATCTCACTCCTTGTTTTAATACACTGGGACTTAGAAAATCCTGAGTCGAATGTGAATGGCATGGCTATAATTCTTTATGAAGTATCAGGAAAGATTGATTGTCAGAGGTCAAAAGGCTAGGTCAAGCCTGACTCATTTGTCAGATGAGTGTCATTTTTGTTTTCTGTGTCTTGGAGAAGCTGGGGATAGAGTCGCAACTCTTCCTCATAATTGGAAGCCCAGTTCCAATCTCTGCCACCCTGCATTAACGCAGCCCTGCCTCACGTCTATCTTTTGTCTTTTCTACTCCTAAACCTCCATTTGATTTCTCCCTCTTCATTGGATTTTGGTTTGGTGTGTGTGTGTGTGTGTGTGTGTGTGTGTGTGTGTGTGCTTTATGATTCTGGAATTGCTTATGCCTTGAGTGTGTGTATGTGCATGTGCATGTGTTTGTGTGTGTGTGTGTGTGTGTGTGTGTGTGTGTGTGTGTGTGTGTGTGTGTGTGTGTGTGTGTGTGTGTGTGTGTGTGTGTGTGTGCACTGCCAAATCACAGCTGGTACTGCCCACCTGGGAGCATTCTGACAGTATAGATGGTATTGTTGCCATGAAACATGAGAGGTGGTGAATGTGTTGATTGTTCTTAAGTATTGCTATAGAGTATAAATACAATTTAGTCACTCTAGAAGACAAAGAAAATAGTGTTTCTCTGACCATGTAGTAAAAAACATAGAGGGGTTTACCATTTCTTCTGGCCATTTTTAGACAATTACTCAACTCCTCAATCAATACCATATACTGGCATGAAATAGAAAACATGGTGAATGTTCTGTAAATATCGACAAATAATTAGCAGCAAAAAGACTGGGATGGATTGAGAAGATGTTTTTTCTATTACTGATCAAACAAGATAGTAAATGGCAGGTTTTCAATTTTTTGCAGTCAGTAATTTTTGTTCCATACAGCACACTGATCCCGGTCTAGTGAATGGTTAAAGACGTATTGAGGAGCAACACCAGTGTGTAGGAATAAGAAAGCCATTCATGTTATGTTCATGTATTGTGTGTACAGTATGCTGCAATTCATACACTACTGCAAAAGCATAAAAGGCAGTGTTTAAAATCTACAGAATCTGTAGACAACCAGCTACAAACTAGGCAGAAATAGTGAAGTGAAGGCAGAATCTTCCATTTAGAAACTGCATGAGTACCCAGGGTGCTTTTTAATTAACAGAAAAACTCAAACCATAGGTACTAGCTGTCTCAGCGACATTAGGTAGATTATCATCTATGTTATACATCTTATAATCAGTTTTCAATTTACAGCTTCATCAACCCTATTTAATTGAGTGCTCAGCTGCAAAGAAGCAGCCTACACGGTACTCTACCAGGGCTAGGATGGAAAAGACTGTTTTAGGGTGCCAAGTCATAAATTAATATTAACAGTAATATAATTTCAAGGGAGATAGTTCTTAAATATAAATAATCAATTCCTTCCAATAACTGTCCCAATAACTGATCAAATTACCTTTTTAATTTAACAACCCAGTCATTTGTTGCTATTATTTTATATTACTCATTTGTATTTCTACCTGGTAACACTCACAGTAAGTATAAATGCATGTGCAAATACATATGTACAGTATATTAAAAACAAAAATAAAAGTAATCTTGACCCCTTTAATCATGAGAAAATACAATTCCTTCCCTGCATATGCTCTCAAATATGCAACACTCACATTTAAAGCAGTTACTTAATTCTTTTAAAAATGTGCCTCTCCCCTAATAATAATAATAATGAAAAAAATAACTTTATAATAAGAAGAAGAAGAAGAAGAAGAAGAAGAAGAAGAATAAGATAATAATAATAATAATAATAATAATAATAATAATAATAATAATAATAATAATAATAACAACAACAATTGTGTTATTACTATTATTATTATTAGTGTTATTATTATAGATGAGTAATATCAAAATATAGCGTGCATTCTTACGAACTAAACTAGACTGTCTTGAACTATAAAATTAATCTTTGTTTCCAGTGGGATTTTTGTGAGACAGACTGGTCAGGATAACATGGCCTTTGACATCTGGGGAGTATTTCACAATGTGGAATAAATTAAGATATTTGATAAGTGGCTTGAGATAGCCCAACTCACATTAACTGGCTAACTCCATTTCACAACTCTTTGAGATTCATGTGATCATGCTAACTTGAGCTGGGCTCAAAGCAAGCTAAGTGCATTTGTACATCAAACCTTTAAAGGCACAGTAGTTGCAGGTCATTCTTTGGTGAATTGTGGTTACTGGGAAAGCAAGAAAGTACATTTATTTCAACTTTTAGTTTTATTTTGACTTGACTTGCTGTGGAGCAGGTTTGAGAGTCTGCATTTGTTGCCATGGCAATAAGACTAAAATGCAATTTGGCTAAATGAAAAATAGCCAGTTTGCTCAAATATTTATAAAGGTTAGTGGGCTAACCTATTAGTCCCCCTTCACAAATAAGACAAATAATCCCTCTCCATGTAGATTAACTAACCAAATTTGACAGATATATACATTCCAAATGTTTAACATTCTTATAAAAAAGTATGGTAAATAGAGGAAATGCTTATCAGTCATTTTATTTATTTGATGAATATCCCTACACTAGGAGCAAAATATAATTCCTTTGATATTATTATCATTCATAAAGCCCATGAAGAAAACAGAATACTCAATTTTCAAACACATCAACTGAGAAAAAGGTGGCAAATGACTTCAAATATTGAAGCAGCCAATCAATTAATATGAAGATTCATCATTAATTGTGAGGAAAACAAGTAATAGTTTTAATTAGCTCAATATTTATCTTTGGTTGGGATGAGTGTCATAATTTAGGTGACTCATATTGATTTCTCCTTTACAATTAGATTTAGATTGCCATCTCATGGTCGTGATGGCTCAGTGAAATTAAGAGGCAATTGGATAAACTGTTTGGGGGAAGCCCCACAAAATATACAGTAGGCATTGGAAGCAAATTGTTATTGTTCATTTATTTTCTTTGCGAAAAAGGCTATACAATGTAGATTGTTTATTAAAAAACGAATACAAACTGATACTGATTATTAGAACATTTGCTAATAATAATAAGTAGAGGCTAATATGTTAATACCCTCCTCAGCATTATGGCAGTGGTGCAAATGCAGCCAGCAAACACAAGCAGTCATGTAAAAGAGACATGTCCAAATTCATTTTGGTATTATGAGGATGCACAACTTATATGGCGGATGCACTGACCACAATAAGCCTCATTTTGGCAGCAGGGATTAATATGTAAACAAGGTCACACATTTTGTGTAACAATGTGTAGCACTTAAATAACATCCTCCTCCTAACCCTACTACTGACAGCTAACATCCTATCCTCCATTTATTCTTTTGATGGTACTCTATTAAAGTTATACAAAATATTGTTTCTGTATTTTTTAGCAACTATTTTTTATTTCTTCCTCTTTCTTTCCATTTGTAACTCCCAATTGTGAATGTAGACAGTTATCCATTTTTAATGCTGAGATGTCAGTTCAGGGGGGCGCACGCCAGAACCAAAACGCTTGCAGCCAATCATCAGCTATTGTACAGGAGAACTGCACAGCTAGTACAGCCAGCCCACGGACACCTGATTGGCCAGAGGTGGCCAGAGGAGTCGTAATTGTGTGATGAGGTGGGAAATACCACGCGGACCGTAATCCTCCATCCCTCTGTGACGCTGAGGACAGTTACGTGCCGCCCCGCAGGACACCCAGCAGCAGTCGGCATTGGTACGGTCAGGATTCAATTGCAGACTGTCGGGCGCACCACCTCATGACAGGCACCATTGCTTTTGAGACTGGTACATTGTTTTGTCTATAAAGATAGTACAGTATATTTTGTAACCGAACTAGCCTTTTCCTCATTATTTTCCTTGTGGGGAAAAATGTATCCTTAGGAGATCCTTTGAATTTACACACTTTCTTACTCATTGCTTGTTCATCTGGGAGAGACGTCGAGGCTAATGCTAATGACTGTGGGCATTTTGGAGGTGGCCTGTGAGATTACAGCTTGATTATAACAGCTGATGAAAGACACTTTCAAACTTAGGTAGCCTAAAGTGAAATTGTGGTTTCCCCAAAAATGTTAAATTATGTAAAGCATGTTACAAAATTAACATGTAAAAGCTAGATCAAATAAGAGCCATCTATGTGGAATTTGATTCAGTTAGTAAATAGGCCTTTTTAGTAACTGTTGACTTGGCTACATTTGGCAAATTTACAGTATATAATATGATTAGACATATGCTAAAAACAATAATATAGCCAGGTAGTGCTATTTTCAAATTGAATGGATTAACTAGACAGTTTACTAGCTATTGACCACCTAGCTATTAACAAAACAACCAAATTAAGTTTAGCATTATAATGTATTATGCTAATATATTATTGTGTTGAAACTTAACGTGTTATGTCAACTTATCTTGTTAACAATCTTATCCTCATAAGTACAGCAAAATTAGATTAGCCAATAGTTTCCAGTTTGGTAATTATGGTAAGAATACCAATATTTGCACTGACCGACTACATTTGTGCCTTTCACCATATTTTTGCACTTTGAAAATATGGCTTATTGTGTAATAAAGTGATATTGGACATTTGATAAGATTAGATTAGAAAGTTTTTACATTATTGGTTATTCCTAGTAATCAATAACATAATGGTTAACCAATTCATTGAATAAATGAGACAAAGGTATTAAGTTATTAGATAAAAATGTTATCACATTATTGGTTAAAATCTGTGATCACAATATTAGTTGTTTTATTACAGTACTTTATTGGTTATTTAATGTTACCAATAACAATATATTACACTATTATCAGATACTCCATTATCGGTTATTATATAATTGGTTAGCCATAGATAATTGAAGTCATTTTATTGTATACTCAGTTAAATGTATGAAACATTACAGCACTGTCATAACATACAGTAGCTATGGAAACAGAAAAATGTTGCGGTATAATTCAAATAGAGTTCAATACATGTTAGACTGTAGCAAAAGACTAAAAAAAGATTTTAATTAACAGGGCAAGTGATTATGCTCAAACTGATTAAAAAATATTTTTTGTGACGTTTTTATTTTGCAACATAAATCTTCGCTTTTTGCTTTCTGTGCATACTGCAAACATGTGGTGACCTTGAAACAAGACGTTGACTTTTTAATCTAACAAGATTAAAGAAAAAGAATTGCAAGAAAGCAAATGATCAGCTGAATATATTCCATAATGACAAAGAGGAGAACCAGAAAGAAAAGAACGATCAAACGAGATGGATCATGAGCATAAAATATAAACACACTTATTTGGTTCCTCCATTTTTAAATGCTCAATAGAGCTAATAAGGACACTTGATTCACTCTGATTGATGCGCCGGAATCTGCTTAGTCTAATGAAGATGCTTGGAATGATCTGCTTAAAGTTTTAATGAATGTCTCGTGAATGGTTTCCATTGATACCCCGGTCAATGCACACCTGCCTCTCTCTGTGTTTTGATCACAGTGTGTACAAAGTGTGCAGCTAATGAGCTTCTGAAGACAATCGGATTCCTCATTCCTCATGCAGTGCACACGGTGGCTCACTGCTGCAGGCAAGCAGGCCCAAACCCCTAAAGGGTTAATGTTTATGAGAAATCTGAGTGGAGTCAATAAAATGAGTTCCTTCCGCTTACCCTCAGGGACACCTATAATTAATTTTAAGTCATCAACCGTGGTTTTTAGTCATCAACCATGGCTGGTGGTGTATATAACCTCGGCGCATTAATTTGCACAGGCACCTAGCCCCCTGGTTCATTTAGACATGCACAGGGCCCCGGGATTACGCCTTAAGCCCTTTAAAATGGCTCTAATTGATGACTGTTTACTGAAGCTTAATGTAATGGATTTATGCCCTGATTAAAATCAAGAGATTTCTCTGATTGCAGCCACTCGTGCTCCTATTCAGCTTGTTTACTACTTCGTCACCTCTCTTCTCCCCACCCCGTCCTTCTCACATTGGTGGTCTTTGATCTTCCCTTTAATAAATGTAGGATGAAGGCCATCTGATGGGGGTCACCTGAGTCCTAAAATCGTTCAAACCTCCCCATGAGCAACGGAGCTCTATCATCCCTTACATCATTTCTGAGATTGCAGGACATTTCATTGAGAGCAACGAATTAGATGACTGCATTTTCCTTTTTTTTTGATAACGTGGAGTCTGGCCTGTATTTCCTGCATTACTCTGCATTTGCTCATACTGTGTGGAGGGTATGGAAAATTAAGCAATCAGGGGCAGAGTGGGTACCCGCAGTTAAATGAAAACACCCAGAGACTACACTTGATCACAAACTGCCCACTCCTGTATCCATATCAAGTCATCTGGAGTACATTTTACAAACAGGCTGGCAGCAAGCACCTCCCAACAATTTATTATCCCTTTCCATCAACATTCGACTATACACATAAAAACACCTTTAACTATACAACTAATAAATATTGTTGGTTGCCAAATTGTGCTAGAAATGACATTTTGCTTTCATGCGCTGTATCAATAATTCATTCGTTCATTCTAAGAGTGAACATAATAATCCTAAAATGCAACTAAAACGCAATGACATTAGAATTAAATCTAGACTCGGCCAGTGCCGTAACCCCGTGGGGTGATAGCATACTTAGCTATAGCGTCGCCCAGGGAGGGAGGATTACAGTAGGCAGGTTAACACCTTCTCCCTTTGATCACTAGTGACTCCTCTGGTCAATCAAGTAGGTGCAATCTCTTCGTTCACAGTCACTGTCCACTGCTGTACCATCCTCCAGTGCAGTAGCTGCAGTTGCTGAGCTGGCGACTCAAAAGGTGAAGAAGTCCGGTCGGATAACTTAATGCGCAATCAGAGGATGCTCATACGTACTGGTCCAAGCCATTCCAAATTCACAGAAGACAATGCAGCAATGGGACGGTAGATGTGCAATTAGTTGATAGATAGATAGATACATAGATCTCTTTGTTGCCCTTGAAGGATTTTTGCTTCGCATTCAAATTTGCAGTTGCGGTAGGATTCTTATTGTTCTTATGCAATGCAATATCAGCGGTTGCCATGGAGTACTCTATTTGACATGGTTTCCATTGAACTGAAATTATAGAAGAATCATGTTACATCAACCCTGGGGAAAAAACCCTCTATCGTGTAGTATATAGAGAAATTTGTGGCATTAAAGACTAAAATCAAAAGCCTTATCTCGTAGTCACCCTTGAACTTTCTCCACACACATGCATACCTATATATACATGATACAGTATATATATCTTAGTGACATTAAGAGCAGAGTGAGAAGTTGAAAACAGCACTCCCTGAAAGCATTCCTCTCAGTGCCTTCATTACAGAACAGTTTTTTTATTTCCTGGCCAATAGATTGACTGTTGACAGGCAGTTTTTACCCCTCATTGCTAGAAAGGGAAAATGCAGTTATAGTGCCCTGTGACATGCCATAGAAGGCTGGTTGGGTGAACATGAGTACCCTCAAAACGTATTCACACCCTTGATAACCATGAGGAAAGAAGGCTGTATAAAATAAACAATACAGGTAATGAGCTATATCATATGCTCAAAAAAAGGTAAATATTATTTTATACTGATACAGTTGCTCAGTAACAAGTAATATTTTTTATTTATTTTAGTTTTTATTGTATTAAGGGCCCCCAGGTGGCTCAACCAGTAAAAGCACTTGCCCGGAGTGCAGGTTGCCCACTGTGGCCAGGGTTTGATCCCCCAGCTGTGCCAGCCCGGCTCTGGCCGGGTATCCCACTTCAGGCGCGGCGATTGGCTGTCCACCCCAGAGATACGGGGGAGGGAAGCCAACATGAGATCGCTGCAGGTATAGAAAGCTTCCCCGCATGTATCGGATTCACAGTCAATGGCTTGGCAGGGTCAGTTTCAAAAGAGGCAGTTTGCTCGCCCTCGTCACTGCTGGTCCCTGGGTAGCGGTTGGTCCCGTAGTTGCAGGCGGCGGGCTTGTGGGGAGGGTAACTGAATTAATAGAGGGTACAACTGGCCACCGAATTGGGAGAAAAAATCTGAAACAATTATTTTATTTTTTTACGTTATATTTTTTCCCCTCAAAGATACGTATATGACACAATTATCCGCACCCCTGTTTTCAGTACTTTGTGTACCCTCCCCTCGCAAGGACAACAGCACAGAGTCATCTTCTGTGTTTTATGAGATTGGTGAACATATTGGGGGAGATATTTGACCATTCCTCCATACAAAATCTGTCAAGATACATCAGATCCTTTGGACTGCACTTGTGGACTGCCATATTCAATTCAACCCACAGAAATTGGAATCATTGTCTTGCTGAAAGATCCATTTGCAGCCAAGTTCCAGCTTCCTGGCAGAGGGAATCAGGTTTTTGGCTAAAATGTCTTGGTACTTGCTGAAGTTCATGATTCCATTGACCTTAACAAGAGCCACAGGACCAGTAGATGCAAAGCAACCTCATACCATTAAAAATCCACCACCATATTTTATTGCAGGTATGACGTTCTTTTCAAAATAAGCCTCCTTCTTCCAATGCCAAACACACCACTGGTGTGCATGGCCAAAAAGCTATATTATGGTCTCATCTGACCATAACACTGGGTTCCAATCAAAGTGTCAGTGCCGCTTTGAAAACTCCAGACGCTTATTTCGTTGACTACCTTCAAAGCCTTTTGGCATGGTGGCGGTGTCTGTAGATCGTAGTCTTTGTGTTCCCAAGATGCAACCAAGGTTTGTAGATCTCCCACTGCGGCCATTTCTTATTGACCTTATTGTTTCTTCTGAGAGTTCTTTGCCTTTCCCCATGGTGATGGATGACAAATGGATTTGACATGTATACCTCAGTTAATGTTTTTATACCCCAGTGAAACAGTAAGCCATGGGAAACGACAATACAGTTCCCTAAGTTGAGATCAACCTAAAAAAGTAGCATGTTATAATAATTGTAACACATATCTTTAGGGTAAAATAGATGTTACTTGTTTAACAAAATCTTTTTTTTTGAGCATACACTATAGCTCATTACCTGTATTGTTTATTTTGTACAGCCTTTTTGCTCATCTTTATGAAGGGTGTGAATAATATTCGAGGGCACTGTCATTTGAATCATGTTATACATGCACATGAGTATATATAAGCATGAGTGTAGCGTATGTACTGTATGAGAAAAATGGTTTGTCTCAAGGATTCCATGAGATGCAAAATGACTTTCACTTTAAAGTTACAAATTTCTTAAAAGGCATCTTAAAAAGTATCTTAAAATGTACAACAAAAAAAGTGATTCTCTAGAATAAAACAATGAATATATAAAAGCATTACCACTGGTCTCCAATCCCGCAAACGACAGTAATGTTTCAGTGAAGTGTTGGTGGGGCTTAGAGAGAACAAAATGGAGGTGCCAGAGTCAAGAGGGCTGAGGGCTTAAATTCCAAGGCCTATCGCTTGTAGGGATCTGGGGATAAAGCTTCAACTTTGTGATGCAAGATGCTATCAAACTGTGTTGTACATTTCTTGCCCCAAGGGGGGATTTGAAAGTATTGGTACCACTCCATCGAAATGAGAAAGAAAAGGAAAAAAAGAAAAAAGAAAAAAAATCCTGTGTCGCGTGTCTTTGATGTTTCACGCATTGATTATCTTCAAGTCCCCCACCCCCTCTTGAGCAAAGACGGGTCCTCTCTCCCTTTCGATAGCGCTGATATGGTTTAGCGGCGCAGCGAGAGAAAACGCCGGGCTGTGCTGAGATGGAAATGATATTTTCGGTGGCAGTGTCGGCACGGCAGCCCTTCTTGCCTTTTGTCCTTCAGGCCAGAGCGGCGGTCAGCTCTAAAGCCAGTGGCTTGACCGGCGGAGGTTATTACACAGCCTTCACGTTCCGTATATGTCCTAGGACCACGGCAGAGGCTGCGAGTAAAAGCCTCATGCAAAATGTATGCTTATACGGCTGTTTCAGTGGGTGGAAAAATCAATACTGCAGGCTTGATGCACAGAAATGACTGAGTGCTCCCTGACTGACACTAAAAGCACCAGGAGATTGAGGGGGGCTACATTTGCTGCTCAAGAAATGGAGTGTATTAGAGCTCTTATAATAGTCTGCTCACCTTGTATTAGACCTTCATTTGGGATTATTTTGATAACAATTATGGTTGTGGGGGGTTTAAAGCATTTATGCCACTAGAAAAAAATAAGAAGGTATCAAAACTTCTGTTCCGTAAGGATGGAACATCTTTTATTTCATATCTCCCAGCACCATTGTACAATTATTTAGCTGAGGCAGAGCCATGAAGAGAGATGGATCCAGCCTCGGCTCCCTCTCGCTCACTCACTCACGCTGAATTGAAATGATTTAAGTTAATGAAAAGACAATGGAATCATGAGAAGGACAACAGAGAGCCTTTTGTTCTGTACTGCCCCACTTAGATATGCTTTTGAAAACTTGCCACAGACATACAGAGTGCATTCGAAGGAATATAAAGAGTGAGGGAGCTCAGTAGGATGAAATAAGCCCAGACAATGGGATTTTGCTCTTCATTTCTGCTTCCATCTTCACTCTTTAATTATTCTCTTTAGTCGCCTGGGAGAGATTGCATTTTAACGCAGCCCTTCCCACATGCCCAGCAGCGTATGCCTGACTGCCTCTACCACGCGCAGGCTTCTGAGTGACGTGCGATTCCTTATGATTGCTAATGCACTTTAATTCGGTTCTACAGAGGCAAGAACATAAATCTTGTGCAAGCAAACATGCAAATCTCAGTAGACACAAATTAGTGTGAAGTGCAAAATGGATCGGTCATGTACAAATTGTCGTGCAGAGAGCATGTCACAAATGCTGCACTTCTACAGATATTTTGTTGTTTGATATAATGGGTACAACCAACCAAATGCACATATGAACACTAACAGATACACATGCAGACATATTTATATACACATACATATATATATATATATATCTTTGGAACATTTTATTTTCTAAATAAATTGGGATTTCTTACCACTGATCAACACAAAACACTGAAGATTTTTCTTAATTAATTACAAATAAAAACCAGAAAAGAATTGATTCCAAAAGTATTCAGACAAACCTAAATAAACTCTGGTACCATCAATTGCCTTCTTCAAAAGCACTAATCAGTGGAAGGATATAAGAGCACGGTTAAGAGCACCGTTAAGTCCATCATAAAGAAATTGAGAGAATATGGCATAACTGTGAATTTGCTTAGAACAAGCCATCCTCCAAAACTGAGCATCCATACAAGAAGGGCACTTATTAGGGAAGCTACCAAGAAGCTTATGGAAACTCTGATATAGTTACAGTCTTCCATGGCAGAGATTGGAGAAACTGACCATGGGACAACAATAGCCCCAGTCTGCAAGAGACTTAGGACTTGGGAGAAGATTTATATTCCAGCAGGACAATGATCCAAAGCATACAGCAAAAGCCACATTGGATTGGTTTAAATAAAACAAATCAATGCCCTGGAGTGGCCCAGTCAAAGCCCAGACCTCAATCTCAATGAGAATCTGTGGAAATATTTGAAAATTGCTGTTCACCAATGGTCCCCATCCAACCTGATGGAGCTTGAGCAATATTGTAAAGAAGAATGGGAAAAAATCGCAGTGTCCAGATGTACAAAGCTGGTAGAGACTTACCCAAATGGAATCACAGCTGTAATTGTAGCTAAATGTGCTTCTAACAAGTATTAAGTTAATGGGATGAATACTTATAGAATCAATTATTGTCTGTTTCTTACTTGGTGTGTTGCTTTTTTATTTGACATTATAAAGTATTGTGTGTTTATCAGTGGCAAGAAATCCCAATTAAACCATTTTGATTCCATGAAGTAAGGAAATAGAATGTGAAAAATTCTGAATGAATAGTTTTTATACACACTGTATTTATACACATGCATATATAACACACACCAGACAATAAGTATATGTGTGTTTGTGTTATATATAAATAATTGCTCACATTTTAATAACATTAAAAACATTTCCTTCCATATATACTGTAAATCTGCCTGTTTTTTTTCACAGCGTTTCATGCATTTCCCATTTTTACAGGAGAGATTTTTTTGCCGGTTTAGTGGTTTCCTCCTGAATTGTATATGAGATATCTGAGTGTCTAAAACGATGTATGATAAATGAAGTAGCACGCTACTTATACGCTTATCATGTTCGCTGACTAGCAACAGGTTCAGCAAAGGGCACTGCCAGTAAATGAAATTTTCCAGCAGGACAATATATCATCAGAAGAAATGTATGCACCCCAAACTTACAAGCCTTCTCCAGATGCGGACAAGGTGCGGAATGAGGAGAGAGAGGGAGGGGGTGGGGGGCGGGGAGGAAGACCTGGAGAGGAGCAGATTTGTTGAACCAGCTCTATTTTCATATCAGCTGAGGTTTGCCTTTTTTAACTATTTCAGCTACTGCTTTAAATTGAATGTGGAATAGCTAATTTCACAGTGAAATCCCTTTAACATAAGTAGGTATCCTTTTACAGTGCATAGTGATACGCGTGCTTATGTAATGTGATTCTGGGTGTGTGAAAAACCTTTGTTGTTGTAACAGATTTTCCGAATTGTGCATTTGTCCTTTGTGGAACACATTGGGAATATTCTGTAGTGACAGGGATTGAGGTTTCAGGGCTTATCAAGGACTCTACATGGATATTTGAAATGACGGACAAGGGCAAATAATGCATCACACCCTTCATTAATACTAGCCTCACTAACAGCAATTTAGAATTAAGGGATACAGTCAAATTACTAAATTTACAGACCTGGTAGACTACATTAATTTGACTTCTGTATTAAGGGATACCAGACATAGATTTATCACATATTGAACCATTTAATTTGAACCCGCTGATGTCTAGCTAACTGCAATTGAGAAGGAAACAGCTAAATGATTCAGAAAAGAGGGTAATTTGTTTCATTACATGAATGGCTCACTGTATGCAGTTAGGAATGAATAGGAACCTTATATGAATTAAGAAGAGAAAAGGCTAGTTTTAACATTTTACATTTCACTGCTATCCTCGAGTATCAAAGGCACCGATGTAGAAACTGAAACCTGTTTAAAAGGAAAACAAAAGTCTCAAATAAAAAATAAAAAAATGTTTTTAAAGAAGACTGCCCTTAATCACACAACCCTCAAAACTGAGCATAAGTCAGTCATTAGAATTGACTTCTTTAGCCATGGAATAACCCTGCAAAGAGAGTGAGAGATGAAAGGAAGAAAAGAGGAGAAAATTACCAGAGAAAAGGATAAGAGAATCAGCAAACAGAAAAGGGGGAGAGAGATTGCGGATGGAGAGAAGAGGCCGGGCTCTGGAGATTGACTTGATGTGGGCTGGCTGGATCAGGGTGAAATGGATCCCTTCCGTCCTCACACGTGTGATCGCCACCGGCCTCTCTGAGGTCTGTGGAGATGCTATCTAATCTATCTGTGATGTACCCGCGGTTAGTCTGGCGGGGTTTCTCTGGGGATCATTAGACCCCTCGGACCTCTCCCTGGGGCCCTTTTGCCCTGCTGACACTCTGTCTGGAGGGGCCAAAAATACTGCCTGCCACAAATCCGGATCCTAGAAAGCAGGGCTATTAATTAGGGTAATTAAGAGCTGGCCTACAGTTACAAACCGCAGAGCCTTTTTAGAGCTCACCGGGCCCTTTCCCCCATGCTAATGGTTCATTTTCAAGCCATTTGCTAGATCGGGCTTTGGTTTCAGAAGAACAGAGTGGGAAAACAATACTTAATATTGACCTTTTTTTCCAACCCGGGGTAATACATACCCACTGCCCCTTCTTACTGTTTAAATGCACATTGTCTTCCTCTTCTGTACCATTTCCCAATAAACATATTCCTTGTGCTTTTTGGCTGATTTAACCTTTGTGAGAGCTGGGAACACTTTGTTTACAAGGAGTGATTTCCCTCAAATGTCAGCAAATTGTTACAAACCTAAAATGTATAGGCTCCCCAGTTAATTTGAGGTTGTGTAATAAGTAGCTGGTAGGTCCAATGCATACAATCATTTACCATGTTTAATCTGACTCTATCCTGTCTTTTGTCTTACATAAGTATATACAGTTTGAACATACCAGCCAGATACCATAGTTATTAATGAGTAATTGCCCTGCTTCAGATAGTGGCTATTTAGAGACTGAAGAACATTTGCAGCTGGCCGTGATATCAAATGTAACATAGTATCATCTATTCTTCCATTCCTTTATGATTCCTATCCTGCTTCTCCTTGTGGAGAACAGCTTGTCTCAACACTATAAACAGGCTTCCAAATATAAGACTAAAACAGTTATTCAGAAAACTTATTTACTCAGTCTTGTGTTTTGTACATCTTAAACCATAAAGGTACGTTTAGTTTTTTTGTTTTTTTTCCCCACAGCCCGGATCTAAAATACCTCTGTCTTCAAAAGAGGAGCACATGTACCCTTTAACAACCTGGACTAAAAGGCTGAATGCATTCAACAACAGAGTCTGAATAGTGCAATGAGTCATATTATAAGAAAATGGAGAAAAAGGATACAGGCCTCTCCACTGAACACAATCCTATATTGTAGGCAATCTGTGATAACACCATTTTCATTTCAGTTCAGTCCCATAAAATTACCATTAACATTACAGCTCATGCAGAACGCAGATAAATGTAAAAATGTCACCCAATTCTTCCAGATGGGAATTTCAGTTCCACTAGATCACCATCTCTCTCTCCACTCTCCCCACCTTGTCTAATATTTCATTTACAACATTTCGTAAGTTAATTTTCCTCCCACTGACCATGTAAATCACAAATCAATTTTCATTTAAAAATGCTTGACTACAGATTGTTCCTGAAAGCCTGTGGAATATGCTTCAGCAAGCCCTGGAAGCCCTTTAATGCGAGGAGCACAAATCTTTTAGGAACCTTTTGGAGGAGGAACGAAATAAGTACTTTAACTTTGACTGAAAAACCTTGGCCATCTACGGTTGAGACCTGCCTTTTTCAACATGTGGGCTACATGTCCCATGGATTTAAAGGTAAACAAATCAAAGCCGCAGCAGAAAAAATACTGCATGTCTGAACGCAGCCTCTGATAACTGTGTTAATTGATGATGTGTCAGGTCACACTGACTTTGCTAATTATGCATTTGGTTTCTCATATCTGCTGTATGGCTGACTAACAAGGCCACAACAAGATATGAGAAGATGTAATGTGTGTGTACCTGTATATCTGAGGTGGAACATTCTATTAAATGGAATCATACCAGCAAGCACTGAGAGAGGCATCGTCAGCAGAATTCAAAATAATTACCCAATTTGGTTCTGTAACATCATGCTAAACACAAGATTATTTTAAATGTACAAATAGCCATACATGCAATGTGCATAAAGAATATGGGGTATTGTCTGCAAAGTAGATAAAATAATAATTTCCTTAAAAAGTCATTTGAACATTTGAATATATTTGTTGTTGTGACAGTCATTGGCATGTTTTATAACAGTCTAAATATATTGTGTTGCAGATGTGTGTTTATTTATATATATATATATATATATCTACACACACACACATCCATAGTTATAAGCATAATAGCATTTTCCCATTACATATTTGACTGAGCAATGCAACGACCAGTTCCAATCTGCAATAACGTGGTCTGCAATAATGGGCTGTTATACTTCACAAGTTCACAGAATGAAAGCTGGCTGGAGCCAGGAGAGAAGGTGCCAACTTTCGCTGGATTTAATGCCAGTTAGAAAGCTTTTAATAATTGCAGCCTTTCTATATTGCCTTTCCATCAAAATAAACTGTATCTTCACTGAAAGGAATTTGTTAACATTACAGAATGCTGAGCAGGTGACACAACAAACACAAAATATCATTAAAAAATAACAGATTATGCCTTCGAAAAAATAAAATTGCAATCACGTAACTGCATGCTTACAGTCACGCATTTTGTGTTTGTTTATATTTGCCAAATGCCTCCTTCTCGGGCTTGCCACAGTGGAGACACAAGTCATGTCCTGCTTTATTGAAGCAGACACAGCCATTTCCTATTATCATTATTATCGTCTTTTTTCCGCCCTGACCACAGGACTATCCTTTCCTTTTCACGAAGGAATGCGATGAGACAATTTACTTTCCTCTGGCGGCTCAGCCTCTGCAGTTTAACTGGAATGACAACGCTACCAGCTGGGGAGATACACCCGTCGAAATGTGACAGTGCTGGGATTTAGCAAGTTCACTCAGAGAAAAACAATGCCAGCAAAAATAACACTACAGACCGAAATGCAAGAAGGAAAACCTATGCTTTTCTGTAGATGCTAAGTGAATGTGTATCCTTTATTCTTAGCCACTGTTCCTGTTGGCTATTTGAAAAGATTTAAAAAATATATATATATCTTCATTTTCTTGTTCCGTCACTAACATATGGAGGAAGATTTTTCACCTCTACGGATCCCCTTCAGATTTACAGCCGCCTATCTGCCTATTACTGTCATGTGAAACAGCAATACTGACATGATGTGATCCTAGGAAGCCAGCCTTTCTATAAAGAAATACATTGTGGTGGTAGTGAACCCCTTCCTGGAACATGACCAATTCTTCATGCAGCCACAGCTCCCCTATAGCTAACTTGGCCTAAGAAAGCCACCATCCCAAAAACCCAAAGGACAGGATTCCCCTTGGATGTTGATGCCACAAAACACGAGTGGGTAAGATGCATATCGCTTTCAATAAGAGCCCTCTGTGTAAGAAGGACAGACAGTAAGAAGAAACATTTTCTGCATGACATGACTGAGAATTGCATGAATTTATTCCCTTTCAAGTGGCTGATGAATGAGACCTCTTGACAGAATAATGATTCAATATGAGCTTCACTTAATGCAAGCCCTTCTGATCAGGATCTACATTGTAGCACAGTATTATAAAGTGACAAATGGAGTCTATACTTACACCACTAATTTAACTATTATATACTGTTTGATACTATGTTTCCCAATATATATAAAATTGAAGTTAATGGGAGTTGTGTGCAACTGTGTGGCTATACACTTAACCAAGCAATCACAAGCTATATATTCATTACAATAGACAATGACAAGGCTGTCACTAACTCTCTTAAATGTTTCTGTATGATGAGAAAGTAGTGAGTTTTTCGTCAATAGGACTATTAGGAAGCCAGTTTGTGGAATCATGTGATCACAATGTGAGGTGATCTTTGGTATTTTCTGCCCTTAAGAAAGGCTTTGTGTTTTTGCTCTGTTACTTTTAAACAGCATTCTTCAAGTTAACCATTGTTTTCTACACAATAAACCAAACATATGTCAAGCTTTAATATTAATCGGTCAATTCTAGAAATAGATGTTCATCCGATAATAATAGGATTCATATTATTATTAGAAATATAAAAAATACCTAACATGGATCACAAGATAACATCAAATTAAAGGATATCATATTACTCTACCAGTCAAGGGCATATTTTATCATGTAAATCATTGTATTTCAAACAAATTAATGAAAACTTATTTTATGAAGACTGTAGAATATATACATATATATAGCCTATACTGTATATATAATATCTCTGTGTGTGGGTGTGTGTGTGTGTGTGTGTGTGTGTGTGTGTGTGTTCCATGTCTGTATGAATGTGTGTATAATCATATGTTTACACTTTTGAATACATTAAAGTTAGCCTTTTTTCCACTGTCAAATACATTCATCAAACCTGTGCCAGGGTTGTACAGTGCTGCTTATTGAAGACAAACAATAAACCCACGGCTGGATATCAATGGAATAAGAGAGAGGAGATGAGAATCCAGTCACTAGCGCTGCTGGGATTGCCTGGTGAATCTGGTTCAGCAGTGGCTTCATCTCCGCTGGCACCTCTCACTCTCAATTATTTGGCTGCTGTCACAACAAATCAATCAAATTACCGCTGCAAATCTTTGTGCCGGCACTCCCATTGTGCTGCTAGTTGCATTAGCTTTGAAATGTATGGAGGTGTAAATTTTATCTCTATTATTTATTCAATACAACTTTCTCCCTAGTGAGATATTCTACAAGCACACTGAACTTAAATCATTAAATGCTAGCACAGAATACATATTGCCGGGAACATTTCAAATTAAACTGCAAAGAGAGGCCTCTTTAATGTGTTGATATAGAACTGGAGCTGTTTATTTGGGGAATACAGGAATGTTATTGTTCTTAATAAACCCTCATGGGCCAATATGTTTTTTATAGCATTGGCTGCTCGCTCTCGCTCCTATCTCTCTTTCTCTCTCTCTCTCTCTCCCTCGGTCTGTCTGTCTGTCTGGCTGTCTCTCTCTCTCTCTCTTTCTCTCTGTAATTATTTACTCCTAACATAGAGTGTCTAATAGGCCGAAGAAACATTTGAGAAAGCCTGTGTAGACTTTCGTGATCGCACGCGAAATCGCTTCACAATGGAAGAAGAAAGGCCAAGTAAAAATTATCTTTTTTTAAATCCCAAACATTCTTAAATGCGAGCGAGCCGCATGGCGCGCATACCTGCTGTACACTGGCCCGCAAAAGGCCCACCGTATCTGAGGAGGCAGCTGGCTGATCGGAAGCGATCGAGTCAGACGAGCGCTCTCTGGCATGGAAATATTTTGATCGTCCCCCAGGAGCCCGTTCTCTGGTGTTGTAATGAGGAGCATGATTTCCATAATTTGTGTCATACTCCCGCCCGCAACATGAATATGATGCAAGGGGAAGAGCGCTCCTCTAAGAGAAACATCATTCTGATCATTACTGACATCCGTACTCATTACTGTACAAAGTGGGACAGCAGCTTTTATGTAGATTGTGAAAGCGATTTTGTGTTTTCTGAAGGTGAACACAAAGGAACGGGGCTCTCACATAACCATCAACCGTCAGCTCACAGGAATTACGCACAGCGCCGGGGTTTCTGATGTAAGCAAATAAGACGGGCTGTACTTATGAATATTAGAAGGCTTGACGAGACTTGAATAGGCCTCGGTCTCGCGTTACCTACCAATGATCTAAAAACAGCAATGGTCAAAACACATCTCATATGTTCCCTTCTTGAAAGTAAAAGAGAAAATATTACATTATCAGTATATTTGAAATGTTATACTGAAGGGGGTGAAAAACATGCAATTGACATAAGCCATTCTGTATGAAGTTACTTCATCTAGCAATCTAATTTGACACATTTTACTGAACGTGTTACCATGTCTCATGAGTTGCTGATTTGGTTCCATGAACATTTATTCCAATAGAATATATTTATATGTTTGTCAACATATAACTGCACAGAGACACCTTTTTTACTTCTGTTTTAAAGCAAGTAGGTTGAGTCACAGAAATAGTGTTCATCGTATTCAGCTACTCACTACTTTATCAAAGCTTTATTTATTCATTTGCTGATTTATCTATTTTTAAATACAATGCATTTTAAGAACTATTCATGTTGCTGAGAGTGAAATAAAAGTTGAATGAGAGCGCACAGAAATACCATAATCTAAAACCTTTACATACAGTAACCATCCTATTGCATCTTACTGAAAGTAATCAATCGGTCCTAAATACACTATGTGTGGGTTGGGATAGGCACAATAATCATAAAAATATATTGGTACAATATAGAAAGGTTTAGGTGTTTAATACTGTACTAGATATTTTTCTAATTCATCCACTGGAAATGTACTTTTTTATAGACCGCCTCATAGCATTAATCTTCCTGACAAATATCACAGTCCCATGTTTATCATGTTCACAGCGAGATGTTATGAGGCTTTATTTAGGCAACACCTCAAACTTTACAGCGCGGCCTGGTCACAGTGGCAGTTATTTATCACGGCCGATAAAACTTTGCTCGCATCCAAAAATCTCATCCCCATTTAATCAGCTGTGCATCCTTTTTCTTTAGGAGTGCTGAGTGTTAAAATGCATGAAATATAACCTGAAAATAAATAATCAAAGACACTGGCTATAAGATTTCAGACCACCTCATTTATGTGAGTGTTCATTGCCTTGCTGAAAATTGAGAAGTTAGGGGCATACAATATGAATTACGCTCATTAAAAAAAGTATTATTATGGATCCTTTAAATAATGCCCTACCCTTTTAGCCCCCCACGTTCCAACACACACACGCGCACACTCATGTACACACACATACACACAAACACACACTCATGCACACACATGCACACACACACACACATTCACACATACACACACACACACACACACACACACACATGTACACACACATACACACGCACACACACACGCACTCACACACACACACACACACGCTCACACACATGCACTCACACACATACACACACGTGCACACACAAAGACACACACACACACGCGCGCACTCACACACGCATATTTGGCAGTCATTAGATGGGTCATTAAGCTTAAACGCGGCCGTGCACAAGGCCCTGCCTGGGACCTCTCCCTCATTACTTAGGCACACAATATTTTCTGTCTGATCTGACATTAATTAGCTGGAGGCGCACAGGCTGTAAAACACACTTGCTCCCGGGTCGTGTAATCAGCTTGCTCCTCTCCAGCGACAGTAGGGGACTGCATTAAACTCCAGATTAATCAGGCTGGGAGCCAGGGCCCTAGGACGCGTGGGGCGCGTGGCAGAAGTGCTGTGCCAGCAGGCTTCAGTTGGCCGGGGCCTGATTGCCCAGGACAGGGCGATGCGGAAAGTCATGACGTGGCCAGAGGGCCGGGACGGAGTCAAGACATTTCGCTTCACTGGGGACTCGTGTCACTTCCTGTCTATGGAGTGCTCTTCAACCCCTCACTTTCACGGGGAATAAAGGGGCCGCTGGTAAGGCTATGGAGCGACGGAACGGAAGAAGCAGTGTACCTGGTTGCTTGGCAGAGTAACATTCCAGCAGAAAACTGTGTGTGTTGGCTTCCCGTGTGTTCACAAAAAGGAAAACAATATGTCTATCCAGGTTTATATCAATCACAGGCAGTGGCCAAGGATATCCATCGAATTCAAAAAGAGTGAAAGATGACATTATTTAATTATCATTTAAAATGTAATGATAAAGACATTAACTGCCTTATTATTACAGTTTTTTTCAACTGCTAACATGCTTTGGTCAAAACTGAAGTCACATTTTCAAAACTCTTCACACAGTCAGCAAACCAGAAGTCTATGTGGACCAAACATTTAATCATTTTTCATTGCTTTCACACAAAATGCATTCAATGACCACATTTTCCAAAATCCATGAACTCTTTTCTCATTCATACTCCACCACCCGCAAAACACTATATATTTGCAGCACATTTTTCAAATGCTAACACACTGTTTTCAAAACTGTTAAAAACGCATTCAAAACAGAATTACATCACAATGTGTGCAGCACTGTCCAATGATGGTTTGCTGTTACACAAACCACTCATTGGCCCCTACAATACAGAGAGGCTCATTTCTTTTCTGGATGACCTGCATAAATGACTTGTGCCAGCGGAGGAGAGAGGGGCAGGAAACTCCCCTACCTTCATTGTTGTGTGGGATAATGTGGCATTCCACCACTCTGCTGCAGTCACAGACTGGTTTGCTGCACATCCCAGGATGTTAGTACTATTCCTGCCTCCATACTCCCCTTCCTAAGCCCCATAGAATAGTTTTTCTCTGCGTGGAGGTGGAAGGTGTATGACCACCGTCCACATGACCAGATGTCCTTACTGGATGCCATGAATGTGGGGTGTGGAGACATTTATCCTAAAGACTGCCAGGGTTGGATTAGACATTCCAAAAGATACTTTCCAAGATGCATCGCCAGAGAAGACATAAGATGTGATGTTGATGAGAACTTGTGGCCAAATGCAGGAGAGAGGGAGAACTAGAACCTTTACAGTACTGTACAGTGTGAGTGATTATACTATACATGTTGTTTTTTGGTGATTATTATTGCAGCCCTGGAATTTCAGGAAATTGCTATTTTTGTTTCAACTTTTTTAGGTAAATTACTATATGCAGAGATATAGAAAAAATAAACGATATTGAAGCAAATTTCTGCATTTCTGATTCATTGTTGTTACATATACTTTAGTACAGTCAATAAAGTGAAAAGGTGTTATTCTTATTCTATAATGAAATACTGATTTATGTGAAAAATCATTCAAACTTCAAAGATAAAAGTTCATAATTTATGTAATGCTCCCTGTTGTTAGTGTTTTTAGGTCAGTGTGTTATGAGTGACAATGTATGCTTTCTGAGTGAGAATTGTTGCCTTATTTTGAGACATGTATGAAGTGTTTTGGTGGTTTGAGTGAGTTTTGGAAGTGAGATGAACTGTTTGGCCAAGATGCATGTTGGCAATGCAGACTGTATGAAGAGTTTTGAAAAAGTGTCTTCAGTATTGACCGATGCTTGCTAGCAATTGAAAAAAACTGTAGTATCAGGAGTACCATTACTGTATATATTTACATTCGATTTGAGAAAATTGGGGAAAAAGCAATATTAAAAATAAATCCATGATATGCACGGAAATACAATTCTAAAAACTAAACTTAAAGGCTTGCTTGTTTTTCGATACAACTAAATGGAGGTATTTATATATTTATCAACTTCGGATAGATCACATCTCCTAGTTTTTTTTTCGAAACAGTTTTTCCCAGAACGTCCATGCTCCCCAAAACAAAACGATGCACGGAAGAAGAATAAAAAGAAGAAGAAGAAGAAGAAGAAGAAGAAGAAGAAGAAGAAGAAAAGAAGAAGAAGAAAGAGGGTTGGACGACTTTGCGGTGCCGATGCCGTCTAGTGGACACAAAGTTACGGAAGCGGCAGGTGCGTTATGGTGGTCCGCTGCCACCCCAGCTCTCTACCCAGCTCTCTACCCAGCTCTCTCCCAGCTCTGCGCTGTATGTGGATGAGCTGCTTTAAATAGATGGGAGTGTTTATTAGCCCCCTCCCCCAACCCAACACATTTTATTTATGCATGTTTGTCCATTAAGGTTTCATCACATGGGTGCCAAGAACCCCCCCCAACAAGCTCTACCTGCCATTCCTCCACTCTGCTTGGCTCTCCATGCACTTTATGCTACTCTGGAATTGTTTTAATATCTACAAACCTGCTGCATTACATGCACTCTTCAAATTTATACCCTTGCATTTCCTTTTGCATTAGCGAGGCCAACCCCCCCATCATTTAACATTTATGACGGACAGGTTCCCATCGCTCAATCTAATGGTATAAAAGAGACAATATTTTAAACATTAAAATGAAAACCATTTACAACTATGATCAAAAGAGAACATTTGGGCATTAAAGTTTAAAAGGAGAACTTAAGTACAGCCATGTGGACAGACAGGCGAGCGGAAGAGAGTACACTTTATGCAGAAAGAGACATAAAGTGCTCCTCCAAGCTGGTGCAAAACATTGACCTACAATTAATACGGCTCTTCCTCCAGGCCACCGAAGGCTAGTGAGCTGTTTGTATTCACCCCTTTCATAGGAATTTTTGAGTACGGTAGATTCATTTAAATGCTGATGTACTCGTCTCTTTAATCATCAAAAAAAAACTTAAATAAGAACACTACGTGACGTCATTGCTCTGCAAAGAAAGAGGTGGCGATGTGTCTTCTATTAAATAAATTGTGTTATTTGACTGTCCTTGCCACGCCATTATCCAGATCCATTGTCAACGGTACAAAGGGGTTAATGGTTTCATTGCAGGATTCATAAAAAGACAACATTTTGTGAATCACCCAAACACAATGGGAAGGCACTTGACTCTTTGCTTGTCTGCTGGAGAAAAAAACCCGAAAGCCTTGTATTTTCCACTTGCTGTGCAAAAGAAGAACTTTAAACAGCCAGAATTGAACAGCTTTTTATTGAGAAGCCAGAGTTCCGACGTGCAGCTCCAGCATTTCACAGTCAGATTGCTGCAAGGCTTGCTGGGGTTTTGTGCTGATTGGCACTCGAAACTTACCCTGAGAGAAGGTCTGACTGGCCTCACTGCATGCCCTGGCTCTTACCTTGTAGGTTCTGCAATGGTAAGGTCATGATGCCACCGGCCGCCGCGGCCGCCACTAGCCCCTGGATGTTGGTGAGGTTGGCAGTGGGGAGCGTGAGCACCAGGCCCTGCTGCCCGCCCAGCTGCCCGGCCATGTTGAAGGGGATGAGGATGGGCTGGTTGAGGCCTGGAGCGCCCCCGGGCATCACCCCCGCCACCGCGGATGCCAACTGCTGGGCCGCCAACAGAGACTACAATACATAGCACACGTACACACACACACACACACACACACAACTTCCTGCTGTTAGAAGAGACTCAGACAGTGGCACATTGTCAACAGTGTATTGCAGTGGATCTGTGAGAGACAATGCCAAAACTATCTTTGTTGTAATGAGCTCAATATCCTGATGTTGGATTTGAGATGCCTAAAAATACCTTACATGTATCATATGAGGAATCAATGAATGATTTTCAATGACACACAGAGCAGAATTAGCTGCCACATCCCTTACATGGCATACAGATTCTAAGACATGAGACCAGACATTACACAACACACAAAGTCAAGGTAGGAAAAGATGGGTTGACCAAATATGGGAGACACTCAAAAAGAATGGATGTGCCATGGATGAAAACCTCTAATGTGATACTCTGTGTCAGACCTTTATGTGTGTACAGTCCTGTTAGACAAGGAAAAATCGTCACCTTAGAGAAAAAAAAAATTCAAAATACTTTGCATTCTGGCTCCGGTATCCTAATCAATGCATTTTGTGGTTTCCGTTTTTGCCAGTGACATCTGTACTGTCTGCATATTATACGTTCTGTCAGAAACCTGCGCGGAGTTCATCTGGAGAATAAAATCAGAAGCCTGGCAAAGGCTCCAATGCACGTTCTCTTTTCAGAGGTATCCAAAGCAGTTTGCATTTCAGCACAATAAATGAGCGAGGCAGAATTCTGATACCGCTGATGGAATATGCAACTGAGCTGTTCTTCCTGCTTTTAAAAGCATCAGCGCGTTTCCTTCTCTGGTGAGAGATGCAGAGGGAACTTCAAACCGGCATTCACTAATATTTGTCAAAGCTGAGTCTGTGCAGTCATATTGAGAGAAGTACAGATACGTTATCCAGAGAATCACAGAAAGTGCACACAAGCCTACACAGAAATTCACACAGAAATTCACACACACACACACACACACACACACAACACACACACACATACACATGAACACACACACACACTCATAGACACGGACACACACACATAAGAACATAAGAACATAAGAACATAAGAATACATAATGACGATCAGCCCATCTAGGCTCGTCATGTCCTAATCTAAAGAGTATCTAGTACTACATCTAGCCTGGACTTGAATAGCCCAAGTGTTTCTGCCTCTACTACCCGACCTGGCAAGCTGTTCCAGGCATTGACAACTCTCTGTGTAAAGAAAAACGTCCTAATATCTGTGCGGAATTTGCATGCACACGCCCACACACACACACACACACACACACACACACAAACACATAAGCACACACACACACACACACACACAGACACAAACACACATGCACACACATAGACACACACAAAGACACAAACACATGTTCTTTAAAGACCTACTACCACCAGCCTCTTCAAATGGGTGAATCTGTGATGTGACAGGTCAACTCTAATGAACTCTAATGGTCCAATTACAGTGAAAAGAAATAGTGCTATAATTCCAGAACTAGTGCTTAATTTGTGCAGGGGCTAGCCGGGAACAGCCCCGGCAAATGGCAAGAATCCGATTTTGCGCCCCGGCAAATGTCTTACTCAGAATCAGAGCCCCGGGCTCACAAATATCTAAAGTGCGACAACAACGTGTATTTTAACAGACTTAACAGACAAGAAACAAATCGTGCTTTCAGAGTGTTCACAGAGTTACACAGTGTTACACAGCCCTTGAAGGATCTTTGAACCGCTGTTAACACCGTAGCAATTTCCAGCGCAGAGTGCGAGATAGGTTTATCACAAATGAATCTAATCTGCACGTCAACAAGAGCGTCTTTAAAAATAGCAACTATATCACCGCTTCTGTTTTTTAACCCAGTTGCTCCACCACTGGAAAGTTACCATCAGACCCGATGGAGGGACAGAAATGCAGCGACACAGAGGTAGGGAAAGTTGACCCTTTTTCTCCGCGGGGGGGGGGGGTGTGGTGTGTGGTTGGGAGAGGCGAGTTGAGCCCCGGCATCTCTTATTTTACTAATTTAGCACTGTACTGTCCACAACATCATGAATTTAACCTCTGTTCTGTCCTATTACACCATTTTCTTTGCCCAATAAATAAGAAGTTCACCAGTCAATCTTGACGTGCATACAAAATAAAGTCAAAGTGCAAGCTCAAACTGCAGTTTCTTGAGGGCAGCGTCGCAACACGGTGGTGCGGGTCTCTTAACCGGCGAGGACGAGTGCATTGTTTTCTCCCTGTCAGACCCAATGTGCAGAGAGCCACTTATGGTTTCAGCCCCTGTCTGCTCGATGGCCCCGTGGCCCCAGAGCGGTGGCAGAGGCCCTCGCCGGGGTACGTACTGAGAGGTCTTTAACCGCACTTGTCAGCTATCTGCTTGTATTTTACATGGTGCATCGCCGCTCGCGGTACAGAGCAGGGGACCAAGGGGCAGCTGGTGCTCCTCCGCCACCGTGCACCGAGGAGCGGAGTGCCGGGTGACAGCCGTGTCACTAAGATAACCCAGCGCGGTGCGGGGGAGCACAAACCTGCTAGGACGTAATTGCGGTTTAAGCAGTGCTTAGCGATGTTGCGCGGACTCTATCCCGAGAAGCTGTGAAAGAGATTTCAAGGGAAATCCGCAGGCAGGTGAAGTACTGAGAACAAATAACAAGGACTGGGCTTCTCACCACTGGCGTTGGCGGGGGAGGCGGGCGGGGAGCGATCTGGCAAGCCTTCCAGCTCGTTCAGCGGCTATGATTCACAGAGCTGGATGCAGAGCTGCTTGTGTAAAGATGCCTTGCTGAATAAGATGGCGCGAGAGTGAAAGGCGTTGTGAAAACTCCCTCATGGATGCCTGCCACAGGTGCAGGCCGATAGCTGAGACATCGCAGATTTAAGCCTGGACTCGTGTCTTCAGCCAAATGTGACTCTGCAGTGTCTGTGGTTGCAGGACAAAGTTGATGCATTGGGAGCCCACACGCTAAAAGCTGTCATCAGTGTGAGATCCACCATCTCCTTTCCGCCCATCAGCCTTAGCTCCCCTGTAGCACTGTGCGGACTGTGGAAAATAGCCAGACGGGTGCATCAGAGGAGTGCTTCATTTGAAAGGTCTATTTGGGTGGGTAAGGGTGTCTCAGCAGCAATTTGAGAGGCCCAATTGGTGATCTCAAATTGGGGAGAAAAAGGGGTCCATACTGTCTAATAGGGAAAAAGGGTGGTGTAGTTCTGACCTAATGGCAATCAATATTGGTACATAACGAAATTGATTCATTTCTTGTTTGAGATGCTTGTGTGGGAAAATGGGACACAATCTTCAGCATTTACCTTCTTTTTCTGTCCTGAACCAGAACAACCAAGACACAAAAACCTACAGGCACACAAAGGACATCAGTCTGTCCTCATTTAGAAATGTAAATGTAAATGGCATAAGAAATATAGAATAACATTTACATTTTCAACTAGTTTGGGACAATAAGCACTTCAGACTAAAAAACGGCACTTGGAAAAAAATGTTATTAGCTACACAAAGGACATTCATTACGGATGAGGACTAAGCTCTGGTATGTAACAAATGAAAAATGTTTGATCTTGCTTTGCACAAATTTTGATGGTGTGATCCAGAGACAGATCGTTGAAGATCTCAATTGAACATGCCTCCTTGAGCTCGTGTCATGGGACGTCCCCACGCTTAACGTGGAGGACAATCAAAACCGGGATCAGAGGAGGAATATCAAAAGAAAGTTCTGCATACATCAGGCGCCTCCCCCTTATTACAATCACAGCCGTGCTCATGTTTGCGTTGTTAGCGGAACAACCAGGCGTGGCTCTCTGAAAGCGGGGCCTGGGTTCCGAGCCTGCACGTTTGTAGTTCATTGCGAGGCAGAACTCGGAGGCCACTTGGGTTTGATTGCGTTTGTACATCAGAGGCCGAGCTTCCCTTTCTTTCTCTTGCTCTGCGATTGAACGCCGACACCTACTGTGAGGCACTGATGTGAGCAGAGATCTGATGCAGGCTTCTGAGGCTCTGCGCCGATAGAAAAGGGGGATTCCTGACCACATTCTGCTGGGGTAGAGACTACAACCCCCCAGATCCACCTTGCAGCGTCTCCTTCCCCCCTGCTTTGCCTGGGGCGGTCATCGGCGCTCCTTATCGAAGAGGGGCTTCTGAGGAACAAAATGTGCTTTCTTGAGGAACTGGTTCCTACCAGACCGGTGTCATCCCTGCTTCTTAAACTAAGTTTCACTGGTCTGCTTTCACAGATACCATAACATATTTCATCACAGTCAGGGCCTTTTTCTGTTAGCTTGGAAGTTGAATGGTGGCACTACCCACATTACAGCATTAATGACTCTGGCACAGGAAGGGCAAAAAAGCTAATCTGAACCCCAAAACAACTGTACAACAGGACACTAGTGAATTATTATGAACACTTATAAAATAATGGAACTGTGCATACCTCTGCTTTGAAGTTATTTTTTCAATGGTTCCTCCCTGAACTTGCCTCGCTACACCTCAGTGGGGCAATGGAAAGCTGATTGGCTACATAATCTGCGGATTGGTTACAGGTCACAGATTGACTACACAGTCCCACACGTATCTCAGAGGAATTTCACACATCCTTTTCCGTGGTGGTAAGTATTGGAATAAGTATCGCCATTGTGAAAGAGAATGGAAAATAGCGAAGATGGATCTACATTGGCTTCTGTCTCCTGCACTTTCAATGTAGCTGTATGCATTATGCCAGGCCTAGGCACTGGAATGTAGCCCATTGATCTGATAAATTAGCTGTGAAATTCCAACTGCTTCTTTGCTGCAATGTGGTTCTTTTCGTGAGATTAGTGAGCTTCATCCTTACATTTTTCTTTAGCCTTTCACACAAGTGACTTCAGACTCAGTGGAAGGTTATTCTCTAAACAGTTATTCTTTGTTGTATCTTGTCTGCAGCAATGGCTCATTGATCTATACCAATTGCTATAAGGGTATTTACAGCAAATACATCATTTATATATATAATATTTTAAATTCAAACAATGGCTGCCATTTCTTCTTTTTTGATTCTGTCTCCATTTAATTTTCTATTTGATTATTTCATTCTGTTGTATTCTTTGAACAAAATCTACCCACAGTCCTTCGCCGAAATAGCTTCGCAGAAATAATCTGTCACACTAATGGTGGTATAATTAAACCCTGCAACATTAAACATTAACGGGAGGAGCACCCACTGTGATTGGGCACGATCAAAGGTGATTAGGAGCAGCGGTAATGAGGCCGTTGTTCATTAAGCCTCCCCGTGCCATAAATCCAATAAATCCAATTAGACATGAGGCTCCTCTTTATTGAGCTGTTTGCTGTGGCCGGAGTGGAGATGGGAAAGAAGGGAATGGAGGTGTAGGTTCACCTCAGGACGGGACTGCCATAACCTGTTGCTCATTCCACCAAACAAGTGCATTTCCATGTGCCTCCGTCCTTACAAATGTGACAGGACAGGCGATGGGAAAACTTATTTGAATTTTTCAAGTTTTTTAAAGCTTTTCTTCTACAGATTGCAGGACTTCCATTTTATTTGAGGCCTCGCTCAATGGGCTTCTGTCAGGTGGCTTTTTATCCTTTCGGTATCTGTTCTGTCATGTCAGGTGGCTAGGAGTACACGCACACATTTGACAAACGATAAATGTTACTTTTGAATGACGAATTTGGCCAGAGAATTTGGTTTGAGATCCTCCCTCGAGAGCGTGCTGGAAGAGGACATGCCTGAGAAGACTCAGAAAATTTCTCCCTCAGAAAATATCAATAGAATCAATGCAGGTCAAAAAACAGCATGACTCTCTTCCCACAATGTTGAAGACCTGTTTACACTGATAAATAGCTTCACCTCTAAATTAGCCTTGCGCAGATTAGCACTAAACAGTTCTGAAGGAGAGTTCAACACTTTGGTCAATGACTCTCTCACGGAGACGGGAGAGCGATTACAGGCTTGTGCATGCACTAAACTTCACACAGACCCCAGGAGAGACTATTCCCTTTTCTGTTTATGGTTTACTGCTCCATCATAATCGTGTGAAAATGGGAAAATCACAAATACAATGTTGGTTCTGTCTGTTTCTATGGTTTCCATACTTGTTCAGAACTAAATGGAAGGACAATATATAGTATATATATATAAGGGCAAGGATCAGTCAATATAATCAGTCAGCTTCATAATAGTCAGCCTTGAAAGAGCAATATAAAAATCATTCATTAAGAAAAATAATTTGAAATGACACTCATCTGCTTTCTTAAACCATGTATTAAGGAGAAATGTAAAATGCATATAGATCATTCATGCATCATGGGAATTAAATGCTGATGTCAGAGGTTGATATTGTCTGTTGTATATGGTGTACGTGGTGCAATGACACACTCACCTGTGGGCCCACTGGGTAGGCGGGGTGGGACTGGCTGAGCTGGGACTGATCTGGGGGACTGCTGCTGACGTCAGACTGAGACAAGCCTCCTCGGGCCGCTGGGAAAGAGAGAGCGGAGGCGTCCTAGTTTAATTATCACAGCACCGAGGGAGAGCAACCATGCATCAAGTACGCAGCGTTCTCATCCGGAGAACATAAGCACATACTCACACACACCTCCAGGAAAGAGAGAGTTTGCAAGCTCGCTCTCCCCGTTTCTCTGTATATACAGTACCAGTCAAAAGTTTGAGTACACCTTACATCTGGATTACGGCTAACCGGGCACTCCTTCATTCTTCAGCAAGATAATGACCCAAAACACACCTTGAAGTTGTGCAAGAACTATCTGGTGAAGGAGGAACGTGAAGAACGTGAACTCAAACTAATGACCTGGCCTGCCCAGTGTCCAGACCTCAATCCCATAGAACTTGCATGGGACAAACTGGACAGAAGAGGCAAAGCAAAGTCCCCCACAAGTGTCTCTGGGAATTGCTGCAGGAGAGCTGGGAAGACATGTCAGGTGATTTCCTCCTGAAACTTATTAACCAAATGGCCCATGTTTATGAGGCTGTTATCATGGCAAAGGGTGACTATATTGAGGAATCCAAGATTCAATTTTCAATTAAATTTTCTTTAAAATTGCTTTGATGTTCCTTTTGTTTATTGTTACATGCGTTTTTTGTCATTTTCAAGTATTTACAGAAACGTATATGGTGTAAAACATTGTCAATTATGAGATAAACCTAGTTTCCAGCAGGTGTGCTCAAACTTTTGACTGGTACTGTACCTCTCTTTTTCTTTCTCCCTCACACACACATACACACCTACACACACATGCGCATTATCACGCTCACTCTGCACCATGCCGTGATGTCACACGACATCAAGCCTGGCAAACGGTACACCTAAGTGCGTCAACAAATGGCGCGCCAGGAATCGCTCATCAGCGACGGATAAACAACCGCTTTGTTCAGCTGCGCGAAAGCGTTCGTGGGAGAGATGCATGCAGCCCGCTGACAGGTGTCTGAAACCGAGGCTGAGGGGATGCAGAGGGCCACGCCGTACATCAGTTTACGCCGGTGAGAGCCCCGCCCCCTCCCGCCGGGCTGGGCGCGGCAAACCACCGCCTCATGTGACGGGCCACAGTGATTTACATGGGTTAAGGCCGTGGAAGTGGATAGGGGAGACGGCGGGAGATTTCAGATATCGAGACAATAATGAGGGCAAGGATTACAGGAAATGCAACACGCTGGGGGAGTGGGATCAAAACCGTTTTTGATAGTGTTGGGAGGGAAAGGCTGGCTTGCATGTGCCTTTGCAGTCTTTAAGAAACGAGGGGAGTGCACCCACCCCCATTCACAACTTACTTAGATATTTGAGAGTCTATCTTGACCCTGTGGTTGGTCCTTGCCTCTCCATCCCACAGTATTGTTGGCCCAGCTGGCAACTTTTGGTGTGCCAAATAGCTGGCTTTTTTCTTTGATATGTGTAAAATGACCAATATATTTTGTATACTTAGAATGGTGCATGTTGCTTAGACCCACAATTCCTCAAAATGCTGAATGTTGGACAACTTATAACAAGTATAAACATAGTACAAAAAGCAATTACTTTAAAGTGACAGCATTATAATTTCCTGTTGGTGACATGATCAAATGTTTGATTTACTTCCAGCTGCATTGTGAACACCCGCCATCTTTTCCCTAAGAACATGTATTTGCACATTGGTACTGACAAGGGCCAAGCAGTCATCGCATAACACAATCTAAATGTATTCACAAATCAAGTTATTCAATTTGAGATAGATTACAGGTCTTCCAGCTAAATATGAGCCAATGGTTACTGTCTCAATTGTTAGCTCTTGACAGATTATGCCAAATTCTTTCCCATTTATCTTATTGCCTTCAATAGATTCCGAAGCAAAGAAAGGACTACGTATGTTAAGCAAGAATCACAGCTTTTCATATTTATAATAATACACTCTTGTTCAAAACACCTATGTTAGTGAATAAAACAGCCAGCCAGTGACAAAGAGTGGTTTTTAAGACTCTATAATTACTATTTTAATCAACATTTCATGGACTGATTTAAAAAAGAAGCGAATAAAACAAATACTGTCTGTTTGGCTTCAGACATCCATCGGCCTATTCAAAAAAAGGAAAAAATTACGTTTATTTATTTTATCCCCGACAAAAAAAACTTTTTTATTAGTTTGAAGGGAAAAGCAATTCCTTTTAAAATAAGTTCTTTTTCATTTACTAAATCATTAATAAATGAAATAATAAAAAATAAAACAAATGATGGCACAATCCATCACAAAGCTATGCAGTTGATTAAACATCCCGTAACTGAGCCGATATTCACAGGGGAACTTTCAAAAGGAGAGCGGGTGGATGTGACCAGAATAGTAATGAAATTCCGAGCGGGACTTCTTAACTTCTATACACACTGAGACATCCACATAATTGACCTCCTGTTTGTTTCAACTGAAATCTCTGTAATAGGCTGACCGGCGCTATGCAGGAGACGTTGCCGTGGGGGCTGTTTGTGCTGCGCTCGGGATTAAAATTGTGCGGGGGAAGAAGAAGGAAAAAACACTCCAGCAAAATGGGTGCAGATTAAGCCTTCTGACCCTTTTTGTCCGTGTCAGAGGGTCACATTAACCCAAAACAGTTACAGCATCATATCTTTACATAGAATCTGAATAATTGGTCGAGCGTACACCAAAATGACCAATTTCGTTGGCTTTTAAGTGCTGAGGCTTCGGGCAAAGACAACGTAGCCGGCATCCACCTCAGCTGACTGGCACTTTGTGTTGGTACGGGCGGGTTCCATTGACCCTAGGTGCCCACATAACTAATGAGCCTGCATGTGGATCTTTCTGACTCCTGCCACTCAGCTGTTCCAGAGCTTACAGGCAGCCTAAACAGAGAGAAATGTGCTTCAGCTAGTTGAGGGAGAGGACTGTGGGACCGTGAAGTCTTACAGCCACAAACCGCTCACCACCCCTGAACCCTGCAATTCACCCAATACCCATGTCACAGGAGTGAACGCACCTTAAACATGACTGCTACTGTCAGTTGGTCGTCATCTTGAAACCGTCTAATAATCCATTTGTTTCCAGGAGAAAAATCTAACGGAGCTATTGTCAATATTCAGCTGCCGGCGTCTCTCCAACCGAGTGTCAATCATAACATCATTAGAGCAGGAAATTAAAGGAGAAGTGCGCGGGAAAGGATATGCAGAAATGGCCTAAACTGATAAATGTGTAATATTCGCCCCCTTCAGGCCCCTTGCTCTCCACTGGCTCTTTGGAAAAGCATTTTTTTTCATCTAATTTGTTCTTATATTGGCAGAGCTAAATTGATTTGCAACCAAAAACAATAAAAACTTGCAAACCTGCTGACATTTCATAAAACAAACGAGAGGCCCTAGGGGAGGGGGCGGGGGGGTGAGGGCTGTCTTCTGTGGAGGTGTCAATATGTGGAGGCCTTATTGGAGCTAAATAATAAATAAATCTTTGCTGCAAACTACCAATGGTAATGTGGAGGGGAGAGCACAAGCAGCACATGGTGGTTCTGTGTTGAGTGAGTGGTGACAGGAAAAGGAATCAGGTGCCACGTTTCATATGTGGGTTATTACTTCAACCATGTCTTGTACAATCTGTTTGTTCCTCTGTTTGCTCTTACATATGAAGAGATTCATGCTTTTTCAAACTCTTTCTCTCACACACACACACGCACACATGTATAACACGTATACAATGAACGATTAAATAACAGAAACACATGCAAATAGGGGTCATATTAAATGGCATATTGATTTTAATTTGTATTACATTTACAACTTATCTGTTTTTGCTTGTGCTCCTGCATGCACCCTTTATGGAGCAGTCATACTCTATGACAATTTTGTGATGGAGAGCTATCATATCTGGGAGAAACAATCCCTGATTTCAATCAACACTTAGCCTAAATAATATTCAGGTATAGGTATTCCAAATGCACCCATGTGTCTGTCCTCACCTATGCTAAGAATAGAATAGAATGGGCACGCAGGTGTTAACTGTTTGATTATGATCTGGCCCATCTTTATATTTCCACACATTGGGCCAGATTTTACGCACAAATTCGTTCGTAAGTCACTCTGCAAGTGATTTACGAGAATTTGCCGCATTCACCAAATTTAGAATTTTCTCTTAGGTACGAACAAGATTTACGAGTGGTCCAGAGCTGTCGTACAAGTCATACGTACAATTTGCCTGCCGTTGTCCAAAGCAAAACAACTTTGTTTTTGACTAATGAATTGTGTCTATTTCGTTACTTAGAAGAACTGTTGAGTTTGAATATATAAATTACACGATAAATGATAGAATTCATAATGTATAATCATTTTGAGAGTATCCTGTTTGACAATTGTAGGCCTATATTTGACTGTTTTCTTTTCAAATTGTAGGATAATATCATTCATAATTCATTAATATAATTATATAATTATCATTCGTTTCAATTGTGGCTATTGAGGCTATGGTATAATACTACAATATCAGAGAGCGCGTCTTTAGAGAGCGCGCTGATCTATTTGCAGAGATAGACGAATGGCTAGTGTCGCGTTTTCGGTTACCACGGGCTGTGCTTCACTGTCAGTCGCTGTCCAGGGGGACATCCGTTGCAACACTGACCAAGGCAACCTCACCAATTATGGCACGTATTTGCTCGTCGGTGTGCGTAACGGAGACTTCCTCCTGACCCCCTCCTGTTGCAGTCATGGATCGCCTTGCTTTCGTGAGACGTTTCTATGACGATTTCATATCACACCATTTTTTTTTCTTTTTTCTGTGATGTACGGGCAACAGATGATACTTTTAACTGCACAAGTAATTTTTTCCCACTCCTTGGTTTTAACAGGTCCCTTAATTCTACTGTTGACGCTCTTAAATAGTATGTGCTTTCGGTTACTTATTTCAGATAGTAGTACTTCAATCTCTGAGCTCGTAAAGTTTTTCTTCTTGGTTTTGTTCGGTGCCATTGTTATGAATGACTTTCCTATGAAAATCTGGCGGGATGCCTAACCTTATATAGCATTATTGGGCCGTTAATTATGCTAATTCACAAATCACATGAACGTGCACTCATTTAAGAAGACGTGGCATTCAGCATGTTTACGTTGTCATTTACGACAGTTTTCTGAAGTTACGAACGTTTGCTGAGTCTGACGTGGAACACTCGTAGAAGCCACCTAACGAAAAAAAATAACAGAAAGATATGATAAAAATACGACTACATGTTCTTGCATGAGGCCCATTGTTTAACAATAGTGCTAAGACATGCCCAATTATCAATGGAAAGTGTGATTTGTTTCAATTTAACACGCCAGTGATAACAGATATGATAAGGGCTTGATGTTGATAAGGCATAATTTTGCATGCTACTTACGGGTTCATACTGCGTTTGATTGACCAATTTCTGAGGTTCGTAGCCCTGAGGTTCTACCGCAAAAAAAAAGTAACACTGGCATTTATTTGTAAATCTAAATTGAGGACAAATATTGATTGATTAATGACAATCAGGGAACTGATGCAAAAAGTTATGTGCAAACGTTGATTAATGACAATCAGCTAAGAGTCATGCTATCACATGGTTCCAACACCAGTCACTTGGAGCATCCCTTCCTGCAGATAAATTGTGATCACCCAGGGCCTCCCACGTGGTCCAGTGGTTACAACGTTCGACACTGGCCATGACGACCAGGGTTCGATTCCCCATCGCGCCACAGTAGGCTCTGGCTGGGAGTGCCACTGGGGGCGGCGATTGGCTGTCCGCCCCAGGGAGGGGGGAGGGAAGCCAACAGGATGTTCGCTGTGCACAGGAGTGGCTCTGCAGTACCAGGTTACGGTCGACGGCCTGGCGAGTGTCGTCTCGGAGGAGACGATGCTTCGCCTTCGTCACTACCGGTCACAGGATTATGGCAGCAAACTCACATTACTAGGGGGGAATTTACTTAAAATAGTGGGTGTAATTGGCTACCAAATTGGGAGAAAATCTGAAACAAAAAATAAATAAAAATTGCGATCACTCTCACATGTGCCAATGTATTGTACAATATGTTACAATGACAGCGTGGCCTCCGGGAATATCGTCTAGTGCATCTAACAGGTTAAAAAACCCTGAGGTGAGTCTCTTGCAAACATTTCAGTGTTGACTCATGCATTGACCTAGTCCAGGTTATGCTTGAGAACACAAAATCTGATTTTCGCAGAAAATATATGGAAAATAAAAACACCAGCATCTACATTTCTGTTACCAATGGTGTATAAAGTGTTCAGAATTAGGCATTTGGTGCTGTCATTCTTCACTTGATAGAAGCGAATGTACACTTCTGCACAAGCTCTGTGTCAAAACATCGGAGCAATCCGAACACTGCAAGAAAAAATACACATAAAAATGGGGTACGGGGGAGTAGTGCACTGCCTACCATCCAAAAAGTGTCTGGCAGGTCTCCATAGCAACACTAGCAGTGTCAATCACCCGGATGGGGGAGGGATTCTCTAGGAGGAGCGCCAGGGCTGAGCTCTTCCTCTGTACTGTCCGCTGAGGCGGACCCCTTACACCCTTCCAGTAAAGGTCACTTATTTGCTGAGATACTGCACTGTCCACGTCCATTATTATTTCATGGTTTGGGGCGTTCGGGCCATCCCTAGCAGCACGGAGGCAAAGGTCAGCCTGAATTGCGCCTGCCCACCACTTCACTTTAGGTGGAGTTGCATGGAGATCTTTTTTTTTTTTACCGCAGAGCCCCGATAAGGCACACCGTGTGTCAACATCTCCCGTGCTACTGGCAAGTATGTGTTACACTTGCAGAAGAAATGTCACAGAAAGCAGAAATTCTGGCTATTTTGTAAAAAAAGTTGACTGAAATATGTATATGAGCTTTTCTATCTGCCATAGAGCAAGAACAAATAGCTCAATGCAAATGGAAAACTTTATTCTATATTTTGCCTCACCCTTTTTACTAAGATGAAGGCAAAACTCATGATTTGTCATGTTAGACTTGGATAAACAGGACTACATCGTGAGCGTTCATACATGACATATCTGAGGAATATCAGATGTTAGAGCCTTCTACCAAACCAGAGCTCAATAATAATTTTTCACTGTGCAGAGCAAGATTACACTCAATTACTCAATTACTACCACTGTAAACACCTACTCCACAATACCCCTGTCAGAACAATTGTGTAAACAAATTATGAGCCTGTGTGAGTGGATGCATATTTTTGCTCATGTCTGCACATTTACAAATGTAGTCTTTTTGATGCAGACTCACATCAATGAGCGTGCATTCCCTTCAAACAGGCTTTTGTCTCACATTACCTTGGTAACTGATGTAATGGGATATTATGTTCATGGTGATTCGGCTTAAGTATGAACATCTTTACCTTCAGATTATTTCAGGGTTATCTAAATCCAACTCTTTGCATTCAGATAAATATCATTAAAACCTCAAACTCATGAGCTAGAAGCTTGACCTCTCCATTTGCATTCTTTTATCATTCCTACACTTTCAGCTGAACACTTTCCCCTCCCACGTTGTCTCTTGCCATCACTTCCTCTTCACCCTATACGTGCATTACATAGCCAAGCTCATATTTCAATATGGAGAGATATGACCAGTTATTAACCCACGGAAGACGGGCGTCATATGTTCTGAGGATCATCATCCAGTGGGTGACACAGCGAGAACCTTGTTTTTTATGGAGCACATTTCCCAGAGTTCCAGAGTGCAGGGACTCTGGTGCAACCGCTTCATAAGCCCGGTGTCAAGCTGTCATTGACGCATCAATCCTTGGTTGAGCCCCACACACACACACACACACACCACCCCCTCCAAACACCACCCAGAGTGTCCTAACAGGAGCCCAGAACAGCCTTCTCTCTGTCACACGCCACTCTTCCTTTCAGCAAACTGCAGCCACAGAGATGATTCATTGGCAGCCTTTCATGGCAGCCATTAATATTCCAGTGGAGTGAGGGTTATTAACAGAGACAGAGTGGATGTAGGAATGTTGCCTGCAGATATGACAACCTGTTTGCACTGCAGCTCATACCCATGGCTTAACAAATTTGTGTGTGTGTGTGTGTGTGTGGGAGAGGGGGGAGGGGGGCGTGGATGTTGGGCAAAGGAGATTACTCCAGCTTCTCTTGTTGATTTGAAATCAACGCAATCAATGGATTTCAGCTTGTCCCCTCCTCTACAGTTGTTCGGTCGTTGAACTGGTGCCTTGCTGTTCTGCTATCAGCCCTATTCACCCGATTACCCACCCCTTTGAAAATCCAATGAAGGAGCCATTTCAACCCATGCACAATACAGAGAGCCGTACGGCACGTTCAAATTAAAAACACATTTAAGTCAGCATTCGTTTGTTATTATTAACATTTTTTCCGATGGGGAAAAATGGGGAAAGGTCGCGTAACGAATAAAAAGAAATGAAACAGCCTTAAATATGTGATCGATGGTACAGTCTTTGGTTTTTCATTGTTGCCATTGATTGCATTGATCTCTCTTGGACTGGAGCGATGACCTAAATCGCTAATGTCTGTGGCTCTGGTAATGCTAAGAGTGGACGGCGGCCATGACGGCCACAAACCGAGAAAGGATGTCTCCGAGTAAAGCTGCAAACTCCAGGAGATTGAGGAGGCTGTCGGGTAATGGGTCACCTCAACCTTTCCAACAGCCCTCTGGCCCGGCCGCGGGGCCACGGAATGTAGGCCTGTTACCACGGGCGCGGCAGCGTTCATCGCTACACTCCGGATCGTGAGGAGCCCTGCTCTCGTAGTCACCCGGTATATAAACATGGCACCTCGGCTGGAGATAATCTATCGAAACACTACAGGGCCTGCGTCTCAATAGAAGACACAGCCGGGCCTTTTATCAGCTGCACAAAGTTTTTCGTGCGATAAGGGGTTTGAGTTCTGGTGCTCTTTGACAGCTCTGTTGGAACTCTGCCTCCCGTTTCTCTTACCGCGTGCCCTTATTTTATCTCGCGCCGCAAATAAACCAACCAAATGCAATAAATACTGTCTGTGACACTGACATATGGCTTTTCATATTGGGTTCTTTCTCCTTCTGCTAGGTGGCAAAAACAACAGAACAAAGAGCACGGGGGATGATTCTAACATTGAAGGCCACTGCGATAAAAACCGGCACGCAAAAAAAAATTGAGGGCAACCAAGAAGCAGTACGAATGGCTGCTAGAGTTTTGACCCAAGGAAATCGCATTCTGGTTGATGGCACCTGCTTGCATTATTTCAAAGTGAATGGTTATGTAGGAAAAGTTGTTTGAATTAAACCAATGAAACTCAATTAAACCAGCATGACTCGTTCATTGGTTGTTACCCTTTAATTCAAGTGCCGTGTTCAAATGACTGAGGCAATCGGTTCCTTAGTGATGATGAGGAGCGTTAGTAACGGCTTGTGACTAAACATTAGGCTGCATTAGGTTGTCATGTGCTCAAATTATTTACTCTTTGCGATAAAATTGCTGAAGGACAAATCTATTTAGAGGGGTATGGCGATGCTGAGCACGCTGGTTTGACTGGGCAGACAGAAAAGGAAACAGCAGGGTGATTCAATCTTTTGATCCCAGTGTTTATAATTTCACCAGGCTCTAAATACCAGGGGCAAGCACTCAACCATCATCTTTTCATCTTTTTTTATTGTATGAGCATGCGTGACCTGACATCAAAATAAAATGTAGAGCAGAGGTATGGTGTAGCCAAGGCACTCTACATCTTGATTAGACAGCTATTTCATCAATTATAGAGAAACCAAGCTAAAATAATGTCATTCGTGGAAATTGTTACATAACTAGCGTGATTTTCCACAGAGGGGTGGGGCAGTTATTCAGCCAGATCACTTTTGTTTTTGCTTTTTTGTTTCCCCTAATTATAAAAAGCATCACACCTGCTCGGTGGCGTCTTCTCAATATCACAAATAAAAGACGAAAGCGTAACGTCCTGGGGCTCCCTTTAATCTTAAGATTCTCTGTAGCTTATTGTTTATGAAGGAATCCAATCCTCCGTGTTTACAGCGTGCATAGCGATGAGATTTATAAATAATGAACAGTAATGCACCTAAGTGCATTTTGTTTAACTCCACCAGCTCGTTAATAACGCTTCGTGTCGCAGGCTGGATAATTAAACATCCATGCCTCTCGTCGTCGCAGTTCGAAAAAAACAACAACTCGCCGGTGTTGCGCAGACAGTTTTGATCCCTTTGCAAATAACTGTAATGTTAACACATTTAGTTGGGGAAGAGAAATCCATAACGAATAAATGCATGCGCACATTTTTCCAAAGGTCTGAGTGTTATATTGCTTACGAAATTAAAAAAATAGACTGAAGATATGCCCAGGGGGAATGCACCTGCATTTCATTATTGCAGCTGTACCTCCAGTTCTCTTGTTCTTGTAATCGGTTTATTAAAATTGAAATGTCCTCAAAGTGGGTCTCCCTTTGGACACTAACAATGCTCGTGCCTCTGCGGCAATAACAGAAACACAGAAATTACAGAGTGTTTCCAAGAGCGCGCTTTTGGTACTTAAAAAAAAAACTCTTGAGGAGACCAAAAATTGTCACTATAAGAGGCAGGGATAATGCAGAGGTGAGATGAGACAACTCTTCCTGAGCTTTTAGCTCAAGTGGATGTTTTACGCAATTCCCTTGTGTTTCCTGAGAATGCATGTGTCCCTGGATTTCACCACAATTTTTGTCTCAAACGGATAGATATGCTAGCAGTACACTCACCACCCACTTTCTCACAGGGAATACGCACAAAAAGTTCAAAAAGTTCAAAATGTGGCTTCTTGAGGGATCGAATCCTTTTCCCCCCTCAACCTTTTCCTTGACTATTTCTGGACCAAGAATGATGATGAAGTGGGATTCTTTGGGGAGCCCTGCAGTGCTAAGTGTCTGCAGATCACAGTTAATTTTGTGCTGCCCAGTATTCAGGAACGTATTTCTGAGGTTTGAGTTCTCACCAAGGCTGTTTTGGCCACTGCAATCTGAGGCATGCCACTTCTGACAAAGTGGCCAAGACTTGGCCAGGCTAGAGGTCACACGTTCTTTTTTTAACTTTCACTTCTAAGAGGGAAAAGAAACAGACAGTGAAATAGGAGAAACAATAGCAGGAGTGAAATAAGTAGCCTGCGGGCCAGACGCTCTTCTCAGTTTTCGCTGTGACAGAGGATGCCAGAGGATTGTGTCCTTGGACCGCAACGTGCCGCCTGTCCGTGTTTATGTGATCCCAGAATTTAATCACAAGATTATGTATATCATTGTCCCGTCGTGCAGAGGCAGAATTGATGATAAACGCTTTGATCTTACGACATCTGCGCTACACGCCATAATTTCCAGTGGAAAAATATTTGATTTCGCCCTCAGAGTCGCACGCTTTCTCGAATGTTGCGGTTGCCACAGTCGTTTTATTTACGACGGTCAGGTAAAGGGTCAGAAATAAATATTTCTTCATAGATAAAAAAGCATTAAGAAACCCGTGAGACCAACACCAAGAACTAACAGTGCACTAGTCCCTTTCATTGATCACCTAATTGCTGGCCCTGACAGGTATTTTTAATGTGCGTATTTTCAATGTGCCGCCTCTTTCCCATTTGCTCTGCATTGGCATGAGGGATCAAATTGGTGTTTTTGAGGGCTTTGTGTGCAATTGTGTGAGCTTTTGACTTGAGTGCTTCTTTGAGCTTTTTTTTTTTTTTTAATCCCCATAGAAAGCAGCTGCACACATTAAAGTTAGTTAAGCTATTTTAATGGAAATGCATTTATATCATAAGTTAAAAGCCTCGGATAAAAACAAGAATCTGACCTTTTAAATGTAACCAGTTCAAGGTTCCCCCTGTCTACCGGTGAATTCAGAGACAGCATGTCATTTTCTCATTCTTGAGAGCTGATGGGTGGTGCTCCATACGATAGCAGGTAGAGACATCAGGAATAAGACTCTTACAGCTATACTCACACATACACACACACACAACTCGTAGCTCATATGGGAATAACGTTTGTTATTAATTGTGACATGACACTGTGACTATATTCATGTATTAATTTCGCTATAATCATAGTGTTAAATATGGTATCACGTATTTGACCTGCTTAATCAATAGATTATAGATAAGGTGACTCACTAACAAGATGAGAGGAAACCTAAACGTCAAATCAGGAAACATATTCATGTCTACATGAACGCATTCAGATCGCTATATAGTGCAGCATATTACATTGTTAAGGGAAAGGAGGCACAGGGTGGTAATTATAGATAGGGCCAGGCAAAGCTGATGCATTGTATTCTGCATGGCCATGTAATACACTGCCTGAAACCCCAGCAAGTGAAGATTACATCTCCCAATCAGTCCCCGACTTGGGAGCTTTGATAATCACTGCCTCTTAAGTGAAAATGATCCTCGTACTCAAGGAGCAGAGAGGCTCCTATTACCCCCCTCTCCAGGCCAGGAGAGATCCGACAACTGTTCAATATGCTTTCCTTGTGAGCGTGCCAAGGTGACGAACTCCCTCCCCAGTAATGGAAATCAACACAAATTCATCCCACAGACAGAGGCTTCATAGGGCTACTGCATGCTTGATCTCTGGCTGAGATAGGACTGATTGGTTTCACGAGGGAGGAGGAGAATCACGCGGAATAACTCCCTGCTATCAGGGAGTGCTCCCAACGAGGCCGTTCCTGGAGCTCTTTTCCTGCGTTGTGTTTTTTTTTTTTTTTTTTTTTGATGGCTGAGAGGCAGCATGATTCATCTGTCCTTAAGCACGAGCTGTATCCACAAGCAAGGAGCCACGGACACCGTGAACCACGCATGACATACCTAAAAGATGGAAAAGCTTACGTCCGAGTTTTGTCATTTGGAAAACCAATTACTGCATTATTTTTATGCTTTCAACCGAAATTATAGGGGCATTTTTCTGATGGGTTTATGATGAGGCAGCAGGTCACCGTCCTTTCAATTGCCAATAGCTCCCTTCCCAGAGAAGTGAGGTGACCAGGGGGACGTGCAGAAAGGATGAGTCCCCACAAATGTCAGGCATAACTTGTTTTTCTCGCTACGTAAAGGTCAGAGCCATAAAACGGCTCAGGGACAGTTGCACTTATCTTAACCTACACATGTCATTAATGCGCCGAAATCTCTTAAGAAAGGAGTGGGCTGACCTAGCGCAGACCTGGCTGGAAACACAGTGGAGTGGCTCATCTCGGCAAAGAACCGATCTGATTCCACGCGCCCCCTTTTTCCATCCCCATCATATTGTGTGTACAGAGCTGTCAACCTGGTACAATGACCCGGGCCCATGCCTTGCTGTTATATCAGTCCAGATTCATAGCATGGCGGGTGTCCAAACAAGCACAGGTGCGTGCAATATCATGATCAGTTAGATATTCTGCTGTTGCAGTGACATTACGTTTTTTTTATTGCTTCCAGTCTTGTTTCATTATTCATTCATGTATTCCTTAATGTATCACTTGTACTCATAATTTATACTTAAATGTAAAATGTGTTAGATACATGCATGTATATAGATTTGACACTTATT